>LR738715.1:529876503-529901835 GCA_902687465.1 Secale cereale
GTATCAATCCGGAGTCGGTATCAATCCGCAGTCGGTATCAATCCGCAGTCGGTATCAATCCGCAGTCGGTATCAATCCGGAGTCGGTATCAATCCGCAGTCGGTATCAATCCGGAGTCGGTATCAATCCGCAGTCGGTATCAATCCGCAGTCGGTATCAATCCGCGTTCAAATGATGGCCCGGCTCTTTGAACAGTTTTGAGCCTGGCAGCTCTTTGAAAAAGCCTCGACTACATGGCCTTGTTTGCAAAAAATTGCATGTTTTTTTGGTGTTTGTGTTTTATAACCTTTTAAACCGGAGTGGAACAGCTACTCAAGTTGACCACATATCAAATTGAAAGTCTGGATCATGAAATACCAGCATGAGTAAACCGGTGTTCATTATAACCCGGATCATCCATCAGGCAAAAGCCAAGTATAAAGCTACAAGCTTCTGGACAAAGTTTTCAGCATGATATAAACCGGTGTCTGTTATCAGGCCCGGAATTATTATTGGATCTATCAAAGACTCCCTCAGAAAATAGCAAGTTTCGCCGGATTAAGAATATCAAGCATATTTTGATCGCAGGTATGAAGTATTTTATTTTCAAATATATATTTGGTAACATATGATCAGTTATGATGACCGGTATTCCTTAAATCGGCCTGGTTTTGACTATAAGTCGCCAGTATGAGATAAAATAATGACCGGTGTTTATTAAACCCGGCCCGATTGTGATCAAACATCATTGGAACCGGTCTTCAAACCGGATTATATTGTTCAATAGCCAAACATGGCTGGATTCCTATTATGGTTATCAATATTATGATTGAGGTCTTCAAAGTCGCTTTCAAGCGCAATGGATATTATTTTAACGATGGAAGTGATTTATTCTACAAAGGAATAGTCCCGAGTTGCTGCAGGTTTACAACCCGGCACTTGGGGGCTGCATTATTCAGATTAAGATTATATCAAATGCACAAGTCTCAAGCACACAAGCAAGTTGTCTACTTGACACTTGGGGGCTAATGGAAAGATCATTTGCTTCATCTGGAAGTACCGGTTCACCTTCTAAATATAGCTAAACCGGAACTTGGGGGCTACCAATCGCTCCTATCGACAATTCAAGGTACACAAGTATTCATCCATTATATTGAAAGGCCCGTCTAACTCAGTTGGTAAAGCACAAAGCTCTTAACCTTGTGGACGTGGATTCAAACCCCACGATGGAAGTTACATTATATAATGTTCATTTCAATAATTATATCTACAAAGTCCCTGCTCATTATTGCATAATGACCCGGCACTTGGGGGCTACATATGACTGTTCAAGTTTACATTTTCAAAGTCCCTGCTCATTATTGCATAATGACCCGGCACTTGGGGGCTACGTGATATGGAATATTCAGTTTCATAGTGATTGAGATGAACAATCTGGATTTCTTCAAGATTATACAAGACTATTTTCAATGGAGTATATAGAAAGTCCCTGCTCATTATTGCATAATGACCCGGCACTTGGGGGCTATAGGTAATATGCATATAAAGGAGGAACATCTTCAAATTTTCAGTTCTGGCAAATCAGATTAATTGTGTGACCCGGTAAGTTTGGCAATCATAAACCGGCAAGTTCTACATCTTCAAGCCGGCTGGATATCAGTTGAATATTTCAAAGACCAATATTTTTATCAAGTTAGAGAATTGAAAGCCGATTCAAGTAGATTCTGGATTTGCAATATTTCTTATGCAAGCAAGTTGATTATGGAGCTGGAATATTGATCCGGATTTTCTAGAAGAAGGAAGGATAAGGACTTAAAGATGATCAGCATAAGTTTACCATGGACACATCCAAGCTAAACTTGGGGGCTAATGTCGGGGATATACCCCCGCGGTATGAACCGGCCGGAATTGTAACCCGGCCGGACTTGGCGGTTTACACTTGGTGATTCACTGGCGATCCGTTATCACCAGACGGTTTACAAGCAACCTGCCTAAATAATATTACTCACTGATAACCCGGCGTATGGATCATGGATGACAAGGCCCAAGGCCCAGAAGGCCGGTTCATATTAATAGTGGGCCGGTTTAATAATAAAGCGTAAGGAATATTCTCCATAAAGGAAGCAAGACTAGGACTCCTTGTAATAGATTAATCCTAGTCCTATTAGGACTAGTCATGTAAAGCCTCCCCTTCAACATATATAAGGAGGGGCAGGGCTCCTCAAAGAGGACAAGCTTTAGACAAACCACAAGTAGACAAGTTTTAGAGGAGAGGTTTAGACAAGTTTCTAGGGTTAGACACCAAGAGCCGGTTTACCGGCGACACCATCATAATGAGACCTAGCCTCAAACAGCACGTAGGGTTATTACCGGATGATGTTTCCCGGGGCCCGAAGCTGTCTAAATCCGTGTCTTGCATCGCGTCTCTCGATTCCGCTCAACCCCTTCAAGCTACCACATAGATGCGCGCCTCAACCCTAAGTCCGTTGATCCGGACATCTGACGTGTTATTTCCACGACAAGCATGTCATGCGAAAGGAGGTGGGGTGATCCCAGTAACCGGGTTCCCACGGGCCGGAGGCAAGGCAAACGAGGGGCAAACACGCGACGATTCGGGCACGCTGCAAACAAGTGAACATCTCATACATCACGTAGCATTCGTCCACGGGGTCATCAGCTCGGCGGTTATACCTTCAAAACGTGTGGATCGGGGTGGTTCAAGTCGTCGAGGGGAAGTAGTGGAAGTAGTCGTTCTCGCGATGGTAGTGGAAGTAGTGGTACACGTTCGTAGGCATTCAGGTATCCGTAGATGTTCGGGTTCACGACGAGGAGCTTTGTCCATGGAGTCGACAGTAGTGGTTCACATGTCGTAGAGGAACTTGTCGTTTCGGTCCGTAGTCGATCGGGCGTAGCGGTACTCATTTTTGTAGATGTTCATGTCGTCGTGTCGTGGTACTTGGCGATTCCGAAGACCATGGTAGAGGTACTTGACGCGCCACCGTGTAGTCGTACTCGAGGGTCATCGTGGTACTCATTCATTAGTAGTCGTTCACGGGGTCTTCGAGGGTCGAACTTGACGCTTCCGGGTCTTGGCGAAACAACAGCAGCAACAAAGCGATGGTGGTCTCGCTCACGACCACGATGAGGTCAGGCGAAGCTCGTTGGGCAGCAAGGAGGCAGGGGCAGCAGCGAGAACAGACTTGGCATCCTTGTCTTCTCACCGAAGAGCAAGGCAGCAGCAGTCAGGGAAGAGCTTCACGGGGCCGGCGGAGGAGGCAAGATCCGGCAGCGACGGCGGTGCATCACGAGGACGGAGACGGCACGACAGCGGGATGGAGCTCCGGCAGGGCCGTCCATGGTGATGAGCGGCGCTGGACGGCTCGGGGCCACCAACGCCTGGCAGGGCCGCACGCCATGGCGGGGCAGCGCTGCTCGAAGGTCGTCGGACGACCCAGGACGACGGCGCGGAGGAGAACGGAGGCGTCGGGCGGAGGCTGCAGAGGAGAGGCCGGGGAAGCTCCGTGGCAACGGCGGCGAGCTTCCGAGGGACACGGCTGGGACGAGCGGCGCTTGCTGGCTGCGTCGTCGCCCTCGCGCAGCAGAAGAAGGGGAGGCCAGCGGGGTCCTGGACGACGAGGTAGGAGACGGGTGCGGACGCCAGGGCGCGGGCCGATGGGGCCGCCAGAGTTGGCGCGAGGCGAGGCAACTACGCGAGACGAGGAGAAAGTCGCGGGGATGAGAGCTTGGAGCTCTCGCTCATGTGTGTCACTGCGTGGTGGGAGGAGGCGAGAGGGAGAGAGTTGGGGATCGAGAGCAGAGAAGTGGCGGCGTTGGTCGAAGGAAGAGGTCGAGAGGATCAGGTCGGGGCTAGGGTTAGGTTTCGGTTGGGTCTTGGGCCAAGGTGTAGTTGGGCCTAGGGTGGCGCGGTGCCCTGGGCCGGCTTGGCAGCTAGGAGGCCTCTTTGCCCCTCTCTCTCTCCTCTAAAAAAATAAAAAAATAAAACAATGAAGAGAAAGAAAATAAATAGAGGTTAGGGATGGAATTAGGGCATGAGGTTAATTTTCCCGGACTCGCAAAAATGCGCACGGTCCACGAAAAATAGGAGAGACATGAACACAAGAGTTAAACTCAAACTCATTTGAATTTAATTCAAATTGTTTTAATTAGGACATGGCTTAGAAAGTGTCCAAAAATGTTGAGACTTTAGGAGGAGCCTCGATAAAAGAGATAAGATCTATTGCCAAGGTTTGGAGGTGAAACTTGAAGCAAAAGAGGCGTGGGGAATATTTGCAAGTGTTTTTTTATTCCAAACTAACGGAATATTCTTATAATAGCTCCCTAAATATTAGGAGGATATGTTATAAACAGAACTCACTCTTCTCTCGATTTAAATGGATCGAAGATCCACACAATTTATTTAATTGAGTTTTAAAAATTAAATGACATGATGCAAGCACAAATAAAATGAAGCAAGCAAAAATGAAACACACGGGAAAAACCCGGAACATATGGAAGTCTTCTGGAGCGTCGGTCTTGGGGCGTCACACTAGTTTAGAAGTACGATTTAACTAATAAAATATGAATGCATGTCGCCAAAGATTATATCGTTGGAGTCGTATTTGAACATAGTTTCCAGCTATACAATTTTTCTAACATGCATTAAATTTTTTTGGGTTAAATTTAAGGTTATAAACCAGCAAGCGTTTACCCGCAACACACACGGCTTATTCCATCACAAACAGCTCGGATGGATCAACTCTTTGCCAAGTATCGCGCACGCAACTCTAATCTGATTCATGCTTGATGTCTCCAACATCGCTCGCGTGACGTATCACTGTGCCGGCCTCTGCTCGCGTCCCTCAGCAAGCTCTGCTCGTCGTTAGGCGCCGCAGCGCACTGTGCTCGCCATTAGGCGCCGCGGCATGCTCTGCTCGTGTCCGTTGGCGTGCTCTGCTCGCGTTCATTGGCGCGCTCGGCTCGCGTCCCTTCGTGCGCGCTCTGCCGACGGTTGGGCATGCGCACGATCACGTTGGGGGCCCCGTATGCATGCGGTTGCGTCGCGCGTGTTGCCACGCGATGCAGTTACGTGAGGCACGATGGAGTTACGCGCTGCAAATTAGAACTGCCAGCAAGGGCCTGCCGATATTCCTGGTCATCCGGCTTCCCCTTTAATTCCCGCGGCCATTACAACCTTAGTCTCTTCAACCTTTCGATCGCGCTCCACAACACAACAAGCACACCCACGACGACACATAGAGAGGGGATGTCCAGCGGCGCTCTAATGGAGTTCGGCAAGCATAGAGTGGAGACCCACGTGAGGGAGACATATCTCTCGGTGGTGTACACCATCGACCCGGCCGTGGTGGACGACTATATCAACACCGTTGAGCAGTTGCTTGCTGGAGACAAGTACAAGGTGGTCAGCATCGACCTCCAGTACACCGCTGGTCGTCCCGACATAGATCATATGGTTGCCGTCGCCCAGTTGTGTGTGTGCCATCATGTTCTCGTCTACCACTACTGCATGGCCACAGAGCCTTGCGGTCGTTTCAACAGGTTTGTCAACAGCACCGACTACAAGTTCGCCATGGTGGAAACCACTGATGATGTAAAAGCGCTCAGGGTTACACGCTTGGCCTGCCATAACCTTGTCGAAATACGTGAGCACTACAGGGTCTGGGGCAGCATGAAGAAGGACTCCCTGGTTGAACTCGTCTCGGCCATCATCGACCCCTACTACGAAAAGATGAAGCAGGATGCCAAGAGAACAAGTCCCGTATCCTAGCACAGGGCCTGGATGCGGCAACTGGATGAACCTCACCTCAGGTTCGTAGCCAAGAGCATGTACACATGCTACGAGATGCATAGGTGGATCGTTTACATGAGGAAGTGCCTTGTTACCCAAATCGACGAGCCCGGATCGAGCCACAAGCAGAGCAAGCATCCCAAGAAGTAGATGATTATCAGATGATCGTTTATGCTAGTTGATCATGCATGTAATATATAGTTTACTTTATTGGTGTGTGGAAATGTCATGTATGTAGTAGCCACCTATGTAATTATGCATGTAATAGTTTACTTTGGTGTGTGCAAATGATTGTATAGTAGCCACTTATGTAAGTGGATGTTTAATTTGGTTATGCAACAATGTCCTTATAAGTGTGTATATAATTATATATATATACTATGTTGTTCTGTATGCATGCAACCCCATCACACAACACACACGTCTTATTAGCAGCAATCGTCTGTGTTATTATCGGTCTTAGCACACATTTTTTACTATAGACCTGTTTGCCGCGTATCACACACATCTTCTTATATTGAACCGTTTTTGTTCTCTTGTCTCAACACAAACAGTTCATCCGAGTGAACCGCATGCCGTATATTGCACACACCTTGATCTGCCTGACCGTTTCTTTTGTGTTGCCTAATCACAAACAGTTCATCTGACTGAACCGTCTGCTCTACATCGCACAGGCCTTCATCTGGCAGCCCGTTTCTTTTGTTCCTCCTCATCGCAAACAGTCAATTGAATTAAACCGTATGCCCACCATTGCACACGCAACCAAAATCTAAACCGTGTTTGATGCATCCTCCATCGCAAACGTTTCACACCTTTTTTGACAGGTTTTTTACACCCCCGTTTGCGATTATGGCAAAGCACACAGTTTCGTCGAAGGGTCTCTGATTGTAGTGTCGCGTTAGCAGCAACCTGCAGTAGTGATAGGATGGCAACATAGTATTGGATAATAATATGAAGCATAAAGCACCATGTTCAAATAAGGGGTACAACGGGTTGCGATAGAGTGGATCGCTGAATATAGATGGGTGAAGGTGATGGAGTTGTTGGTGAAGATGATAGAGTTGCTGAAGTAGATCACCGTCGCACGATATTGCCCCAGCGGCGTTACGGTGGCACTGGGAGAGAGGGGGAGAGAGCCCCCCTCCTTCTTCTTCTTCATTGGCCTCCTCCCTAGGTGGGAGGAGGGTTCCCCCTCTGGTCCATGGCCCCCATGGATCTGTCTCTCTGTCCTCTTCTGTTTCACGTTCCCCAGATCTGGCCTTTCATCATTTCTTAAATTTCCGAAGATCCGTAACTCCGATTGCACTGAAAATTTTACATGATTTTTTACCATAAATTATCTTTCTTGCGCCAGAAGAAGGGCCCCAACGGACGTTCGAGGAGGGCACAAGGCACCAGGGCGCACCTGGGCCCTTGTAGCGCGCCCTGGTGGGCTGTGGGCACTACGGGCCCCCGTTTGCGTTGATTCCACCTCCTAAAAATTACATATATTCCAAAATAATTCTCCGTCAATTTTTATCGCGTTTGGACTTCGTTTGATATGGATTTTCTGCGAAACAAAAACATGCAACAAACAGGAACTGACACTTGGCATTGGATCGGTAAGTTAGTCCAAATAAGTCATATAAATTGTTGCCAAAAGTATGTAAAAGTTGAATGATATTGACATGAAACAATCAAAAATTATAGATACGACAGAGACGTATCAGCATCCCCAAGTTTAATTCCTGCTCGTCCTCGAGTAGGTAAATGATAAAAGATAATTTTTGACGTGGAATGCTACCTAGCATAAACTTGATCATATATCTAATCATGGCATGAATATTAATACATGAGTGATTCAAAGCAATAGTCTATAATTTGACATAAAGACATCAATACTCGGGCATCCCAACAAACAATCATGTCTTTCAGAATATCAAATGCTAAAGAACGTTATCCCTACAAAATTATATAGCCTTGTCATTCTCTGTCTTCCCAACTCAAAGTATAAATCATGTACTACCCCGGTGTCAGCCAAGTAATTGGTTCATACTTTTTAACGCGCTTCGGCATTTTCAACTCTCATGCAATACGTGAGCGCAAGCCATGGATATAGCAATATAGGTGGAATAGAATGTGGTGGTAGTAGACAAAAGAAAGGAAGAAAGTCTCACATCAACTAGGCAAACTAATGGACCATGGAGATGTCCATCAATCGATATCAATATGAGGAGTAGGGATTTCCATGCAATAGATGCAACTAAGAGCTATAAGTGTACGAAAGCTCAATGTGAAACTAAGTGGGCATGCATCAAACTCTACTACGGAAAATTCCCACTAGTATATGAAAGTGACAATATAGGAGACTCTCTATATGAAAAATATGGTGCTACTTTGAAGCACAAGTGTGGTATTTGCATGCCCCTTCTCTCTTTTTTTCATTCATTTTTTCTTTTTCTTTTTTTGTCCGAAGTCTCATCCTGACTTGTGGGGGAATCATGGTCTTCATCATCCTATCATTACTGGGGCATGCTCTAATAATGGATAATGATGATCATCACACTTCTATTTACTTATAACTCAACAGAAATAAAGATTACAACTCGATACCTATAATATAATATGACTCTAAATGAATGCCTCTGGCAGTGTACCAGGATGTGCGATGATCTAGCATAGCAAAGATATCAAAAAACGGAAAAGCCATGAAAATATCGTGCTAGCTGTCTTACGATCATGCAAAGCAATATGAAAATGAATGCTAAAGTCAACTATATGATGGAAGTGCATGGCAATATATCTCGGAATGGCTATGAAAATGCCATAATAGGTAGGTATGGTGGCTGTTTTGAGGAAGGTATAATAAATTTTATGCACCGGCGAAAGTTGCGCGGCACAAGAGAGGCTAGCAGTTATGAAAGGGTGAGAGTGCGTATATTCCATGAACTCACATTAGTCATAAATAACTCATATACTTATTGCAAAATTTTATTAGCCCTCAAAGCAAAGTAATGTTACACATGCTCCTAGGGGGGAGGTTGGTAGGATTTAACCATCGCGCGCCCCCGACCTTCACACAAAGATAGACAATCAAGGATAAATTGTGCTCCAACTTCCTGGCATAATGAGAGACTATACGTGCATGCTTCGGGAATCACAAACCTTAACACCAATATCTTACTAAACATGATCATCCACTAGTACATCCCACATATTATCATCTCTATATCGCAAAACTATTGCAAGGAATCAAACATATCATATTCAGTGATCCATAAGTTTTATGTAGGATTTTATGACTAACCATGTAATTGACCAATTCTGTTTGACTCTCTAAATAGATATAAGTGAATCATGAGAGTTTAATTCTTTCTACAAAATATCATACTCTAACAAATATAAGTGAAGCAAAAGAGCACTCTACGAACATCGGTTTTCTATGTGAAGAGAAACAGGCGATCCGGACTTCAAATGATATAAGTGAAGCACATGAAGTATTCTATAAAGCCATACTCAAAAGATATAAGTGAAGTGCAATGAGTATTCTATAAATTGGCCAAGGACTATCTCATACCAGCATGGTGCATTATTAAAAAAGAGGCACATGATGCTCCAAGAATTTATGCATATCATGTGAATGAAACAAATCCGAAAACATACCGATACTTGTTGAAGAAAGATGGGATGCCTTCCGGGGCATCCCAAGCTTAGACGCTTGAGTCTCCTTGAATATTTACTTGGGGTGCCTTGGGAATCCCCAAGCTTGATCTCTTGCCTCTCCTCCTTCTCCTCACATCGAGACATCCTCGATCTTCGAACACTTCATCCACACAAAACTTAACCGAACTTTTAGTGGCGGGGTTAGTGCATATGATCAATGATCTCATCATGTACTGCTCTAAGATTATTGTATAATTATCAACTAACATTACCCACTATATGCTATCATAATTCTATGGCCCGAAGTCAAGGAGGCTTCAACAAGAATTCAAACATATGCAAATAATGAAGCTATAACAACAATCTATGAAAACAGGACAGTTCGTAAAGATTTGAACATTCGCCATACTTTTATAACTCTAAAAATTATGAAAAAATAGGAAAAATAAATATTTTGTATAGCAAGACTGTTCAAAAAGTTTCAGAACCTTTTGATGTTCTAGTAAAAAATGTAAAATCGCGCACTACAGCTAAAGTTTCTGTTTTTGCACCGCACAAACCAACAAGCCATCTAATCATCCTAAAGGAAACTCTTGGGACATTATTTTTATAATGCAATGGAATTGTACAATGGGATAAATTTTTTTGATTTTTTTTTGTAATTCAAGATTCACAAAGTTTCCATGGTCATGAACAAAGTTCAAGGCATGCTCTCGCTTCCACGATGCTCGTCTATCTCACTTTCACTTTTCTTTTTGTGAAAGTTTTATGTTCCCCTATATGTTCTTTTGTTTTAAAACTTTATAAAAACACTCAATAGAAATAAATGACTCTTTTTTAAAAACTTCCGGGTTGTCTCCCTCGCAGCGCTTTCTTTAAAGCCATTAAGCTAGGCATAAAGTGCTCAAGTAATCAATCCATCTGGATCCCAAGGTATATCAAAGACAATTTTAAGTAGCAATGATTTGACATTTACTAGTGAGCACAAAGCAACATATATCAAGCAATGATGAAGTCTAACTCTCTTCCTATGCATTGGCATGTCACACAAGCATAATTTATGCACAACAAGTAAATGCTAATACATAGCATAAGAAGTTTCTTGCAATTCTATCGTGTTGGAAGCATAGAGAGGCAGAGATGTAGTTCCTCTCTCATAATAATTGCAAGTAGGAGCAGCAAGCACATGCATATTACATTCATCAAAATCATCATGTGCAACGGTAAAAGGCAACCCATCAATGCAATCCTTAATAAGTGCAAACTTCTCTAATATAGTATAGTTGGGAGAATTCAAAAAGGTAACTGGACTATCATGTGTGGATGCAATAGCAACAATTTCATTCTTGACATAAGGAACAATAGCAAGTTCATCTCCATAAGCATAATTCATATTGGCATCTTGGCCACAAGCATAGCAAGCATCATCAAAAAGGGATATTTCAAACGAATCAATGGGATCATAGCAATCATCATAGCATTTATCCTTCGGTAAGCACGAAAGGAAATTAAACAATGTACGAGTTGAGGGCTTACTCTCATCAAAAGGTGGGCACGGGTAGCTAATCCGTTCTTCCTCCTTTTCTTCTTCGCTCTCCTCCTCATCTTTTTCATCCAATGAGCTCACGGTGTCATCAATTTCTTCTTCCATAGACTCCTGCAAAATGTTAGTCTCTTCTTGGACAACAAAGAAGTGCTCAATATATGGTTTACTATAAGCATTGGAAGCATAGTTATCATAGCAATATTTATGTATGTTAAAATTTTCAGATTTGCAAAGAGTAGCATCATACTTTTCAATCAAAGAAGCAATTTCATAAGCACCCTTAAAAGCAAAAAATTCTTCAATTTGTCAACATCATAGTAATTATAAACACCCTTAACATAAGAAGATATGATTCCATTATCACTACACTCACATTGGTAGGGAAGGTGTTTCTTAGGGTCCTCAAAACAACAAGTAAAATCATATATTTCACATAAATTCCAAGCATAGCATTGCAAATGATGAATTTGATCCAGTAAAAGTTTCCCCTTTTGAGATAAGCGGTGTCGTACATAACAAGCATGCTCATCTAAAGATTTGCCCTCAACTAAGCTAGTTGGGATTTCAGCACGAGCACATAGGGATCAAAGATGATCCAAGTAAAAAGTTTCAGTAGTGTGATAGATTCTGGGTGGTTCTTCAACCATTGGTTCAGTAGGTACCACTATTTTTTTGGTATTTTGCGTTTCCTACCCATAACTAAAGATAGAAAACTAGAGCACAAAATAAAAACTACTTAGTGATAAAGCAAACAAGCACACACGAGAATATCCACCCTACGTTATTGCTCCCCGGCAACGGCGCCAGAAAAAGGTCTTGATAACCCACAAGTTTAGGGGATCGGCTGTAGCCTTTTTCGATAAGTAAGAGTGTCGAACCCTACAAGGAGCTAAAGGTAGAACAAATATTCCCTCAAGTTCTATCGACCACTCATACATCTCTACACACACTTAACGTTTGCTTTACCTAAAACAAGTATAAAATAAGAAGTGTTCTGTAGTTGTAGTAGGATAGTTTTCCAAGATAATAAAGAGCACGTAAATAAAAATTAGGGGTTGTTTAGATAAAAGCACAATTAAATTAGTATAGCGAGTGTGGATTAGTGTGGTGGGATTTGCAGAACTGTCCCTAGGCAATCGATAACAAGTACCGGTAATCATTCTTGCAATTTTATATGAGGGAGAGGCATGAGCTACCATATTTTCTCTACTTGGATCATATGCACTTATGATTGGACCCCTAGCAAGCATCCGCGACTACTAAAGATCATTAAGGTCATGAAACCCAACCATAGCATTAAGTATCATGTCCTCTTTACTCCCATACGTCATACCCCACTTACTCGGGTTTAAGCTTTTTTCACTCTCACAACCCACCATAAGCGAACCATGAACATATTGCAACACCCTACAGCGGGGCCCCGTCACGTTTCCGCGATAATGGAGGGCATCGTAGGACAGCATCATAAATAAAATATACAATCATACCACCAAGATCACAATTAACCCATATGACAAAATAGATCTACTCAAACATCATAGGATGGCAACATAGTATTGGATAATAATATGAAGCATAAAGCACCATGTTCAAGTAGGGGGTATAGCGGGTTGCAGGAGAGTGGACCGCTGAATATAGATGGGGGAAGGTGATGGAGTTGTTGGTGAAGACGACGGGGTTGTTGGAGTAGATCGCCGTCACACAATATTACCCCGGCGGTGTTCCGGCGCCACCGGGAGAGAGGGGGAGAGAGCCCCCCTCCTTCTTCTTCTTCCTTGGCCTCCTCCCTAGGTGGGAGGAAGATTCCCCCTCTGGTCCATGGCCTCCATGGTTGTGGATGGGCGAGAGCCCCTCCGAGATTGGATCTGTCTCTATGTCCACTTCTGTTTCGCATTCCCCAGATCTGGCCCTTCACCATTTCTTAAATTTTCGAAGATCCGTAACTCCGATTACGCTGAAATTTTTACACGATGTTTCCCCATAAATTATCTTTCTTTCGCTAGAAGAAGGGCCCCAACCGATGTTCGAGGAGGGCATAAGACACCAGGGCGAGTGTGGGCCCTGGTGGGTTGTGGGCACTACGGGCCCCCGTTTGCGTTGATTCAACCTCCTAAAAATCATGTATATTCCAAAATAATTCTCCGTCAATTTTTATCGCGTTTGGACTTCGTTTGATATGGATTTTCCGCGAAACAAAAACATGCAACAAATAGGAACTGGCGCTTGGCACTGGATCAGTAAGTTAGTCCAAATAAATCATATAAATTGTTGCCAAAAGTATGTAAAAGTTGAATAATATTGGCATGAAACAATCAAAAATTGTAGATACGACGGAGACGTATCAGGCCTCATCGTCCATGTCGCCCAAGAAGAAATCCGGCTCAGCAGCTCACCTGTCCACCTCGAGAGCTCCTCCACCTGCGACCACTGGAGGTGCGGAGGCTACGGAGGCGCACGGGAATGTGGACGCCACAGAGGATGCGACCGGCGCAAACGGTGCCATCGCCGCCTCCCCTGTGACCGGAGCGGGGACGGGAGGCATCGAGGGAAAGCAACTCCATCAACATCTCAGCGGCCACGCCCCTCAAAGTGCGAATGGGGAGATTATCCCGTCTCCACCTCTCCATCCCACCGAAGGACGCAGCCGCAGCGGCGGCGCTCGCTCTGGGGCGAACCACGACCTTGTGGCTGCTCCAGCTACGGGTACAGCCGCGGGGCATGCGCCACCCCCAGGGCAAGCCGCCCAAGCCAGTGCATCAAACGAAGTCGTCGACCACCAAGCACCTCCGCCTCGCCATCATGCCACCTTGGTGACTGGCTCACGGCGGCGAGAGCATGACGTTACCATCGCTAGCACCATCCGGAGCCAGGCGACGCTGCGCTATGCATCATCATCCATGCCAAGCACTGCTTTGGAGGCTATGGCAAGGGCCCAACTCCTGCTGAAATTCCCACCGACGGTCGATCAAATGTATGAGTGGAGATCCACCATTCAAATCTTGATTGGTTTCGCCGAGGTGGGAGGATCGCAGCGAGCGGCTCTGTCACAACCCTCGCAAGCGGCAACGATAGCCCAAGCCGTTGGTCGCACAGAGGGGGCCACACCCACGGTGCAATACTGTTCGCGGCGGCCGACGCAGGGATCACAGCCAGAGCCACCGTGAGATTCCATCTTGGGGCCTTTTCCGATACTCCATCGGAGGAGGCTTTGATCACGGAGGCCATCTACATCAACCTTGCCGCCCCTCCGATGATGCGTGAGTAGTTTACCACAGAACTACGCATCCATAGCTAGTAGCTAGATGGCTTCTTCTCTCTCTTGGATCTTCAATACAATGTTCTCCTCCATGTCTTGGAGATCTATTTGATGTAATCTTCTTTTGCGGTGTGTTTGTTGAGATTGATGAATTGATTTACGATCAGATCGTATATGAATATTATTTGAGTCGTCTCTGAACTCTTTTATGCATGATTAAGATAGCTTTGTATTTCCCTTCGATCAATCGATTTGGTTTGGCCAACTAGATTGGTTGTTCTTGCAATGTGAGAGGTGCTTTGTGATGGGTTCAGCCTTGCGGTGTCCTCACCTATTGACAGAAGGGGTAGCAAGGCACGTATTGCATTGTTGCCATTAAAGATAACAAGATGGAGTTTACATCATATTGCTTGAGTTTATCCCTCTACATCATGTCTTCTTACTTAAAGTGTTACTCTTTTTATGAATTTAATACTCTAGATGCATGCTGGATAGCGGTCGATGAGTGGAGTAATAGTAGTAGATGCACGCAGGAGTCGGTCTACTTGTCACAGACGTGATGCCTATATTCATGATCATTGCCTTAGATGTCGTCATAACTTTGCGATTTTCTATCAATTGCTCAACAATAATTTGTTTACCCACCGTATGCTTTCTTTGAGAGAGAAGCCTCTAGTGAAACCTATGCCCCCCGGGTCTTCCATCATATATTTTTAGATCTATAAAACCAAAACCCCCAAAATACTTTGCTGTAATATTCTGTGTTTACTTTATTTTGCCTTTTACTTTTATTTTAAATCTATCTCTGTCAGATCTCACTCTTGCAAGTGACCGTGAAGGGATTGGCAACCATTTTTCCGTGTTGTGTGCAAGTGTTTGTTAGTTTGTGCAGGTGCATAGATTAGGGACTTGCTTGTGCCTCCTACCGGATTGATACCTTGGTTCTCAACTGAGGGAAATACTTATCTCTACTTTGCTCCATCACCCTGACCTCTTTAAGAAAAAATCAATGCAAACTCAAGAAGTAGCAAGGGGTCCAGCAAGAAATTTCTCACTACGGCGTGAAACCGAGCAAGAAGCGGAGGGTCACACAGGAAAAAAAGGAAGGGATTTTTGTGTTGTACCCGTGTGTTGAAGATAACATGGAGGATAGTTCGGACAACCACAATCCCCTTGGTCTGGATATATGGGCACTCGGATTGTCTAGATAACTGTTTGATGTCCAAACACGCTCGGACGTATGAACAAAGAATGAGCTTCGACCATGCAGATGACCTTAATTATTTGTCTGGTTTACTTATATGCATTGTAGCCCGTAGCAACCCACGTGAATTCTACTAGTTTAGTGTTATACTTATGTTTTAAAATTTTTTTTTGCCAGGTAAGGCTGGTGGTTGTGGAACGGTTCTGCTCACCTCTTCTCCCCGTTTGGGCGATCATTTTTGATATGTGTTTATTCCCATTATATTCCGTAATGATGGTATTCAAAAGATTTGATGTGTATGGATGTAATAATTGCCACTTTGTAGTTGTTCTTGATATTTTTTTTCTGTCTTTTGTATTCTTATAATCGTTTTTTTGATTATCCTGTTTGAAGATGCAGTTACATTTGAGCGCAGCGGAGCGCGCTGTTCCATCTAGTACTTGATTTGAAGGAGGCCATAATTACCCATTTCAATAAGAGGTGCTATCAGGTAATGATTTTTCTTTCAACCGTGGCTCCTTTCTATCTAGTACAATTTGAAAATGCTAGATTTAACTCAGCCTTGTCTACAGCCAAAAAATATGCCATTTTCTTGCCTCACTTCTTGGCTATGTTTTAACTCCGCGTCATTTGACGCAGCAGCAGGTCATCTATTTTTGAAGTTGAACACAACAACAGTTCATCTAACTTATCAGAGGATCCCTAGGTCGCCATGTGGAGCAGCAACCCGATTAAGAGCTAAACGGGGATCACCAGAGACACGTTGATAACAGCGAGTAGGTGGATTTGAAACATTGGTACGTGCAATTGAACGGTTGAGCGTGTCAAATTGCGGATAATTCCTTATATGCCACTATTTTAAACTTCATTTCCCTATTTGATAGTGGAATTTTTTTCTTCCTTATTTAGCACCATGTCTAAATGTTATGCCCTTTATGACACTTTTGTTCATTTTAAGCCTTAACGATGTTAAATGACGCATGAAAAGACCTATTTGCCCCTCGTGGGTAGGTGACCAAAATTTTCAAGTAAAACGCATGTGTGGTCTCTAACGTTGTTGACGATGTTCAGAGCTGTCCTCAAACTCACGAATTGCCTCAGTACGATAAATTTTTACTTACGCAAGTTTGTGGGCAGTACACAGCTAGAGCTAGCCTAGGCCATGTTCACGTACGCAGGTCTACGGCAAAATGCGTACTACTCCCTCCGTAAATTAATATAAGAGCATCTCTAGCAGACCCCGCATTCCGTCGGCCCGCAAAACGCGTTTGCAATTCGTGAAAAAATGTCTTTGCGGGCCGGTGCAGACGGCCGCAGCTGTAGACCCCGCATAACGGACCCGTAAAAAAGAATATTCGCGTATATTCTTTCCCGTGTCTTCTTCTTCCTTTCGTGTGTGTTCATAGTCAACTCCCGTCGTCCATGGTAGTCGCCAAATCGATCCAGAAGGCAGCTCCTCCGTTGCCGGATGGATCCGGGAGCTAGCTAGCTATTCCATGGCCGGCTGGATCGAGGAGCTTGCTAGCTACTCCCTCAACGTTCGTGGCCGGATGGATCGAGGACCTTGCTAGCTCGTTCGTGGCCGGATGGATCAAGGACCTTGCTAGCTAGCTAGCTTGCTCATTCGTGGCCGGATGGATCAAGAGCTTGCTAGCGAGCTTGTTCGTGGCCGGGTAGCTGCTCGAGTCTTCAGCCATTGCTCCTGCGATCTACTCTGCAAGCCGACGCCGCGGCAGCGATAAATGGCGAATTTCCGACGAGATTCCGGCGAGTTCCGTAGCGGAAGGTCGCCGAAGTACGTGTGCACACGGCGGAATTTTCTTGTCGCGTAGCGTTGACCGGTTTGCAGTTCTCCTTGTATTTTGCCTCCAAATCTACAAAATTAAGGGTCGTGGGGATGGATTTCCAGGGGCCTGCAAATTTTTTACGGGTTTGACCGCTTTTGCGGGGTCTATTCGGAATGTTTTTTGACACCACGAAACTGCAAACGCGGATTTTTGCGGGTTTGACCGCTTTTGTGGGGTCTGCTAGGGTTGCTCTAAGACCATTTAAAATACTACTCCCTCCGTCCGAAAATACTTGTCATCAAAATGGACAAAAAAGATATATCTAAAAATAAAATACATCTAGATACATCCCTTTTTATTCATTTTGATGACAAGTATTTTCGGATGGAGGGAGTACTTTCATGATCTAAACGCTCTTATACTAGTTTACAGATGGAGTACTTGTGTAGAATCAATCAATCTCCTTTGCTAGCTTTGCATGTACATTTTTTTAAAGGATGATGTACCTTGGATGTACATATATTTATTTATTACTCATGGGCGATTGATCGCCAACAGTGATAAGGACACGAGCGGTGTACGTACATGCACTCACGACTCGCGAGGCAGAGGCGCTGACATGCTGGTGGAAGTGAAGATGTAGCACGTATCCGACGTGCCGACGGCTGTCTAATCTACAAATTTCTGTCCGGTGGGGGCTCTAAAAAGATAAATCTAAGTCTCTATTTAGACATGGACGCCACAAATAATGAGTGGGCTGGTTCATAGGTGCAGCAAGACCAACATATGTCGATCGATTTTGCTAGGGAATTGGCTCACGCACCTAGCAAAACGAGTAGGCCAGATACAAACATATAAGTAAATTTCTAGTCACACATCACATGCAGGACAAATAAGTCTTTTCAGCTGTCATCTGACATCGTTAAAGCTTAATATGGACAAAAGCGTTATAAAGAGCATAAAATTTATACACGGTGTTACATAAGGAACGAAAAAAAAACAGTGTCAAATAGGGAAATAAATTTTAAAAGAGTGTTAAATAAGGAATTCTCTCCAAATTATGAGGGACTCTGGCGGCTACTGGGTTTTACTATTTTGTAGTTTCTCAACAACTAGTAAACTTGCACGTGCAATGCACGTCTTACTATGCACATCAAATGCTTTATTTAGATATAGTTCCACTCCCAATCAAATACACCTTGCAAGGTCTCATACCACATGTGCTTATAGTTCTTTTTGGTAGTGTAAGAAAACTCGCAAAAAGAAAAACCAAGATAACATATTCATCATATGATATGGAACGATACTTTCCAAGTTTTCATGGGAGTCAGAAAACCATATTTTCAGGCTCTTACAGCAAGTGAGAGTTAGGTTTAAAGTTTTCAAATGTCTTTTTTTACCTCTCTTTATACAGATAGAGATCATTAATAGTACTTTCAAAAACTCTGAGATCACAAACTACACAAATCGATGGTTATATGTGTGAACCTTATCTATTTTGTGGGAAATGTTGCAAATTGGAATTTATACCTTTTCTCTGCAAGAGAATTTACAAACGTATGCTTAACAAGGCAGGATCAATGTGCGATTCAGCAATGCAGATGCCAAGATTCACTCGTACACTTTAAAGGCAATATTATTTCCAACCAACGCCATGCACGATGATTGGCTTGTTTTACCCTATAGATGAATTCATCCAGATTCTTGTAGACCATCCATCACTTTATTTTGCCTGCTATTCCAGTATGTACAAGTACAACACCATCCAGCGGGACGTCCACATGGATCCGTACATGGTCATTACTCAGTCCCGCGGATCGCAGGGAGCATATGGCTTTTGGGTGCAACCGATGGGAGACGGTCGCACGGGATACCTACAACGATTTGGATGGCGATCCACACTTAGGTTAAGTGGATAGACTTTTTAGTCTGAGTAGGCCGGTTGTGGCCGTTTTTATCTTTTTTAGCCAAGTGTGGCATTTGATCCTTTTATTACTTTTAACTTGAGACTACTTGTTTGAACCTTGATCGTTTAATAAAAGGGCTGTGTGCATCTTAAGATGCAGAGGCCGGAGGCTTCCTCCTTTTCGAAAAAAAAAATCCAGCGGGACGAACATGCACAAAACAGAAAGTTGGGAGTTGTATATTTCAAACTGAAAACGATCTTTTATCTATTTTATGAGAAGATTCCTTTATAGTTTATTTTTTCTTGGTCAGTAAAAGTATGAAGACAAGATTATGGAAATGTAGTGTTTGACAATTGGTACTTTTGAGTTTGAATGTGATATTTTTCAGGCTAAATACTTGCCCTAGGAACAAATGAAATAACATATGGTGAACTGAAGTCGGCGGAGGACATACCTTTCAATTCCTAATCCTATATCAAGCGCCATGCCCTTGCTACGCTTGTCTTGCTTATATTTTCTCCACGTGTCAAATAAAATGGTTAGTGGTCAGTCATTATGTTCAATTTATGATGCATGGATCTCAACACCAACACAAACCTGAACCTTCTCCATGACACAAAAAAAGGTACTGAAAATGAGGTTGAGTCAAGCACATGTACACCCACAAAGCATTTTCCCCCTTTGTTGGGGTCTTGCAATCGGTAAATGTATTGCACAACTGCATAAATGGAATGAAGAGACTGTAGATACAAATCATTGTCTTGTTAATTCTTCTTTGTTCATCTTGTAATAAACTTATAAATTACAGTAGAAGGAAGCAAATAAATAACTAGATCAAATTTATAGTGGCAAGAATCATTCATAGCTGACCTGGGCAATCCAGGTGAACCAACATAGAGAACAAGAGTGGAGGTTCCTTGACTGAAACATCTGGAACACCAAAACAAAAATCCTCAATTTTCTTTTGCAATCAACAAGCTGCCATCACTGGTTACTTAGTTGGCTAGTAAAAAAAATTGAACTTCTTATAAATTGGTAGATCAAGGTAAAATAATGCCTTCTATCTTTTGATCTTTATTACTAATTGTACAGAAAAAGATATTTTTTATTTGGTTAGTTATATTGGTAGAGTGGGAAATCTGACCTTTTCAAAGCAGTGTCATAATTTTTCCAGAGAAACATTAAACTTAAAAACCAAACTGAAAAAGACAATTGGCTTAAGTTGTATAATATTGACAAGAAAAAATAAAGAAAATACAGAGTTGGCGCGCCACATCATTAATAGAAGTGATTGGTTACGAATCGCACCTTAAGGTTAAAAAATGGCCATTCCATATATGTATAATGTTATCTCTACACACTGTCAAAACTGACTTTTTTTACAAGATTTGCGGCTTTCTTGTATGCAAACAGGGGAATACATATTCTATGGATGAACACCAACCACGTCTACCATATACATATTCTTCCTCCCACCCACTAACTATAAAGAGGTGAATGTAAAATAGTGTTTTCCCTTGCATTGACAGGAATATCAAATTGACCAGCTCTTAGATGGACGAACGTAAAGTGTTTCCGAAACAAAAGTTCCTTTTTTTGCACACATGAAGCTATCCCAAGTCCTCAAGTAATATGTTTGTGGAAAGACAAAAAAAAGCAACACATCGAGCATTCTCATCTCCCAAACCTGACAATGTGAGTAACAAAAATGATATCTAATCTTGTAGGAACAAACCCTCACTTCCCAAATGACCAATTATAGATTGTGAAGTGCTTCGGACGAATTTCATATATTTTGTAACTAACACTCATGCTATCAACATTAGATGAAAAAACGTAAATAACCTAGGCAGTTTAACTTAGCTATTTTCCTTTTGAAATCACTTAATAACTATCTTACATTTGTGTTACATGTCATACCTGAAGAATATGAAGAAATGTTCAGCTTCTCTGTCAATATAACTCTAGCTCATCTTGACACTGCTTCAGTTTATCTCTTCCAAGTATATTACTCCAAGTTTGAAGACAAACTGTAAAAAAACATCAAAATTCAAGTCAAGAAATGTCTGCAGCATAAAAGCTATGGACGAAATTAAATTGATGAAGCTAGTTAAAATGTTGTTACGGCTTTAATTTGTATTGGCAATTGTCTGTCCGTTGTAGCGGATGAATGAAATATTTTAGCGATTTATCATCCGTTGTGTTATACATGTATCTTTAAAATCTACGTGAATACTGAAGAATATGTTTTAGCAAAATACAGGCCAAGTTATTTCAATTAGTAACAATCGTTGTTTCCAAAAGAGAAATTAATTTCTACCAATAACAATATTACAGTGGTCAACTGTTATACTCCATGTGTCAGTGCATGGTAACGCCTAAAAGAACAAGAAGTGTGTGGCCACTGGCCAGTTCACCAAATCAAATAAAATACTTGTAGATGCATCAGTGCAAACTCACATGCCTTGCTTCCTTTCCTCCTCCATGCACATATCTTCAGTGGCAGAACGCACACACATGTGCAGTAATGGCAGCAGATGCATACCACAAACAGTGAGCAACAAGCACGCAAAGCTGCAGCAACAACAAGCCCCAGGTGGCCGCCTCCCTCAACATCTAATGCGGCCAAACTCATGCTCAACTCGTCAGTACTGTGCCCTTCATGTTTCTCCTCCCCTCCCTTCTCACGGTGCCTGCAAAGCTGCCGTCCAAAACTTGCTCCAGATCGAGACTACCTCATTCATCACCAACATGTCCCCTTTCCTCCCTCCAATCCCCATCGCCGCCTAGCCATCCAGCTTCCATGCTCCCTATCTTCCAGATCGGGGCAGAGCAAATCCCTAGAGCTGACATGCCTACTTGTCGCCGTCCCGAATCGAAGCCATCTCGTTCATCCCCGACTGGTCCCTTCATCTCTCCTTTCTCCTATGTCGCTGCCCACCTTGCCGTTCGGTCTCCATGGCCGCTTGCTTTCATCCAGATCCGGGAGGATGCCGTCGTAGGCAGGCTGGTGCCACCGGGAGGATGCCGTCGACGGGCATCCTCGCGTGCCTGGCCACCGAGGCCGCCGATGGGACGTGGTGCCGAGCGCAAGGAGAGGGGCGGCGCGAGGAGAATGGGGAACGAAGGAGCGGCCTCGCATGTTTGTTTCGGGGATGCACGATTTGGACGGGAATTGATCCATAAATCACGGGCGGGCCCATGAGGGATCGGGGACGCGGAGCGCATAACGATTGAGTCTGCTCGACAGAACATTTAATTTGAGACGTTAATCTGAATCGCAGATTATTAGGGTAATATGGACAGTTGGATGTGTTTAAGGTAATTTGATCGAAGGGTTCTGATAACCTTGTGTATAGTTTGTTGTGTGGTTTTGGACGAAATTATGTTTGCTTTTTTAATAATAGTATACATATAGATTAATAGTAGTATAGAAAAACATTCTTTAGAATGCTCGTTCAAAAAAGTCAATCTGTTTTTCCAAAGAATCTTGTAAGTTAAGGGGTTGTTTGGATACGGGATTTATACCGAACATGTTCCCACTATTCACGTTTAGGATTCTAACCATCAAAAACTTTGTTTGGTTGGTCCAACAAATCTCCGGATAAAAAAAACTTTGTTTCCCATAAACCAGGAAAACGAGTATTCGAAAAAACGGCTATTAGTAGTTTTTTCATAAACCAGTTTAGTTTATCCCTCGTTTTTATCGCAAAGGACTAGCTTTCATGGAAGCTACGCATGGGGGCAGCGTCCAAGTACGTCTGTTTGTTACGGCAAGATCAGCTATTCTAGGTGCCATGGCTACTGTTTCTTGGCGAGGACGACGAAAGCGTTTATCATGTGACCGTGGGTGTGCTCGGCATCGCTGCGGCCGCCGTGTATGTGCGGTTGATGGCGGTGGCGGCACCGTCGAAGACGAGGTCGTGGCCGCTGACGAACCCAACAACCTGGTTTGGTCGGACGTGAGGAACAGCGTGGCCTCCGCCACGTTGACCACGCGCAGGTGCAACACCTTCTTCCCGTGCAGCATGTTGTGCATCTCTGTCATGGCCTCCATCTCCTCGGCATTCACGGTCACCACGGCGTAGCTCACTGGCATGGCACCCAAGCTTCCCGACGGCCGAGCTCACCATGCCAAGCAGCGCCTCGCGTGTTGATGGACATCACGTGGTCGGGCGCGCCCAGCTCCATGTCCATGACGGGCCCGTTGGGAGCAGCACGAACTGTGCAGTGGCCGACGTGCTGGGGTGGTGGCTTGGTGCCTCCACTCGTACCTCCTCACCTCTCACGTGAACAACTTGTGATCTTTCTCAAGGTTGAGGATGAGCCGAAGATATGTCGATCCAAACAAAGTGTTCTATAAACCAGTTTTAATAAAACAACAACTTAAAACTGATTTTTCTAAAAATACTCTTAAAACTGGCTTTGCTAAAACTTGCTGCAAATACTGGTAATCCAAACAACCCCTAAAAGTTATAAAGTGATCTTAAAGAATAAAGAATGATCAGAGGTAAAGTGGCTCTTTGCCCGGCCCGGCCCGGCCCTGAATAGCCCTCCCTCGGTCAGTTGTACCGGCCAGACCTCCTTCCTTTCCAAGAGTCAATCTCGACGGGGTACCATCGATTTCCTAAATCCGCCGCCGCCGAAAGTGCCTCTCCGCCCTACCTCGCCGCGCCGTCTCCTCTCCGCCCTATCTGACCGGCGTTCAGGCCGCCGCCGTCATGCTCCTCCGGACGCGCCGCTGCCTCCCTGCCGCTCTTTCCCGCGCAGCTGTCCACCCACGCGTCTCCCCTGCGCTGCCCTCTCCTGGAGCCCCGCGACAACATGGTCCCGTGGCCGTGGCGAACCAGGGGAGCGCACTCGAGCCCCGATCTGGACCGATCGATTGGGTTCGGAGCTCCACGATGGCCCGAGCGAATCCGGCAACGCTGTTCCCAGCATCCACTGGGGGGCATTACAAGGTCACTCAAAAGTTTAATCCATTTTCTCGCGCAATTGTTTACTCATGTGGTATTTCCACTGCAGGTTGGTATGCAGGCCCGATGGTTCTCGTCGGCAGGTAGAGTGTTCTAACTTTAACATGGTCTGTGGGGAATGCATGTTTTTGCCTTCTGAGAAACATATGCAGTATGCACGTGCGCGTTCGGTGGAGATGTTTAAAAATATATTATATACACTAGAATAAATTTCTGCATCCATTTTTGTTGCATAAACAAGCCATGCAAATGTTTAATAGCTTATGGATCCTGTGCAATTCATCTCCGCCTGATTTTGTGCCAACTGAACTCTGAAATGCCTGATTGTGAACTTAAACCTCATGGAAATGCCAGTTTTTTGCGATTTAGACTATTAGTGCTTCCCGATCGTTGTAAAATATAATTGGTAAACAACGACATAAGTTCACACGTAGCCAAGGGAAGTTAGTAGCCCGAGGACTCTGAATGCTATGTTGTATCTTGATGACAATCCAGGTCTTGAATAAAAACACAGTTCGGTACAAGGAAAGTACACAAGCCTGGTTCATGGTTACATGAACACGTACAACTCATAATAAGAATAAAAACATTTCGAATTGTCCCTCACGAGGTGTCGCCGCGCGAGAGAAATTCCTAGAGATGATGAATGATGCATATGACCATTTTCTCGAGAACTTTAACCCATTGATGCCCAAAGACTTTGTGCTTTAGCCACACAACCATTTTGGAGGGCACACTCATATACAAACATGGAAGTCATCATTGAAAGAATACACAATAGCAATGCCTGATGCTTACATCCTTTGATCTGAGATTGTCGATAATCGTCATGCTCGGGGATTGGAATACAACCATATCTGGCACATCACACACACGTGTAAGCACTATAAACCGCCCATCTATAGCTCATCTAAAGGACATCACGTCTCCATTGCAAGAAACAAAAGTGAGGGGCAGTCATTAACTCATGAACAATCACTAGTTACTATTGAATCCTGAGCACACCCTTTTGTCACACTATGTACTTGTGCCATCACATCCTCTCGCTTTTATTACGTTTGCAACTTAATTTTCAAGTGAAGATTTACTTACACATTTATAGCGAATAATGTCCAATATATCATTATTTTGCTCTTATAACTTTGGCAGGGCTTCCCCCACATATGGTGATTGGAATGCCAGCTCTGTCCCCTACAATGGTAAGAGCTTAAAAATGGTCATACTAATAC
>LR738715.1:529901993-529934446 GCA_902687465.1 Secale cereale
CCCCCCAATTTATACATATTTGACACTTTAACATAATTTTCATTAGAATCAAGGTAACATCACAAAATGGAGAAAACAGGAAGGCGATAAGGTGAGGCTTCTGCTATAGGAATTTTCCATGATATACCTTGAATATCCTAGTATAGAGTTCTTTACATTTCTCTCTCTTAATAACTCTAGGTATAGTATCTTCTAAATTTATGTGTTGTTTGCAGATAGAGGTTGGTGATGTGATTTGTGAGATAGAAACTGACAAAGCCACACTTGAATTTGAAACTCTTGAAGAGGGGTAATGTCCTCTTATTCCACTTTCCGTTGCATTTGAAGAGAGATTGTTGAACTCTTCTCATGGCATTTTTTTAATTACAAATAATAGTATATATTAAGTGTTTCCAAAGGAAATGGTTTTCAGCAGAGTTTAGATAGTTTCACCGTAATCTGGTTTTTGCACTTTGAACAAGTCACATAGTTTTCGTTAGAATTCCCATGCAGTGATAGAACTTGTCAGAATGCTCTTGGGACAGGTTTCCATCCTTTCTTTCTTGACTAGCAACCATCTAAATTTATGGCTCACATTCTTTCTAGCTGCAAGAAATCTAAATATTTTGCCAGGTCTTGTTACATTTCTGCTCATTCTTTTATAGAAAAACATGGTTCGCTGGCTGACTTATCCAAACTCCATCGACAGACCGTTCTCCTCCCTATTGCTTTTGCTAGTTGACATTAAATCTGTAGTTGATACAAGTGTAATTAAAGAAAGGTTTCAGTAATCCCTGTGAAACTGATTAATCTTTAACTAATTTCATCACTATCGGGATTGACATTATGTGACAACTATGTCTACGCTATCTGTTGACCATGGTTGTTACGTTGTACAATTTTAAAAAAAAACATTGGTCTGTTATTGTATCATATTGCTCTGTTGTACTGAACTGGTATACAGTGTTGTGTTTTGCTCTAAACTTATTTCTCTATGTATAACTTGTGCTTGCCCGCCTTTTATGTTTATTCTTCTGTACCATGCATATCTGTGTAATCTGTAATCTTCATTTTGGTTCACCCCTTTAATTCTGCAGGTATCTGGCCAAGATTTTAGTACTGGAAGGTTCAAAGGATGTTCAGGTTGGACAACCCATTTATGTCACGGTATAGCTCCATGCTTAGTTGATGTTTCGTTTTTTTATTGTCCACTGACTTTTTAAGCCAGCAGTACTTAATTTTGCCATGTCATTTGAAGGTTGAAGAGTCCGATGATATTGCAAAGATACCTGCTGATACCTCCTTTGGAGGTGACCATAAGGAGGATGAGTCAAGTGAAAGTGCAGCACAAACAGTCGAAGTTGATGCAGCTGAACAAAGCCCAGTAATGAGCCGCATCAGCCCAGCAGCTAAGATGCTGATCAAAGAACATGGTCTTGATGCCTCTTTACTGAAGGCATCAGGTCCCCGTGGCACCCTTCTGAAAGGTGATGTTTTGGCTGCGTTGAAGTCAGGCACTGCTTTAAGTTCAGCCAAAGAAAAGACAGCTCCAGCTGCACCTTCGCCCCAATCAGCTCGTGATTCCCAAGTTCAATCTCTGACGACTTCACCAAAGAGCGATACATTTGAAGATATAGCCAATACTCAGATACGCAAGGTACTGTGTCTGGCTACCTATTATTTTTGTTGCATCAGCAAACACTTCTATGGAAGACTAATTCAGATTTGTATTCGGTACATAGCACAACCTGTATAAGAAGGATGACCAGTCTATCTAAAAACTAAATTTATTTTAAAATAATTTTTAAATTGTAATGCCGAAATTTCACATACCTTTTTATTTTTGTATCTTGTTGGGAACAACCGCATTATTGGTTAACATCAAAGTTGGCTTCTCAACTCCCATATCTAGGCCCTGTTTGTCGATAGTCTTTGCTTCCTCTCAAGAAGATTGCATAAGCTGATGCAAAGTGTTTCAGTTTCTCATTAAATAAAAAACTTCCCTATGAAGGTATTGAAGTAACATAATCTGCAACTCTTGTTTCTGGGCATGAGCTTCTAGTGGTGTTAAGCCGAAGAGTGAAAATGAAGGCACCTCTTTGTTGGAATTGGTTCCCCCCTTCTCCAAAATGAAGATACTGTGATTCCACCCCTCATCCTGAGGCATTTTTCGTAACAACCAAAATAGCTTTCACCTGAGAGGAGTGACACAAAACAATGGGGTGCAGAGAGAAGTTTTTACGCCAGGATGGAAATTAGAGGTGTAAATGAGTGCCAATACAAAAATGATCCTTCTCTTTAATTGCTATCTTGCTACAGATAACATTACATCTTTGAAAAAATAATAATCCAATAACGCCTTTCTTGAAGATTAACTTGGTCAAGTTTTTCTTACAATGTCAAAATACATGCACTGTTATTTTCAAAAGTAACAAAAGTTACTTATGTAGGTGATTGCAAAAAGGTTGCTTGAATCCAAACAGACTACTCCACATTTGTACCTATCCAAAGGTTTGTATTCATTCTATGTACCTTCTGTAATCTTAATGGCTTTGTTGACATGATTGTATGTGTGATATCGATGCCAGATGTTATACTGGATCCCTTGCTCGCATTCAGGAATGAACTGAAAGGTGTGTATTCATCTTCTTTTTTGATGTTTCATTAATTTGGTAACCAGAGTAACCCCTTTTTCCTTGTGCATTCTAATATTGCAGAGCAACACGGTGTTAAAGTTTCAGTAAATGATATTGTCATAAAAGCTGTGGCACTTGCCTTAAGGAATGTCCCTGAAGCAAATGGTAATGCTGCAACATTTTTTGCCCATATAAAATTAAGTTATTCTTTATTTTATGGAAGACAACCGGATTTTGTTGTAAATCAGATATATCAGGTCGAACATTCTTGGTGTAGACATTTTGTTACTCAAAAAATAGTGTCAGCGTACTTGAGTGACTTATGAGGAATATTATAAATTATATGGCCAATCTTGCAAAGCTGATAGTAGTGTCCCTGGGGACAGTGGTAGAATCTTATGATAAAACTCCTTGAACAAGAACACGATTCATTCCATATTGATCACATGGTACATGAAAAAAAAATCATTTTAACTTGGTTAGTTTCAACGAAGATATTGCATCGGAGTTTGTGCTTCAACTGATTATTTAAATGTTTAGTCACAT
The DNA here is from genome assembly GCA_902687465.1 of Secale cereale. NCBI lineage: Eukaryota > Viridiplantae > Streptophyta > Magnoliopsida > Poales > Poaceae > Secale > Secale cereale. Next base: position 529,905,155 of record LR738715.1, read on the forward strand.
ATGCTGGGTATGTATAGTACTTTGTTAGCCTCTATTATTGTAAACTCATGTTTTATCATCAATTGCCAGCTTACTGGGACAATGCGAAGGAAGAAGCCCAGAAGTGTGATTCAGTGGATATATCTATTGCTGTTGCTACAGATAAGGTATGCCAGCATTGTAAACATAAGTTTGTATCATATGTTGGACTTCTTTAATGACAGTCCTTGCTGTCCTAGGGCCTGATGACTCCTATAATAAGAAACGCGGATCAAAAGACTATATCAGCAATATCTTCAGAGGTATGACAAACTTTTAAAGTTTAAGCAGAATTCTTCAGCAGCATGTTTTTGTGTCAGAGTGATGAGATGCTGTCAAAGTTGTTTGCATGCAGTTCTTTTTGTGAACCAGAATCAAGCTTGCATATGGAAGCACGGAAAATACAAAATGTTACATACTTGTAGACTAATTTCAGTGTTTCAGTGGATATGGAAGATTTATGATTTCCCCCTCTTATTAACTATTGTAGGTCAAACAGCTAGCCGAAAAGGCACGTGCTGGGAAGCTTGCTCCTAATGAGTTCCAGGGGGGTACTTTCAGGCAAGTGACCTTTACATGTTTGACATTGCAATTTTTATAGGTAGTGCTGTCAAACTGTATGATATTCCACATTTGACATCTTTACCTATGCATGGTATGCAGTATCTCAAATCTTGGAATGTATCCGGTGGACCACTTCTGCGCAATCATTAATCCTCCACAGGTTCCTCCTCGTCCCTTGTCTTGTCATAAGGGGATCCTTTGAGTTTGTACTGATAATCGTTTTTCATATCTTTCTGCCAGGCTGGCATTCTCGCTGTTGGTCGGGGTAACAAGGTTGTGGAGCCTGTGATGGACAATGACGGTATATTTTCTTGAATATGTGACGCCCTGCTCAAAATAGTTGCATTCATATTTAAACTCATGTTGCATTGTCCAGGAACAGAGAAGGCTGCTGTAGTAACAAAAATGATGCTGACACTGTCTGCTGATCATCGTATATTTGATGGGCAAGTAGGAGGTATTGACCATCTTAGCGCTGTAATTTCACCTGTTTGCTCTCGTGTCATTTACACTCTTCCTCGTATGTCACATTGTGGAACAGGCAAGTTTTTCACGGAGCTGGCATTGAACTTCAGCGACATCAGGAGGCTGCTTTTGTAAATGAAAGGTGTTGTGTTACCGTGTTTCCAAGAATTCTTTGGAGAAGGTGGCCCAAGAAAAGATACTAGGTGCAAATTTTTAGTTTCAGTTGCTTGATCACCAGCGCATAAGTAACCAGTTTTGTAAATTAATAAGAGAAGTTGGCAACTCCACGGTGTTTTTTTCCTCCTTAATTTGGGAGCTGAGCCCCGAGAATTTGTGGCTTCATGTTGGATGTGGTTGCCCAAACATCATTAACTCTTGAGGCTGAGGTTTGTTGCCACGTTTCCTGAGCATTTCTGGTAACATAAGAAGTTTTTGTTCATGACTTCGATACATGGCTTGATGACAGTAATAAACAATGGTTCTTTCTACAATATATTGATACGTACTCCCTCCGTCCCATAACGTAAGACGCTTTTTGACACAGCGTCTTACATTATGGGACGGAGGGAGTACTTGTGAGCATCTCAGATTGTTTGTCAGTTTACCCTAGTTGTGCTTATGAAGCACTTATGTACCAAAGGGAGGGTGGGTTGTCATATCTCGCATATACTAAGATGCAACATACTGTGCAAATAGATGTTGGGTTGATGGCTACATCTACATGGATTTCATGTTGATCTCCAAGGGCAGGCCGAATGTGCACGACAAAAAACAGAATGAAAGGCGTGTTTTCTTTACAATGTACTACCTGTGAAGAAGTGAGGTAAATGCTCTTATATTTCTTTATGGATGAAGTAAAATATATGAAAAAAGGACTTGATATCTCTTCGTAGTTTATATATACATGTAATAAATCAACCTTTGATTCCCGTCAAAAAAAAAATTATATTCAACCTGTGATTTATCTTCGCAAAATTTAGCCTCCAACATTTGAAATTCGTGAAGAAAAAGCAAGGGAGATAATTTTACCAATTATAGCAGAAAGAATTGGATCGGGTCAAGTGTGGCGGCAACTTCTACGTACATATTGCCGCACATCTCTCTGGCTCCAGTTTTGTTTGCGGTTTGGTGATTTTTGGGAGTACTCCTACGTCACATGGCAAAAAAGGAAAAAGAAAGAAAAAGGAGAGGAGGAAAATAACAGCGAGAGGAGTGAAATAAATAAATGAATAAGCATATCCGACCGGTGGCAAAAAAGGAAAAAGAAAGAAAAAGGAGAGGAGGAAAATAACAGCGAGAGGAGTGAAATAAATAAATGAATAAGCATATCCGACCGGTGGCAAAAAAGGAAAAAGAAAGAAAAAGGAGAGGAGGAAAATAACAGCGAGAGGAGTGAAATAAATAAATGAATAAGCATATCCGACCGGTGGCAAAAAAGGAAAAAGAAAGAAATAGGAGAGGAGGAAAATAACAGCGAGAGGAGTGAAATAAATAAATGAATAAACATATCCGACCTGCCGGATTCGAACCAGCGACCTAAGGATTGATCTGCAAGACTACAGTCCTCCGCTCTACCAACTGAGCTAAGGTCGGTTTGTGTCTACCGAACAATGAAAACTGTATAACTCATCAATGACTGGTATCATGTGCATGACTTGCATGCATTACCAGTATTTAGTCTGTATACATAGTACACTGACTACAATTATAGTGATAGTGCATATAATGCTCAAACACTACCGACGCTACATATGATTGTAGTTAACTTTTTGTGCACATTGACAGTAAAAATATCCGAAACACCATGGTAAAAATATACTATTTATGAGTATTCCCTACTTGGATGGATGGATGGATGGTATGTCGGCCAAAGAGATCGCACCGGGCATCTGGGGCAAGGTCCGCACCCAGACGGTCAACAAGCGGACGGTGCATGCGGGCTTGTTGAACCATCGCTGGACCTCAGACATCCTAGGAGAGCTGACCACTGACGACCTAGTCCAGCTAATCAAGCTCTGGAAGATTGCCATTTCCGCGCACCTCGACCCTACCTTGCGAGATGAGGCTATATGGCCCTGGAACCCAAAGCAAGTCTACTCATCGGCTTCCGCTTACCAAATGCTATTCAAAGGTGCTATCAATGTGGCCTACGCGCAATAGATTTGGAAATGCTGGGCACCTCTCACCTGCAAGATCTTCATGTGGCTTGCGATTCAGCATAGAATATGGACGTCTGACCGGAGATTGCGGCATGGATTGCAGGACAACCCTTCGCCTTGCTATCTGTGCGACCAGGAGGAAGTCAACGTGGACCATCTACTTATACAATACTCATATTCACGACAGGTCTGGCACATGATCCTGTCCAGCGTCAGGGCTGCGCCTGCTGCTGCGCCTATGCCGATCGATAACTTGGAATCTTGATGGGGTAGCACCAGGAATCAGTTGCGCAAGGAGGTCCGGAAAGCTTTTGATAGCCTGGTGATCTTGGTGTGTTGGTGCTTATGGAAGCAAAGAAATATGCGAGTTTTCCACCCTACGAACCCATTTTCTACGGCCCATGAGCTAGTACTTACGATTCTTGACGAGCTGCGCATGTGGGCGACAGCGGGCGGAGGTGGAGTTGACACCATTGTGTAAGGAGTTAGCTTAGTGTGTGGAGTTGGAGCTGACCGTAGCCCAGTCGGCTTGTGACTGATGGCTACGTTTGTAACACTCTTGTACATGTTTTTCCTATCTTCTATAAAGCTATGGTACGCAATTTGCGTAATCTAAAAAAAGTATTCCCTACTTGCCAAAATAAGCACATCTTAGCTTTTTTACTTCTTTTTTCTCATCTTACAATGCACATTAGGAAACCGGGGCATATAACAAGCCAATGCACAAAGCCTTAAAAAACCTCTTAAGTCATCCTTAGCATGCAAGTTGTCGTTAAGATGCATTACATTTTCCCCTAAAAATCGATGCACTACATTTCGGCAAGGAGGGTAAAGCGGGTAGCCATAGTTGTAACAAAGTTGTTATTGGTGTCCGTGTCACTCCCAAGGGTGCGACATCACCATCCTTGACCTCTTCTCCCTCACACTCCCCTTTCCACAACCAGAAGAAAGCGCCAGGAAACGCCCGCCCCACGTGTTGGGGATATAACCCAATGGTATGACCCGCCCAGGAGGGGCCGGGTCATATTATTGGCGATTCAATAGAGAAGGCCCAAGAAGGCCTGATGAGAAGACCAGGAGGCGGCTTACGGGCAGGCTCGTTGGAGGCCCATAACCCGGAGGCGACTCATAGACCCGAAGGTGTAAGCCGCCGGTTGGCAACTTGCCTAGCAAGGCAAGGCGACTTAGAGTCAGAATCGGTTACGTTGCATGACCCGACCTGGTCTCCTGTAAGCTGCCGGGCCTCAACCTGAGTATATAAAGGCGGGACCCGGCGGCGGCTTAGGCCAAGAAACGATTAATCAATAGCTAGGTCAAGCGTATTCGCTCCCTTGTAATCGATATTATAGCAATACAACAAGAAGCAGGAGTAGGCTTTTATCTCGTTGGTGAGGGGCCGAACCTGGGTAAACCCGTGTCTCTCGTCCTGCTCATCCCGTCCAAGCTAATCACCATGTCCATGGCCTCACACCTAAGCCCTCTTACAAGGGCATCTACCGTGACAAAACCACGATAGTTGGCGCCCACCGTGGGTCTAGGGCACGTTGGTTTCGAGTTCTTGAAGAGAACTTTCCCAGGGCTCGAGGGATACGTTGTTGGCAGGATGACCAAGAGCCGTCGTGGAAAGATCTACATCGACGATGCTGGCTGGGGCCCTGAGGCCGACTCAATCGATTATGGGTACCGGGTCCCCTTTGGTGGAATCCATGTCTTCATCGGTAAGATCGGCGAATTTATGCCTGAGCCGGACATCTTCCCCGACCTTGTCGAGTCGGCTCGGCGCTCGCAACCCGCCCGGTATCAACCCGGTCGGAAGCATGCTTTCGTTGGTTTCACACAGGGCTTGGAGCTTGCGGAAAATTACGCGTCTGGTGAGGCGACTCTCATCTACTCAGATGATGAGTCCACTTGGGAGACGGAATCGATCTACCAGCTTCAAGACGGCGAGCTCAGGGGCTATTCCGATGGTAACAACATTCCAGACCCTTATGAGCTACCGAGCAGAGCCGCCATCTTCATGTCCGGCACGCAACAAGTGGTGAATTCGTTGACGGCGGCTGCTATGACATCCGGCCCAACCGCTGCGGCGACAGCAGGAGCAAGTGGGTCAGCGCGGCCGCCAGCTCATGTTTTGTCTAAGCTTCTGAACACCCCGACGACTCTATTAGAGACAAAAGTGACTCCGACGAATTAAGTGCAACAAAATGCAGAAATTGCAAAAGTGCAAGACGAGGTAGGCAAGGTTCAAGAGGATATCAACGCGGAAAACGTCAGGATAGCAGTAGAGCGGGCTGCATTGGACACTGAGTGGCAGCGGGTGAGGGCCAAGGCTTGTCGCCTGAATCTAGATCAGAACGCGTCCAATGCGGTGCTGCGAAGGAGGCATCAGAGTCGCCTGCCTTCACAATTTGAAGGGCAAAACCTCTTCTACACCCCTGGAGCAGGAGCAAGTGACCCACTCGGCGTTGTTGAGGTGCCAGGGGCCGGGGCAGCAGTTCAGCCTCATCTGCCAGACCCGCCTCATAGGGATCCAACCCCGCCCCAACGGTTTCCAACACATGCGGGCCATTATTCTAACCCGGTGGATAATATGATAGCTGCGGCTGCGCGACTGGTAGCTATTCCGATCGAAGGCGAGTCGCCGGTGGCAGTAGAGACCCGGAACGTGGAAAATCTTCTTCAGACTGCGGTGGTGCAGCAGGCGGCTTATTCATACAACCGTGATCGGGTTCATTCTACCCCACGACCGGCTCAAAGTTACAGCAGGCATATTGAGTCGCCCGCAGTCTCCAGTAGTGAGCAACATCGCAATCCACCCCATGGGGATAACCCGCCCCGTAATAATGACATATAGGCCAATGGCCAAGTTTTGTGGACAATGCCAGGACTCGGCGTGAGATGGAAGCAGCGGCTCAACTGGGGGCTTATCAGCAGCCTTTAGTGACTCCTTTGGTATCAGTGGAAGCCAAGATGACCACCTGGACAGTGGGAGTGCCGTGCCTAGTGCCGGCTCTACGCAATAAGCATTTACCCAGGATTTTAAAGGCCCTCGCAAGGTGCATAACTAGACTGCTGATCTCCCCCCCGAGGCTTGGATTGAAAGTTATGAATTGGCCATGGAGATGCTAGATGTTAATGATGCAGTGTGTGCTAAGTACTTTGCAATGATGTTGGATGGACCAACATGTACATGATTGAAAGGTTTGCCTGCGAATTCAATTAATTCATGGGCTGAGTTAAATGCATGTTTTATCAAAAAAATCTAGGGACCTGTAAGCAGCCCCTGACGATCATTGATTTGGCTAACTGCGTGCAACTAGAGGATGAGTCGGCTCACCATTGGGTTCTCCGGGTCTCAGCTATTACCCACTGTTCTGATAGTATTGTAGCAGGTTCGGCTGTCCTGGTCCTAGAAAAGAATTTTCATTTTGAGCCCCTTCAGTTAAAGCTCGGGTCAGTTAAAAGACATTGCAATGATATGGGAGAGCTCATGTCGGCTCTAATCAAATATGTTGATTTAGATTCCACTAAGGATCTTGGGTCTGATGAGGAAAAATCCAGCAAGGGAAAAAAGAGTGCTAATGGCCAGCAGCAGCAACAACACAATGGCAATGGCCAGGGCAATGGTGGAAAGCGTAGGAACCCCGGAGGAGGGTCGGATTTTGTGGCAAACACCAACTCTCAATATAAAACTCAGTGCCATCGGAATAACAAGCAAGTTGGAGGTCCAAAATTTAACCTTGAAGCAACCCTCAATGACCCTTTTCCGAAGCATAGTTTGTCGGGTCAACCATCAACTCATGTTTGGAAAGATTGCTTCATCATGAGGCAATGGCGGCATTATAACCCAGGTTATGGCAACAACAATGGGCTACCCAGCGGGTCAAGATCTGGGCCTCAAGGGCCTGGTTTGGGCAACAACGGCTCAAGTTCTGGCTTTCAAGACCAATGTAACCATGGTGGTTATAACCAGCAATCTGGTCAGGGGAGCGAACAACAAAATAACCAGTCAGGATATCAGAGCAATCCAAAATAACTCAACGGTGGCCAATACCATGTATTCACCACGAGTCTTTGCAAGCGAGATCAGAAGCTTCACAAGCGCGCTGTTTGTATAGTTGAGCCAGTGGTACCTCAATATCTAAGGTGGTCAGAACATCCAATCACGCGGAGCAGAGAGGATCACCCGCCCCTGGTCGAGAATCCAGGTCAACTTTCTTTGGCGGTAGCCCCTCAGGTTGGGAGTTATAAGTTCACTAAAGTGATTATGAATGACGGCAGTAGCATCAATATTCTCTATTATGAAACCTTTCGCCGGATGAATCTAAATGATAAGGATCTTAAGCCGTCATCTACCGTTTTTCATGGTGTGGTACCTGGTAAGTCAGCATACCCGGTGGGGAAGATTGCTTTGGAGGTGGCTTTTGGTAATGACTATGAGTACACGGCTGAGACGTTATGGTTTGAGGTGGTTAAAATCAGAAGCCCTTATCACGCCTTATTTGGGCGGCCGGCTTACGCTAAATTCATGGCACGGCCGTGTTATGTCTATTTGTAGCTTAAAATGCCAGGGCGTAAGGGCACGCTAATAGTACATGGTGGTCGGCAAATTGCATTGGAAAGTGAAGAAGGAGATGCTGCATATGCCGAGTCGGCCCGTGCCACGGAAGAGCTTAAACTTTATAAAGATAATGTTGACCCGACTAGTATGTCCCTGATACGTCTCCAACGTATCTATAATTTATGAAGTATTCATGCCATGTTTACAACAATTCTATATTATTTTGGTATGATTTGATTAGAACTAACCCAGACTGACGCTGTTTTCAGCAGAACTACTGTGGTGTCGTTTTTTGTGCAGAAATAAAAGTTCTCGGAATGGGCTGAAAATTTACGGTGATTTTTTATGGACCAAAAGAGAACGCCAAAGCACAAGAGTTGGACCAGAAGAGTCCCGAGGCGACGACAAGGTAGGGGGAGCACCCTACCCCCTGAGAGGGCGCTCCTACCTTGTCGTTGCCTCGTGGACCCCCTTGACGTGAAACCGACGCCAAAATTCCTATAAATATAGAAACCCCCAAAAAATAAACCTAGATCGATAGTTCCGCCGTCGTAAGCCCCTGTAGCCACGAAAAACTAATCTAGGCCCTCTCTGGCACCCTGCCGGAGGGGGCCATTATCATCGAAGGCTATGGAGGAGGATCCCAAAGGGGGCCATCATCGTCATGGAGGCCAAGGACCAGAGGGAGAACCTCTGCCCATCTAGGGGGAGGCCATGGAGGAGGACGCACAAGGAGGAGAACCTCTCCCCCTCTCTCTCGGTGGCGCTGGAGTGCCATCGGGGGAACCATCGCCGCGGTGATCGTCTTCATCAACATCACCATCATCATCACCATCCTCATCTCTTTAACGCGGTCCACTCTCCCGCACCCCGCTGTAATCTCCTACTTGAACATGGTGCTTTATGCCACATATTATGATCCAATGATGTATTGCCATCCCATGATGTTTTGAGTAGATTTCCTTTGTATTTTGGGTTGATTGATGATTTAGATTGGTTTGTGTTTTATGTTTTATTTTGGTGTTGTCCTATGGTGCCTTCCGTGCCGCGCACACATGAAGGATCCCGTTGTAGGGTGTTGCAATACATTCGTGATTCGCTTATAGTTGGTTGCTAGAGTGACATAAGCTTAAACCCAAGTAAGGGGGTTGTTGCATATGGGATAAAGGGGACTTGGTACTTTAATGCTATGGTTGGGTTTTACCTTAATGATCTTTAGTAGTTGCGGATGCTTGCTAGAGTTCCAATCATAACTGCATATGATCCAAGAAGAGAAAGTATGTTAGCTTATGCCTCTTGTCGGGGTTTTGGAGCGACATATGCCAATGGATGGCTTATCATGCATGTGGTCAAAAGAACGTCGCCGGGCTCAGGAAGCGGGATGAGGCGGAACTTAGGACGCCTACAGATCTTACCCAGGTTCGAGGCTCTCCGAGGAGATAACACCCCTAGTCCTGCTCTGTGGGGGCTCTGCGTCATGACTGATGTCACTATGGTAGCTACAAGGTTGCTCCTCGAGCTGTGTGGTCTAGAGGAAGAAGATGAACAAGGCTAGCTCACCTCCTATGCCCTAGGGATCGGGGAAGGTTGCTAGGGTTCCTATCTCTTTCTCTCTCTCTCAGAGTCCAATCTTCCAACCTCCTAACCCCTCCTCATGGAGGACCCTGGGGGGTTTATATAGGCCTACCCCCAGGGGTACAATGGTAATCTCGACAGTGTGGCTCCCAGCCGTTAGTGTCTTCCGGCGCCGGCCTTGCCGCCTGCCTGCTGGGGCCCGCCGCCTGCAGGCTCACGTGATTGTCTTTCACTGTAGACGCGCCTCTGCTGACGACAGCCTCGTCAGGAGGGAAGTGGCTACAGTGCCGCCGTCTCCTGCCATACACTGCCGCCACACCCTGTCTTGTCATCTTGATGAGGTTCAGACTTCCAGGGCGAGATTTGCCGCCTGCTACCAGGTGGCCTCTCCCATGGCCGTCTGCCAGGGGCGGCTTGTTTATGAGCTACTCGCTGGCCAATGGGGCCAGCCGCCTGCTGGCCCTGCCGTCTGTGAGTAGTGGGATCTTGGCTTCCTCTGACCGATGCTTGGTCACGAGCAGCGTTGCTACAGTGACCCGCCGCTTAGGAGATATCCATAAGGTACACGTTCACTGTAGCCACGTCCTTATAGATTCTCTAAGGACATGTTCATCTGTAGCCACGTCTCTGCTGCGTGGGGGTCCCCCAGCACGCGTCCCGAGGGAGGGACGTCGGACCGTCTGCTAGCTGTTGGTGCTGGTGCCGCCGCCTGTTGGGTCCCTGCTGCCTGCTGGCAGCCGGCTCCTAGGGTAGGCTATCCTAGGAGGCGGCCCGATGAGCAGACGGCCGGGGTAGAGCTGGCTGCTATAATTTGTCTTGAAATACCAAGGGTGGTCACAAAGGGTACCCATGGTCAATATCTCCGACAGTAGTCCCCGAAGCTGGTGGAACTCCGCGGTGGGTGCTGGAGGGCCGCGGGGTTCCAGCAGCTTCTCTCCTTAGGCAGGCTCAACGTCCTTCACCTGTCCTTCGTAGAGATCCGTCTGCCGGCAGCCGGCCCTGCGTTGATGGCGCCGGCCTCCGGCAGCCAAACCGTTGTCTTTAAATCTTCGGAGGGAAGGCACCGCCTGGTCGGCAGGCAGTCGAGCAGGCCTGCCGACCGTTGGCAGCTCCCCACGCGTCACCGCCCCGTCGCGTCGGCCTACCAGCCCACGCGTGTGACGGGACGCAACAGTGGGCCGGGGCTCGCCACTACGGGGCCTCGGTCCTTGCGCGGGTCCAAAGTGGCAGGGGTAATCGATTACCCTCCCACGCGCATTTAATACGCGTGGATTAGGCGCGCAAAAGGCGGGGGTCGTGCGGGGCGTGGAGCAGTTGATCACGCGCCCGTCCCCTCGGCTTCGCCGCCCCGGGCCTATAAATAGGCCGGGGGAGAGGAGCTGGCACCGTTCTCGCGCTCGCTCCTCCCCGTTCTCCTTCTTCTTCCTTGCCCCCTCCCGCTCCTCTCGCCGTCGTCGCAGCGAGCAGCCGCCCGCACCATGTCCGCCCCAGCGCCTCCCCGACACCATGGCCAGTGGGACGGCAGCGAGGTTCTAGAGGAGCACATCGACGTCCTCCGGCGGTCGCGAAAGCTGCCCCCTGCCAACAGGGTTGCCGTGCGCCTCGCGCTGGTGGCGGAGATCAGGCCGGCCCCGCGGCAGGGCGAGCGGGTCGTCTTCCGCTCGCACTTCCCGTGCGGCTTCGGCCTTCCGGCGAGCGGTTTCTTCCGATCCTTCCTAGAGTTCTTCCACATCCAACCCCACGACCTTACGCCAAACACGGTGGTGACGCTCTCGTCCTTCGTCGTCCTCTGCGAAGCATACTTCGGCATCATTCCCACCATAGAGCTTTGGACCGAGCTCTTTTACGTGAAGCTCGGCACCGCCGTCCAGAGCGTGCCCGCCCAGTGCGGGGGGTGCATTGCGGTGAAGCGCAGTGGGACGAGGAATTTCTTCCCGGCGCCGCAGCTTGTAGGGTCGGTAAAGCAGTGGCAGAAGACGTATTTCTACGTCTCCAACGTCGACCCCGAGCAGGACTTCATCTGTCTACCGGAGTGGGTACCGGGTCCGCCCGCCGAGCCTCGCGATTCCTGGAGGACCCGGCCTGCCTCCCTCACGGAAGGCGCCTCCATCACGTTGCGCCGTCTCCGGGAGCTGAGGGAGGGCGAGGGCCTGGTCTTCACGGATCTGTTGCTCACGCTCGCAGAGCGTCGAGTGCTGCCGCTGCAGCGCCGCCCTCATCTGATCTGCGACATGAGCGGGCGCCGAGACCCCAGCCGGACGTGCACCAAGCCCCTGCATTGCAGGGAGGTAGCCAACTTGGTGAATCACATCTCCAACTGCAAGGTCTCCGACTCCGGCTGGGCCTTCGGCAAGACGCCGTACAGCCGCGACAACCAGCCGCCCGCAGTAAGCTATTCGACCCTCTCTTTTCTTTCTTTTTCGTTCGGCTGCTGTAGCCGTCTGACCCTGATGTCTTGTTCAGATCTTCCCCGATCTTGGGGCCGCCGCCATGGAGGAGGAGGAGGTGACAGGCGGCGGGGGCCAGCCATCGGGCGGCCTGCCGGAAGGCGGCATTGAGAGTTGGCCGGATGATGACGAGGAGGTGAAGGAGGCACCCGTCCGCGCCAGCCAGCAGGCCGGGCCGTCTGGCACAACCGGCGGTGGGAAACGGCGGTCCTCATCGGGGCCGTCTGGTGCCCCGCCCAAGAAGCTCCGGCTGTCGACTGCCGCCACGAGGCGTCGGGAGGCGGCCGCCAGGGCGATTGCGCCGAAGATGCCCAAGGCCAGGCCGGTTGTGTCCGGGTAAGTGTTTTGCATCCCTCTTTTGTGTGATGCTCATCTTTCTCAGCCGACCCCCTCTTGGTTGACTCCCCGTTTCTTTGGGATATCCATGCAGCACGCCGCTTTCCCTCTCGCGGGTGCTAGTGGGCTATGTTGTGGGAGGTACAGATGCCCCTCTTGCACCCCCTCGCGTGGATCCAGCCGCCGCGCTCCGGGAGGCGACGGAGAGGAACGCCCGCGAGGCGCGCGCAGAGCGCGAGGCCGTGGATCGCGAGCGAGCGGCGGCGGCCGCCGCCGCCAGGGCGGAGGCCAAAACCGCCAAGAAGGCCCAGGCAGACGCCGCCCGAGCCCGGGAGCAGGAAACGGGCTCCCAGCAGCCAGTGGGCCGCACCGTCCTCCCGGAGGCAGGCTCTCTGGAGCCGTCGGCCCAAGCGCCGGCTGCCGACGAGCAGCCGGCTCCAGACAACGGGAGGGGGGGGGGGACGATTGTGTCATCTTGGAGATGCAGGTGCCGCCCCCTGCGCCGCCTGCTGGGGAGCAGGGCAGTCGACCAGTGGGGACGAGGTGCCGCCAGCTAGGGGCGCGCTAGTGACTGTCTCGCAGCCGGTCCTCCTAGCCCGAGCCTGTCCGCGCCCTGCGAGGGCGGTCTCCGTGCCGCAGCAGGCGGAAGCAGGCGGTGCCAGCTCATCCGCGCCGGAGAATGAGGCGACCAGCGCGGCACCGTCAGGTTGGAGGCCAGGAGGCGGCGGCGCACTGATCGTCGCGTCGCGGGACGTCCTCGACCGCTTCAACTCCTTGGGCAACGTCGTGCAGACGGTGATGCAGGAGTTCGTGGCTACGTGGTCCTCCGTTTGGGTACGTGCGCTTCGTGTTCTTTTGTTTTTATTCCTTCAATTTCTTCTGTGGGGGCGCGTCAGTGCACCCACTGGGTGTAGTCCCCGAGTTCTGAGCCGGCTGTTGAGCAGGCGGCTTGGAACTCCAAACTGTGCGTCGTGGGATGATCTTGCGTCTCGTTGCAGGAGTACCACAACCTCCGCATGGCCTCCTACAACGCTCAGCGCCAGGAGCTGGCGCAGCTGCAGGCTGCCTTGGCAGACAGCCAAGGTGAGTGCTTCTTCTCATCTCCTTGCGGGGGCGCGTCAGCGCACCCGCTGGGTGTAGTCCCCGAGTTCCGAGCCGGCTGCTGAGCAGGCGGCTTGGAACTCCAAGGTTATCTTTTTTGCTGCTGACATTTATTGTTTTTCTTCCTCTTTTGCCAGCGGTCGCAGCCGACCTTCGCAACCAGCTGGGCGAGGCCCAGTCGGAGCTGGCTGCTAAGGAGCGAGAGCGTGGTCTCGCCGCTCAGGACCGTGACCGCCTGGCCAAGGAGCTGGCGGACCAGGCGGCATCCCACAAGGTCGAGCTCAGGAAGATGTCGGATGCTGAGACACTTCTGCGGGCAGAATTCGAGACCGAGCGCTCGAATTGTACCGAGAAGGAGGCGGCTCTCCAAGACGGATACGTAGCCATTGGAGACATGGTTGACGGTAAGATGTCTACCCTTTCCTCTTGTACTCGCCATCTGTAACAGCCGTCTTTCTTCTCTTCTGATCCTTCTTCTAGTTTTGGCAGAGTTCTTCCCGGGCTACTCTGTGGCCGCCACCCAGGCCATCAAGGCCGAGCGTGATGCGAGGCGCCAGGCGGGCCGGGCGATCGCAGCCAACGCGCCCAGGACCCCGGCCGAGGAGCTTCTTGCCATTCGGGTGCATCTCTTGCTGGTCCGCCGTCTGCTTAGCCGTCTGCAGTGTGCTGGTGCCCAGGTTCTGGCCGCCCTCTGGCCAGGTGTGCCAACACCCCGCACTCCAAGTCGGACTGCCGACTGGCTGGAGGCGGCCGGCCAACGCTTCGAGGCCTGGAAGGGCTCCGTAGCGAGGGCTGGCATGCGGACCGCTCTGGAATTCGTCAAGAGCTGGTACCCGGGCCGGAGCCTCGAACAGCTGGAGACCTTCCATGCGGAGGCCCAGCCTGAGTTGGCCGTGGTGCAGAAGGAGCTCATCCAACGCGCCGCCGCTCTTGCCGAGTACGCCGACACCTCTATCTTCATCCCAGAGTTGGACGACAGGGGCCATGTGGTGCCGCCTAGCAACTTCGTGCTGGACCTAGTAGCGTCGGAGGAGCCGGACGAGGAGATCGCCTCTAGTGAAGGGGGCGAGGAGGAGGAAGGCGACGACGAGGAGGCCAGCTCCCAGGAGGCGGATCCGTCTGTTGGTCGTGAGCCTGACCAGTCCTCGACAAGCGGACCAGGTGTGGTGGCCCCGCCTGCTATAGGAAGCGGCCAGACCGAGACCCACCAGGCGGCCCCCTCGGAAGCCGGCTCCGTCGTGCCGCCTGCTCAGCCTGCAGCGCCTTATACTTTTTCTTTTGTATCTTCTGGTTCCTGTTTCTGTGTAAGACTTTGTAGGGTTAATCCGAACAATTCCACCCGCCGGGTGTATCAGTAGTTGTTACTGCAAGGCGGCCCTTGAGGCCTTTTGGATGTAAATATTCTCTTAATGCTGCATGGTTTTATGCGATTGTTCCGAGTCCTAGGATTAGCCCCGCCCTAGATTCCTTATGGAGATTTTCCTTTTGCCGTCTCCTTTAACTGCCGCCCTGCCAGCCAGACAGCCACTCTGTGGTTCTGTGGCTGGGCCAGGAACTTGGCTGTTTTCAGGGTGGGCAAGTATTCTGCCCTCTGGAAGGCGGCGCGGCTAAGCCCAGGGCCGGCTCGCCGGCTGTGTGACAGCCGACTGCTCGTGTGAGGGGCCGGCTTGCCCTATGTCTTTTTTCCTTAGCCATTTTTCATGTGGACACCATTTCTTGCCTTTGGCTCCTGCCAGTCGGACAGCCGCGTTCTGCGAGTCTGTGACTTAATGCGGGAGAGGGCTTGGATGCCATCACATTACTTGTCTGACTATTTAAGGAGAATTTCTTAGATATAGGGCTAGGCGGCCAGTCCCCGAGCCGTCTGCTAGGCTCTGGTGCCGGACAAAGGAGTGAACAGTAATCATTCACATGCATAATTCTTATCATATAGATAAAGGGTTGGGCAATCCTCGAGAACTCCTCGGGGGTCCCATTGGTTCTCAAAATAAATTAGATAGCGTGACACATACTGTCTTTCAGCTATAAAAGCGACGAAGTAGGTTTGCGTTCCATGGGCGCTCGGACTCCTTGCCTGAGTCGTCTTTCTTGCGTGCTCTTGGCTTCTGGGCATCAATGAGGTAGTAGGCATCGTTGCCTAGTATCTTGCGAACGATGAACGGTCCTTCCCAAGGAGCCGAGAGCTTGTGCTGGCCGGCTGTTCGCTGGATCAGCCGGAGCACAAGGCCCCCCTCGCATAAGGAGCGTGGCTTGACTCACCGGCTGTGATAGCGGCGGAGACCCTGCTGGTAGATGGTGGAGCGGCTGAGTGCTACCAGCCGGGCCTCCTCCAGCAGGTCCACGCCGTCTTCGCGTGCTTCTTTGGCTTCAGCTTCCGTATACACGGTGACACGAGGCGAGTCAAACTCAACATCCGTTGGGATGACGGCCTCGGCCCTGTACACGAGGAAGAAAGGAGTGAAGCCGGTGGATTTGTTCGGAGTGGTTCTGAGGCTCCAAAGGACAGACGACAGTTCTTCGATCCAGCAGCCGGCTGATCGCTCCAAAGGTTCGACCAGCCGGGGCTTGATGCTGGACATGATAAGACCGTTGGCGCGCTCGACTTGGCCGTTGGACTGTGGGTGGGCAACGGACGCTAGGTCCAGTCGGATGCCCTGTGTTGCACAGAAACGGGCAAGTGCGCATTTGGCAAAATTTGTGCCGTTGTCGGTGATGATGCTGTGCGGTATACCATACCGGACTGTGATGTCCGCGACAAATGTCACAACAGTTGGGCTATTGAGTTTCTTGATTGGTTTGGCTTTGATCCACTTGGTGAATTTATCTATTGTCACGAGTAAATGTGTCAAGCCTCCTCTGGCTATCTTGAAAGGGCCTACCATATCCAGACCCCAGACGACAAATGACCAAGTGATCGGAATAGTCTTGAGTGCAGAAGCCGGCAAGTGTTGCTTGGAGCTGAAGCGCTGGCAGCCGTTGCACTTTCTTACCAAATCTTTGGCATCATCCAAAGCAGTCGGCCAGAAGAAACCGTGACGGAAGACTTTGGCGACGAGGGATCTTGAGGCCGCGTGATGGCCACATTCCCCCTGGTGAATGTCCTTCAGGATGGCCATCCCCTTTTCTGCTTCTACACACCGCTGGAAGACGCCCGTTGCGCTTCTTCTGAGAAGCTCTTTGTTGACTATGGTGTATGCTGACGCTCGGCGTTGAACTTGCTGTGCCAAAGTTTCTTCTGCTGACAGCTCTCCTCTGAGCAGGAATGTGAGGATTGGCTGTGCCCAAGACGGCGCTGAGACTCCTGTTGCTTCGGCCAGAGAGACCAGGGTGGTTGGGCTGGGAGGCGGAGGGCTGGGCTGAGCCGTCTGCTGTGCATCCAAAGTCCCCGAGCCGTCTGTTGGAACTGGCGCCTCCTGGCCGCCTGCTGGAGCAGTCCCCGGGCCAGGAACCGGCGCGGCTATAGGTGGTCCATCGGTTGGAGTTGGAGTGTCAAGGCCGCCTGCTGGAGCAGTCTCTGGGCTGGCTGCTGAAGCTGCGAGGCCGCCTGCTCCAGGGTCGGCTGGTATGAAGATTGACTCCGACTCTTGTGAAGGCTTGATAGACGGCTTGCGCATGCATTGAAGAGATATGCCGGATGGTATTGCTTGGCGGGTGGAGCCGATCCGTGCCAAGGTGTCAGCTTGCATGTTGTCGGCTCGTGGTATGTGGAGGAACTCGCAACCATCAAAGTGTCCACTGATCTGCTGGACAAGGAAGCGATAGCTTGCCATGTTTGCGTCCTTGGCGTCCCAGTCCCCAGACGACTGCTGGACAACCAAGTCTGAGTCACCATAGCACATCACTCGGCGGATGCCAATCTCCTTGGCCATCCGGAGCCCGTGGATAAGTGCCTCATACTCGGCCACGTTGTTGGAGGCGGCGAAGTGGATCTGCAGGGTATACTTGAGCTTGTCGCCTTTGGGGGAGGTGAGGACGACGTCGGCTCCTAGGCCGGTGCGCATCTTTGACCCGTCAAAGTGCATCCGCCAATGGGTTGAGTCTGGAACATGCGGCAGGTACTGGGTTTCGGCCCAGTCGACCAGGAAGTCAGCCAATGCCTGTGACTTGATGGTGGTGCGTGGCTGGTAGAAGATGGTGAAGGGGGCCAGCTCTATGGCCCACTTGGCCACTCTTCTTGAGGCATCTCTGTTGCCCATGATTTCAGCAAGCGGGGCCGTGCAGACGACCATGACTAAATGCTCTTGGAAGTACTGCTTAAGTTTCTTGGCGGTAAAGTACACGCCGTAACACATCTTCTGGTAGTGGGGGTAGTTCTGCTTGGATACTGACAACACTTCACTCAAGTAGTAGACGGGCCTCTGGACGGGCAAGGCTCTGCCGTCCTCTGGGCGCTCGACCACAATGACAGTGTTGACCACCCGGCTGGTGGCGGCTATGTAAAGGAACATGGGTTCCTTGTCTGCTGACGCCTCCAGGACATGCGGGGTGGACAACAGTCTCTTGAGCTGCTAGAAAGCTTCATCTGCCCGGTCGTTCCACTCAAAGCACGTGGTCTTCTTCATCAGTTGGTACAGGGGGAGTGCCTTCTCTCCCAGCCGGCTGATGAAGCGGCTGAGAGATGCCAGGCATCCCGTGAATCTCTGGACATCCCGCACACGGGTCGGCCATTCCATTCTCTTAATGGCTTTGATCTTCGCAGGGTTGCACTCGATGCCGCGTTCGGATACCAGGAAGCCAAGGAGTTGGCCGGCTGGTACCCCGAACACACATTTCTCCGGGTTTAGCTTAATCCGAAAACGGCGCAGGTTCTCAAATGTCTCTTGGAGATCCTCCAAAAGGGTTCCTGTCTTCTCCATCTTCACCACGATATCATCCACGTAAACGTGGGCGTTTCTGCCAAGCTGCTTGAGGCGACACTTCTGCATGCAACGCTGAAAGGTGGCGCTGGCATTTCTCAAGCCGAACGTCATGGTCAGGTAGCAGAAGGCCCCAAATGGCGTGAGGAAGGCGGTCTTTAGGCGGTCAGCTGGATCAAGCTTGATTTGGTGGTACCCAGAATAAGCATCAAGGAAAAACAGCAGCTCACATCCGGCTGTGGAGTCAATCACTTGATCTATTCGCGGCAGAGCAAACGGATCTTTAGGGCAAGCTTTGTTGAGGCTGGTGTAATCAATGCACATGCGCCATTTGTTCTTCTTCTTCAGCACTAGGACTGGATTCGCAAGCCACTCAGGGTAAAAGACTTCCATGATGAAGCCGACTGCTAGCAGGCGGGCAACTTCTTCCCCAACGACTCTTCTCTTCTCTTCTCACAGGCGGCGTAGCGGCTGTCTGACATGCTTTGCATCTTCTCTTATGTGGAGGTTGTGCTCGGCGAAATCCGTCGGGACACCCGGCATGTCTTTGGGGGACCATGCAAAGATGTCCCGATTCTCACGGAGGAAATCGACGAGCTCGCTTTCGTATTTGCTGTCTAGGTTTGACCCTATGACAGCAAATCACTCCGGGTGGGATGGGTCCAAGGCAATCTTCTTCGTCTCCTTGGCTGGCTGGAACGAGCCTTGCGGCTCCGCCTCCCTGGGATCGGCTAGTATGGCCGGCTGCTCGCCAGCCATTGCCACCAGTCGCTCCAGGCGGCGCTTTTCCTCAGCTACGACAAGGGACTCTGCCAGGCGGCTGCTGGCTGTTGCGCATGCGATGGACTTCTCGTAGTCCCCGGCTATGGTGATTATTCCTTTGGGGCCCGACATCTTCATCTTGAGGTAGGCATAAAGGGGTACCGCCATGAACTTTGCAAGAGCTGGCCGGCCCAAGATCACGTGATAGGGACTTTCCAGGTTCACCACTTCAAACCAGACCGGCTCCCTCCGGAAATGCATCTTGTCACCAAACAGGACATCGACCCTGGCCTTGTCGATTGGTGAGCAAGAGAGGCCTGGCACAATACCATGGAACACTGTCCTGGTAGGCTGAAGCTTCCTTTCTTTGATGCCCAACTTCTCCATGGTGTCACGGTACATGATGTTGATGCTGCTGCCACCGTCTACCAGCACCCGGGAGAAACGACAGGCCCGCCTGTCAGTGGAGAGAGTGGCATCCAGAACCAAGGCATAGGCCCTAGGCGACGACATGACAGCAGGGTGATCCTCTTGGCTCCAGCTGACAGGCCTCTCAGACCAATGCATGCATTCTGAGTCCTTGACGGCAACAGTGTTGACTTCTCTGCGCTGTTGGCGCCGGCTGTGCCTATCGTCCGTCTGGCTGGTGAAGACAACATAGGCTCCGTTTTCTTCTGGGAACTCGTCCTGGATCTGGCCGCCAGGGCGGGCAGCCGACGGATTAGGAGGCAGGGCCGGCTGCCTAGCAGGCGGCGGTAGCAGAGCTTCTCCCCTCGCAATTCTTGTGAGCCAATGACACTTTCGCGTCGTGTGGTTGGAAGGCTTCGCGCCGCTGTGGGACTTGCAGGGGGCGTCCAGAGCTTCGTCAAAGGAGAAAGCCGGCTGCCAGACTGGTTTGCTGCCCTTCTGGCGCTTGGGTCCTGCTTGAGCTTCTGGCTGCTGGCCGTCGACTGCTGCCACCAGCCGGCTATTGGCAGCCGGCGCGTGGGTCTTGCGTTTCTGGTCGCTTGTCTGCTGGTGCCGGCTGGGCTTTCCCGCCGGCGTTTTGGAAGTTGGAGGAGTCATCTTGCCAGAAGCATCCACTTGTAGCTCGGTCTTCATGGAGAAGTCAGCGGTGGCGTACTTGTCTGCTATGCTCAGCAGTTCATCGAACGTGGCCGACTCGTCACAAAGGAGCCTGTGCTTGAGTAAGGTGCCTTCTCTGCACCCGACCGTGAAATACTCAATGGCTTGTACCTCATGCACTCCTTCACAAGAGTTTCGCAGCTCTGCCCACCGCGTCAGATAATCGCGGGCCGACTCGTCTGGGCCTTGGACACACAGGGAGAGCTGACGCGGCTTGGGAGGACGCTTGTAGGTGCTGGTGAAGTTGCGAGTGAAGGCGTCGGTGAAGTCCAGCCAGCCGTTAATGCTATTGGGTTTGAGGCTGTTCAGCCAGGTCCGAGCCGTGCCCTGGAGCATAAGGGGCATGTACTTCACCGCAACGCGTCTGTTGCCGGTAGCTATGCTGACGGCTGTGGAGTAGTCCACCAGCCAGTCCTATGGTTTCACTAATCTGTTGTACTTGGGGATATCTCTGGGGAGAGATAAGCCCTCGGGAAAAGGCTCATTGCGGATGCGAAGGCCAAAGCAAGCCGGACCGAGGTCATCTTCTTCTTCGACTGCCTGGGACCGAGCCAGACGATCCAGGCGGTGGCGGGTGTCGTTCTCCCCAACCCCCTCGCGGCGGCCCAAACGGCCCGCCAGAGAGGGGTGGTCAACAGGCGGAGGAGACACGCGCCTCTCCCGCCTGGGAGGAGGCGGATGTTCCCCCTCGCCGTTCTACGGCCCTTGGGCGGCCGTCTTCGTCGCGCTCGATGGTGACGTGAGTCTGTCGGCTGCGGCTGGCAGCCGGCTCTGAGTCTCGCCGGTTGGGGGCACCGACTGTTGGAGAGCGAGACGTGACTCCTTGCTCTCGCCGAAAAGGGCGGTTGTCTGCGTGCGCGCCGGCCTCTGATACCCGGCGACGGGCCTCCTGCTGCGTGGCAGCAGCGTCGAGGAGCTGGCGGGTGCGCCGAGTCATGCAACGAAGCTCGTCTCCCTCCAAGTGGCCCATCTCATCGACTGCCGCCTGGGCAGCCCTTAGGTTCTCTGACGGAGTGAGGTACACAGGCCGCGGGGCCCCCAGCATGTCTGCTAGCAGCCCGCCGCGATCGCGGACGGCGCCGGCTCGGCTAGGCTCGCCAGCAGCCGGCCTGCCACAAATGGCACGGTCCATCTCGCGGCGGTAAGCTTCGGTGAGGCGTCGGGAGGCAGCCAGTTTGTTGGTGCTATCGAGGAGCGAAACGCGGAGCGCCTCTAACGCCTCGCCGTCTGCCCCCGCCGCGACAGGAGCGGCGAGGTGCTGCAGAACGGCCTTGAGCGGGTCTTGGCCCGCCCCGCCGGCTGATAGTTCGTCGTGGTCGGTGACGAGCACCTCCGTGACGGCGCAGATGGTGCTGCCGGTCGGGAGAGCGGGGAGGGGGTCGTTGATGATCACCACGTGCTCGGGGAAGGAGTCGACGGGCTCCGCGCCGAGGTCGATGATCATGTCTACGGGTGGGTCAGAAGAGCCCACTGACTCCACGTCAGAGGCGCGCTCGTCGACGATGTGGAGCTTGTCGAGGAGCTCGACGAGGGAGCTCTCCGGCGCCACTGGCTCGGCCGCCGGAGAGGGCTCGTCGTGGATGCGGACGCCGCCGAGAAGATCGGCGAGCCTGCTCACGGCGCATGCGGCCTCAGCGTCGCGAAGCATCCCGGTTTCCACGCCAGTAGGCGTGCCGGGCTGGCTACTCTCGCTAGGAAGGAACAAAGTTCCTGTCCAGAACATGTCTCCGGACGACGGTGCACCTAGCCCCACGGTGGGCGCCAAATGTCGGGGTTTTGGAGCGACATATGCCAACAGATGGCTTATCAGCATGGGTCAAAAGAACGTCGCCGGGCTCGGGAAGCGGGATGAGGCGGAACTTAGGACACCTACGGATCTTACCCAGGTTCGGGGCTCTCCGAGGAGATAACACCCCTAGTCCTGCTCTGCGGGGGCTCCGCGTCATGACTGATGTCACTATGGTAGCTACAAGGTTGCTCCTCTAGCTGTGTGGTCTAGAGGAAGAATATGAACAAGGCTAGCTCACCTCCTATGCCCTAGGGATCGGGGAAGGTTGCTAGGGTTCCTATCTCCTTCTCTCTCTCTCTCTCAGAGTCCAATCTTCCAACCTCCTAACCCCTCCTCATGGAGGACCCTGGGGGTTTATATAGGCCTACCACCCAGGGGTACAATGGTAATCTCGACGGTGTGGCTCCCAGCCGTCAGTGTCTTCCGGCACCGGCCTTGCCGCCTGCCTGCTGGGGCCCGCCGCCTGCGGGCCCACATGATTGCCTTTCACTGTAGACGCGCCTCTACTGACGACAGCCTCGTCAGGAGGGAAGTGGCTACAGTGCTGCCGTCTCCTGCCGTACACTGCCGCCACGCCCTGTCTTCTCATCTTGATGAGGTTCAGACTTCCAGGGCGAGATTTGCCGCCTGCTACTAGGCGGCCGTCTCCCCTGGCCATCTGCCAGGGGCGGCTTGTTTATGAGCTACTCGCTGGCCAATGGGGCCAGCCGCCTGCTGGCCCTGCCGTCTGTGAGTAGTGGGATCGTGGCCTCGTCTGACCGATGCTTGGTCACGAGCAGCGTGGCTACAGTGACCCGCCGCTTAGGAGATATCCATAAGGTACACGTTCACTTTAGTCATGTCCTTATAGATTCTCTAAGGACATGTTCATCTGTAGCCACGTCTCTGCTACGTGGGGGTCCCCCAGCATGCGTCCCGAGGAAGGGCCGTGGGACCGTCTGCTAGCCGTTGGTGCTGGTGCCGCCGCCTGTTGGGTCCCTGCCGCCTGCTGGCAGCCGGCTCCTAGGGCAGGCTATCCTAGGAGGCGGCCCGATGAGCAGACGGCCGGGGTAGAGCTGGCTGCTATAATTTGTCTTGAAATACCAAGGGTGGTCACCGAGGGTACCCATGGTCAATATCTCCGACACGTCTCCCTCATATGAAATTGCAATGACAACTACTGATCTTGTTAACAATTGCCTAGGACAATTCCGCACACCGATCCACCATTATTCCACACTCGCTATTTATAATATATATTAATATATTCTAACTTTATGATAACATCACCAATTTTTACATTTTAGTTCTCCGATATCATGCAAAGCTATCCTCTTCATACCCACAACGTAGTTTATTTCTTGTTTCTAGATTGAAGCAAACGTTCGGTGTACGTAGAGTCATATCAGTGGCATATAGGACTTGAGAGAATATTGATCTTACCTTTAGTTCCTTGTGGGTTCGAATTATCACTTCCACCTTTGGAAATTGCTACGATGATTCCTAGCACTTGGGGATTATCAAGCTCTTTTCTGGCGCCGTTGCGAGGGAGCAATAGCGTGGGGTTGATATTCTCGTGTGTGCTTGGTTGCATTCTTCACTATGTAGATTTTGTTTTCCCTTTTTGTTTCCTTTCGTTGTGGGTGAAACAAACAAGAAAATTGAAATAATTAAAATACTAAAAATATTACTTGCCTCATTTGCCTAAAAACTTTTTCGAAAAGAAAAGTGAAAGTAAGAAGGATGAGCACCATTGAAATGGGGGAGCTCCTTGAAATTTGTTCATGCCCATGGAAACTTTGCAAATCTTGAATTACATAAACCTTTCAAAAAATAATAATTATCTCCTTGTATATATCCATTGTATTATAAAATTAATGTGCCAAGTTTCGGTTCTAGGATGATTAGATTGCTTTTTTGCTATGTGCAGTGCAAAAACAGAAACTTTGTCTATAGTGCATGAATTTACATATTTTACTGGAACGTCGAAAGTTTCTAATTTTTTACACAGTACTGCTATACATTTTTTTCCTATTTTTTCAGAATTTTTAGAGTTACAAAAGTATACAAAGTTTCTAGATTGCTACAGACTGTCCTGGTTTTGACATATTCTGTTTTCTATGTGTTGTTCGCTTGTTTCATGAATCTATGGGTTGTATCGGGGGGTATGAACCATGGTGAAGTTGTAATACAGTAGATATAATGCTAATTTGAAATTGGAATGAGTTTACAACAATACCTAAAGGTAGTGATTTGCTTTATTATACTAACAGATCTCACAAGGTTTGTTGTTAGTTTTGTGTGGATGAAGTGTTCGAAGATCGAGGAGGTATCGATATAAGAAGAATACAGAGAGACAAGAGTTCAAGCTTGGGGATGCCCAATGCACCCCAAGTAAATATTTCAAGGATACTCAAGCATCTAAGCTTGGGGATGCCCCAGTTGGAATCCCATCTTCATTCCTCAATAATTATCGGTATACCTTGGTTTTTGTTTTGTTCACAAGATATGTGTCTTTTGAGTTTATTTTTCCTTTCTTTACCTTTATGCAAAATGCTAGTATGAGATAATCCTTCATAGATTTATAGAATGCTTCATGTTCTTCACTTAAATCTTTTGAGTATGGCTTTATAGAATTATGTTTGTGCTTCAGTTAAATCTTTTGAGTATGTCCTTATAGAATGCTCTTTGTGCGTCACTTAAATCTTTTTGAGTATGGATTTATAGAATGCTTCCTGTGCTTCACTTATATATTTTGAGCTTGTATTTTGGTAAATCTATATTAATTGTATAATTCTCCATGAACTTCATTTACATCTTTTGGAGTAGGAATAAGACTATTATTGAAATTGGGCTTGGAAGAGTATCATTAAAATATCATGCCTAGCTAAAAAGGCGTTAAAGAAAAGCTCTTGTTGGGAGACAACCCAATACTTATACCTACTGTTTTTGTATGTCCACATGATTAAGCTACTATAGTAATCATGTTTATAGATTTTGTTTAAATACAGTGCCAAGTAAAGCCTTTGGGATAGTGTGGTTGATAGTTGGCTTAATTCTGTGCAAAAACAGAAAGTTTTGCGTCTAGTGCAGAAAATTCAGTAAATCACTGTAACATGATAATTAACTGAAATTTTTACACGTGATTGACATATAAATTTCCTACATTTTCCTAAATTTTCAGAATTTTTAAAGTTACAGAAGTATGGTGGTTGTCCAGATCATTACAGACTGTTCTGTTTTTGACAGATTCTGTTTTTAATGCATAGTTTGCTTGTTTTAGTGTTTCCATAGCTTATATTAAGTGACATAAATTGTGGAAATGATAAGATACAGTAGGTATTATGTGAGAACAATTATGAATCTTGTCTTTGACATTACCCAAGTGAATGATTTTCTCTTTATCATAGTAACCCATCTCACAAAGTTTCGTTAAGTTTTGTGTGATTGAAGTTTTCAAGTTTTGAGTGAGATGTCAATATGCGGAGAATGGAGTGGAAAGATCCTAAGCTTGGGGATGCCCAAGGCACCCCAAGGTAATAAGACTCAAGCGCCTAAGCTTGGGGATGCCCTGTAAGGCATCCCCTCTTTCGTCTTCAAAATCATCGGTATACCTTACTCGGAGCTATATTTTTATTCGTCACATGATATGTGTTTTGCTTGGAGGGTATTTTCATTTTACTTGGTGTTGAATAAAATCATTGGATCTGAAATCTTGAATGAGAGAGAGTCCTCCCATGGCTACATAATTATTCGACTACTCATTGATCTTCACTTATATTTTTTGGAGTAGTTTGTCATTTACTCACGTGCTTCACTTATATCCTATGAGTAAATGGTTGAATGAATTGAATATCATAAATCTGAAATAATATATGCTTCATATGCTTATACCTTGGGGAGTAATGACTTCACATATAAGAAGTATAGGTGGTGAATTTATTGAAAGTTAGCAAACATAGTATTGGTCACTTGAACAGTTCATGAAAGAATATTGAATGAAGAGAGATTTCACATATAAATATACTATCTTGGACATCTTCTATGATTGTGAACCCCATTAATTATTTTCAAACTTGAGCAAATTAGTTGAAGTTGGATAAGGAAGACAACATAATGAGTTATGCTTGGGTATATTTGTATAGAAGTTATATTGTTATGGATCCTCCAACATGTGGTGCTTGCTTTTTAGAATCTTTTGCTAGCAAAAATTTCTGTACTAAGTGGGAATACTGCTTGTGCATCCAAAATCCTTGAACCAAGTTTATTCCATGAGTGTCCACCATATCTACCTATATGCGGTATTTACCTGTCGTTCCAAGTAAATTTGCATGTGCCAAACTCTAAACCTTCAAATAAAATTCTGTTTTGTATGCCTAAATCGCTCATGTAGCGACTGGGGGATGTCTTTATCTTCCATGCTAGATGGGTTATTCTCACAATGAGTGGACTCCTCTTGTTATTCACAAGAAAATGGCCGGTAACCGGGATGCCCAACCCTATGCTTAAAAATCAAATCAAACTATAATTAAACAAAGCTCCCTCAGGACTATTGTTGGTACGGATGGTACCCGTTGTTTCGGATAAGCCGTGGAGTGTGATTGATGGTGGAGGGGGAGTAAAACTTTACCATTCTATTTGGGAACCACCTACAATGTATTTATCATGGAAGATATTGAGAACTCTTGGTCGTAGCGTTGATAATGAAAGCATACCGCTCAAAATATTATTCATCTCTGTTTTAAAAGCTTCGAGCTCTGGCACCTCTGCAAATCCCCGCATCCCTCTGCGAAGGGCCTATCTTTTACTTTTATGCAAGAGTCAGTAGTATTCCTTCCGATTCTAACATACTCTTTAGTTGGCAAGCATTATGTGATGAGGAAAGATCTAAGCATATATGGCCATTCAGATATATTTGATCATGAATTATTATTGTTGACAATTATCTATATGATAAATAAGTTGGGAGGCGAAACATTAATCCTCTATCTTTCTCTGTGTTCAATGGATGCTATTTGTTCTAAAAATAAGCTTTGAGTGGTAGCAATCATGGAAGACTATATGATAGTTGAGTATGTGGAATTTGCTAAATCAAAGCTCTTACACAGACCCTTCCAGAAAATAAGTTGAATTGCAATTGTTTGATGATTGAGAACCTAGTTTGTTAGTTTTCAAGAAAGTTTATGATATATGCTTTAACATGTGAATAGCTTGCTACTTGATCATGAGAAGTTTTATGAGATGTGCTACTGTTTATGATATATAATGATGCTAGAAAAAGTGATTGAAAATAATCATTGATCAAACTTGTGCACTTGCTAGCATTCACACTTCATAAATTATTTCTTTTATCATTTACCTACTCGAGGACGAGCATGAATTAAGCTTGGGGATGCTGATACGTCTCCAACGTATATAATTTATGAAGTATTAATGCATGTTTACAATAATTATATATGATTTGATTAGAACTAACCCAGTCTGACGCTGTTTTCAGCAGAACTACCGTGGTGTCGTTTTTTGTGCAGAAATAAAAGTTCTCGGAATGGGCTGAAAATTTATGGTGATTTTTTATGGACCAAAAGAGAACGCCAAAGCACAAGAGTTGGACCAGAAGAGTCCCAATCCGACGACAAGGTAGGGTGGCACGCCCTACCCCCAGGAGGGTGCTCCTACGTACCTTGTCACTGCCTCGTGGTCCCCCTTGACGTGAAACCGACGCTAAAAAATCTTATAAATATAGAAACCATCGAATATAAACCTAGATCGGTAGTTTCGCCGTCGTAAGCCTCTGTAGCCACGAAAAACCAATCTAGGCCCTCTCTGGCACCCTCTCGGAGGGGGCCATCATCACCAGAGGCCATGGAGGAGGATCCCGGAGGGGGCCATCATCGTCATGGAGGCCAAGGGCCAGAGGGAGAACCTCTCCCCATCTAGGGGGAGGCCATGGAGGAGGACGCACAAGGGGGAGAACCTCTCCCCCTCTCTGTAATGCCCAGGATGGAGTTATACCTCCTACGTGTCGAGGCACGACTTAAAGGCATAAATCCATCCTAGAATGATCTCAAGTTTGGTATCTTTGCACGACTCATGTAAAAGAGGGATTAAAAAGCAAAAGGAGATAGTTGGCTTACACTCGCCACTTCACACAATACATTACATAAGCAATCATCATTCAAAACATCACAACCCGACTACGGGTGAAGATCCAAAAGAAAGATACCAAAACAACATAAAGCCACAGGTCAGGATCGAATCCTAGTAGAAACCACTACTGAACATCGAAACGGCACAAGCAAACGGTCACACTCTTCATCGAGCTCCAAGTGAAGAACTTGAACCAGCTCCGGCATCGTACACGGCTGAACCTGCAACTGGTGTGGTGAAGTAACTGTGAGCCACAGAGGACTCAGCAATCCCGTTCCCGGGTAACAAGACTATTTAAGCCTTGGGTGTGGATAAGGCTGAAGAAAGAAAATGAGGTGAAGGAAAACAAACGAGAGTCTGCAGCAGCAACTAGCACTAACTTACGCAAAAGAGAGCGAGAAGAGAAGTGCCTCGGTCGAAAGATGATCACGAAGTGATCCTAACTAAAACCGGTCAAACATAACCCCACCGTGTTCAACTCCCGAATCCCTATTCGGAAATTGACAGTCACGGTACACACGCTGGTAGTGTATTGAAACATTGTGTCAAGTTATCTACAACCGGAATTAACAAGCTCCCATCTGCCACATAACCGCGGGCACGGCTTTCGAAAGTTCAAACCCTGCAGGGGTGTTCCAACTTGGCCCATCACAAGCCCACGATCCGCGAAGTCGCAACTCCATAGGTGGGAAGACCCGAGTATTCTCGGAATCCCGTGCTCAAGTTAAACCGAACTAAGGTAAGGCTAATCCAGCAAATCCTCCCGGCGTGTCGACACCCTGATAGTAGCCGCGCGTATCTAAGTCTCAGGACACGACCGGATGGGTGATGCTACAGGTTATACCAAATACCTCGGGTTGCCCCAAGGCGGCCCTACAGGACCCCCGTTTGGGACCAACACCATCAGCGCTGGCCCCCCCTGCTATGTAGAATTAAGAATCCTCGGGGACGCGA
Source organism: Secale cereale (assembly GCA_902687465.1). NCBI lineage: Eukaryota > Viridiplantae > Streptophyta > Magnoliopsida > Poales > Poaceae > Secale > Secale cereale. Next base: position 529,933,993 of record LR738715.1, read on the forward strand.
CCCCCTATGCAAATTTAATTAATTAATTAAGTTGTTATTATGAGGCAAATAGTACCAAATGTTGGGACTTGCTGGAAAAGACTTAGCACTTAGCGGTTTATCAAGGGGGTCCCATACACCCCAACCGTGTTAGGAACGCATAATCAAGGAACATAACACCGGTTTATACGGTTCCTAACGGCATGAGTGGAACAAAACACCAAGCAAAAGGCTTAGCCTTCCACCCTGCCAGTATATAGATGATTTCATTATTAAGCATTTATATAGTGTGATATAACCCAACCAAAACTTCAACATGAAGCAAGCATCTTCAATCTTCACCTGCAACTAACAATGCTATAAGAGGGGCTGAGCGAAGCGTACTTAGCCAAGCAACGGTTTGCATAGGTAGGGTGGTTAAACATGGCAATTGGTTACAAGTAGGAGGCTGACAAGAAGAACATGGGCATCGAGG
>LR738715.1:529934489-529944494 GCA_902687465.1 Secale cereale
AAAACTAAAGAACGATACTCTAGCAATAGGCAAAGATAGTAATGGTATCCGGGTTCGGTCATCTTGCCTGGGATTCCACAAGGGAGAAGAACGGATCCAGAAGAAGACGGAGCAACAGTCGAGAGAAACCTCACAACTCCGGAACGAAACCGAAGCTATCAAGAGAAGCAAACCGGAAAGAAACAAACAACACGGTAAACACACAAGTAACAACATGGCATACGATGCACAAACAAGTATGATGCATGTCCGGTTTAATTATGCATGGCATGGCAAAGTGCACAAACAAAACTACAAGTTAAGTGGAGCTCAATATGCAACGAGTTGCATATTGACGAAACACCACATTTAATTATTTAGTTGACTCTCGTTATTTATAAGACAAGATTAAATGTTTTTAGCATGGCAAGAGGTGAAACATAATAAAACTACACTATTAAGACATTTTAAATGAGGCCGGAAAATAACAACAACATATCCGGAAAATCCCCATGAGCATGTTTATTAATTATAAGCAACAACAAACACACATATTAATGTTGTTAACATGATGCGGATGACATGAACAAGTTTATGCAAGTTTTATGTTAAAGGTTGACAATTAACAAGATATGAAGCATTTGTCACCGTGGTGGAAAGAAAGGGTGCCACGGCAACGATCCGAAATGATGCAAAGGCAACAACTCGGTTCCGGTAACTCGTTGAGAGTCCGGTGCAAAAGATAGAATCGACATGAGCGAGTCAGACGAGATGATGGGGTGATCCCGTTACCGGGTTCCCACGAGTCGGTGACGAGGCAACCGAGGAACAACAAAAGGTCGAAACGGACACGGAGCACACACGAGAGACATTTCATACAACCACAACAAGCACGAGCGTTCATCCACGGGGTCGTTTCGGGGTTATACCTTCAAAACAATTGTTTCGGGGCGGAATCGAGTTCGTAGAGGAAGAAGGCGTTCACGTCGGAGAGGAAGTAGTCGTTCACGTGGCGGTAGTTGTACTCGGGCGACGGTAGAGGAAGTAGTGGTACTCGGCGACGGTAGATGTACTCGGGGCGACGGTAGACGTTCCCGTAGGCGTTTCCGTTTCCGAAGAGGTACTTGTCGCGTCGGCGTTCGTAGTGGTACTTGGGGGTTCTCGTTTCGCGACGGTAGTGGAAGTAGTGGAACTTGACGCATCCGAAGAGGTACTTGACGAGTCGGTCGCGGTACTTGTTCCCGGAGGTGTTCACGAGCTTGTTTTTCCGTAGATGTTCGGTTCGTCGAGGTACTTGGTCGTAGGGGTACTTGCCGGGTCATGTAGAGGTACTCGGTGTCATCTGTCCAAAAATTACAGCACGGGCAACACACACAACAACAAAAAAAACAACAGCAGCAAAACAAGGCTGCACGGAGACGAGGCCACGGCTGCAGCAAGATCTCGCGCGCGGACGGAGGGAGACGAATCCGGCGAGGCAGGGAGCTCCTTGGTGAGATGAAGAAGGAGGCCGTCGGGCTCGGGGCGTCGGGGTTGCAGCAGCTCCTCGGAGGGCTTGGGGCGGCCGGGCTGGACGAGGTGAGGCCGCGGGAGAGGGCCGGCGCGGCGGGGCCGTTGCCCGCGCGGAGGAGGCCGCGGGCCTCTGGTTGCTGGCGCAGACGGCTGGAGGGCGCTGGAGGAGAGGAGGGAGCCTAGACGGAGGGAGGAGGCCGTGGTGGAGATCCCGCGGCGGCCGGCGACTTCTGGAGAAGAGGCGCGGCGGTCCGCTGCTCGTGCTGCTTCGAGGAGAACGGAGGGGAGCAGCTCCGGCCGCTGGAGGCTGAGGCCGGGGGCTGGGAGCCTCGAGGGGGAAACGGGCAGAGCGGAGGGTCGCTCGGGGCAGAGGCGAGCTCGCGAGGGAAAAACGGGCCTCGGGGAAGAGGGTTCGGGAGCGAGGCTGGAAGGAGCGGGGGCTGGGAAACGTGAGAAGGGAGCGGGCGCTGTGGGTTGCGAGAGAGCGAAGGGAGCGAGGGATGGCGGCGCGAGGGGAAGGCAGAGGGAGGTGCGAGAGGGATTAGGGTTTGGAGGGGTACAGGCTGGGAAGATGGGCCGCGGCCTGCTAGGGTTGGATAGGAGAAGCTGGGCCTGAGGGAGGTTTGCTGGCCTGGGCCTTAGGGAGGCCTGGGCTGGCTGCCTTCTTTTTATCTCTTAAATAGAAACAAATAAAAACAAAAGAGAGGAAAAAGAAAAAGAGGAGGGGGGTTAGGCAAGAATTAGGTCAAAGGTTATTTTTCCCGGGCTCGTAAAAATGAGCACGACCGGAGAAAAATACAAAAGGCAAGGACGGGAAATAATTCAAACATATTTGAATTTAATTCAAATAGGTTTGAACTAAGACGAGATTATTGAGGTGTCCAAAAATGTTCAAATTTTTGGAGGAACCTCGAAACAACGGAAAGAATTATCGGCAAGGTTTTGACGGAGAACTAGAATTAAGAGACATGGGGAAAATGCAAGTGTGTTACGGTGATTCCGAAGCAATGGAATATTTAATAAATATAGCTCCCTAAATATTGAGAGACTTTTATATGTTATAAAGAGAAGTCATTCTTCCCTCGATTTAAATGGACCGAAGGTCCACACGATTTATTAGGTTGAGATGCAAAAAATAAAATATGACATGATGGCATGATGACATGATGCAATGCAAAAATAAATAACACCACCACAAAAGAACACACGGGCAACCCGGAACATCTGGAAGCTTCGGGACTCTTCTGGAGTCTTCTGGGACGTCAGTCTCGGGCGTCACAACTCTCCCACACTAACAGAGGATCTCGACCCGAGATCCTAGAGATATCACCGGGTAAAAACGGAAAAGGAAGAGGTAAAACAAAGTTGCTTCTTCGAGAAACGAGTGAAACCAGGAACCTTGAGAGGTTGAACAAGTTGAAAGAAAGAATAGAACGGAGATGAACAAATATGAAAAACTCCGTTAGGAAAGGGAACAAGGAACATTAAGAGAACCTTGGAGGTTGAAAGACATGAAACAAGAGCTCACGGACCAAAAGAATATGAAACTGCAATGGTATGGCCAAGGAATAAGAATGACAAAAATTTGGGCAGCACTCCGTCTGAAAATGGAAGGAAATGAACATGAACTTGCCAAGTTGGGAAGATACTTGATGAAAACAACAACATATTGCCTCCGAAACAATTAAAAGAATGGCACAAGGGGTAAGAAAGATTCAGACAGCACTCCGGTTGAAAAGAGAGGCAAACTAGATAAGATGAGAGAACTAGAATGGAGGACACAACACTCCGGTTAAATGACAAGCAAGGGAGAGACATGATCTTGCCAAAACGAGATGATGGTCACGAGAGAGCAATATAACAATACCTCCGGAATGAAAGAATAGCATATAGATCAACGAAAGAAAAGAATGGAGAAGAAAAAACAACTTCTCCGACAAATGAATTGAAAGAGCATCCTTACGAAGAAGGGTTGAACAGAGTTGATGGAAAATCAACAACGAAAAGAATAAGCTTGATGTGGGCTTATGGAAAAACATCTCAAAATTAAGAGGTGACAACCATCCACTAACGGAAACGATTGATTTGATTGAGATCAACAAGGAGACGATAAAAAAAAACTTATCTCACCGGAATGATAATGAAGAACTTGGGTCATTTATAAGCACCACAATAGCAACAAACCTTAGGGAAAGCTTTAGGTGAAATACAACCCAAGATAACTCCAACGAATAAATTGAATGGTTGAAAAAATGATCTTCTGAACCAAGAAAATTGATGGGTTTAAATAACTCATTCTTGACAACTCATGAATCATGAAACATGAAGGAATTGTCAAGAATGACATAACACCCTCTGAAAAGATAAGGTAGAAAGAATTGCAATTGGAAAGCATGATGAAGAATGCTTGAGCTCCAACAAGAATCTTGATGAAGACTTCGAGGATGAATTAAAACATGATGAACCACCATGAGAACTCCGGTAATGAAAGCATGAGAAGTGAAAGATGAAAAGAATAAGATTCAAGGCCTGTGATGAATTAGATTGAGCTTTGAAATGATGTAATAGAAATAACTTGAATCTCCGGAAAAACAAGATGAAGAATTTAGAACCAAGGATATGATATGATGGAGAAGCTCCAGACAAAAGAATTAAAACACCTTGAAGGAATAAGAATAAGAATTATGTTATGCATCTCCTTCACCAATTAAATTGATGACAACCAAGGATTTGGCATACTACTTATTCTCGTTGGGAAGAATTAAAGAGAGATCTTGCACAAACTTGGGTAAATCTTCAACGAACCACCGGTAGGATTATGAAAAGAACAAATGAATTAAAACGACAACAAGGAAGAGTGAACTTGAAAGAACCACCGTAAGAATATGGAGACGAACGAAGAGACATCAATGAAGAAAATTTGGAGGATGAAGTTGAAAACTGAGAACGAAGAAATCTTCTGAAATGATGGCCTTCGGAGGATCACAAAGAAAAGAATTCATGAAGTGCTTCGGACGGTAAAAAAAAAGAATTCCTCACACTCAAAACGATAATGAGGATGGCATGAAGCTAGAACCACGAATCTCCAAGAGAACGGGCCAAGATTTAAGAGAAACTCTTCTCCGGTCTCCAAATGTTGAGAATGAAGACGAGAAATGCCATAAGAATTGTTGAGCACTCCGGAATGAAGAATTGAAAAGGTTTAACCAACGATGGAAAGAATTTGAAAGTAAACTTGGAGAAGGCATATGACTGATGGAAATCATTCTTACGTCACACTTTGAAAAGAATTTCAGAATACTCCGGAAAAAAAAGAGTCAGGTAAGATCCTGGGAAAAAACCTGTGGGTTAAGGCCCACTCAAAGAAACACCGTTGAAAAGATTTCTTAAGAGATATTGCACCGGTTGAATTAAAAGGCTTGAGTAAGATAACAATCTCAAAATAGCTTGAATGGATTAAGAATGGAATTATGAATCTTCAGCACTCCGGATAAGAATAACAAGAGGAGAATGATTAATTGGAGCACCGGAATAAGAAAGCATTGCGAAATGAGGAAAAGGATAAGATCAACACCAAAATCTTGAATTACATCCACCTGAAGAATTAGAGAACAAAAGAATGATGAACTAGAAGCTCTTGAGCATCTTCACGATAAATCACCGGATAAGGACATTGAAGGAAAGGAAAGAAGAAACATCACATTAATAACATGGATATTTCATTTAAGAATTTCTGACTCCAAGAAGAAAAAAGGGGGGGAGGGTGGGGAAAACAAAGACAACTTGAGATGAATGAAATGGACAATCGTCAGATTTCTCAACGACGTCCTTATGGAATAACTTGAAGGGAAGGCACACCGGTTGAAAAGGATTAACATGAAGATTTTGATGGTCAAAAGAATTAGCACTCCCATAGAAATATGAGAATACCGATTAGGAAAGGTATGGAATCAACATTTATCATCGAAGCAACTCGAATACCAGAATCAAAACAAAACAAAGGGTAGATATGCAACATGATCTTCACAATATCATTCGAACAAAGGATTGAACGAATGAATTCCGCAGATACATCAACTTGTCGAGAAGCCACTTGGAGAGCAAAAAGAAAATAAAAAGGAACAAAGAGCAGATAGAACAAACACAAGATAGAAGCTTCGTTCGACATCTTTGTGCTGAAAGCTCATGGAACATGTTACAAAAGGGTTTTGCAATCCCCGGATCAGCATAGCCAAGGACCCTTTAAGATGCAACTCCCGATCAGAACAAGTCCATAAAACCACTTCACTCAATGTAGAACCCCAAACTTCAAATCGAGCATCCGTTGGAAGAATGCCTAGAACTACTAGATGAACCCACCTATAGATTTCCGAAAGTTTCCAGTTATGCAATCAGGTGTTGGGGATACACGGGAAGCACCGCGCAATCAACTCTAAACCTACATCCAGGTGTATCCATCCTTCAACACATAACCAGTCTTTCTCGGAAACTGTTTACCTCGGACCTTCGAAAAGCATCCACTATAACAAGCTATGGCAATACTCTCGAACTACCTCCCCAGTACTGGGTGATGTCGGGGTTATCTTGCCACTGGCCGTATAGGAGAGATTTTCGATGTCGGCCGTCTTAAGTATTTAGTACTGCCGCGATATGCTTGTGTCAATGATACCCCGAAGCTCAACTCCTCGGTAACAGGAGGCATCGAGAAAAATATCCTTGTCACAAGAACATCGAAACAATCCCAGAATACTCGCGGGATCCTAAAAAAATTTGGTGCAATTTTTTGAAAGTAGAAGAGAAAAGAGTAATCGTCAAGAGTCCTCACCAGAGAGAAAGGGGATGAGAAGCAAAGAAATCCTACTCTCCGATATAATATAGGACTCAAAAAGTTTTCAAGTGTGTGCCTAGACTCAACCGTCAACGATTCGATCAATCAGTGGGGGCTTCTAGGTCGGAGAAGGCTCTGGATACCAACTTGTAATGCCCAGGATGGAGTTATACCTCCTACGTGTCGAGGCACGACTTAAAGGCATAAATCCATCCTAGAATGATCTCAAGTTTGGTATCTTTGCACGACCCATGTAAAAGAGGGATTAAAAAGCAAAAGGAGATAGTTGGCTTACACTCGCCACTTCACACAATACATTACATAAGCAATCATCATTCAAAACATCACAACCCGACTACGGGTGAAGATCCAAAAGAAAGATACCAAAACAACATAAAGCCACAGGTCAGGATCGAATCCTAGTAGAAACCACTACTGAACATCGAAACGGCACAAGCAAACGGTCACACTCTTCATCGAGCTCCAAGTGAAGAACTTGAACCAGCTCCGGCATCGTACACGGCTGAACCTGCAACTGGTGTGGTGAAGTAACTGTGAGCCACAGAGGACTCAGCAATCCCGTTCCCGGGTAACAAGACTATTTAAGCCTTGGGTGTGGATAAGGCTGAAGAAAGAAAATGAGGTGAAGGAAAACAAACGAGAGTCTGCAGCAGCAACTAGCACTAACTTACGCAAAAGAGAGCGAGAAGAGAAGTGCCTCGGTCGAAAGATGATCACGAAGTGATCCTAACTAAAACCGGTCAAACATAACCCCACCGTGTTCAACTCCCGAATCCCTATTCGGAAATTGACAGTCACGGTACACACGCTGGTAGTGTATTGAAACATTGTGTCAAGTTATCTACAACCGGAATTAACAAGCTCCCATCTGCCACATAACCGCGGGCACGGCTTTCGAAAGTTCAAACCCTGCAGGGGTGTTCCAACTTGGCCCATCACAAGCCCACGATCCGCGAAGTCGCAACTCCATAGGTGGGAAGACCCGAGTATTCTCGGAATCCCGTGCTCAAGTTAAACCGAACTAAGGTAAGGCTAATCCAGCAAATCCTCCCGGCGTGTCGACACCCTGATAGTAGCCGCGCGTATCTAAGTCTCAGGACACGACCGGATGGGTGATGCTACAGGTTATACCAAATACCTCGGGTTGCCCCAAGGCGGCCCTGCAGGACCCCCGTTTGGGACCAACACCATCAGCGCTGGCCCCCCCTGCTATGTAGAATTAAGAATCCTCGGGGACGCGACCCCCTATGCAAATTTAATTAATTAATTAAGTTGTTATTATGAGGCAAATAGTACCAAATGTTGGGACTTGCTGGAAAAGACTTAGCACTTAGCGGTTTATCAAGGGGGTCCCATACACCCCAACCGTGTTAGGAACGCATAATCAAGGAACATAACACCGGTTTATACGGTTCCTAACGGCATGAGTGGAACAAAACACCAAGCAAAAGGCTTAGCCTTCCACCCTGCCAGTATATAGATGATTTCATTATTAAGCATTTATATAGTGTGATATAACCCAACCAAAACTTCAACATGAAGCAAGCATCTTCAATCTTCACCTGCAACTAACAATGCTATAAGAGGGGCTGAGCGAAGCGTACTTAGCCAAGCAACGGTTTGCATAGGTAGGGTGGTTAAACATGGCAATTGGTTACAAGTAGGAGGCTGACAAGAAGAACATGGGCATCGAGGAAAAACTAAAGAACGATACTCTAGCAATAGGCAAAGATAGTAATGGTATCCGGGTTCGGTCATCTTGCCTGGGATTCCACAAGGGAGAAGAACGGATCCAGAAGAAGACGGAGCAACAGTCGAGAGAAACCTCACAACTCCGGAACGAAACCGAAGCTATCAAGAGAAGCAAACCGGAAAGAAACAAACAACACGGTAAACACACAAGTAACAACATGGCATACGATGCACAAACAAGTATGATGCATGTCCGGTTTAATTATGCATGGCATGGCAAAGTGCACAAACAAAACTACAAGTTAAGTGGAGCTCAATATGCAACGAGTTGCATATTGACGAAACACCACATTTAATTATTTAGTTGACTCTCGTTATTTATAAGACAAGATTAAATGTTTTTAGCATGGCAAGAGGTGAAACATAATAAAACTACACTATTAAGACATTTTAAATGAGGCTGGAAAATAACAACAACATATCCGGAAAATCCCCATGAGCATGTTTATTAATTATAAGCAACAACAAACACACATATTAATGTTGTTAACATGATGCGGATGACATGAACAAGTTTATGCAAGTTTTATGTTAAAGGTTGACAATTAACAAGATATGAAGCATTTGTCACCGTGGTGGAAAGAAAGGGTGCCACGGCAACGATCCGAAATGATGCAAAGGCAACAACTCGGTTCCGGTAACTCGTTGAGAGTCCGGTGCAAAAGATAGAATCGACATGAGCGAGTCAGACGAGATGATGGGGTGATCCCGTTACCGGGTTCCCACGAGTCGGTGACGAGGCAACCGAGGAACAACAAAAGGTCGAAACGGACACGGAGCACACACGAGAGACATTTCATACAACCACAACAAGCACGAGCGTTCATCCACGGGGTCGTTTCGGGGTTATACCTTCAAAACAATTGTTTCGGGGCGGAATCGAGTTCGTAGAGGAAGAAGGCGTTCACGTCGGAGAGGAAGTAGTCGTTCACGTGGCGGTAGTTGTACTCGGGCGACGGTAGAGGAAGTAGTGGTACTCGGCGACGGTAGATGTACTCGGGGCGACGGTAGACGTTCCCGTAGGCGTTTCCGTTTCCGAAGAGGTACTTGTTGCGTCGGCGTTCGTAGTGGTACTTGGGGGTTCTCGTTTCGCGACGGTAGTGGAAGTAGTGGAACTTGACGCATCCGAAGAGGTACTTGACGAGTCGGTCGCGGTACTTGTTCCCGGAGGTGTTCACGAGCTTGTTTTTCCGTAGATGTTCGGTTCGTCGAGGTACTTGGTCGTAGGGGTACTTGCCGGGTCATGTAGAGGTACTCGGTGTCATCTGTCCAAAAATTACAGCACGGGCAACACACACAACAACAAAAAAAAACAACAGCAGCAAAACAAGGCTGCACGGAGACGAGGCCACGGCTGCAGCAAGATCTCGCGCACGGACGGAGGGAGACGAATCCGGCGAGGCAGGGAGCTCCTTGGTGAGATGAAGAAGGAGGCCGTCGGGCTCGGGGCGTCGGGGTTGCAGTAGCTCCTCGGAGGGCTTGGGGCGGCCGGGCTGGACGAGGTGAGGCCGCGGGAGAGGGCCGGCGCGGCGGGGCCGTTGCCCGCGCGGAGGAGGCCGCGGGCCTCTGGTTGCTGGCGCGGACGGCTGGAGGGCGCTGGAGGAGTGGAGGGAGCCTGGACGGAGGGAGGAGGCCGTGGTGGAGATCCCGCGGCGGCCGGCGACTTCTGGAGAAGAGGCGCGGCGGTCCGCTGCTCGTGCTGCTTCGAGGAGAACGGAGGGGAGCAGCTCCGGCCGCTGGAGGCTGAGGCCGGGGGCTGGGAGCCTCGAGGGGGAAACGGGCAGAGCGGAGGGTCGCTCGGGGCAGAGGCGAGCTCGCGAGGGAAAAACGGGCCTCGGGGAAGAGGGTTCGGGAGCGAGGCTGGAAGGAGCGGGGGCTGGGAAACGTGAGAAGGGAGCGGGCGCTGTGGGTTG
>LR738715.1:529944504-529964471 GCA_902687465.1 Secale cereale
ATAGGAGAAGCTGGGCCTGAGGGAGGTTTGCTGGCCTGGGCCTTAGGGAGGCCTGGGCTGGCTGCCTTCTTTTTATCTCTTAAATAGAAACAAATAAAAACAAAAGAGAGGAAAAAGAAAAAGAGGAGGGGGGTTAGGCAAGAATTAGGTCAAAGGTTATTTTTCCCGGGCTCGTAAAAATGAGCACGACCAGAGAAAAATACAAAAGGCAAGGATGGGAAATAATTCAAACATATTTGAATTTAATTCAAATAGGTTTGAACTAAGACGAGATTATTGAGGTGTCCAAAAATGTTCAAATTTTTGGAGGAACCTCGAAACAACGGAAAGAATTATCGGCAAGGTTTTGACGGAGAACTAGAATTAAGAGACATGGGGAAAATGCAAGTGTGTTACGGTGATTCCGAAGCAATGGAATATTTAATAAATATAGCTCCCTAAATATTGAGAGACTTTTATATGTTATAAAGAGAAGTCATTCTTCCCTCGATTTAAATGGACCGAAGGTCCACACGATTTATTAGGTTGAGATGCAAAAAATAAAATATGACATGATGGCATGATGACATGATGCAATGCAAAAATAAATAACACCACCACAAAAGAACACACGGGCAACCCGGAACATCTGGAAGCTTCGGGACTCTTCTGGAGTCTTCTGGGACGTCAGTCTCGGGCGTCACACTCTCTCTCGGTGGCGCCGAAGTGTCATCGGGGGAACCATCGCTGCGGTGATCGTCTTCATCAACATCACCATCATAATCACCATCCTCATCTCTTTTACGCGGTCCACTCTCCTGCACCCCGCTGTAATCCCCTACTTGAGCATGGTGCTTTATGCCACACATTATGATCCAATGATGTGTTGCCATCCTATGAAGTTTTGAGTAGATTTCCTTTGTCTTTTGGGTTGACTGATGATCTAGATTGGTCTGAGTTGTAAGTTTTATTTTGGTGCTGTCCTATGGTGCCTTCCGTGCCACACACACGTGAAGGATCCCCGCTGTAGGGTGTTGCAATAAGTTCATGATTCTCTTATAGTGGGTTGCTAGAGTGACATAAGCTTAAACCCGAGTAAGGGGGTTGTTGCGTATGGGATAAAGGGGACTTGGTACTTTAATGCTATGGTTGGGTTTTACCTTAATGATCTTTAGTAGTTGCGGATGCTTGCTAGAGTTCCAATCATAAGTGCATATGATCCAAGAAGAGAAAGTATGTTAGCTTATGCCTCTCCCTCATATGAAATTGCAATGATGACTACCGATCTTGTTAACAATTGCCTAGGACAATTCCGCACACCGATCCACCATTATTCCACACTCGCTATTTAGAATATATATTAATATATTCGAACTTTATGATAACATCACCTTTTTTATATTTTAGTTCTCCGATATCCTGCAATGCTATCCTCTTCATACCCTTGTTTCTAGATGGAAGCAAACGTTCGGTGTACGGAGAGTCGTATCAGTGGTAGATAGGACTTGGGAGAATATTGATCTCACCGTTAGCTCCTTGTGGGTTCGACAATCCATACTTATCACTTCCACCTTTGGAAATTGGTACGATGATTCCTTGCACTTGGGGATTATTAGTCCCCTTTAAAGGAGGCAACCACTGAGAAAGACCCTTTGCTGAAGTTTAAGTCGGCTGATGACACGAAGCAGGTCGATTTTGTTCCAGGCGACTCATCTCAGCAATTCACCATCAGTGCCAATATGGATCCGAAATAGGAAAGCGCACTCATCGAGTTCATCCATGAGAATCGGGACATCTTTGCATGGAAGCCTTCAGACATGCGAGGTGTACCGAGAGAACTCACTGAGCACACTCTTAATGTTGATCCTAAGTATAAGCCGGCGAAGCAGTTTCTGCGCCGATTTAATGAAGAACAATGAAAGGCCATTGGAGAAGAGGTGGCCCGGCTCTTGGCGGTCGGCTTCATCGTGGAAGTTTTTCACCCTGAGTGGCTCGCTAACCCGGTGCCGATACTTAAGAAAAATGGCACCTGACGCACGTGTGTGGATTATACAGACCTTAATAAGCTTGTTCAGTGGATCCTTTTACTCTTCCCTGTATTGATCAGATCATATACGCCACGGCGGGTTGTGAGTGTTTGTGCTTCTTGGATGCATATTGTGGTTATCATCAGATTAAGATGGCAGTTAAAGACCAAGAGAAGACATCTTTTATCACACCTTTTGGAGCTTTCTGCTACATGTCCATGCCTTTTGGGCTCAAGAGTGCCCAGGCGACTTATCAATGCTGTGCGCAGAATTCTTTTCATAACTAGATTGGACGAAACGTGCATGCTTATGTGGATGATATTTTCATCAAGTCCAAGAAGAAGGAAACCTTGTCGGATGATTTGAAAGAAACCTTTGACAATGTCCGGGTTTATAAAATGATGCTTAACCCGGATAGGCCAAGTGTGTTTTGTGGTATTCCTGCAGGCAAGCTTTTGGGTTTCCTGGTCTCAGAGAGGGGTATTGAAGCTAACTCGGAGAAAATCAAGGCTATCGCTTTATTATCTAAGCCAACGTCGTATTGCAGCTTTAAGACAGTTCATAAGTCGTCTGGGAGATAAGGCAATTCCTTTGTATCAGATGATGAAGAAACCATACCACTTTATTTGGAGTGATGCTGCCAATGAGGCGTTTGAGGCACTTAAAAAACAATTGGCTGAGCTGCCTGTCCTTGCAGCTTCTGTTGAGAAAGTGCCTCTGCTTCTGTATGTGGCTGCAAACATCAGGACTATTAGTGTGGCGATTATGGTGGAACGCAAGGAAACAGGTTTGGAGTACCCAGTCCAGAGGCTAGCTTATTATGTTAGTGAGGTGCTAATTGAGTTCAAACAATGGTACCCGCATTGGCAAAAAACTGGTGTATGGGGTGTTCATGGCTAGTCGTAAGTTGAAACATTATTTTCTTGGCCATCCTATTACAGTGGTCAGTTCTGCTCCTTTGGGGGATATTATTCAGAATAGAGAAGCGACATGTCGGGTGGATAAGTGGGCCATTGAGCTTGGTCCCCATGGTCTGAAGTATGTGCTGAGAACATCTATCAAATCACAGGCTCTTGTGGATTTCATTAATGATTGGACGGAGCTACAGACGCTTGAAGAGAAGCCTGGTAACACATATTGGACTACTCACTTTGATGGATCCAGGCAGTTAGAAGGCTCGGGGGCTCGAGTTATTTTAACTTCCCCACAAGGTGATAAATTTTGTTATGTCTTAAGGCTGATGTATCCTTGTACTAACAATGCAGCTTAATATGCGGCTCTGCTCCATGGTCTTCAAATGACTAAGGAAATGAACTTAAGCTGGGTCAAGTGTTTTGGTGACTCAGATTTGGTGGCTCGGTAAGTGTTAGGTACTTGGGATTCCAAGGACCCGCTCATGGCGGCTTATAGCCGGGAGGTTGATAATATTGCTGGTCACTTCAAGGGATATCGGGTGGAGCATCTTGACCAAAGGAAGAATGAGGCGGCTGATGCTTTAAGCCGACTTGGATATCAGCGTAAGCCAGTGCTCCTAATGTGTTTCTTGATGTGTTGAACAATCATTCTGTCAAATTACCATCGGAAGAGGATCTTGCTGTCCCTGACCCGGAGGCATAGTTGGTGGCGGCTCTCCGTGCTATTCCTGATTGGACACAACCTTATTTGGCTTACATGACCTGGGTGAGTCACTTGAAGATGAAACCTTAGCCAGACATATAACCCAGCGATCCAAGTCCATGACCATTATTAATGGCCAGTTGCACCGACGTAGTGTCATAGGTGTGTTCCAGCGTTGTGTTTCTCCTGAAGAGGGTTGCTTGATTTTAAGAGAAATCCACAAAGGTGATTGTGGACATCATGCCGGTTCAAAATCACTGGTGGCTAAAGCTTTTAGTCATGGATTTTACTGGTTGACGACTCATGCTAATGCAGAAGACATAGTTAGTAAGTGTGACAGATGTCATAAGTTTTCTCGTCGGGTTCATGTGCCGGCTCATGAGTTGAGGATGATTCCAATTACTTGGCCGTTGGTGGTCTGGGGGCTTGCTATGGTCGGTCCTTTCAAGAGATCTAAAGATAAGAAAATGCACCTATTGGTGGCGGTTGACAAATTTACCAAATAGGTGGAAGCAGAGCCGACCAGCAAGTGTGATGCTGCAACGGTGGTTCAGTTTGTTAAAAAGTTGATCTTCCGTTCTGGATTTCTTCATAGTATTATAACAGATAATGACACAAATCTATCTAAAGGTGTTATGGAGAAATTTTGTCAACGAGAGCATATTCGTCTTGATGTTTCTTCTGTGGCTCATCCACAGTCTAATGGTCAAGATGAAAGGGCTAATCAAGAGATTTTGAAAGGTATCAAGCCCCGGCTTCTGGTTCCCTTGCAGCGAACGCTGGGTTGTTGGGTTGAAGAAGTACCTTTAGTCCTTTGGAGCATCAACACCACACCCAACATATCAACTAACTATACACCTTTCTTCATGGTATATGGTGTAGAAGTAGTTCTTCCCAGTGGTATCTGTCATGATTCACCTCGTATGGTGCCTTATGTTGAAGCTGATAATGAAATAGCACGTCAAGACGCAATTGATGCCTTAGATGAGGAACATGATCTAGCGGTGGCTCGTTCCACAATATATTAGCAAGACCTGCATCGCTATTATAGCCGCAGAGTAAAGACCCGGACATTTTAGGAAGGTGATTTGGTGCTCCGGCTCATTCAGAACCAGACCGATATGCACAAGTTATCACCACCCTGGGAATGACCTTTTGTGGTCAGCAAAAAATTGCATAATGGGTCATATTATCTCATTGATGTGCGTGAGCACAAGGATTCCAGAAAGTCGAAAGAAGAGACCCACCGTCCATGGAACATAGCGCATCTCCGGCCATATTACACTTAAGTCGTCAGCATATATCCTTGTATATACTTTTGAATGTATATAAATTTTTATGAATAAAGTAGGCATCCCCGAATTATGGGGCCTCTGCCGTTTTTTCCAATATCTATGCTGTTGCTAAGTGATCGTTAGATTGCTTGGGGGCTATAACCTATGTTCTTCTTTGTCTTGACCGGCTTAAGAGACCTGGTTTAAAAAAGTTCTTACCTGCCTGTTTGCGACTTGCTACTCCAAGATGACCCGCCGCGTCTTTAACAGTAAATCTTTTTAATACCCTGAAATTGTTAAAATAAACACGACGGCTATGTCATGTGAGAGTCGGCTTGCAGTGTCATAGGTCATTGCTGTTGGGGAACGTAGCATGCAATTTCAAAAAAATTCCTACGATCACGCAAGATCTATCTAGGAGATGCATAGCAACGAGACGGGAAGAGTGCGTCTACGTACCCTCGTAGACCGAAAGCGGAAGCGTTACATTAACGTGGTTGATGTAGTCGAACGTCTTCGTGATTCAACCGATCAAGCACCTGACATACGGCACTTCCGAGTTCAGCACACATTTAGCTCGATGACGTCCCACGAGCTCTTGATCGGAGGGTTGAAGGAGAGTTTTGGCAGCACGACGACATGTTGACGGTGATGGTGAAGTAGATCATGCAGGGCTTCGCCTAAGCACGACCACAATATGACCTGAGGTGTAAACTGTGAAGGGGGCACCGCACACGGCTAAGAGAATAACTTGTGTCTTCTAGGGGTGCCCTCCCCACGCATATAAATGAGGGAGAGGGAGGGAGGCAGCCATAGGGGGCGCGCCAAGAGAGAGGAGTCCTACTAGGACTCCTAGTCCTAGTAGGATTCGCGCCCCCTCTTATTCCTTCTCATGGAGGGGGAAAGGGGGAAGGAGTGGGAGGAGGAGAAGGAAAGGGGGGCGCTGCCCCCTTCCCTACTCCAATTCGACCTCCTACATTGTGGGGGGCGCGCCACCCCTATGTGGGCTGGTGTGCCTCCCTCTAATGGCCCATAGGGCCCATAACTTTCCCCGGGGGGTTCCGGTAGTCCCCTGAAACTCCGATATGTACCCGATACCCCTCAGAACCCTTCCAGTGTCAGAATACTATCATCCAATATATCAATCAGTACCTCTCGACCATTTCGAGACTCCTCGTCATGTTCGTGATCTCATTTGGTACTCCGAACAATCTTTGGTCACCAAAAACATATAACCCTTAATACAAATTGTCATCAAACGTTAAGCGTGCGAACCCTATGGGTTCGAGAACTATGTAGACATGTCCGAGACACTTCTCCGGTCAATAACCAACAGCGGAACCTGGATGCTCATATTGGTTCCCACATATTCTACGAAGATCTTTATCGGTTAAACCGTAATGACAACATACGTTATTCCCTTTGTCATAGTATGTTACTTGCCCGAGATTCGATCGTCGGTATCTTCATACCTAGCTCAGTCTTGTTACCGGCAAGTCTCTTTACTAGTTTCGTAATGCATCATCCCGCAACTAACTCATTAGTCACATTGCTTGCAAGGCTTCTTATGATGTGCATTATCGAGAGGGCCCAGAGATACCTCTCCGATACTTGGAGTGACAAATCCTAATCTCAATCTATGCCAACCCAACAAACATCTTCGAAGATACATGTAGAGCATCTTTATAATCACTTAGTTACGTTGTGACGTTTGATAACACACAAGGCATTCCTCCGGTATCTGGGAGTTGCATAATCTCATAGTCGGAGGAATATGTATTTGGCATGAAGAAAGCAATAACGGTAAGACTGAATGATCATTATGCTAAGCTAACGGATGGGTCTTGTCCATCACATCATTCCCTAATGATGTGATCCCTTTCATCAAATGACAACACATGCCTATGGTTAGGAAATTTAACTATCTTTGATTAACGATCTAGTCTAGTAGAGGCTTACTAGGGACACAGTGTTTTGTCTATGTATCCACACATGTATCAAGTTTCCGGTTAATACAATTCTAGCATGAATAATAAAAATTTATCATGATGTAAGGAAATATAAAATCAAAACTTTATTATTGCCTCTAGGGCATATTTATTTCAATTGCTACCTTTTAAAGCAATCCCGTGGCGTCAGCCCAAAGGTCATTGCTACCTTTTAAAGCAATTATGTGACATCAACCCAGTATGTGGCGTCAGCCCAAAGGTCATCGCTACCATTTAAAGCAATTCTGTGGCATAAGCCCAAAGCTCATTGCTACCTTTTAAAGCAATTCTGCGGCGTCAGCCCAAAGGTCATTGCTAGCTTTTAAAGCAATTCTGTGGCGTCAGCCCAAAGGTCATTGCTACCTTTCAAAGCAGTTTTGTGGCGTCAGCCCAAAGGTTATTGCTACCATTTAAAGCAATTGTGTGGTGTCAGCCCACTATGTGGCGTCAGCCCAAAGGTTATCACTACCATTTAAAGCAATTGTGAGGCGTCAACCCACTGTATGGCATCAGCCAACATGTCGTTGCTACCTTTTAAAGCAACTATGTGGCGGCAAGCCACTATATGGCGTCAACCGACAAGTTCTTGCTACATATTTGAGATTTGCATCTCTTCTGGATTTGTTTTTTGAGCTTACGAAGTTCTTGTTTTTTTGAACCGGAATATGAACTCTTGAGTCATTGGATTCTGGCTTATCAGGGTTAGGATTAACTATTTTGGGTTATCACCCACTCTGGTTTTTTGACTTAGGTCACCATTATAGAACGACTCATACTTGCATTTTCTGGATTATAACCCGTGTGGTCTTAAAGTGGAAATATAAGAGGCTATTATCAACTGTTTATTCCTTTGGTTTATTTCGACTCCTAAGTCGCCCGTGCATCTTGTAGAAGAATAAAATTGCAGGGAATATCAAGGATCACGTCATATATTTTGATCAGATCCACATGCATCGCAATATTCCTGGTAAAACAGTTTTCAAGCATAAACATGCATGATGGCATGGCAGATCATTGTTTTAAACTAGCCTATTACAAGGATACCATAAGCCGACTACATTGAAGAAAAGAGTTCTTTGGAGCTATATATTAAAATTGAAGAGCCGTTATGCGTTTAGTTGTCGTCGTTTTGGCGAGTTGATGACTCCGGGTCATCTCGCTCCGGCTCTTTGTCTTCGTTCATCTGAAGATCACGTGCCGTCCAGTCATTGCCGGTTAAAGCCTCGAAGAAAGCTTCATCATTGATAATGGCAGATGGATCAACATCGGGAGCAAAAGTATGCTTACGAGTTGAAGGAGTAAGATCCACGATGTCGTAAGCCGATGTTTTGGCCTTGTTATTTTCCATATCATAATCTACCTGATATCTAGACATATCAGTTTCTTTGGCCAGTAAGCATGCTAAGGGACGCATTTCCTTTACACATTTGTCAAATTCATCCTCATCAAAAGGGGTCCCATCTTCCTTCAAACCCGGACAACCGTTGGCCATCTCTGCCCGGTCAAGTTCTGCTTGCCATGCTTTGGCACGACTGAAAGCAGTAATTGCACTAGAGCGGGCGGCTGATAATTTTATTTCAGCTAATTTCTGAAGCACTATAGACAATTTGGCTAAGACATCTTGGATAAGTGTAGGCAGCTCCCCGCCATCAGAAAAAGCAACAAGGGCCCATTGAGTGCCAGCATAAACCTACTCTACCAGAGAGTACACGACCTTCAATTGCAGCAACATGTTTGGGCCCAAATTGGCACTTCTACAACCTATTTTACAAAGGTCATCCGTAAGTCACTAAGAAGGTTAAATAATATAACATGAACAATTCCGGGTCAGCCTGTGTTTACCAAATATGGTGGCTGTCATCTGAGTAAAACGACATTTCAACCCGGACAGCTCTGAAGTGGCGTCCTTCAACAAAGATTCAGCAGTCGCTGCCCTTTGCAATATCTGGGTTTTCTCTTCTTCCCAGGTGCCTCTTTCATTGGCAAAGCCAGTTTTCAGCTTCTCATTCTCATCCAAGCAAAATTTAAACTTGGATTCAGCCTTCTGAGTTTCGGCCTCATGGTGTTTTAACATGTTCTTTAACTCACCCAGTTGTGAGTCGGCCAAATCCAAAGCATCCTGCAATTGAAGATAAAAGCATACAAGTTCATGTTAAACTGGGTAGCTGTTAAAAAGCAGAAATTTTATAAGTCCCAAGCACATTGCAAGCAATACACTTGGCACTTGGGGGCTAATGTGTCAGGAAGTTTTTCTCAGATTATATTTTTGAAGACCCGAGTCATCTTTATAAGATTAGCCGGCCCTTGGGGACTAATGTGTCAGGAAGTTCTTCTCAGATTGTATATCTGAAGACCCGGCTCATCTTTATAAGATAAGTTGGCCCTTGGAAGCTAATGTGTCAGGAAGCTCTTCTCTAATACTTTTCGAAAGATCCGGTTCACCTTCCTAAGATAAGCCGGCCCTTGGGGGCTGCTAATATTTTTGGAGACCCGGCTCATCTTCATCAGATAAGCTGGCTCTCGAGGGCTATGACCTGAAGTTCAGTTACATAAATACTACTAAGTCTTATCCATACTCAGTATGACATTTCCTATGAATAAGACTTGGGGCTGGATAACTATATATGCAGGGGAGACAAATTAGTCATACCTAATTTTTGCCGCATCCGTTTGACTAAGTCAGCTTCCAGGTCACGGCTGGTGTGTAGACGGCTCAAGTAGCCAGAATACAATTCGTTCACATCCAGCTGCGAGTAACTTGCAAGGTCGGACTTGGATTTATCTTTTTAGGGGCAAAAGCTCGCCCTTGGTAGAATGCTTGGCAAGAACTATGGGAGCTCCAGGCAGCTTAAAAGCTAATCCTGTAATGAGCACGTCTTCAGCATGGCCCTTAGCAGAGTTCCTGACGGGCGAACCTGGTTTAGGGCTTGGCGGGTCAAGAGTTTCCGCCGGGTTATCTTGGATGGTTGAGGACAATTCAATTTGTGAAGGAAGCTCATCCTGCTGCTTCTCAAGGTCCTCATGATTTTCTGCTGGTAATTCGTCAGCTTTGGAAGCTTGTTTTTCTTTGGCAGCTTTGGAAGACCTGATCACCTTTTGCTTCTTACTCATTTTGGCCCTAGCCCTGCAAAGAGAATAATCAGTTTTACTAGGTGTAAGTCGGAAAGAAGATCTACTCAGCAGGTATTGGTGCTTACGTCGGGTTAACCACAAAAGTGGGCAGCTGTGTAGTAGTGGATTCGCCAGAAGAGTTAGATGATTCCTGGTATGCTGAATCAGATGGATTAAGAGGTTGTCATATGAGGCCGACTTGTTGAAATTATAAAGTAGGATGGTGAGGCACCTCTTGACGACGTTTACGACCTGCCGGAGTATTTGGAAAGCCGACCACAAGTTCTTCTTGGCCGCTACTCCGTGTGCTATGCCTGGACTCATTTTTCCGTTTCTTCAAAAGAAAATTTGGGTCCAAGTAAGCAAGAGGATGGGAAAACCTTATTTTCCTGACTACATGTAATTCTTTCTCTCTTGGCAAAGATTCCGAGTCGGAGGAGACATTGATTACCTCGGCAACATTGGCATGGCTTGCATCTGCATCCTCCTGAAGTAAATCAGCATCAATAAGTTGCATAAAAAGAGTACCAAGTGAGTCAGGTTCTACCTCTGACTCGTTTAATTCAGCCAAATCTTGAGTCGTGGTCTTCTTGGGGCGACCCGGGCCACGACTAGTTGTTTTAACCCTCTTAGGAGCAGTGGAGGTTGGCAACTTCTTCTTCCAAAAAGAGGAGTTGGCCTGTTTATTCATGTAAATAAGCATTTGATATACAAAAGGTTGATAAAAGGGAAAAAATATTAGACACTTACAACCGGAGCCGGGTTAAGAACGCAGAATGGAGCGAGACCCGTCTTGTAGCAATTTTCAAATGGCTCACCGAGGAACGACTTGACAGTATTGTTAATCTCCTCTTCAGTAAGTTCTACAGAATTATAGCGTAGTGGATTGTTGGGCTCTCCAGTGTACTCACACATTAAACTGGAGTGGCGGCTTAATGGAAAAAGTTCTCCACGCCACCCAACAACGAACCAGATCAACTCTAGTTAAGCCGTTGGCAACCAAAGCTCGGATCTTTGATAAAACCGAATTAAAAGGAGCCCGTTCTACGACAGTTAACTTGTTTGGAAGCGGGGTGTTAGTCAACAGCCGGTTTGGGCAGAAACCCAATAGAGGATTTTCTCCATCTCGAGAAGTATCTTTGCAATAAAACCAAGTAAAATTCCAATCTTTTGGTTGACTTGGCAGAACAGCTGATGGAAATATTATGTCCCTCCACCTTTGAATTGAAACACCTCTAAGTTCGATGCTGGGCCCGTCGGTCATCTCAGTCTGGCGATTGATATAATGATAGTCTCTGAATAAATCACTAGAGGGTTCTTCACCAAGATATACTTCACAAAAAACCTGGAAGTTGCATATGTTTGAGACAGAATTTGGGACGATATCTTGCGGGTGAAGATTGTAGTAGTGCAGAACATCTCGAAAGAATTTTGAGCCAGGAGGTGCAAATCCACGAAGCATGTGGTCTGTAAAGACTATGACTTCATCGTCTAGAGGTGTAGGAGTGCGTTCGGAACCCAAAACCAACCAGTTGATAAACTCCTTGGCGGCTAAGATACCCATGGTTACGAAATCATTGAGAGATTCTTCAGTGACGTGAGAGACGACCCATCACAGATTGTTGGAGCCTTGGTTGTTGAAGCCTTAGTCATGACGAGCTAGAGATGACCAAGCTATGAACAGGAAGAAAATATAGTAAATTCAAGCATGACAGTGTAAAGCTATTTGCAAGTGTTAAGCCGGCCAGAGGCTGGCGGGTTATACGAGCATTTTTATGAGCCGCCGAATATGATACAATTAATCAGCAATCTATGAGAATAAGAAGGGCTGGAATTCAGCTAAGTCTTGCTCAAATAGTTTCCACAAATCGCAGTTTTGTTTATGGATCTACGACATTTCGGAGAAACAACAATTTCCTAGACCTGAAGCGGCTATGGAAGAACTAGTATACCGAAAGTGGATCTTACAGAGGCATGATGGATCTATAAAAAAGTCGTGGATACTAAAGATTACGGCCACATGATTTCAGTATTATGTCAGGTGTTTGACTAGGCAGTACGGTCGAAGAATTATGAGCGGACAAGATGAACAAGGACAAACAGAGAAATGGAGGAAACCCTAATGCAGATCGGAGGGGAAAAGAGAGGACTACATGATGAAACTGATGGACGGCGGAAGGGAGCTGCTATTCTTTGGTCCATTCAGGTCGATGTAGCGGCCAAGGCTGGAGTTGACAACGAAGATCGACGGTGGTAGCAGAGCTCAAAGAGCAATGAGCAGTGCGA
This sequence comes from Secale cereale, assembly GCA_902687465.1. NCBI lineage: Eukaryota > Viridiplantae > Streptophyta > Magnoliopsida > Poales > Poaceae > Secale > Secale cereale. Next base: position 529,956,787 of record LR738715.1, read on the forward strand.
GGAATATGAAGAGGAACGGGGTAAAAGATAAAAAAGACCCCCCGTGTCTATTTATAAGGGGAAAGGAAAATAGTAAAATGGAAAGTGCGGAAATCGAGGAGGCAAAATCATTATCTCGAAAACAGAAGTGCCTCGATTCTCAGAGTGATCAATTAATACAGAGATCCATTATGTCATCCTCAGATTTTTTAAAATTAATAAATGTGACATCGTCTTTCATCATGGCGGGTTACCAACCTTTATTTGGACCAAATGGTGAAAGGATATAGAAGACTCGCCAATCAAGGGATGAAGATAGATGTGAACAAGTTCAAATCAACCTGGGGCCTAATGTTGGGGATATAACCCCGTGGTATGACCCGCCCAGGAGGGGCCATATCATATTGTTGGCGATTCAATAGAGAAGGCCCAAGAAGGCCTAATGAGAAGACCAGGAGGATGAGGGAGTCCTTGATTTGGGGGTCCATGAGTGTCCGAACTACTTGTTGTGGGCCGGACTGACGGGCCGTGAAGATCAAGCAGAAGACCATCCCCCATGTCCGGGTAGGACTCCTATGTATGTAGAAAGGCAAATTTGATGTCCGGGTGTAATGTTTCCTTCCTCTGCAAGTCAACTCTGTACAACTCTAGGTCCTCTCCGATGTGTATATAAACCAGAGGATTTAGTCCATGGAGTGTAATAGAACAATCATAGGCTAGACAGCTAGGGTTTAGCCATTACGATCTCGACGTAGATCAAGTCTTGTAATCCATATATTCATCAAGATCAGTCAAGCAGGAAGTAGGGTATTACCTCCATTAAGAGGGCCCGAACCTGGGTAAACATCATGTCCCAGTGTCTTCTATTACCATCGATCCTTAGACTCACAGCTTGGGCCCCCCTACCCGGGATCTGCCGGTTTTGACATCGACAATGCTGCTTTCACTGAGACCTCCACTGTGTAGTCGCGAAGAGCGATATGTGGCTCACCTTGTCATCAATGACGATATCACCTCTGGGAAGAGCCTGGCATTTGGTCAGGTCCTCCAGCTCGGTGGATTCACCATATGTGCCCGCATGGCCGTTAAGGCGATGACGTCCCCTGCGATCGCCAATCATCATCCCTACATCAGCCTTGAACACTCCGAAAAGATGGATCCGGTGGACACCTCGTCCTTAAACGAGCTGCTAGATCGCACCGCCACCCTGGGGATTTCAATGTCCAATGATCAGATCGGGCTTAAACCCGACTAGGGGGAGACAATTCCTTGCCGATCACTCATCTAGTGGTGGTCGTCGAAGAACGAGCCAAAAACATTTCTCCTCTCGAATCAGAGAAAGGCTGTGTTCGGATCTCCAAACCTTTTGGGCCGGATACCCTTCCCTTGGGTGGGAATCCACATCTTCTGAGCTCGGTGTCGGACACAGAGCTCGAGAAGCGCTCGAATCCTCCTAGGCCTGGACTAACAACACCGGAGACTTTGCGAACTCCGGATACTATATTGGGTCGAGATTCAAATTTTACCACACGCACCCACCACAATCAATACTCTCCAAGTAATTCTGTCCCTCCAGACATATATGACTTGATGTATTTACGGCAGCAACCTCAGGAGACGGTCCATCACTTATGGGCCAGGTTACTACTTGTTAAAAACAAGATTGAAGATTGCTGCGACGACAATGCGGTTCCGGTCTTCCATCGCAATAGCACTGACGAGGGAATTTTGAACGCCCCCAACCGCCGTCGCGTACAGAGTTTCACAGAGTTGTCGCACATAGTACGGAAGTACTGCATGATGGAAAGCACATGGAAGGCCCAAAGCTACCATTTGGAATAGTCTGTCTTTGGGCAATAAGCTGCTAAAGCAAAACGGACATACCCTAACGAGGCATCCGATCATAAGCCCACCAGCAAGAAAAATAAACCCTTCATGGGATACATGTCCATTCTTGACGAACTCCTAGACAAGCCCAGGCCAATACATGCGATCTCAGGCACGGGCCCAACTCACAGCCTTCGAGCATATTGGGTACTCCGGCTGGTAGCTAAAAGTGGCGAAGCCATCCTCGCCACCGCAACTCCAGAGAAACACCGTCTAGAAGAGAACAATTTTATGTCCTCACGGTCTTCGAGACCCTCTCTTCAAATAATCGGTGTAAGAGGGCACTTCACGAACTCGCCGAGGTCCACCAAATAACCACAATGAGCCCATGGAATGACGCGACAATTACCTTCATCGCTGACGACGAACCAAGGGTCTGATCAGTCCGAGCACCAGCCACTCTTGTACTAAACCCAATAGTAGACGGATGTCGTCTTACCAAAGTGCTTAGGGACGGCGGCAGTGGACTTAACCTCATATACGAGGACACGCTCGACAAAATGCAGGTCGGTAATGCCCGCATTGAGAAAAGTAATACAACCTTTCAAGGAATTATCCCCAGCCGGGAGGCCCGATATTCGGGAAGCATTAAACTTGATGTAGTATTCGGCACGCCTGAAAACTACAAGTCAGAAGAGCTGCTCTTTCACATTGTTCCCTTCAACAGCGAATACCACGCCCTTCTAGGGTGAGACGCTTTCTCACGCTTTCAAGCTATACCCCATTATGGGTACATGAAGCTTAAAATGCCAGGGCCCAATGGAATAATCACAATCACAAGTGACCCGGACAGAGCACTCGGCGCTGAAAATAAAACCACATCCTTGGCCCTTGAGGCACTATCCGAAGCCTTTGCGGATGAAGAATTAACCACCCTATGATCCACAGTGGACAAGGACGACATGGGTCCTCGATAAGAGGTCTTAATCCACCTCTTTCAAACCAGTAGATGAAATTATTAAATTTCAGGTGCATCCGACGGACCCTAATAAAACAACATCCATCAGACCACAACTGGACCCGACGGTAGACACCGCTTTACGTGCATTCCTGCGTGAAAACTAGGATATATTCGCCTTGCACCCTTCAGACATGCCTGGGATCCCGCGCAGACTGGTCGAACACAGCCTCAACATCATCAAAGGATTCAAACCGGTCAAGCAGTCACTGTGATGATTATTCGAACCCAAAAGACAAGCCATGGGAGATGAGCTAGCCAAATTACTTGAAGCGGGTTCATCATAGAAATTAAACACCCAGATTGGCTAGCCAATTTGGTCATGGTGCCGAAGAAGGATAAATCTTGGCACCTCTATGTCGATTTCAAAGACCTAAACAAGGCTGTGACACCCCAAGACCGATGCGCCAGGTGTCAGCCAGTTATTCATCGTCGTTGCCATGTCATCTGCTTGCGTGTTGCATTTTGCCATGTCATCATGTGTGTTGCATCAGCATGTTTTTAAAACTTGCATCCGTCCGAGTCTCCTCGTCCTTTCCATTGTCCCTTCTGAGCCCACACACTTGCACATGCCAGCGGCACCTCCGAATATTTATTTTATGAGTGGCCGAAAAACGTTCTCGGAATGGGTTGAAACTTGGCGTGTGGTCTTATTATAGCATAGGTAGACCGCCTGTCAAGTTTCGTCGCGTTCGGAGTTTGTTTTATAGCCCAACGGTTAACCACATTAACCGCCGGAAGCCTTCTCCCTTTTGGCCCAGCACCCCTCTCCAACAGACCCCAAGCCCATTCTAACCCCCTCCATGCTCTCGGTCATCGGATCAGGATCGCGTGGCCGAAAACCGCTCCTCATTTGGAGTCTCCTAGCTCCCTCTACCTATAAAAGAGCACCCACCCCCGAATTTTGCGGATGAACCCTAGCCTTCTTCCACCTCGCGCCGCAGGACATGTCCGTCTGCGCCGGACATTTGCAGCCGGCCACGTCGCCTCGGCCAATCACAAGCTGCCACCTCATCTCAGCCGCCCTCTCCTCCACTCCCGCGCCGACACGTCACCATGCTGCCTCCCACCGCCACGCGGGCCCGCGAGACCCATGCCTGGCCCGCCAGGCCCGGCCGCGAGCCGCCACCGCCCGAACAGTCGCGCCCGGCCGGCCCCTCCGTCTTTGCTCGCTAGAGGAGCGCCGGAACCTCGCCGGAGTTACCACCGCTGCCGCCGCCACCATGCGTCGCCGTGATCTGCCCCGCCGGACCACCATCGCCGGAGCACCGCCCCGCCGGACCGTCGCCTGCCTCCTCCTCGGGCACAAGAGGACGACGCCCGTCGGCCGCCTCCTGGGCCTCATGGGCCTATGCGGCCCAGCTTCAGCTTGCTCAGCCCCCAAAGCCCACCTCTGCTCCCTCCGGTCCAGGCCGACCACCGCTGCTCCCTAGGCCAGGCCCACTCTGGTGAGCTCCTAGACCTTCTATCCCGTGCCCTGAGCGTCATATAGTATCTTTCGCCCGCCCGTTTTTTCCTGAAAAACTGCTAAGTCCCTAGAATCTGTAATTTTGTTGCATACTTTGTGGTTTTGTAACTTTTTGTGTGTATATCCAAATTGAGTGTATAATATGTCAAAATGATCGCTGCGATATGCTCTTCATTTTGTTCCGTTGTGGCATACTTGTTTGGCTTCATCTTGATGCCCTAATCATCGTTGCAAGAGTGCTATATGTTTAAAACTGCTGTTAACCGTAATTTTGTTAGCATGTTTGAGATGTGATAACTTTGTGCATGTTGGTCCAAATGGAACATATGACATGTCAAGATGTTCATTGTGAAGTGCTCTACATGTTGGTTGTTGTAGCATTCATGTTAGATGCCATATTGACATGTTTATCTCTGTTGCAAAAGTGCATGTGGCTGTTAAGTGCTGAAACTTGTTTTGAGATGCTGATTTGACTTGCTCATTGCTATTTGTGTGTTTGTCTTCATGCCACATGTCTATATGTTTTAGAAGCACAATCATGCCATCTTTGCTGTGGTGCAATCCACTTTTCATGATATGCCTTGAGGTGTTTGCAACAAGCTTGTAAACATGACATGTCGTTGTTGCTGTTTTATACTTAGTGAAAAAACTGCTAAGTCTGGAATCTGTTAAACATGATGCCATGTTTGCTTGATGCCCCACTCATATCCATGCTTGTTTTAGTATATCCAATGATCATGTCTTGTTGTCCATGTTATGCTCTATCCATCCATGCCCTTACTTGCACATATGGCCTGCTGTAGCTTATTTATTTCTTGGTCTCAAGTTGCTATAAATTTACCTGTCAGCATTGTTATCAGCATGATCAATTTGGTGAAGCTTGTTGCTATTGATCCATGCCTCCTATGGAGTTGCTCCAATGGAGTTGTTTGATGTATGCTATGTCTATTACATGTCCATAATCTTTATATACTTAGTAGAGTTGATATGCTTGTTGTTTTGTGCCTCCGAAGGCAGCATCGTGATGATGTTTTTGCCTTCCCAGATTTTGACTAAGTCTGGATAAATTTATTGCAACTTGCCATGCTAGTTTAATTGTGTTCCAGCAAGTTTTTGGGTGTGCTCTAAGTTCATGCTTGTTAAGTATCATGTCTATTTCACATCCATGCCTCTTGTTATCATGTTTGGGTGCTCTATCATATATATACCTTGCTCCAAAGTTGCTATGTTGCTGTTTTTGGACAGCTTGTTGTTATATCTTGTTTAGTGTGTATGTGTTGAACCGTTGCTCTGTTTTGAGCGTGCTCTATATGAAACTTGTGTGATTTTGCATGTAGAAGCATAATATCATGTTGTTTTCATGCTTGGAGTGTGTTTGCTTGTTGTTTGGATGCATCTTGCATATTTGACATGCTTGTCTTGTTTTGATCATATCTTCTAGGCCGTAGCTCTGAATTAAACAAACTATATATGAAACTGGATTAGAATTTCGAGTAGATCATCCTGGTGCATGTAAACTTGCTGTTTAACAACTTTAACTTAAGTTTTGTTCAGATCTGAACCAATTTCGAAATGTGCATTTGAGGACTTATCAGATTTGTTATATTTTGGTTCCGACATCATTTAAACTTGTTGGTTTGTGTTTTCTTGTGTGCATCATCCCTTGCCATGTTTTGCATCATATAGCTTTGTCTTGCATCATACTTGGTTGAGCATCTTGTCATGTTCTTGAGTGGTGTGTTTACCATGTTGTGTGCTTTCTTCTCGCTAGTTCTTTTCCGTTGCGATCGTGAGGATTCGTATGACTACACGTGGTTCGTCTTCGAGGCTTCTTCTTCGTCTACGTCATGGACTCATTCTTCTTCCTTGCGGGATCACAGGCATGATGACCATCACCTTGGATACCTTTACTATCATTGCTATACTAGATGTCTCGATGCTATCGCTATATGTCACGCTACCCATCTTTATTGTCAGCCCCTCTCCTTGTTGCAATGAAACCTCTAACCTTGACACCTTCCTAGCAAACCGTTGTTTGGCTTTGTTACCCGCTTTCTCAGCCCCTCTTATAGCGTTGCTAGTTGCAGGTGAAGATAAAGATTGTTCCATGTTGGAACTTGTTGTTGGAATACCGCAATATATCTATTATTATAAGTTAACACACCTATATACTTGGCAATGGGTGGAAGGCTTGGCCTTTTGCTCGGTGTTTTGTTCCACTCATGTCACCTTAGGAGCCGATAAACCGACGTTATGTTCCTTGATTTTGGGTTCCTTACACGGTTGGGTATATGGGGACCCCTTGACAGTTCGTATTTGAATAAAACTCCTCCAGCAAGGCCCAACATTGGTTTTAATTTGCCTCATAATAAAAACTTAATTAATTAATTAAATTGCATAGGGGGTCGCATCCCCGAGGATTCATTCTACCTAGCAGGGGGGCCAGTGCTGATGGTGTTGGTCCCAAACGGGGGTTCGACGGGGCCGCCACGGGGAAACTCGAGGTATCTGGCTCCCGTAAAATCACCCATTCGGACGTGGCTTGAGACGAGATACGCGTGGCTACTATCAGGGTGTCGGCACGCCAGGAGGTTTTGCTGGACTTGTTTCACCATTGTCGAAATGTCTTGTGCACCGGGAATTCCGAGTCTGATCGGGCCTTCCCTAAGATAAGGGGTAATATTATTATTACTTCTGCTGATCGTGAGAGCTTGTGATGGGCTAAGTTGGGACACCCCTGCAGGGTTATGATCTTTCGAAAGCTGTGCCCACGGTTATGTGGCAGATTGGAATTTGTTAATGTCCGGTTGTAGAAAACTTGACAAAGGATCCGAAGTAAAACACACGAACCGTGTGAGTAACCGTGACTGTCTCTTTTCACTTTGAGAAGAGAACACTGTGGGGTTATTTTTGACTCGTAGGTAGTTCAGGATCTTTAGCGATCACTACTAGTCTGCGACCGCTTGCGTAGATGCTCATCTTATTCTTGTACTCATAAGTTAGCCACCATACTTTTGCTTAGCAGCTGCTGCAACCTCATCACTTAACCTCTTCCTACCCATTAAGCTTTGCTAGTCTTGTTACCCATGGTTATGGGATTGCTGAGTCCTCGTGGCTCACAAATACTACAACAACAGTTGCAGGCATAGGTTTCCATTGAGTTGACGTTAGAGCGATGTTCGTTGTGTTGGAGTTCTTTCTTCTCTTCTTCTTCTTCCTCTTCTTCTTCTTCTTCTTCTTCTTCTTCTTCTTCTTCTTCTTCTTCTTCTTCTTCTTCTTCTTCTTCTTCTTCTTCTTCTTCTTCTTCTTCTTCTTCTTCTTCTTCTTCTTCTTCTTCTTCTTCTTCTTCTTCTTCTTCTTCTTCTTCTTCTTCTTCTTCTTCTTCTTCTTCTT
>LR738715.1:529964481-530022581 GCA_902687465.1 Secale cereale
GACGTGGCTTGAGACGAGATACGCGTGGCTACTATCAGGGTGTCGGCACGCCAGGAGGTTTTGCTGGACTTGTTTCACCATTGTCGAAATGTCTTGTGCACCGGGAATTCCGAGTCTGATCGGGCCTTCCCTAAGATAAGGGGTAATATTATTATTACTTCTGCTGATCGTGAGAGCTTGTGATGGGCTAAGTTGGGACACCCCTGCAGGGTTATGATCTTTCGAAAGCTGTGCCCGCGGTTATGTGGCAGATTGGAATTTGTTAATGTCCGGTTGTAGAAAACTTGACAGAGGATCCGAAGTAAAACACACGAACCGTGTGAGTAACCGTGACTGTCTCTTTTCACTTTGAGAAGAGAACACGGTGGGGTTATGTTTGACTCGTAGGTAGTTTAGGATCTTTAGCGATCACTACTAGTCTGCGACCGCTTGCGTAGATGCTCATCTTATTCTTGTACTCGTAAGTTAGCCACCATACTTTTGCTTAGCAGCTGCTGCAACTTCATCACTTAACCTCTTCCTACCCATTAAGCTTTGCTAGTCTTGTTACCCATGGTTATGGGATTGCTGAGTCCTCGTGGCTCACAAATACTACAACAACAGTTGCAGGCATAGGTTTCCATTGAGTTGACGTTAGAGCGATGTTCGTTGTGTTGGAGTTCTTTCTTCTCTTCTTCTTCTTCTTCTTCTTCTTCTTCTTCTTCTTCTTCTTCTTCTTCTTCTTCTTCTTCTTCTTCTTCTTCTTCTTCTTCTTCTTCTTCTTCTTCTTCTTCTTCTTCTTCTTCTTCTTCTTCTTCTTCTTCTTCTTCTTCTTCTTCTTCTTCTTCTTCTTCTTCTTCTTCTTCTTCTTCTTCTTCTTCTTCAGTCTTGGGTTAGGTTCCGGGTCGAAAGCCTGGGATAGCTGATGGATGTCGTTGTGCTTTTCATGTTTGCATCCATAGTCGGATGCCTTGTATTGATGCTGTTGTATTCATGTGACTTGTATGTATTGTTGTATCCCCCATGTATTTATGTAATGGTACGATGTAATGATATCCATCCTGCTAAGCGCCTGAGTTGCGGTTGTGCCCCAATCACGTAAGCGTCACATGATCGGGATAGAATCGTATCTTGGGCCTGACAAGTTGGTATCACAGCCTCGACCGACCATAGGAGCCCCTTTGGTTGATCGTAGCTTGGCCGTTGTCGAGTCTAGCAAAACTTTTTTTTCGGAGTCTAGTTATATCGGAGGGTAGGAATTCTTTTTGCTCCTCATCCCTTCGTCGCTCTGGTGAGGAATCTTGACCTAGGTGTTTTGAATTGCTCCTCTTCCCCTTCAATTTTTTTAGGATCACGCGGTTAGTTTTCGTTTGTTGCGTTGTCAGTTCTTTCTTCTGGTGCATCTCTCGTCAAGTGGATTCGACCCTCTTCTTCTTGCAAGTTCAGTCCTCAGTTCTTTTCAACCGGTGTTGTTTCCCCTTCCGAAGTTGTATTTATTTTCCCACCCACCCACCCTTTTTCTTCTTGAAGCCGGAGTCCTTAATCGAGTAACCATCCTACTCGTGTGATCCTCTGCATTCTTTCCTTAGTTATTTCAACCAGTGAATTCTCGTCTAGCTCGTCATAATTCTTCTCTTTTCTTCTCCGATGAATTCTCCTCTCATTTGATATTTCTTCATCTCTTTTTTCTTCTCCGGTGGATCCAATTCGAGTTTTCGGTGTTGATCTCATTCCTTTCCTCGGCCCAATTGTTTCCTCTTGCTCGTTTGCCTCTCGTCATTTAATCATCCCGGAGTTCCGAAGACATGTCAGGAGATTCATTTGTGCTCTAATTAATTCAAGGTTGTCACCTCATTCGAGTTTTTCAATCGTTCCGGTGCATCATCTCCTTTCAATTCTTTACAACAGTGTTTTCTCTTCGGTGGGCTCATAACCCACACGTCTTTTCCCAGGATCTTACCTGACTCTTCTAATTTTCCCGGAGTGTTCCGAAACTCTTTTCAAGTGTGACGTAAGTATGGATTCCATCAGTCATGTGCCTTCCCCAAGATCGCTTTCAATTCTTTCATGTTGGTTCAACACTTCCTCTTTTCTTTTCCGGAGTATCTCAACAATTTTGATTGTGTTCGTTGTCGTCATTTGCAGACCGAACCAGAGTTCACCTAAATCTTGTTCGTCTCGCGATCATCCGTTGTTCAATCTTAATTCTATCTCCTCAAATTGTTCGGGTCATGATAAATTCTTCGACTCACATCCGGAGTATTTCATGAATTCTTTTCATTGTGTTCCTCCAAAGGCCATCATTTCAGAAGATTTATTCGTTCTGAGTTTTCAACTTCGTTCCCCAAATATTCTTCATTGATGCCTCTTCGTTCGTCTCACATTTGTCCGGTAATTCGTTCAAGTATTCTTTAATCAGTTCACGATCTCTTCGGTCTCGTCACTCAAATTTCCTCTAGTACTTAATTCTTTCTGGTGATTCATTTTCTTGTATTAACTCAATTTCAATTCTTCCCGGTTGTTCGTTCCTTTTCTTCACTCGGCTTCAATTCTTACGATGGTTCGCTCAAGAGTTCTTTTCAAGTGTTATCTTATCAATTCATTCGTTCTTTCCAATTCTACCGTGGCTCATGAAGATTTTCGCAAGTTTTGTTCTATATCCCTCTTAATCAATTTCAACGCGAATAAGTAGTGTGCAAGTCCATTGCTTCTCATCAATATATTGGTGGAGGATAAGCATAACATAATTCTTATTCTTCTTGTGGAGTTGATTAATCCCTTCCTTCGGAATTTGTTCTTGATGAATAAATTCTACTCCCAATTGTTCTCTTCTTTTATTAACCGGAGTTCAAATTTCCTCGGCCATCTCATCGGAACCTCGTCTAAATAATCGCAAGACTTAATCTTATTCCTTTCGTTCGTCATTTCTATATCGTCATCCTTTTGTTACCGGAGTTCCTCATGGTGGCTCATCATGAGTTAATTCATTCTTCAAGTGTTCGATAATTCATCTGGGGCAACTCAAGCATTCTTATTCTTTTGCCTCTCGAGTGCAAATAATTCTCCGTATTCTTTTGAAATGGAGTTTTGCAGTTATTCATCCTCAGCTATTCCATCTTTTGATAGTGGCACAATTCACCTCAAGTTTGAGTTGTTTAAATAAGCCCACAACAAGCTTATTCTTTTGTTGTTGATTTCTCAACAACTCCGTTCAAGTCTTTCTTTGAGGATTCTCTTTTAAATCCATTCGCGGCGGAAGTTGCCATCTCCTATTCCGTTCTTTTAATCCAACTCTTTAAATTCTTCCGGTGGCATTGTCTTGTTCATTTCGTCATGCTTTGTTCCATCTTCTCAAGTTCTTATTCTATTCCATTCATGTTCAACCGGTGTGCTATTTCTTTCAGTTTCAGCCGGAGTGCTGCCCGAATTCTTTTGTTTGAATTCCTTTCTATCTGTTATTAACCAGAGTGGTTTCGAATTCATTATCGTGCCTTCAGCTCTTGTTTTGTGCCTTTCAACATCCTTGATTCTCATCGTATTCCTTGTTCCTCTTGTTTAACAAAGTGGTTGCAACTTCGTTTTCTCTGTCGTGTTTGTCCTTTCAAGTGGCTCATCCTCTGAACATTCTTTGGTTTCACTCTTTTGTCCTCGAAGAACTTTGTTCTTCCTTTTTCCCTTCCGTCTCGTTCCTAAGATCTCGGGACGAGATCTCTTGTAAGTAGGGGAGTGTTGTGACACCCCGAGACCGATGCGCCAGGTGTCAGCCAGTTATTCGTCGTCGTTGACATGTCATCTGCTTGTGTGTTGCATTTTGCCATGTCATCATGTGTGTTGCATCAACATGTTTTCAAAACTTGCATCCGTCCAAGTCTCCTCGTCCTTTCCGTTGTCCGTTCTGAGCCCACACACTTGCATGTGCCCGCGAAACCTCCGAATATTTATTTTATGAGTGGCCGAAGAACTTTCTCGGAATGGGTTGAAACTTGGCGTGTGGTCTTATTATAGCATAGGTAAACCGCCTGTCAAGTTTCGTCGCGTTCAGAGTTTGTTTGATAGCCCAACGGTTAACCGCGTTAACCGCCGGAAGCCTTCTCCCTTTTGGCCCAGCACCCCTCTCCAACAGTCCCAAAGCCCATTCTAACCCCTTCCAGGCTCTCGGTCATCGGATCAGAATCGCGTGGCTGAAAACCGCTCCTCATTTGGAGTCCCCTAGATCCCTCTACCTATAAAAGAGCACCCACCCCCGAATTTTGCGGTTGAACCCTAGCCTTCTTCCACCTCGCGCCGCCGGACATGTCCATCCGCGCCGGATATATCCTGCCGGCCACGTCGCCCTGGCCAATCACAAGCTGGCATCTCATCTCAGTCGCCCTCTCCTCCACTCCCGCGCCGACACGTCACCACGCTGCCTCCCACCGCCGCGCGGGCCCGCGAGACCCGTGCCTGGCCCGCCCGGACCGGCCGCGAGCCGCCGCCGCCCGAACCATCGCGCCCGGCCGGCCCCGCCGTCTCCGCTCGCCGGAGGAGCGCCGGAACCACGCCGGAGTTACCATCGCTGCCACCGGCATCATGCGTCGCCACGATCTTCCCCGCCGGACCTCCATCGCCGGAGTGCCGCCCCGCCGGACCTTCGCCTGCCTCCTCCTCGGGCATGAGAGGACGACGCCCGTCGGCCGCCTCCTGGGCCTCATGGGCCTGTGCGGCCCAGCTTCAGCTTGCACAACCCCCAAGGCCCATCTCTGCTCCCTGCGGTCCAGGCCGACCACCGCTACTCCCTGGGCCAGGCCCACTCTGGTGAGCTCCTAGACCTTCTATCCCATGCCCTGAGCGTCATATAGTATCTTTCGCCCGTTCGTTTTTTCCTGAGAAACTGCTAAGTCCCTAGAATATGTAATTTTGTTGCATACTTTGTGGTGTTGTAACTTTTTGTGTGTATGTCCAAATTGAGTGTATAATATGTCAAAATGATCGCCGTGATATGCTCTTCATTTTGTTCCATTGTGGCATGCTTGATTGACTTCATCTTGATGCCCTAATCATCGTTGCAAGAGTGCTATTTGTTTAAAACAGTTGTTAACTGTAATTTTGTTAGCATGTTTGAGATGTGATAACTTTGTACATGTTGGTCCAAATGGAGCATATGATATGTCAAGATGTTCATTGTGAAGTGCCCTACATGTTGGTTGCTGTAGAATTCATGTTAGGTGCCATATTGACATGTTTATCTCTGTTGCAAAAGTGCATGTGGCTGTTAAGTGCTGAAACTTGTTATGAGATGCTGATTTGACTTGCTCATTGCTATTGGTGTGTTTGTCTTCATGCCACATGTCTATATGTTTCAGAAGAACAATCATGCCATCTTTGCTGTGGCGCAATCCACTTTTCATGATATGCCTTGAGGTGTTTGCAACAAGCTTGTAAACATGCCATTTCGTTGTTGCTGTTTTATACTTAGTGAAAAAACTGCTAAGTCTGGAATCTGTTAAACCTGATGCTATGTTTGCTTGATGCCCCACTCATATCCATGCTTGTTTTAGTATATCCAATGATCATGTCTTGTTGTCCATGTTATGCTCTATCTATCCATGCCCTTACTTGCACATATGGCCTGCTGTAGCTTATTTATTTCTTGCTCTCAAGTTGCTATAAATTTACCTGTCAGCATTGTTATCAGCATGATCAATTTGGTGAAGCTTGTTGCTATTGATCCATGCCTCCTATGGAGTTGCTCCAATGGAGTTGTTTGATGTATGCTATGTCTATTACATACCCATGATCTTCATATACTTAGTAGAGTTGATATGCTTGTTGTTTTGTGCCTCCGAAGGCAGCATCGTGATGATGTTTTTGCCTTCCCATATTTTGACTAAGTCTGGATAAATTTATTGCAACTTGCCATGCTAGTTTAATTATGTTCCAGCAAGTTTTTGGGTGTGCTCTAAGTTCATGCTTGTTAAGTATCATGTCTATTTCACATCCATGCCTCTTGTTATCATGTTTGGGTGCTATAGCATATATAAACCTTGCTCCAAAGTCGCTATGTTGCTGTTTTTGCACAGCTTGTTGTTATATCTTGTTTCGTGTGTATGTGTTAAACCGTTGCTCCGTTTTGAGCGTGCTCTATATGAAACTTGTGTGATTTTGCATCTAGAAGCATAATATCATGTTGTTTTCATGCTTGGAGTGTGTTTGCTTGTTGTTTGGATGCATCTTGCATATTTGACATGCTTGTCTTATTTTGATCATATCTTCTGGGCCGTAGCTCCGAATTAAACAAACTATATATGAAACTGGATTAGAATTTTGAGTAGATCATCCTGGTGCATGTTAACTTGCTGTTTAAAAACTTTAACATAAGGTTTGTCCAGATCTGAACCAATTTCAAAATGTGCATATGAGGACTTACCGGATTTGTTATATGTTGGTTCCGGCCTCATTTAAACTTGTTGGTTTGTGTTGTTCTTGTGTGCATCATCCCTTGCCATATTTTGCATCATATAGCTTTGTCTTGCATCATACTTGGTTGAGCATCTTGTCATGTTCTTGAGTGGTGTGTTTACCATGTTGTGTGCTTTCTTCTCGCTAGTTCTTTTCCGTTGCGATCGTGAGGATTCGTTCGACTACACCTGGTTCTTCTTCGAGGCTTCTTCTTCGTCTTCATCATGGACTCATTCTTCTTCCTTGCGGGATCTCAGGCAAGATGACCATCACCTTGGATACCTTTACTATCATTGCTATGCTAGATGTCTCGATGCTATCACTATATGTCATGCTACCCATCTTTATTGTCAGCCCCTCTCCTTGTTGCCATGAAACCTCTAACCTTGACACCTTCCTAGCAAACCGTTGTTTGGCTTTGTTACCCGCTTGCTCAGCCCCTCTTATAGCATTGCTAGTTGTAGGTGAAGATGAAGATTGTTCCCTGTTGGAACTTGTTGTTGGAATACCACAGTATATCTATTATTATAAGTTAACACACCTATATACTTGGCAATGGGTGGAAGGCTTGGCCTTCTGCTCGGTGTTTTGTTCCTCTCATGCCACCTTAGGAGCCGATAAACCGACGTTATGTTCCTTGATTTTGCGTTCCTTACACGGTTAGGTATATGGGGACCCCTTGACAGTTCGTCTTTGAATAAAACTCCTCCAGCAAAGCCCAACGTTGGTTTTAATTTGCCTCATAATAACAAATTAATTAATTAATTAAATTGCATAGGGGGTCGCGTCCCCGAGGATTCTTTCTACATAGCAGGGGGGCCAGTGCTGATGGTGTTGGTCCCAAACGAGGGTTTGACGGGGCCGCCACGGGGAAACTCGAAGTATCTGGCTCCCGTAAAATCACCCATCCGGATGTGGCCTTAGACGAGATACGCGCGGCTACTATCAGGGTGTCGGCATGCCGGGAGGTCTTGCTGGACTTGTTTTACCATTGTCGAAATGTCTTGTGCACCGAGAATTTCGAGTCTGGCCGGGCCTTCCCTAAGATAAGGGGTAATATTATTATTACTTCTGCTGATCGTGAGAGCTTGTGATGGGCTAAGTTGGGACACCCCTGCAGGGTTATGATCTTTCGAAAGCCGTGCCCGCGGTTATGTGGCAGATTGGAATTTGTTAATGTCCGGTTGTAGAAAACTTGACAGAGGATCCGAAGTAAAACACACGAACTGTGTGAGTAACCATGACTGTCTCTTTTCACTTTGAGAAGAGAACACAGTGGGGTTATGTTTGACTCGTAGGTAGTTCAAGATCTTTAGCGATCACTACTAGTCTGTGACCGCTTGCGTAGATGCTCATCTTATTCTTGTACTCGTAAGTTAGCCACCATACTTTTGCTTAGCCGCTGCTGCAAGCTCACCACTTTACCTCTTCCTACCCATTAAGCTTTGCTAGTCTTGTTACCCATGGTTATGGGATTGCTGAGTCCTCGTGGCTCACAGATACTATAACAACAGTTGCAGGCACATGTTTCCGATGAGTTGACGTGAGAGCGATGTTCGTTGTGTTGGAGTTCTTTCTTCTTCTTCTTCTTCTTCTTCTTCTTCTTCTTCTTCTTCTTCTTCTTCTTCTTCTTCTTCTTCTTCTTCTTCTTCTTCTTCTTCAGTCTTGGGTTAGGTTCTGGGTCGGCAGCCTGGGATAGCTGATGGATGTTGTTGTGCTTTTCATGTTTGCATCCGTAGTCGGATGCCTTGTATTGATGTTGTTGTATTCATGTGACTTGTATGTATTGTTGTATCCCCCATGTATTTATGTAATGGTACGATGTAATGATATCCATCTTGCTAAGCGCCTGAGTTGCGGTTGTGCCCCAATCATGTAAGCGTCACATGATCGGCATATAATCGCATCTTGGGCCTGACAAGTTGGTATCAAAGCCTCGACCGACCATAGGAGCCCCCCTGATTGATCCTAGCTTGGCTGTTATCGAGTCTAGCAAAACTTGTTTTTTGGTGTCTAGTTATATCGGAGAGTAGGAATTCTTTTTACTCCTCATCCCTTCATCGCTCTGGTGAGGAATCTTGACGTAGGTGTTTTGAATTGCTCCTCTTCCCCTTCAATTTTTTTTAGGATCACGCGGTTAGTTTTTGTTTGTTGCATTGTCAGTTCTTTCATCTGGTGCATCTCTCGTCAAGTGGATTCGACCCTCTTCTTCTTGCAGTTCAATCCTCAGTTCTTTCCAACCGGTGTTGTTTCCCCTACCGAAGTTGTATTTATTTTCCCACTCGCCGACCCTTTTTCTTCTTGAAGCCGGAGTCCTTAATCGAGTATCCATCCTACTCGTGTGATCCTCTGCATTCTTTCCTCAGTTATTTCAACCGGTGAATTCTCGTCTAGCTCATCATCATTCTTCTCTTTTGTTCTCCGATGAATTCTCCTCTCGTTTGATATTTCTTCATCTCTTTTTTCTTCTCCGGTCGATTCAATTCGAATTTTCAGTGTTGATCTTATTCCTTTCCTCGGCTCAATTGTTTCCTCTTGCTCGATCGCCTCTCGTCATTTAATCATCCCGGAGTTCCGAAGACATTTCCGGAGATTCATTTGTGTTCTAATTAATTCAAGGTTGTCACCTCATTCGAGTTTTTCAATCGTTCCGGTGCATCATCTCCTTCCAATTCTTTACAACGGTGTTTTCTCTTCGGTGGGCTCTTAACCCATAGGTCTTTTCCCAGGATCTTACCTGACTCTTCTAATTTTCCCGGAGTGTTCCGAAACTCTTTTCAAGTGTGATGTAAGTATGGATTCCATCAGTCATGTGCCTTCCCCAAGATCGCTTTCAATTTTTTCATGTTGGTTCAACACTTCCTCTTTTCTTTTCCGGAGTATCTCGACAATTTTGATTGTGTTCGTCGTCGTCATTTGCAGACCGAACCAGAGTTCACCTAAATCTTGTTCGTCTCGTGATCATCCGTTGTTCAAGCTTAATTCTATCCCCTCAAATTGTTTGGGTCATGAAAAATTCTTCGACTCACATTCGGAGTATTTCATGAATTCTTTTCATTGTGTTCCTCAGAAGGCTATCATTTCAGAAGATTTCTTCGTTCTCAGTTTTCAACTTCGTTCCCCAAATATTCTTCATTGATGCCTCTTTGTTCGTCTCACATTTGTCTGGTGCTTCGTTCAAGTATTCTTTAATCAGTTCAGGATCTCTTCGTTCTCGTCACTCAAATTTCCCCTAGTACTTTATTCTTTCTGGTGATTCATTCTCTTGTATTAAGTCAATTTCAATTCTTCCCGGTGGTTCGTTCCTTTTCTTCGCTTGGCTTCAATTCTTATGGTGGTTCGCTCAAGAGTTCTTTTTCGGTGTTATCTTATTAATTCATTCGTTCTTTCCAATTCTACCGGTGGCTCATGAAGATTTTCGCAAGTTTTGTTATATATCCCTCTTAATCAATTTCAACGCGAATAAGTAGTGTGCAAGTCCATTGCTTCTCATCAATTTATTGGTGGAGGATAAGCATAACATAATTCTCATTCTTCTTGTGGAGTTGATTAATCCCTTCCTTCGGAATTTGTTCTTGATGAATAAATTCTAATCCCAATTGTTCTATTCTTTTCTTAACATGAGTTCAAATTTCCTCGGCCATCTCGTCGGAACCTCGTCTAAATAATCGCAAGGCTTAATCTTATTCCTTTCGTTCATCATTTCTATATCGTCATCCTTTTGTTACCGGAGTTCCTCATGGTGGTTCATCATGAGTTAATTCATTCTTCAAGTGTTCAATAATTCATCTGGGGCAGCTCAAACATTCTTATTCTTTTGCCTCTCGAGTGCAAATAATTCTTCGTATTCTTTTGAAATGGAGTTTTGCAGTTATTCATCCTCAGCTATTCCATCTTTTGATAGTGGCACAATTCACCTCAAGTTTCAGTTGTTTAAATAAGCCCACAACAAGCTTATTCTTTTGTTGTCGATTTCTCAACAACTCCGTTCAAGTCTTTCTTTGAGGATGCTCTTTTAAATCCATTCGTGGCGGAAGTTGCCATCTCCTATTCCGTTCATTTAATCCAACTCTTTAAATTCTTCCGGAGGCATTGTCTTGTTCATTTCGTCATGCTTTGTTCCATCTTCTCAAGTTCTTATTCTATTCCATTCATGTTCAACCGGTGTGCTATTTCTTTCAGTTTCAGCCGGAGTGCTGCCCGAATTCTTTTGTTTGAATTCCTTTCTATCTGTTATTAACCAGAGTGGTTTCGAATTCATTATCGTGCCTTCAGCTCTTGTTTCGTGCCTTTCAACATCCTTGATTCTCATCGTATTCCTTGTTCCTCTTGTTTAACGAAGTGGTTGCAACTTCGTTTTCTCCGTCGTGTTCGTCCTTTCAAGTGGCTCATCCTCTGAACATTCTTTGGTTTCACTCTTTTGTCCTCGAAGAACTTTGTTCTTCTTTTTTCCCTTCCGTCTCGTTCCTAAGATCTCGAGACGAGATTTCTTGTTAGTAGGGGAGTGTCGTGACACCCCGAGACCGATGCACCAGGTGTCAGACAGTTATTCGTCGTCGTTGCCATGTCATCTGCTTGCGTGTTGCATTTTGCCATGTCATCATGTGTGTTGCATCAGCATGTTTTCAAAACTTGCATCCGTCCGAGTCTCCTCGTCCTTTCCGTTGTTCGTTCTGAGCCCACACACTTGCATGTGCCCGCGGCACCTCCAAATATTTATTTTACGAGTGGCCGAAAAACGTTCTCAGAATGGTTGAAACTTGGCGTGTGGTCTTATTATAGCATAGGTAGACCGCCTGTCAAGTTTCGTCGCGTTCGGAGTTCGTTTGATAGCCTAACGGTTAACCGCGTGAACCGCGGGAAGCCTTCTCCCTTTTGGCCGAGCACCCCTCTCCAACAGCCCCCAAGCCCATTCTAACCCCCTCCATGCTCTCGGTCGTCGGATCAGGATCGCGTGGCCGAAAACCGCTCCTCATTTGGAGTCTCCTAGCTCCCTCTACCTATAAAAGAGGACCCACCTCCGAATTTTGCGGATGAACACTAGCCTTCTTCCACCTCGCGCCGCCGGACATGTCCATCCGCGCCGGACATGTCCAACCGGCCACGTCGCCCCAGCCAATCACAAGCTGCCACCTCATCTCAGCCGCCCTCTCCTCCACTCCCGCGCCGACACGTCACCACGCTGCCTCCCACCGCCGCGCGGGCCCGCGAGACCCATGCCTGGCCCGCGCGACCCGGCCACGAGCCGCCGCCGCCCGAACCGTCGCGCCCTGCCGGCCCCGCCATCTCCGCTCGCCGGAGGAGTGCCGGAACCTCACCTGAGTTACCACCACCGCCGCCGCCATCATGCGTCGCCGCGGTCTGCCCCGCCGGACCTCCATTGCCGGAGCGCCGCCCCGCCGGACCGTCACCTGCCTCCTCCTCGGGCACGAGAGGACAACGCCCGTCGGCCGCCTCCTGGGCCTCATGGGCTTGTGCGGCCCAGCTTCAGCTTGCTCAACCCCCAAGGCCCACCTCTGCTCCCTCCGGTCCAGGCCGACCACCGCTGCTCCCTGGGCCAGGCCCACTCTGGTGAGCTCCTAGACCTTCTATCCCGTGCCTTGAGCGTCATATAGTATCTTTCGCCCGTCCGTTTTTTTCCCGAAAAACTGCCAAGTCCCTAGAATCTGTAATTTTGTTGCATACTTTGTGGTGCTGTAACTTTTTGTGTGTATGTCCAAATTGAGTGTATAATATGTCAATATGATCGTTGTGATATGCTCGTCATTTTGTTCCATTGTGGCATGCTTGTTTGACTTCATCTTGATGACCTAATCATCGTTGCAAGAGTGCTATATGTTTAAAACTGCTGTTAACTGTAATTTTGTTAGCATGTTTGAGATGTGATAACTTTGTGCATGTTGGTCCAAATGGAGCATATGATATGTCAAGATGTTCATTGTGAAGTGCTCTACATGTTGGTTGCTGTAGCATTCATGTTAGGTGCCATATAGACATGTTTATCTCTGTTGCAAAAGTGCATGTGGCTGTTAAGTGCTGAAACTTGTTATGAGATGCTGATTTGACTTGCTCATTGCTATTTGTGTGTTTGTCTTTATGCCACATGTCTATATGTTTTAGAAGCACAATCATGCCATCTTTGCTGTGGTGCAATCCACTTTTCATGATTTGCCTTGAGGTGTTTGCAACAAGCTTGTAAACATGCCATGTCGTTGTTGCTGTTTTATACTTAGTGAAAAAACTGCTAAGTCTGGAATCTGTTAAACCTGATGCTATGTTTGCTTGATGCCCCACTCATATCCATGCTTGTTTTAGTATATCCAATGATCATGTCTTGTTGTCCATGTTATGCTCTATCCATCCATGCCCTTACTTGCACATATGGCCTGCTGTAGCTTATTTATTTCTTACTCTCAAGTTGCTATGAATTTACCTGTCAACATTGTTATCAGCATGATCAATTTGGTGAAGCTTGTTGCTATTGATCCATGCCTCCTATAGAGTTGCTCCAATGGAGTTGTTTGATGTATGCTATGTCTATTACATATCCATGATCTTTATATACTTAGTAGAGTTGATATGCTTGTTGTTTTGTGCCTCCGAAGGCAACATCGTGATGATGTTTTTGCCTTCCCATATTTTGACTAAGTCTGGATAAATTTATTGCAACTTGCCATGCTAGTTTAATTGTGTTTCGGCAAGTTTTTGGGTGTGCTCTAAGTTCATGCTTGTTAATTATCATGTCTATTTCACATCCATGCCTCTTGTTATCATGTTTGGGTGCTGTAGCATATATAAACCTTGCTCCAAAGTCGCTATGTTGCTGTTTTTGCACAGCTTGTTGTTATATCTTGTTTCGTGTGTATGTGTTGAACCGTTGCTCCGTTTTGAGCGTGCTCTATATGAAACTTGTGTGATTTTGCATGTCGAAGCATAATATCATGTTGTTTTCATGCTTGGAGTGTGTTTGCTTGTTGTTTGGATGCATCTTGCATATTTGACATGCTTGTCTTGTTTTGATCATATCTTCTGGGCCGTAGCTCCGAATTAAACAAACTATATATGAAACTGGATTAGAATTTTGAGTAGATCATCCTGGTGCATGTTAACTTGCTGTTTAAAAACTTTAACTTAAGGTTTGTCCAGATCTGAACCAATTTCAAAATGTGCATATGAGGACTTACCGGATTTGTTATATGTTGGTTCCGGCCTCATTTAAACTTGTTGGTTTGTGTTGTTCTTGTGTGCATCATCCCTTGCCATGTTTTGCATCATATAGCTTTGTCTTGCATTATACTTGGTTGAGCATCTTGTCATGTTCTTGAGTGGTGTGTTTACCATGTTGTGTGCTTTCTTCTCGCTAGTTCTTTTCCGTTGCGATCGTGAGGATTCGTTCGACTACACGTGGTTCGTCTTCGAGGCTTCTTCTTCGTCTTCGTCATGGACTCATTCTTTTTCCTTGCGGGATCACAGGCAAGATGACCATCACCTTGGATACATTTACTATCATTGCTATGCTAGATGTCTCAATGCTATCGCTATATGTCACGCTACCCATCTTTATTGTCAGCCCCTCTCCTTGTTGCCATGAAACCTCTAACCTTGACACCTTCCTAGCAAACCGTTGTTTGGCTTTGTTACCCGCTTGCTCAGCCCCTCTTATAGCGTTGCTAGTTGCAGGTGAAGATGAAGATTGTTCCATGTTGGAACTTGTTGTTGGAATACCGCAATATATCTATTATTATAAGTTAACACACCTATATACTTGGCAATGGGTGGAAGGCTTGGCCTTTTGCTCGGTGTTTTGTTCCACTCATGCCACCTTAGGAGCCGATAAACCGGCGTTATGTTCCTTGATTTTGCGTTCCTTACACGGTTGGGTATATGGGGACCCCTTGACAGTTCGTCTTTGAATAAAACTCCTCCAGCAAGGCCCAACATTGGTTTTAATTTGCCTCATAATAACAACTTAATTAATTAATTAAATTGCATAGGCGGTCGCGTCCCCGAGGATTCTTTCTACAAAGCAGGGGGGGCAGTGCTGATGGTGTTGGTCCCAAACAGGGGTTCGACGGGGCCGCCACGGGGAAACTCGAGGTATCTGGCTCCCGTAAAATCACCCACCCGGACGTGGCCTGAGACGAGATACGCGCGGCTACTATCAGGGGGTCGGCACGCTGGGAGGTCTTGCTGGACTTGTTTTACCATTGTCGAAATGTCTTGTGCACCGGGAATTCAGGGTCTGATCGGGCCTTCGCTAAGATAAGGGGTAATATTATTATTACTTCTGTTGATCGTGAGAGCTTGTGATGGGCTAAGTTGGAACACCCCTGCAGGGTTATGATCTTTCGAAAGCCGTGCCCGCGGTTATGTGGCAGATTGGAATTTGTTAATGTCCGGTTGTACAAAACTTAACAGAGGATCCGAATTAAAACACACGAACCGTGTGAGTAACCATGACTGCTCTTTTCACTTTGAGAAGAGAACACGGTGGGGTTATGTTTGACTCATAGGTAGTTCAGGATCTTTAGCGATCACTACTAGTCTGCGACCGCTTGCGTAGATGCTTATCTTATTCTTGTACTCATAAGTTAGCCACCATACTTTTGCTTAGCCACTGCTGCAACCTCACCACTTTACCTCTTCCTACCCATTAAGCTTTGCTAGTCTTGTTACCCATGGTTATGGGATTGCTGAGTCCTCATGGCTCACAGATACTACAACAACAGTTGCAGGCACAGGTTTCCAATGACTTGACGTGAGAGCAATGTTCGTTGTGTTGGAGTTCTTTCTTTCTTCTTCTTCTTCAGTCTTGGGTTAGGTTCCGGGTCGGCAGCCTGGGATAGCTGATGGATGTCGTTGTGCTTTTCATGTTTGCATCCGTAGTCGGATGCCTTGTATTGATGCTGTTGTATTCATGTGACTTGTATGTATTGTTGTATCCCCCATGTATTTATGTAATGGTATGATGTAATGATATCCATCTTGCTAAGCGCCTGAGTTGCGGTTGTGCCCCAATCATGTAAGCGTCACGTGATCGGGATATAATCTCATCTTGGGCTTGACAAAGGCTTTCCCTAAGGATCCTTTTCCGTTCCCCAGCATTGATCAGATCATTGATGCGATAGCAGAACATGACTCACTATGCTTCCTCGATGCTTACTCCGGATATCATCAGATAAAAATGAAGGATTCCGACCAGGCCGCAACGACGTTTGTGACCCCGTACGGGCCTTTCTATTTCAACACTATGCCTTTCGGGCTCAGAAACGTTGGCGCCACTTATAAATGCATGTTTCAAACATGCTTAGAGAAACAAATTGGCAAGACAGTGCGAGGCATACATGGACGACGTACTCGTCAAGACTAAACACGTCGAATCATTGGTGGACGATCTCCGCCTCACATTCAACAACCTCCGAACATATGACACACGGCTCAATCCGAAAAAATGCGTCTTTGGTGTTCCAGCTGGAAATCTACTGGGGTTCATTATCGCCCATAGAGGAATTGAAGCAAACCCAGCTAAAATCCAAGATTTGTCACAATTGGCTACACCAACCGACCTAAAACAGGTTCAAAAGATAGCAGGGTGCGTAGCGGCCTTAAGCCGCTTCATCTCCAAACTAGGAGAAAAAGCATTGCCACTTTATAGACTGCTCAGGCGCACGGATAACTTCAAATGGACGGAGGCGGCCACAACCAGATTGGAAGAAATAAAGACCCTATTAGCGAGCTACCCAATCCTATCCGCTCCAAGTGTTGGCGAGCCAATGTTGCTTTATATCTCAGCAACTCACTAGGTTGTGAATGATGTGCTCGTCGTTGAACGAGAGGAAGAGGGACATAAATCCCCCGTCCAAAAACCAGTCTATTACGTATCCGAGGTTCTTACACCATGCAAATCATGATACCTCCATTATCAAAAGATTGCTTATGCGGTGTTTATGGCATCCCGGAAGCTCCGACACTACTTTCAAGAGTGTTCGATCACAGTGGATCCAAAGTACCACTTAATGATATTATAAACAACAAGGACGCCACTGGCCGCATAGATAAGTGGGCCATTGAGCTCTTACCATTCGAAATAACATACAAGCGACGCCGGACAAATCAAATCTTAGGTGTTGGCCGACTTCATCGCAGAGTGGACGGAAGCCGAACTCCCTAAAGAGTACAGTTCATACTCAAATTGGACCATGTATCTCAATGGTTCTATGATGCTAGCTGGGATGGGGGCTGGCATCATCTTGACATCCCACAGGGGACACAGTCTGCTACATATTACAAATCATGTATACAGACTCAAACAACGTGCCGAATACGAGGCACTACTACATGGTCTCCGCATGGCTGTGTCCATGGGCATACAATGCCTAGAGGTGCATGGAGACTCAAACCTCGCAATATCTCTGGTAAACGGAGAGTTTGATGCGAAATATCCAAAGATGGCGGCTTATCAAAACGCCATATTAAAATATCGGCTCGGTTTGAGGGGCTCGAATTTCATCAAGTCGCTCGAGACAATAATCAGGCAGCGGGCGTACTCACTCACATGGGTGCCAAGCGTGACCCAGTCCCGCCTACCACCTTTGTGGAAAGGCTGTTCAATCCATCTGTAGTATGGCAGGACGAGAGCAAAGATGCTATTTCAGACATGATCACACCCCCAGCAGCCAAACACAATACATATATCATCGGGGATCCGGATATGGAAATAACACCTTCGGCTCACGAGATCATGGCCGTCATTGCTCCTTGGAGCAAACCATTCCCGGCCTACCTCAATAGGAAAGAGCTCCCCGATGATCAAAATGAGTCCCGTCGTATAGTTCGACGTTCTAAAGCCTACAACGTTCATGAAGGTGAACTCTACAAGAAAAGCACTACTAGTGTTCTCCAAAGGTGCATCTCCGAAGAGGAGGGACGACAACTTTTGGCCGAAATACATGCTGGTCTGGGCGGCCATCACGCTGCACCTCGGGCTCTCTTAAGCACAACTTTTCGAACATGCTTTTGATAGGTCTCCAACGTATCTATAATTTTTGATTGTTCCATGCTATTATATTATCTATCTTGGATGTTTTATATGCATTTATATGCTATATTATATGATTTTTGGGACTAACCTATTAACCTAGAGCCCAGTGCCAGTTTCAGTTTTTCCTTGTTTTTGAGTTTCGGAGAAAAGGAATATCAAACGGAGTCCAAAAGGAATGAAACTTTACGGAGATTTTTCTTGGACTAGAAGACACCAAATGGACTTGGAGTACACGCCAGGGGACCCTCGAGGCGGCCACAAGGGTGGAGGGCGCGCCTGGGGGGTAGGGCACGCCCCCTACCTTGTGGGCCCCCAAGCCTCCCCTGACCTACTTCTTCCGCCTATAAATTCACATATATTCTAGAAACACCAGAACATCCATCGAAACCACTTTTCCTCCACCGTAACCTTCTGTTCTCGCGCGATCCCATCTGGAGGCCTTTTTCGATACTCTGCCGGTGGGGGAATCAACCACGGAGGGCATCTACATCAACCCTATTGCCGTTCCGATGAAGTGTGAGTAGTTTACCACAGACCTACGTGTCCATAGCTAGTAGCTAGATGGCTTCTTCTCTCTATTTGATCTTCAATACCATGTTGTCCTCGTTCTTCTTGGAGATCTATCCGATGTAATCTTCTTTTGCGGTGTGTTTGGCAAGATCCTATGAATTGTAGGTTTATAATTAGATTATCTTTGAATAATATTTGAGTTTCTTCTCAATTCTTTTCTGCATGATCTAATATCTTAGTAATTCTTTTCGAACTATCAATTTGGTTTGGCTAACTAGATTGGTTTTTCTTGCAATGGGAGAAGTAGTTTGCTTTGGGTTCAATCTTGCGGTGCTCAATCCCAGTGACATAAAGGGACATGACACGTATTGTATTATTGCCATCGAGGATAATAAGATGGGGTTTTCATCATATTGCTTGAGTTAATTCCGCTACATCATGTCATCTTGCTTAAGGCGTTACTCTGTTCTTATGAACTTAATACTCTAGATGCTTAATCGTTTCAGCCGATGTGTGGAGTAATAGTAGTAGATGCAGGCAGGAGTCGGTCTACTTGTCACGGATGTGATGCCTATATTCATGAACATTGCCTTAGATATCATCATAACTTTGTGCTTTTCTATCAATTGCTTGGTAGTAATTTGTTCACCCACCATAATGTTTGTTATCATGAGAGAAGCCTCTAGTGAAACCTAAGGCCCCCGGGTCTATTTTACATCTTATAAGTTTCAGATCTACTATTTTGCAGTCTTTTACTTTTCAATCTATAAACCAAAAGCCCAAAAATATTTACTTTACTAGTTCATCTATCTCTATCAGATCTCACTTTTGCAAATAACCTAGAAGGAATTGACAACCCTTTATAGCCTTGGGTGCAAGTTTGTTGTTTGTTTGTGTAGGTACTTGGTGACTTGTGTGTAATCTCCTACTGGATTGATAACTTGGTTCTCAAAACTGAGGGAAATACTTACTCTACTTTGCCGCATCATCCTTTCCTATTTAAGGGAAAAACCAACGCAAGCTCAAGAGGTAGCAGGAAGAATTTCTGGCGCCATTGCCGGGGAGATCTACGCCAAGTCAAGTCAAGATTTGTCATCTTCAACTCGCCAATCTTTGGTGCCATTGAGATCTACGCCAATTCAAGACCCACCAAGTACCCTTCATTAAACCCTCATCCCTTGCATTTACATTATTTGCCATTCGCCTCTTGTTTTCCTCTCCCCCACATCTAAAACGATTTTCCAAAAGATTTGCCTTTTCTTCGCCCTTCTTCCGTTCGTCTTTTTGTTTGCCCTTATGTCTTACTTGGTTTGTTTGCTCGTTTGCTCAATATAATTGTGTGTTTATTGAAAATGAGAAACAAACGTTTATGGATCCTCATCCACTTGCTAATCTTTTTAAGAGATCCAATTATGATGATCCTATTGCTAGTGAGTTGAGTGCACTAGATTATCTTTATGAAGTTTTGCTTGAAATTCGAGAATCTGAAAGTTATGATGAAATTTATGAAGTGATTCACTATAGATCCTTGAATGAAAGACATAATTCCAATGATTGTATTATAAATTCTATTAATGTCAATTGCGCTAATGATATGCAAAGCCCGAAGCTTGGGGATGCTTAGTTTGCTATGCCCACTACTTGTTGCAGTGATCATGACTAGGGTGATGCTTCTTACGATGTTGAAAATTTATTTAAACCCCATAATGAATATGAGATTGATAATAATTGCTATAATATTGAAAGTGGGTTTGAAAGAATGTCAACTTTTGATCCCATTACTTTGGATATCGATCAATCTTATGAAATTTTTGATAAAAGTGGGCTTGGAGAAGTAATGACTTTGGTCTATGTTAATCCCACTATTTTGAAACAGTGTCAACTTTGCATGCATGTGGATCATGTAGAGAGTATTTTATGTGATAGCTATATTGTTGAATTTGATTATGATCCCACATATAATTATTATGAGAGAGAGGAAAATATGGTTGTAGAAATTTCCATGTTACTAAATTACCTCTCGTTATGTTGAGATTGCTATTGTTTCTTTCTTCTTCCTTGTATATGCTAGATCTTGCTTGTCTTGCTAAGTTTTTTTCCCTATAAAATGCCTATGCATAATCAGTATGTTAGACTTAGATGTGATTTTCACATGCTATATGATGCTCCTTTTGTGCTTCAAGTCTTGTCTTTCATGCGAGCATCATTGAATTCTCAAGCCTATCTTAATGGCTATAGAGAAAGAGCTTGTTGGGAGACAACCCAATTTATTTTACTTTCTATTTTCATGAGTATACACATTATTACTTCTTCAATAATTGTGTTTTGGTGTTTTAATTAGTGTTTGAGTCAAGTAAGACCTTTGTGATGGCTTACGGTGATCGTTTACTTGATTTTGCTGAAAAATAGAAACGTTTGCGCCCAGTGCAGAAAATTCAATAATTCACTGGAACGTAGAAACCTTATGAAATTTTTACACAACATTGATATACAAATTCCCCACGTCGTCCATTTTTTCAGAATTTTTAGAGTTACAGAAGTATGCGAAGTTTTCAGATTGCTACAGATTGTTCTGCTTTTGACAGATTCTGTTTTCTATGTGTTGTTTGCTTATTTTGATGCATCTATGGCTAGTATCGGGGGGGGGGGGGTATGAACCATGGAAAAGTTGGAATACAGTAGATATTACACCAATATAAAATTGGAATAAGCACAACAGTACCTTGAGTGGTTATTTGCTTTGTTTTACTAACGGAGCTCACGAGATTTTCTGTTGAGTTTTGTGTTGTGAAGTTTTCAAGTTTTGGGTAAGGATTTGATGGACTATGGAATAAAGAGTGGCAAAAGCCTAAGATTGGGTATGCCCAAGGCACCCCAAGGTAAACTTCAAGGACGGCCAAGATCCTAAGATTGGGGATTCCCCGGGAAGGCATCCCCTCTTTCGTCTTCATCTATCGTTAACTTTACTTGAGGCTATATTTTTATTCACTACATGATATGTGTTTTGCTTGGTGCGTCTTATATGATATGAGTATTTACTTTTTAGTTTGTCACAATCATCCTTGCTGTACACACATTTTTATAGCGACACAATTCAATCATGATTTATTAGAATACTCTATGTGCTTCACTTATATCTTTTGAGCTAGGCAATTTTGCTCTAGTGCTTCACTTATCTATTTTTAGAGTACGATAGTGGTTTTATTTTATAGAAATTGTTGAAATCTCTTGCTTCACTTATATTATTTTGAGAGTCTCCAAAACAGCATGGTATGTAGCTTGTGTTATGAATTTTGCCCTAATATGATAGTCATCCAAAGGAGATATAATAAAAACTTTCATATATAGAACATTGAATATTATGTGAAATTTGACTCCTTATAATTGTTTTTAGATGTTAAGATGGTAGTATTAGAGTCATGCTAGTGGTAGTTTGTGAGGTTACAGAAATAATTGTGTTAAATTTTGTTATTCCCGTAGCATGCATGTATGGTCTCCTAACTATGTAACCGAATTGGAGCACTCTGTATTTTGAGTGTTTGTCTTTGTATGAAGATCGGGGCGCGTGATGGTTAACTCCTACCAACCTCCCCCCTAGGGGCATGCGTCGTAGTACTTTGCTTCAAGAGCTAATAGTTTTTCTTGCAATAATTATGTGAGTTCTTTATGACTAATGTTGAGTCCATGGATTATACGCACCCTCACCCTTCCACCTTGCTAGCCACTCTAGTGCCGCGCAACTTTCGCCGGTGCATAAACCCTCCTTATACCTTCCTCAAAACAGCCACCATTCCGTTTGTTATGACACACATTATCATTGTCATATTTCTTTACATGATCATGTAGTTGCCACTGTATATGTGGCAAAGCCACCGTTCATATTTTTCATACATGTCACTCTTGGTCATTGCACATCCCGGTACACCGCTGGAGGCATTCATATAGAGTCATATATTTGTTCTAGCATCGAGTTGTAATATAGAGTTGTAAGTAAATAAAAGTGTGATGATCATCATTATTAGAACATTGTCCCATGTGAGGTTATCAATAAAGAGGCCAAATGAGTCTCGAAAAAAAAGAGAAAAGGGTCTCCAAAAAAAGAGAGGAGACTATAAAAAATGAGAGAAAAAGAGAGAAGGGACAATGTTACTATCCTTTTTCCACACTTGTGCTTTGAAGTAGCACCATGTTCTTCATGATAGAGAGTCTCCTATGTTGTAACTTTCATATATCACTAGTGGGAATTTTTCATTATAGAGCTTGGCTTGTATATTACAACGATGGGCTTCCTGAAATGCCCTAGGTCTTCATGAGCAAGCAACTTGATGCACACCCACTAGTTGTCTTTTTGAGCTTTCATACACTTATAGCTCTAGTGCATCCGTTACATGGCAATCCCTACTCACTCACATTGATATCGATTAATGGACATCTCCATAGTCCGTTGATTTGCCTAGTCGATGTGAGACTTTCTCCCTCCTTTTGTCTATTACTACCTTCTATTCCACCCATAGTGCTATGTCCATGGCTCATGCTCATGTATTGCATGAAGAGTTGAAAAAGTTTAAGAATGTTAAAGTATGAAAACAATTGCTTGATTGACACCGAGATAGGCATGGTTTTTTACTTTGTGTTAAGAAGAGGGAGCAAAAATGACTATATGATTTTGTAGGGATAACTTTCTTTAGCCATGTTATTTTTGCAGCTTCGTAGATTACTTTCGAGTATGCTTGAAGTATTATTGTTTTGTTATTGATAAACTTTCGTTTTGAGTCTTATGGATCTCAACATTCATGCCACAATAAAGAATATTACATTGATAAATATGTTGGGTAGCAATCCACATCAAAAATTCTGTTTTTATCATTTACCTACTAGAGGACGAGCATGAATTAAGCTTGGGGATGCTTGATACGTGTCCAATGTATCTATAATTTTTGATTGTTCCATGCTATTATATTATCTATCTTGGATGTTTTATATGCATTTATATGCTATTTTATATGATTTTTTGGACTAACCTACTAACCCAGAGCCCAGTGCCAGTTTATGTTTTCCTTGTTTTTGAGTATCGCAGAAAAGGAATATCAAACGGAGTCCAAACGGAATGAAACTTTGCGGAGATTTCTCTTGGACTAGAAGACACCAGATGGACTTGGAGTACACGCCAGGGGACCCTCGAGGCAGCCACAAGGGTGGAGGGCGCGCCCTGGGGGGTAGGGCACGCCCCTACGTTGTGGGCCCCCCGAGCCTCCCCTGAGCTACTTCTTCCGCCTATAAATTCACATATATTCCAGAAACATCAAAACATCCATCGAAACCACTTTTCTGCCACCATAACCTTCTATTCTCGCGAGATCCCATCTGGAGGCCTTTTCCGGTACTCTGCTAGAGGGGTAATCAACCACGGAGGGCATCTACATCAACCCTCACTACCGCAGGATGCTGCTAACGCGACACTAAGATCAGACCCTTCGACGAAACTGTGTGCGATGCAATAATCACAAACGGTGGTGTAAAAGAACCGTCAAAAAAGGTGCAAAACATTTGCGATGGCGGAGCCATTAAATACTGTTCAGATTTTAGTTGTGTGTGCGATGCAGGGCATACAGTTCAGTTCAATGAACTGTTTGTGATGAGGAGAAACAAAAGAAACGTGCATCCACATGAAGGCGTGTGCAAATATACATCATACGGTTCACTCGGATGAACTGTTTTTGATGCGGAGGAACAATAGAAATGGGTAGCTAGATAAAGGTTTGTGCGATTAAGGGCATACGCTTCAGAAGGATTAACGGTTTGCGATTAGGTAACAGAAGAGAAACTGGTCAGTCAGATCAAAGTGTCTGTGATTATTAGCAAAAAAAGTGTCTGTGATTGATGGCATACACTTCACACGGATGAACTGTTTGCGATTAGCCAGAACAAAATGAAACAATTGGATAGATCAACGTGTGTGCGCTAGACGGGCACACACATTCTAATTAAAAGAAGGGTGCACGATGGTAATAACGAGCGCGCACAGTTGTTGGAACAAGACGTGCGCGGACGTTGCCTATTGCGGTGCACCCTATGGTGCAAACGCCACATACGTCGCCGGGAAGGCATACGTGCCCACGTTACACCTTTCGAGAATAGTGCCACACTTATAACCGTTAGTAAACTTTGAGCTTGCGTCCTGTCACATTCCAAATTGCAAACCTGTTCACGCCGATCTAAACCTAAATGGTTTCCCACTTAGGAGCATATTAGTACTCGGTTATAAATACTACTACTCCAAGATGACTGCACATTCCTCCTCAACTCCTCATCCACAAAAACAAACAAGTCATTCATCATCGCCCCCTTGCGTCTGCCATGGCCAACGTGAGTTCTGGGTCGAGAGATTGCCATCAGGGAGATGCGAGCATGGAAGCGGAAGCACGTGAGATGTCCCGCCTCGCCGCGAACGCAGCTGGCATGTCCCGCCGCGCGGCCGTACCAGCACAGACGTCCACTGCGCCGCCGAAGCAGCACGGAGGTCCCGCCGTGTCGTTGATGCAGCATACTGGTCCTGCCGCATCGCGGAAGCAGAAGAGATGCCCCGCTGCACCGCGAATGAAGCAGAGATGTCCTCACGCGCCGCGACGGCCTGGGAAAATGTCTCGCAGGCAGGCGAGGATTCTTACAGGCGCATGCATGCGATTGACCATAGCTAGATGGATCAGATCTCCTGCTAGGCGAGGTTGCATGACGACATGAATGACTCTTTTGAACATGCTACCGGTGTCATCCGACAACTAAATGAGAGCAATCCGAAGCTCCGAGCTGAGCGCGACCTGCCGAGGGCGAAGATCGTCAGAAGTGCGGAGCAGCAGGAGGAGACCACTGACCTATTGAAGAGGACCGGCGTCATCATCGAGAAACTTATGGACGAGAATGCCATGGTGCGCATCGAGCACAGAAGGCTGGTGGAGGAATCCGTGGATGCTCTCAAGCGGTATCTTGAGGACAAGAAAGAGCTCATCGCCGCTCGCCACGAAGACTAGTTCCCACGACCTGCAGCAACGCATCAAGAAAGTAGAGATCAACGAGCCAGATCATTGTCTTCCTGCTTCTTTTTCCCTTGTGTATTTCGGGCATTGCAGCATCTGGCTTTTTTAATCATGTTCCTAAATATGTAAGACAATTATTATCTATTGTCATCGCCCTTATATTCATCATGCTTACTCTAAGTCGTAGTCGATGCTATATAGGTCCGTCGGATCTTACATCAAGATTCGTCCAAAACTTTCTTTTGAAATTTTCATTTTTCTCTCTTAAATCTCAGTCCAGTGAGACATATAGCCACGTCGTAGAACAGGGCTCGGGCACCATTAATGGAGATGTTGGGAGGGAGGTGCGTAGCGGGTAGAGGTCAAAGGCTCTCCTCCCGATGAGCACGCGCAGGGGTCCGATCGCGCACCTCTCATACTCAAATAGCTACCCCACACGGCACCTCCTAGCCAATAACAAAAGGGGACACGTAGCGGCACGTAATTGGTCATTAGAATGCCCACGTTTCCAATAATACTTGTGTTTCCGATTTGTAACGTTACAACACTTGTTCCAAAATGACTTTGTTGATTGTTAATGTGCGCGCCTTCGCAAATCGGACAAAAAAATTACCACAGCATGTTGGTGCCATGTCATGACACCATGCCAAGTTTCATGATTTTCAGGCATGTTTTGGGTTTACAATAATTAAAAAACAAGTTTCTCAATCTTTCCGGCCGAGCCACGACGCCCAGATGTTTGAATTTCATTCCCATTTCTTGCATGTGACCTAGAAATTCATCCAAGGACACACATGAGATTTTTCAACTAACTTTGGTGCACTGGAGCATGTGATTGTAGTTCAAATTATAATTATGCACATTAAATGACCAAAAACTCAATTAATGTATAAAAAGGCCAAACGAACCCCAAAATTTCCAAAATTAAACACAACACTCCTGTTGTTCTATGTTGACACTAGATTTTGTTTGAAAGCAATAAGAGGCAACGGATATCGTTCCGTCCCCAAAGGTTGCACGTTCCCTACCGAAACCATCATGCTTGTTGTGAGAAGCTCTGGTTTGTGAGAAGCTTATACCCAAACCTTCCCCGAACGGGACAATTTTTTTTACAATGGCATGTTGATGCCGCTCCATGATAGCATGCCAAGTTTCATGAATTTCAGACGAGTTTTGGATTTACTAGAATTTAAAAACCAGACATCTCAACATTTTGCCAGCAATCAACAGTGCCTTGGTGTTTGAATTTCATTCCCATTTCTTGCATGGGACCTAGAAATTCACCCAAGGACACACATGTGATTTTTCAACCAACTTTGGTGCACTAGAGCATGTGCTTGTAGTTCAAATTTGAATTATGCACATTAAATGCCCAGAAACCCAATTAATGTATAAAAAGGTCAAACGAACCCCGAAAAATTCCAAAATTAAACACAACACTCCTGTTGTTCTATGTTGACACTAGAATTTTTTTGAAAGCAATAAGAGGCAACGAATATTCATCCGTCCCCAAAGGTAGCATGTTCCCAACCGGAACCATCACGCTTGTTGTGAGAAGCTCTGGTTTGTGAGAAGCTTATACCCAAACCTTCCCCAGATGGGACAAATTTTTTACCACGGCATGTTGATGCCGCTCCATGATAGCATGCCAAGTTTCTTAAATTTCAGATGAGTTTTGCATTTACTAGAACTTAAAAACCAGGTATCTCAACGTTTTGCCGGCAATCAACAGTGCCCTGATGTTTAAATTTCATTCCCATTTCTTGCATGGGACCTAGAAATTCACCCAAGGACACACATGTGATTTTTCAACCAACTTTGGTGCACTGAAGCATGTGCTTGTAGTTCAAATTTGAATTATGCATATTAAATGCCCAGAAACGCAATTAATGTATAAAAAGGCCAAACGAACCCCTAAAAATTCCAATATTAAACACAACACTCCTGTTGTTCTATGTTGACACTACAATTTTTCTGAAGGCATTAAGAGGCAACGAATATCGTTAAGTCCCCAATGGTGGCACGTTCCCTACCGAAACCATCACGCTTGTTGTGAGAAGCTTATACCCAAACCTGCCCCAAATGGGACAAATTTTTTACCACGGCATGTTGATGCCGCTCCATGATAGAATGCCAAGTTTTATGAATTTTAGATGAGTTTTGGATTTACTAGAATTTAAAAACCAGGTATCTCAACATTTTGCCGGAAATCAACAATGCCCTGTTTTTTGAATTTCATTCCCATTTCTTGCATGGGACCTAGAAATTCACCCAAGGACACACATGTGATTTTTCAACCAACTTTGGTGCACTCGAGCATGTGCTTGTAGTTCAATTTTGAATTATGCACATTAAATGCCCATAAACCCAATTGATGTATAAAAAAGGCCAAACGAACCCCAAAAAATTTCAAAATTAAACACAACACTCCTGTTGTTCAATGTTGACACTAGAAAAGTTTTGAAAGCAATAAGAGGCAACACATATCATTTCGTCCCAAAAGGTGGCACGTTCCCTACCGAAACCATCACGCTTGTTGTGAGAAGCTCTGGTTTGTGAGAAGCTTATACCCAAACCTTCCCCAAATGGGACAAATTTTTTACCACGACATGTTGATGCCGCTCCATGATAGCATGCCAAGTTTCATGAATTTTAGATGAATTTTGGATTTACTAGAATTTTGAAACCAGGTATCTCAATGTTTTGCCGGCAATCAACAGTGCCCTGGTGTTTGAAATTCATTCCCTTTTCTTGCAAGGGACCTAAGCATGCACCCAAGGACACATATTTGATTTTTCAACCAATTTATATGCACTTTAGCATGTGCATACATTCCAAATTTGAATTATGCACATAAAATGCATAGAAAACCTAGTTAATGTATAAAATTGTCTAAACGAACCCCGAAAATTTCCAAAACTTAACACAACACTCTTGTTGTTCTATGTTGGCACTAGATTTTTTTTAAAGCAATAAGAAGCAACGGATATCATTTCGCCCCCAAAGGTGGCACGTTCCGTACCGAAACCATCACGCTTGTTATGAGAAGCTCAACTTTGTGAGAAGCTTATACCCAAACCTGTCCCCAAATGGGATTTTTTTACCACAACATGTTGATGCCGCTCCATGATACCATGCCAAGTTTCATGAATTTCAGATGAGTTTTGGATTTACTAGAATTTAAAAACCAGGTAATTCAACGTTTTGCCGGCAATCAACAATGCTCTGGTGTTTGAAATTCAATCCCATTTCTTGCATTGGACCTAAGCGTGCACCCAAGGACACATATTTGATTTTTCAACCAATTTATATGCACCGGAGCATGTGCATGTAGTTTAATTTTGAATTGTGCACCTGAAATGGCTAGAAAACTAGTTTAAGTTATAAAATGTCCAAACGAACCTTGAATAATTCTAGTTCTTTTACGACACACACATATAGTTGCATGTTCACTCCAGATAAAAGGTCTAGCAATTCAAACACCGTCCATTGCCGCTGTGACCCCATTATGTAATTCAAATCAAGTAGATCCCACACAGTTTATTATCACCAACGGTATGAGATGTAGTACAAAATATTCTGGAGCATCGTTAGTGTATAGTACGCCTATGGCTTACGCGAGAAGGTGCGTAGGCTACAATCCATAGTCGGCGTGTCAAGCACACTAGCTCGCTCCCCAAATACTCCCGCCTCTGCATCCCTCGCAATCTCGAAAAAATTACTACCTCGTAATCTCGAAAATATCAACCACCTAGAAGGTTTTAATGTTTGATAGAACACAATTAGTATGTGCGGACCGTGTGCGATGTCTGTTACTCCCGCTCCGCTTCAGTCCCTTGATCAAATTTTCAGTAGCCCCGACATTTTTCTCCCGCCTTTGCATCCCTCGCAATCTCAAAAATATCTGCTCACCCTTGATCCAAATTTTTAGTAGCCCCGCGTTGTCACTCCCGCCTAGTAAAATTTTCTGTTGCCGCACTATTTCCTCAAACACCACCTTGCCCCCCCTCCACACACACCACACACTCCCCAAAACCTCCGCTCACACAGACACACACAACCCTCGAAACCATTGGTAGGTCGCCGCCATCGCTGGCGCCTCCATCGCTGGCGCCTCCATCCTCAACCTCTGCCTGTGTGCCGGGGAGCTCAAGGAGCCAATGACCAAAAAGAGGTTTATCGCAGCCTTTTCGCCCGACGCCGGCAAGGTGGCCGCCGAGGTGTCCCCGTCGTCCTCCGTGGGCTCGATCCGCCGTCGCCGGTCCCTTGATCCGCACGCCGCCGCGCCCCTACACCGGTTCGAGGACTTCCCCGTCCTCCCTCAGACCCGGTAGCCGACGAGGTCCTACCTTGGGGTCCAGCAGCGGCGGTGGGGGACATGGGTCGCCGAGATTACAGATCGGGAGACCCACACCCTTCGGTGGCTTGCTAGCTTCCACACGGCCGAGCTCGCGACCATCGATTTCGACCGCTGACAGGTCTGCTACCTTGGTGTGCTGGCTAGGCTCAATATCCCCTTCAGCACACGTCCGGTCGAGCTCGTTCCACCGGAGCTAGGGGTGGTGAGCTCGTCTATGGCGCGGGAGGACCGCAAGGCGTGGGAGCGCCTCGAGGCTGAGGCCACCGCCGAGGCCTACACGCAAGAGCTCCGCCGGCAACATCCGGAGCTCGTGGAGGTAGAGCGGGCGATCTTTGCCGGCGTAGAGGGCAGTGAGGTTATCGCGCTCTCCTTCGGTGACGAGGTCGAAGGCGGCGAGGTTATCGCGCTCTCCTCCAATGACGAGGTCAGAGGCGGCGGCAGCGGCGCGGAGGCCGTCGAGGTGGGCCCCGAGGACGAGGAGATTGTTGGGGAACATAGTATTTTAAAATTTTACCTACAATCACACAAGATCTATCTTGGAAAAGCATAGAAATGAGTGGGAGAGTGTGTCCACGTACTCTCGTAGACCGAAAATGGAAGCGTTTAGCAATGCGGTTGATGTAGTCGAACGTCTTCGCGATCCAACCGATCATGCACCAAACGCATGGCACCTCCGCGATTTGCACACGTTCAGCTCGGTGACGTCCCTCGAACTCTTGATCTAGTTGAGGCCGAGGGAGAGTTTCGTCAGCACGACGGCGTGCTGACGGTGTTGATGAACTTACCGACGTAGGGTTTCGCCTAAGCTCTGCGACAATATGACCGAGGTGTGTAACAGTGGAGGGGGGCACCGCACACGGCTAAAACAATTGTCAACTTGTGTGTTCTAGGGTGCCCCTTGCCCCCGTATATAAAGGAGCAAGGAAGAGGCCGTCCGACCCTATAGGACGCGCCCAAGGGGGGCAATCCTACTCCTACTAGGAGTAGGAACCCCTCTTTCCTAGTCCAACTAGGAGAAGAAGGAAGGGAGGGAGAGAAGAGAAGGAAGGAGGGGGTGCCGCCCCTCCCCCTAGTCCAATTCGGACTAGGCCATGGGAGGGCATGCGGCCTGCCCTAGGCAGCCTCCCTCTCTCTCCCCTAAATCCCAATAAGGCCCGTTACTTCTCCGGTGGTTCCGATAACCCTTCTGACACTCCGATAATTATTCGGTGAACACCATAACTCATCCAGTGTCCGAATAATATCGTCCAATATATCATTCTTTATGTCTCGACCATTCTAGGACTCCTCGTCATGTCCGTGATCTCATACGAGACTCCGAACAACCTTTGTTACATCAAAACACATAAACTCATAATACCGATCGTCATTGAATGTTAAGCGTGCGGACCTTACGTGTTCGAGAACTATGTAGACATGACCGAGACTCATCTCCGGTCAATAACCAATAGCGGAACCTGGATGCTCATATTGATTCCTACATATTCTATGAAGATCCTTCTTGGTCAAATAGCATAACAACATACATTGTTCCCTTTGTCATCGGTATGTTACTTGCCCGAGATTCGATCGTCGGTATCATCATACCTAGTTCAATATCATCACCGACAAGTCTCTTTACTCGTTCCGTAATACATCATCTCATGAATAGCTCATTAGTCGTTTGCTTGCAAGGCTTATTACGATGTGTATTACCGAGAGGGCCCAGAGATACCTCTCCGACACTCGGAGTGACAAATCCTATTCTCGATCTATGCCAACACCACAAACACTTTCGGAAACACCTGTAGAGCATCTTTATAACCACCCAGTTACATTGTGACGTTTGATAGCACACAAGGTGTTCCTCCGGTATTCGGGAGTTACATAATCTCATAGTCAGAGTATCATGTATAAGTCATGAAGAAAGCAATAACAGTAAAACTAAACGATCATAGTGCTAAGCTAACAGATGGGTCTTGTCCATCACATCATTCTCCTAATGATGTGATCTCGTTGATCAAATGACAACACATGTCTATGGTTTAGGAAACATAACCATCTTTGATTAACGAGCTAGTTTAGTAGAGGCATACTAGGGACACTTTGTTTTGTCTATGTATTCACACATGTATCAAGTTTCCGGTTAATAAAATTCTAGCATATAAAAACATTTATCATGATATACAAGGAAATATAAATAACAACTTTATTATTGCCTCTAGGCATATTTCCTTCAGTCTCCCACTTGCACTAGAGTCAATAATCTAGATTACATAGTAATGATTCTAACACCCATGGAGTCTTGGTGCTGATCATGTTTTGCTCGTGGAAGAGGCTTAGTCAACGGATCTGCAACATTCAGATCCGTATGTATCTTGCACATTTCTATTTCTCCCTCCTTGACTTGATCACGGATGGAATTGAAGCGTTTCTTGATGTGCTTGGTTCTCTTGTGAAACTTGGATTCCTTTGCCAAGGCTATGTACCCGATGCACTAGGTATTACACCTAGATCGGATATGAACTCGTTCATCCAGACTCCTTCATTTGCTGCTTCCGAAGCAGCTATGTACTCCGCTTCACACGTAGATCCCGCCACGACGCTCTGCTTGGAACTGCACCAACTGATAGCTCCACCGTTCAACAAAAATACATATCCGGTGTGTGACTTAGAGTCATCCGGATCAGTGTCAAAGATTGAATCGACGTAACCGTTTACGATGAGCTCTTTGTCACCTCCATAAACGAGAAACATATCATTCGTCCTTTTTAGGTACTTCAGGATGTTCTTGACCGTTTTCCAGTGACCCACTCCTGGACTATTTTACCTCCCTGCTAAACTTATATCAAGGCACACATCAGGTCTGGTACACATCATTGCATACATGATAGATCCTATGGCCGAGGCATAGGGAATGACTTTCATTTTCTCTCTATCTTCTGTAGTGGTCAGGCATCGAGTCTTACTCAACTTCACACCTTCTAACACAGGCAAGAACCCTTTCTTTGATTGATCCATTTTGAACTTCTTCAAAACTTTATCAAGGTATGTGTTTTGTGAAAGTCCAATTAAGCGTCTTGATCTATCTCTATAGATCTTGATGCCCAATATATAAGCAGCTTCACCGAGGTCTTTCATTGAAAAATTCTTATTCAAGTATCCCTTTATGCCATCTAGAAATTCTATATCATTTCCAATCAACAATATGTCATCTACATATAATATTAGAAATGCTACAGAGCTCCCACACACTTTCTTGTAAATACAGGCTTCTTCAAAAGTCTGTATAAAACCATATGCTTTGATCACCTCATCAAAGCTTATATTCCAACTCCGAGATGCTTGCACCAGTCCATAAATGGATTGCTGGAGCTTGCACACTTTGTTAGAACCTTTAGGATTGACAAAACCTTCTGGCTGCATCATATACAACTCTTCTTTGAGATATCCATTAAGGAATGCAGTTTTGACATCCATTTGCCAGATTTCATAATCATAAAATGTGGCAATTGCTAACATGATTTGGACAGACTTAAGCATCACTATGGGTGAGAAAGTCTCATCATAGTCAAGTCCTTGAACTTGTCGAAAACCTTTCGCAACAAGTCGAGCTTTGTAGACAATAACGTTACCATCGGCGTCTATCTTCCTCTTAAAGATCCATTTATTTTCAATGGCTGGCCGGTCATTGGGCAAGTCAACCAAAGTCCACACTTTGTTCTCATACATGGATCCCATCTCAGATTTCATAGCCTCAAGCCATTTTGCGAAATATGGGCTCATCATCACTTCCTCATAGCTCGTAGGTTCATCATGGTCTAGTAACATGATTTTTAGAACAGGGTTACTGTACCACTTTGGTGTGGAACGTACTCTAATTGACCTACGAGGTTCAGTAGTAACTTGATATGAAGTTTCATGATCATCACCATTAGCTTCCTCAATGATTGGTGTAGAAATCACTCGAACTAGTTTCTGTGATGAACTACTTTCCAATTCGGGAGAAGGTACAATTACCTCATCAAGTTCTAGTTTCCTCCCACTCACTTCTTTGAGAGAAACTCCTTCCCTAGAAAGGATCCATTCTTAGCAATGAATATCCTGCCTTCAGATCTGTGATAGAAGGTGTACCCAACAGTTTCCTTTGGGTATCCTATGAAGACACATTTCTCCGACTTGGGTTCGAGCTTATCAGGTTGAAGCTTTTTCACATAAGCATCGCAGCCCCAAACTTTAAGGAACGACAACTTCGGTTTCTTGCCAAATCACAGTTCATAAGGCGTCATCTCAATGGATTTAGATGGTGCCCTATTTAACGTGAATGCAGCTGTCTCTAAATCATAACCCCAAAACCATAGTCGTGAGTCGGTAAGAGACATCATAGATCGCACCATATCTAATAAAGTACGATTACAACGTTCGGACACACCATTACGTTGTGGTGTTCCAGGTGGCACGAGTTGCGAAACTATTCCACGTTGTTTCAAATGAAGACCAAACTCCTAACTCAAATATTCGCCTCCGCGATCAGATCATAGAAACTTTATTTTCTTGTTATGATGATTCTCTACTTCACTCTGAAATTCTTTGAACTTTTCAAATGTTTCAGACTTGTGCTTCATCAAGTAGATATACCCATATCTGCTCAAATCATCTGTGAAGGTCAGAAAATAATGATACCGGCCGCGAGCCTCAACACTCATTGGTCTGCATACATCAGTATGTATGA
This sequence comes from Secale cereale, assembly GCA_902687465.1. Classification (NCBI taxonomy): domain Eukaryota; kingdom Viridiplantae; phylum Streptophyta; class Magnoliopsida; order Poales; family Poaceae; genus Secale; species Secale cereale. The sequence continues at coordinate 529,998,555 of LR738715.1, forward strand.
TTTCCAATAAGTTAGTTGTTCACTCCATTGTTCCGGAGAATGGAGTTTTAGTCATATTGCCCATGAGGCATGGTTCGCAAGCACCAAGTGATTCGTAATCAAGTGATTCCAAAAGCCGATCAACATGGAGTTTCTTCATGCGCTTTACACCAATATGACCTAAACGGTAGTGCCACAAATAAGTTGCACTATCATTATCAACTTTGCATCTTTTGGCTTCATCACTACGATCATATCCAACAAAAATAGACCATTCATCAAGGGTGCATGAACATAAAAGATATTACTCATATAAATAGAAAAACCATTATTCTCGGATTTAAATGAATAACCGTCTCGCAACAAACAAGATCCAGATATAATGTTCGTGCTTAAAGCTGGCACCAAATAACAATTATTTAGGTCTAAAACTAACCCCGAAGGTAGATGTAGAGGTAGCATGCCGACGGTGATCACATCGACTTTGGAACCATTTCCCACGCGCATCGTCACCTCGTCCTTAGCTAATCTTCGTTTAATACGCAGCCCCAGTTTCGAGTTACAAATATTAGCAACTGAACCAGTATCAAATACCCAAGTGCTACTACGAGCATTAGTAAGGTACACATCAATAACATATATATCAAATATACCTTTGTTCACTTTGCCATTCTTCTTATCCGCCAAATACTTGGGCCAGTTCCGCTTCCAGTGTCCAGTCCCTTTGTAGTAGAAGCACTTAGTTTCAGGCTTGGCTCCAGACTTGGGTTTCTTCGCGGGATTAGCAACTGGCTTGCTATTCTTTTTGAAGTTCCCTTTCTTTCCCTTGCCCTTTTTCTTGAAACTAGTGGACTTGTTAACCATCAACACTTGATGCTCCTTTTAGATTTCTATCTCCGCAACTTTGAGCATAGCGAAGAGCTCGGGAATTGTCTTCTGCATCCCTTGCATATTATAGTTCATCATGAAGCCTTTATAGCTTGGTGGAAGTGATTGAAGAACTCTATCAATAACACTATCTTCATCAACTTTGCAACCAAGTTTAGCCATCTGATTGTAGTACCCAGACATTCTGAGTAAGTGTTCACTTATAGAACTGTTCTCCTCCATCTTCCAGCTATAGAACTTATTGGAGACTTCATATCTCTCAATTCGGGCATTTGCTTGAGATATTAACTTTAACTCTTGGAACATGTCATATGCTCCATGACATTCAAAATGTCTTTGAAGTCCCAATTCTAAGCCGTAAAGCATTGCACACTGAACTATCGAGTAGTCATCAGAACGAGCTTGCCAGACGTTCATAACGTCCGGAGTTGCTCCTGCAGTAGGCCTGTCAGCTAGCGGTGCTTCAAGGACATAATTCTTTCGTGTATCAATGAGTATAATCCTCAAGTTATAAACCTAGTCCGTGTAGTTGCTACCATCATCTTTCAACTTACCTTTCTCTAGGAACGCATTAAAATTCAAGGGAACGGTAGCACATGCCATTGATCCACAACAATATAGATATGCAAAAACTATCAGGACTAAGTTCATGATAAATTAAAGTTCAATTAATCATATTACTAAAGAACTCCAACTTAGATAGACATCCCTCTAGTCATCGAAATGATCACGTGATCCAAATCAACTAAACCATGTCCGATCATCACGTGAGATGGAGTAGTTTTCAATGGTGAACATCTTATGTTGATCATATCTACTATATGATTCACGCTCGACCTTTCGATCTCCAGTGTTCCGAGGCCATGTCTGTACATGCTAGGCTCGTCAAGTTTAACCCGAGTGTTCTGCATGTGCAAAACTATCTTACACCCATTGTATTTGAACATAGAGTCTATCACACCTGATCATCACGTGGTGTCTCGGCACGACGAACTTTCTCAACGGTTCATACTCAGGGAGAACACTTGTACCTTGAAATTTTTGTAAGGGATCATCTTATAATGCTACCGCCGTACCGATCAAAATGAGAAGCATAACAAGATAAACATCACATGCAATCAAAATACGTGACTGTAACATCCCAAATTTTCAATTTGGAATGTTATACATAGATCATGTTTGCATTTGCATGTTTTTACATTTTTGTTCATGGAGTTCCTCGAAATTCTAAGCAACTCAAGGACCTACGGAGAGAGTTGGGAATTTTACCGTTTTCGTATTTGAGTTCTCTCAAATACCGGTACGAGGACAGTGTGATTCTAATTATTTTTCCCTCCTAAAAATATTTCTAAATATCAAAAATGAGCGGAGATAATATGACTTCTCCAAAATAACAGAAATATTGGAGGAAAAATGTTAAAATCACTTTTGGTATTTTTCTGGATTTATTTTCGGATTTATTCGCATAGGAAAAATACGCGTTTTTCAAAATTGCATTTAGGTCCGGGAAAAATGTTCACTTTGTCTTAAATATTATTAGAGGATGGTGGAAATTTATTTCGGGAATTTTGGAGTCCGTTTGGTATTTCTTTCGTTAGTTTTTCTGCGTCGGGACTCTTTTTTTTTAAAAAAAACCCGACCTAGTCTCGTATCGGACCAGAAGACTGGGCTTTATAAGCCGCAGCCCCGCCGGCCCAACTCGCCCCGCCTCGCCCTGTAGCCGCCCGAAACCCTAGCCGCCGCCGGTTTTCGCGCCGCCGGAGCCCGCCGCCGCCGCAGTCCGCCCCGCAGCCCCGCAGTCCCCGCCGCCCCGCAGCCCGCGCCGCTCCGCCGCCGCCCTGCCTCGCCGCGCCGCCGCCAGCTCGCCCGTGCCGCGCCGCCGCCGCCCCTCGCCGGAGACCGCCGGAGTTCGCCGGAGTTCGAGGTAGTTAGTTTTTTTTTCGGTTAACCGATCGGTTTATTTTAGGAAAACCTAGATCTGTTTTTTTGAATAGATCGGTTCGGTTTTTTTCGGTTTAGTTAATTAGCGGACGTTCGTCCGTACGTTCGTTTTAACGAACGGTTTTCGTTAGTTAACCGCAGACAGCGAACGTTCGTTCGTTAGCCTGTTCGTCGTTCTTCTTTTTCGGGGTATTTATCCGCGGTTATTCCGATCGCGATTTCTGCCCTGATCTTGTTTCACGTTTTTCTTTTCGCTCGAGAGTCGGAATCAGGTGAAGGGGTATTTATCCGCGGTTATTCCGATCGTGATTTCTGCCCTGATCTTGTTTCACGTTTTTCTTTTCGCTCGAGAGTCGGAATCAGGTGATTCAAAATCCCAGATCTTCGTCTCGAAGCCCTCTTTACGTTTAATCAACTTGAACAAAGTTTTGGCTACTATAAATTTTGACTTTAGGCCAACTAGTAAACCGAATCTCGTTTCTTTCGCAGTTTGAGTTTCGTTGCTTCTTTTGAGTTGATTCTTTTTGCAAACCGGAGTTCTTAAGTTGAACTTTCTGGTTAAATCTCTTATTTGAGTTTTACCCGTGCATTAGTTAAGTACTTATTGTATGCTTGTTTGTTTGATTGCGATAGAGTACCCGGAGTGTGCCGCTTGCTACTTTGAGTCTCTAGGTTTTGCGGATCATCAGCAAGGCAAGTAACACTTTGATCATGCTTTCCAATTACCCAGTTTTCATTGCATTAGTCCAACCCTCACACATTGCATGAGTAGGATCAATTAATTTGTGGGATTGTGAAGTAGTTTGAGGTAGAACCTATTACGTGCATTACATTCAAACCCTTGGGAGTTACTTCTACGTTTGCTGTTAGGACATGCTATGCTCGTAGACGTGGATTGGGTGAGTGAAATCCATGACAGATGTGAGTTGTTAATTAATGGTTCAACTTAAGGTGGCAACATTAATACACATCTGGGTGGATTGAGGCATCTGGGTATTCCAGGATTGCCTGTTTTTCTTTTGGACCGCCACCCAGGCTCAAAGGGATCATGAGATTTTTCATACTAGAAACTTCCGTGTGCAGCCACATGCCAATATGGGCTCTGGCATAGTTGAGTAAGTTGTGGGAAACCTTTCCATGATGGGCTAGCAGATGTAGTTGGGTTTTGTAGGTGTACCGACCTATCTATCTGGTTAAGGGGACCTCTTCGGAAAGACTATGTCTCGGTCATCCGTTTCTCAAACACCATGCAGTGCGAGAAACCAAACGGAGGCGATCGAGTCTTGTGGGGAAAAGTGCACAAACCTCTACAGAGTGTACAAACTGATCATGATTAGCCGTGTCCCCGGTTATGGACGTCTTGAGTATCTAGTACTTGGATTATCATGTGCATCTCAACATGTTACTTTAATTAATTTTGTTGGGTTTAATGATGAACTTTAATTGGGGTTGAGAGGATGTCTATCTTCTCAACGATGTTTCAACTACCATGATAGTTAATTAAAATGCATTCCTTTGAAGTAGGGAAAAATTGGCTTTACGCAAAAACCTAACCATAGAGCTTTCCACTAGCCACATTGCATATAGTATAGCTTTAATTTCATTGCATTCTCTTGTGTTACCTTGCCAGCATATTCCATGTGCTGACCGTTTTCGGGCTGCAACGTTTCATGTTGCAGACTTTTCAGACGACGAGTAAGATGCCCCTTTTTAGGTCATGGTTCTATACTCAGTGATGCCGCTGGAGTTGATGGACTCACTTATCTTCCAAGCCTTCCGCTGTTATCGTGTTAGATGGCCTTCAGCCATATTATTTGTAATAAATTCATCGTTGGACTATCGATGTAATAAGTGTGTGATTGCTACTCTGTTATAAATCCTTCAAGTACTGTGCGTGTCAGCATTACTGATCCAGGGATGACACTGATGCACAGAGATCAGACTGTTTGAGGTCTGGTCGCTACAGTGACATGATATGGCCATCATCATCTTGTGCTTTTGATCTCCATCTCCAAAGCATCGCATGATCTCCATCGTCACCGACTTGACACCATGATCTTCATCATAGCATCTTGGTCGTCTCGCCAATTATTGATAGTACTACTATCGCTAAATCATAGTGATAAAGTAAAGCAATTACATGGCTTTCACAATTCATACAATAAAGAGACAACCATAAGGCTCCTGACAGTTGTCGATAATTTACAAAACATGATCGTCTCATACAATAACGTCTAACTCGTCACGTCTCGACCATATCACATCACAACATGCCCTGCAAAAATAAGTTAGACGTCCTCTACTTTGTTGTTGCAAGTTTTACGTGGCTGCTACAGGCTTAGCAAGAACCGTTCTTACTTACGCATCAAAACCACAACAATTGTTCGTCAATTGTTCTGTTTTAACCTTCACAAGGACCGGGCGTAGTCACACTTGATTCAAGTAAACTGAGAGAGACAGACACCCGCCGGTCACCTTTAAGCAACGAGTGCTCGTAATGGTGAAACCAGTCTCGTGTAAGCGTATGCGTAATGTCGGTCCGGGCCGCTTCATCTCACAATACCGTCGAACCAAAGTATGACATGCTGGTAAGCAGTATGACTATTATCGCCCACAACTCATTGTGTTCTACTCGTGCATGTCATCTACGCATAGACCTGGCACATGATGCCACAATTGGGGAACGTAGTATTTCATAACTTTACCTATGATCACGTAAGATTTATCTAGGAGAAGCATAGCAACGAGCGGGAGAGTGTGTCCACGTACCCTCGTAGACCGAAAGTGGAAGCGTTTAGTAACGCGGTTAATGTAGTCGAACGTCTTCACGATCCAACCAATCAAGCACCGAACGCACGACACCTCTGCGATCTGCACACGTTCAGCTCGGTGACGTCCATCAAACTCTTGATCCAGTTGAGGCCGAGGGAGAGTTTTGTTAGCACGACGGTGTGGTGACGGTGTTGATGAAGTTACCGACGCAGGGCTTTGCCTAAGCACTGCGACAATATGACCGAGGTGTGTAACAGTGGAGGGTGGCACCGCACACGGCTAAAACAATTGTCAACTTGTGTGTTCTAGGGTGCCCCTGCCCCCGTATATAAAGGAGCAAGGGAGAGGACGGCCGGCCCTATAGGGCGTGCCCAAGGGGGGAAATCCTACTCCTACTAGGAGTAGGAAACCCCGTTTCCTAGTCCAACTACGAGAAGAAGGAAGGGAGGGAGAGAAGAGAAGAAAGGAGGGGGCACGCCCCTCCCCCTAGTCCAATTTGGACTAGGCCATGGGGGGCACGCGGCCTGCCCTAGGCAGCCTCCCTCTCTCTCCCCTGAAGCCCAATAAGGCCCATTACTTCTCCGGTGGTTCCGATAACCCTTCCGACACTCCGATAATTATCCGGTGACCCCCGGAACTCATCTGGTGTCCGAATAATATCTTCCAATATATCATTCTTTATGTCTCGACCATTCTGAGACTCCTCCTCATGTCCGTGATCTCATCCGGGACTCCGAACAACCTTCGGTACATCAAAACACATAAACTCATAATACCGATCATCATCGAACGTTAAGCGTACTGTCGTGGAAGTGTCACGGTAGATATCCTAAGGTAAGGACTTGATTGCGGAGCCATAGCGACGTGGTTAGCTTAAAGGGTTTAAGAACAAGACAAAGGACACATGGAGTTTATACTAGTTCGGCCCCTTGCGGTGAGGGTAAAACCACATCCAGTTTGAGGTGGAATTGCTGGGGTGTTGATTGCTAGGGTGCAGATGCGCTTGCCTAGCCCTCGATCTCTTGTTTCTTTCCCTAAGACACTGCCGGGTCGTCCCCTTATATACACGGGTTGACGCCCTGTGGCCTACGGAGTCCCGGCTGGCTCTTACAATCGTGTCCGGCCTGGTGACTCTTGTTACATGCCTTACAACACAAGTCACATATATGGTGGTTGATACTCACAGGCTTTAAGCCGCCACAGGCCTTGGGCCCTTAACTAAACCGCCATCTAACGTGCTTCTGGGCTGGGCCCATGAACCGCCATTGGTTAACCCGTCCCCTCCTAGGCGGGTCATATGAAATACTTATATCCCCAACATTAGGCCCCAGGTTGATTTGAACTTGTTCATGTCAATCTTTCTTCACCTTCTTGCGAGAGACTGTAACCCGTCGTGACATCCGTTTTTGAAATGATAGTGATCCGCCATGACGTCAGTTTTTGAAATAATGGTAACCCGCCATGACTTCACCTGTTGCTGGCCTTTGAACTATCCAGATTCTAACAAATCTTTCCGCATTGATAGGATCGCGACAATCGAGGCGCCTGTATCGTCACTTTCCTATTTACTTGCCTCCTCGATTTTCACGCGTGACCCTTATCCATCTTGCTTATAAATAGGACCAGGAGCCCTTTCCATTCTCCCCTCGCTTCTTTTGTCTCGTCTTCTTCCTCGCAAGTCTCTGTCTCTGAGCTTCACCGGCGCCACCGTCCTCTGCTTCGCCTTCATCAGCTTCTGCAGCATCCGCCTGACGCCGTCGGGCTTCTTCCGTGCATCGCCGCCGCTCATCCGACCAGGTATGTTCTTCTTGTTCTTTCACCTTAGATCTATTAGGGTTTCTGTGAAGTTCGTCGCCATTCCTCTTCCTTCCGCCATTATAGCTTCTCTTCTGATCTTGGTATTTCTTTATGCACTGATGCTGTTCATATCTCCTTATAAAACATCATGATATCTCATCTCTGGTAGAGTAGATTCATCCTTAGAAACTTTATGACCTTGAACTGTAGGTTTGCCTGTTCATCATTTTAATCTTGATTTTCGAACAACTGTAGATCCAAAATTACCGCTGCAACCTGCAAAAACTGTTTTCCCCAGACTTAGTGAAGTTTGCTTTTCTAAATACTCGCATCTGTCATGGCGGCTTAATTTTCTGACTTATAATTATTCTTATGCCATTAGGCCCCATTTAAGCCGCCATGCTGAACTTGTAGTATAACATTTGTTTCTGGTTTTAACGAACTGATTCTGAACCGGCAAAAATCTTTATTTCTTTAGGTCTGCTTGTTCACAATGCCACCAAAGACAATCACCACGTGCAACTGGGTCCCTTCAATTGTTACTGAAGCCACACTAGCCGACTTTGTCAAAGTCGGATATCTGCCAAATCCTCCAGTTATACCTTATCGTGCTCCTAACCCGGGCGAAGAGAGACCTTGACCCACAGATGATGAAGTTATTGTTTTCACTGACCACATGAACCGGGGTTTCTCACCGCCCGGCTCTAAATTCTTCAGGGATGTTCTGCACTTTTTCCAGCTCCATCCCCAAGACATCGGACCCAATTCCGTGTCAAATATGGGCAACTTTTAGGTTTTTTGTGAAGTATATCTTCAAGAGGAGCCCAACATCTTGCTTTTTAAGGAGTTCTTTTATTTAAACCGCCAGAACAAATTTACCAATGGCCCTAGATTGGAGCTTGCGGCTGTCTCCATCCAAAGAAGAAGATACTCTATTTTTCCTTATGCTTGTCTGCCGAGTCATCCAAAAGATTGGAATAAAACTTGGTTTTATTGTAAAGACACTTCTCCGGCTAACAAGCATCCACTGCCGGGTCTCCGTATTCAACATTTAGACACCAATCACCCTCTTGCTGAAAAGCTCACTGCTGCAGAACGCAAGTCAATTGCCCCCACTCTTTCAAAGGTGAAAGCCCTACTGGGAAACGGGTTAACTGGAATTGATTTAGCCCGGTGCTGGCTCGCTTGGCGAATTATTCCTCCGAGCCGCAGGTCTGGTTTAATGTGTGAGTATACTGGAGAAAAGAATGATCCTTTGCGTCATAGCTCTGAGGATCTGGAGGAGGATGAAATCGCAAATATGACAAAAACTATTTTAAATGAATCCCTGGCTGACTGCAGCAAAGTGGGTCTGTTGCCCTTCTGCAAATCTAACCCGGCACCAGAGGTAAGTCTTAGCCTTAACAGTTGCCATTTTATAATTATGATTCCCTTGCCAATCTTCATTTTGCCACTTCTCACAGGCTAAGTTGGCATTCTGGAAAAAATCTTATGACCATGAAGCTGCCAAGGGAGCCAGAGCCGCCAAGAAATCCGCCTAAAGAGCTGTTAAGAAGACCAAGAAGAAAACCAGTGCTTCCGAATTGTTTGAAATAAACTATGGCACTGAGTCGGAGGTAGACCTTGACTCTCTTGGTTCTTACTTCAACTATCTTATTGACACTGATTATTGCCAGGATGACACGGAGGCCAGCCAGGCCGCAGATGAACAGGTAATTACTATTTCCTCCGGCTCAGAATCCTTGCCAAGACAAAAAGTTCGATGGGTTATCCGGAAAGTAAGATTTTCACACCCTTCAGCTCATTTAGATCCTCACTTTATTTTGAAGCAACAGCAAAATGACAGTCGGTGTCGGACTCGAAACTCCGGAGAAGAGGAATTGTCCTCCGGCTTACCCAATACCCCGACTCGTCGAAAACGCCGGAATGAGGTATTTCCATTCATAAACTCTCAATATCCGCTAGCGGGTCTTATACAGCAACCACTGAACTCGTTCGATTCAAATTAACAGGAAACCTCTCGTTCATCCTCTGGCGACTCATCTCAAAGTCAACTTCTGGCTTTCAAGACCGCCCCTGGATAAATGATTTCTTCCTTGTTCAACTTATCCTTAAATATTTATAACCTTGCAGCGACTTACTTTAATTCATGCAGAGGTCAAGCTAAACCTGTCAAGAGGGCCAGGGCAAATAAGCCGGCACCTGACCCCAAGGTCATTGAGCCGGCGCTGCAGGCGTCGGCAACAGATGTTCATAGGCCAACCGAGGAAACCACCCATGACGCTCCTCCTGAGATACCTGATGCCGCCACTGATCCTGCCAAGGTTGATTCTACACCTGCTGAACCGCCTGCCCCATCTGATCCGACAGAAGACCGGACTGAAGACATCACATTTATTGGTACTAGTTTCAGAGAGCCGGGCAACCCAACTGTGTTAGCCAAACACACCGCTAAGCAAGAACTTGTTGAAAAGCGACGAGTGAGGTTTGACACGTCACGATATGCACAACTGAGTACTGGCGAAGTCTTCTCCGGTTTTCTCAATCAGGTCCACAGCAATTGCGATCTTGAAATTGATATGGTGAAGCAGATGCTCCAGAAATTTGAGGTAACATTCTTGACCAATTTCTAACTATCCTTTCAGCCCCCAAGTCTAGTGGATATGATAAAACTGAATATGCTGTAGACTTAGAACAATTGTCACCTTCTAAATCAGCATACCACTTAACGAAAAATCTATCCTTGAGGAACATTGCATGTGTAGCCCCCAAGGGCCAGCTTAATCAGGTTGAATGAGCCGGTCCTTATTATCATTGCAAAGAACTTGCTTGCACACCCTCCGTGAGCTGGTGGTAATAACTATGTTGCTGCCGGGTTCATATAATTAACTGATAATACAGAAGCAATATACATTAGCCCCCAAGTGCCAAGTGCTATTGCTTGCAAAGTGCTTGGGACTTTTATGTTCATGAACTGTTAACTTCAAAAAAAATTCCGCATCCATTAGCTCCCAAGGGTCAAGTGCTCTTGCTTGCAAAGTTCTTGAGACTTTAGTAACATGAATCCGGCTAAAAAAAGAACAACTTCAGCCTCCATTAGCCCCCAAGTGCCAAGTGTTGTTGCTTGCAAAAGGCTTGGGACTTCAATCTTTGTAAATCAGTAATCAATCCGTCTCATGCTCTCTTTGTCTGTTCAGGAAACCACTGCTGAATTACAAACACAGTTAGAGGCTACCAAGAAACGGCTTAAGCACCAAAAGTCAGAAACTCAGAAAGCTAAATCGAAGTTTAAATTTAGCCTGTCTGAAGCCAACGATTTAATAGCTAAATTTAAATCTGAGGAGTCTGCATGGGCTAATGAGAAGATTGCCTTAGTGCAACAAGCAGAACAAGCCGAATCATCTCTGGAGGCGGTGACAACCGAGCTCACCAGCTTAAAGCAGCGTGTCTCTGAAACGACTTCATCCATCTTTGGTAAGTCGCCTTGTTAAATAATATCTTGTGGTAACTGAATTCATTGCTGAGCAACTTGTGTGTTATGCAGGTAGGAGAAGCAGCATTCTTGGCAGAGATCCACTTGTCAAGCTGAAAGTCGTCTGCACTCTTGTTGAACAACTGTATACTGGAGCGCAGCATGCCCTGGCTGCTGTTTCTCCCTCCAGTTAGGCGCCAACATTGTTTGTGGATATCTTAAGAAGACTCTCCATTCTGCCTACCAGAATAGATGAAATCAAACGGTCATCTGCAAGAGCCAGTGTTGTGACAGCGTTAAGCCGGGCTAAGGCGTGGCTTCTAGAGTTGGACCCATCCGACTTAGGTACTGGGTACCCAAGTTTGAAAGAAGACGGCTCAGCTTTTGACCATAAAGACTTCGCTGCCTGTGTCAAGGACATCCGCCCACTGGCCAGTTTGATTGCGAATGAAACAGACTTGTCTAAATATCAGTCGGCTTATGATATGGAGAACCAGAATGTGTCCACTCCATCTTATAAAGTGATGGATCTGATTCCTCCAATTAGTAAGCATACCTTTGCCCGTGAAATTGACCCCTCTGAACTTATTGATGAGGCGGCTAAATTTGAAGCTCTGGCTGGGTTGGATTGGTTGGCGTAGAATTTTCAGACAGAGGAGGAGGAAGAACCGGCGAGGGATGACCCGGAATCGTCAGAGCAGCAAGGACAAGGAGAATGAACCGCCGGGCGGCTCATGTACTTATGACAAAAACATGTGAACTTTTGTCTGGCTCACAACATCTTGTAATAGGATAGCGAATCTTTGTTCCTGCCGACTTATTGTACCAACTGTCGCGCCATCATGCACACTTCTTGTCTTTTAATGACATTTTGGATCCACCGAATGTTGAAATCCTTACTTTATACTTATGATGGTATCGGTGAGCGTAGATCAATATAAACTGTGACCTGCATATAAATAGAAAACAAATGCCCTGGCGGTTTACCACCGGGCAGGTCATTGTGCTTAATCGGTGCCACTTGGGACATATGTCTAGAACCAGGGCCGGTTTAATTGTTATAAACATAGTCATACCCGAAGATATGATTTGGACTGCCGGCTTAATTAGTCTCCATATAGTCATAACCTTGTCAAGGTATAATTCCAGAAATAAGATTGTTATTTTCCGGAGGCTTAGAGCCATTCATTAAATTGGGTTGTAGAGACTCAGAGAGGCTTCAAATATGAGCCATGAAGGGAGGCAGCTAGGCCGAACTTGCAAAGAACGCAAATCAAAACAAAAACTTACAAGAAAGCAAAGAGAATCAGAAAAACAATTGGAAAACACTTGAGGCTTTTGCAGGCCGCCAAGCCAAAGGTTCTTCTTCAATGAAACTAGCCTTGGTGGCCCCTGGAAGGTACGTGCGTGCCATGAGCCGGCTCTCACAGTACCCAATCGGCATTTGAACCTAGACAAGTGCAGGTCTTTGTTTTTAAAGATAGACTTTCCTAGAGTACGCGGGGTTAGAGTTGCATCTTGCATCATAGGCCGAGTTATCCAAGTTTCAAGGAAGGCGGCATTTTGAGCCTAGATCTATCCTGACTATCTGTAGCACTATGCTCTCGCAGTGACAGCTGGCGTTTGAACCTTAGAAAGCTCAGGTCTTGGTCAAATACGCCATTAAGACTGATTGCCAAGAGTTCGCCGGGTCAATCAGGATGACCTGATAGAGTTGAAGCAGTTGGGTACAGGTAGGATGACCCACATGTTATGTCCTTTTTGGTCGAATAAGCCTATGTTTGAACATAACCCGGTCAAATGGGTAGTAATGCTGTGTTCTCTTTGGTCGAATACGCCTATGTTTGAACAGGAAGCCCCCAAGTGACATACTTGCTGATTATTCTCATCAAGGGCTTATGTTGGAGCTGTGCTATGCATACAACTCTTCATGATTCCTTTGATTTGGGTAATAATCCTCTTGAGAAAATATGTATGATGATAATAAGGATTCAACTTTGAAAAAATGGCAGAGGCCCTGAATTAGTGGTGTCGTGGAATTATCACGGCAGATGTCCTTAGTATGAGGACTTAGTCACGAGGCCAACACATCTATGTGGTAGCTTGAGAGGGGTTGAACGGAATCGAGAAACACAACATAAGACAAGGGTTTAGACAGCTTCGGGCCCCGGGAAACATCATTCGGTAATAGCCCTACATGCTGTTTGAGGCCAGGTCTCATTATGATCCTCATGGAGTCGCCGGTAAACCGGCTCTCCTTTAGTTGTGTCTAGCCCTAATGAATATGGCGCCTCCAATTTGTGAGAACTTGTCCCTCTTTGGAGAGCCCTGCCCCTCCTTATATATGTTGAAAGGGCGGGTTACATGACCAGTCCTAGTAGGATTAGGATTACTCTATTACAAGGAGTCCTAGTCTTGCTTCCTTTGTAGGAGAATATTCCTTGCGCTTTCTTCATAAACCGGCCCACCATAACATGAACCGGCCTTCTGGGCCTTGGGCCTTGTCATCCGTCCGCCCTGCGCCGGGTTACCAGTGAGTCATACTAACCAGGCAGGTTGCTAGTAAACCGTTTGATCAGGGCGGGTCGCCAGTGAATCACCAAGTGTAAACCGTCAAGTCCGGCCGGGTTATATCTCCGGCCAGGTTACGCCACGGGGTATATCCCCGACATTAGCCCCCAGTTTAGCTTCGATTTATCCATGGTAAACTTATGCTGCAAAATAAACACATGAAGAAATCTGACAGGTCGTGCTCCGGGTTAAGAATTTCTTGTAAACCGGCACCTGACCATCCGTAAATCCTTGTCCTTCTTCTAGAAAATCCGGGTCAACAGACCATCTTCATAATCAACTTGCTTGCATAAGAAATATTGTAAATCAAGAATCCATTTGACTCGGCCTTCAATGCTCTGACTTGACAAAAATATTGGTCTTTGAAATATTCAACTGATATCTAGCCGGCTTGAAGATGCCGGTTTATGATTACCACTATTGTCGGGTTATAAAAACTAATAATTCCAGGTCATGACTATTTATAGACGCCGGGTTATGATTGTTTCCAATGCCGGGTCACACAATTAATCTTCCTGTTTTGCCCCAAAACTAAGAATTTGAAGATGTTCCTCCTTTATATGCATATTACCTGTAGCCCCCAAGTCTTAAGAGGAGAACATAGTGATAGCTTAAGACTTGTTTCAATATAAATGTTGCAACCTTGAATAAATCCAGATTGTTCATCCCATTCACTAGTAAAAACTGAATACTCCATATTCTGTAGCCCCCAAGTGCCGGGTTGTCATGCTTGCAACAACCTGGGACTTGTAATTTCTTGATGCTCAAAAACTTCAACCAGTGTAGGCCCCAAGGGCCGGGTCATTATGCAATAATGAGCAGGGACTTTGTAGATATGATCATGTAGACTTGAACAACAACGTGTAGCCCCCAAGGGCCGGTTTAGTAAGATAATACTGAGCTGGGATTTTATATATACTTCATTGAAAATAACATTATGTAATGTAACTCCCATCATGGGGCTTGAACCCACATCCACAAGGTTAAGAACTTTGTACTTTACCAACTGAGCGGTGGACCCTTCAATATAATGGATTAATAATTGTGTACCTTGAATTATTGACAGGAGCAATTGGTAGCCTCCAAGGGGGGGGGGGCTCATTACAATGTGATGAGTCGGGTCTTCAATAAAGGTGATCAAATAATGACTTTGCATTAGCCCCCAAGTGCCATGGTGCATGCTGGCAGTGACATGGGACTTGCATATTTGATGTAATCTCAATTTGAATAATATAGCCCCCAAGTGCCAGGTTGTAAGCCTGCAGCGACTCGGGACTGTTCCTTCAGTTGTAGAATAAATCATACCCATTGATAAAATAATATCCATTGCGCTGAAGCGACCTTGAAAACCTCAATCATAATATTGGTTATTGATAACCATAATAAAAATCCAGCCTTGTTGGCTATTTAAAGATTTGAATAATATAACCCGGTTTGAAAACCGGTTCCAGTGATATTTGATCACAACCAGGCTGGGTTAATAAACACTGGTCATTATTTTTTCTCATACTGGCGACTTATAGTCAAAAGCCAGGACGGTTTAATAAACACCGGTCATTATCTTATCTCATACTGGCGACTTATAGTCAAAAGCCAGGCCGGTTTAATAAACATCGGTCATTATCTTATCTTATACTGGCAACTTATAGTCAAAAGCCAGGCCTGTTTAATAAACGCAGGTGTAGTGGCAACTTATAGTCATCCACTCCCTGAATCAATGGACTTGGATAAACACCAATGACCTTGAAGATGAAAACTTTTAGCAAAAATCAAAAAAGATTTTTTTTGGCAAATAAGACCGTGTAGTCGAGGCTTTTTACGAGCTGCCAAGCTCCAATTTCGTGGCTTTTTATGAGCTGCCAGGCTACTGTCATTAACCATTTCACAAAGCCTGTTAAGATGGTCCTCAATCCTTAACCAAATCATCAATGTTAATGTTACCAAGTTCAGGGTCTGTAAAGATTGACTTGTGTAAACACTCGATGATCGTCAATTTAACGTTACCAAGTTCAGGGTATGTAAAGATTGACTTGTGTATACATTCGACGGGTCGTACCAGGTTTACCTGGGCGGAGTGACTTACTTAATGCAGGCAGGCTAATCCGGGGTTTTAGGTGTATACACCAGGCTTCCAAGCCATGGCTTGATAGCCTACTACAAGGGTTGTCAACTCGTTGATGCTATGCATCAGGAGCCCCCAGGTAGCATTTGAGCTATGCTCGTCGGGGCCTATGTTTGAGTTGTGCTAGGCATCAAACTCTCTTTTGCCCCTCATCATCATGTGGGGATTACCGAAGCAACCAGAGCTATGCTCTTATGATGGCCTTAATGTGACCGCCGGTTTAAGAGGCCATAGGGACTCCCTTGCACACAGGAGCCCCCATGTGACATATTTTCGAGCTGTGCTCGCAGGGTGCCCATGTTTGAGTTGTGCTGTGCAACAAGCCCTCTTTGGTCCCTTTAATTTTCCTTGAGAACTCGAACTTGCGAGAGATTATTCTTCTTGAACCGGAAATTCTTAAACCGGATATTGAGAGCTTCAAAGCTTTATGGGAGACATCTTTCCCTTGAACCGGATCTTAAACCGGAATCTTCATTTTCAACCGGCCTTCAAACTCGAACTTGCGAGAAATTAATTCTTTTTGAACCAGAGATTCTTAAACCGGATTTGAACTGAGAGCTTCAAAGCTTTGTAGGAGACAAATTTCCCTTGAACCGGATTGTGAAACGGATATTTGAGAGCTTTAGTAAGACTGGTGTCCTTTGAGCGGGATATTTGAACCATGTCATCGTAGCCCCCGAGTCTTGAAACTACTCGAGGAGTTGGCTTGAGACTCTCCATATTTGATCACAGTATAAGGTGTTCATCATCAGTGCGATATGAATCCATTGGAAATTGAGGTGACTATGGCGGGTTATTCATGATCCCGTATGAGCCGTGTCAGCAACTCGGCCAATGGTTCCTTCCAACTAGCGATTTGAAGTTAACCAAACTATAGTGGCGGCGACTTGTGCGCCTGCCCCTTGAGCCACCAAGTGCAGACGGCGGTTGATAGTATATGATAATTTGCCTCCATTTTGTTGAAAGAAAACCGGGCTACCCAAGTTGTGACTTGCTCATACTCAATAAACAGCTCATGCAGATAAGTGCAGCCCAGTATGTTGATGTAGACCAAGGCCGCGAGAGTCGTACAGTAAAGACGAACGCAGCTTCAGAGGCAACATAGATAGATGAATCGACCACGGCATTATAACCCGGCGCGGACGGGCGAGTCAATCATAGGCGCGGTCCCGACAAGTTGATGTAAACCGGGCTGTAAGGGCAGCGTCTTGTGCGCGTCCATTCACCGTTTAATGCGGCACAGACGAACGCCAGGCAGGACATTGCTAGCGCGTGCTTCGTACCCATGGTATAAACCATGTTTATAATAAATAATTGTCCTGCATATCAAAATATACGGATCAAAGTAACTGTTTTCTTGATAACAACAATATATACCAAGAAAATAGATTTAGATGGATATCACCTGATGTATTTGGACCTTATGATCCTCATCGGTGTCCGTTAGCCAATCCGGCATGTTGAGTAAGCCAGACCGCAGGGCGGACACTAAGACGACTGCAGCATCAGAGGCAGTACAGACACATGAGTCGGCCGTAGCATTGTAAGCCGGCGCGGACGGATGAGTTGATGTAAACCGGTCTGCAGAACGGCGACTTATACATTTGTTGAGCTTGATGGCACAGTTAGATGCTAGCGTATCACAATGGTGACGCGAGTTATATATATCTGTGATACGTCAATCCATCGCTCTTTATAGCGAACAATTGTTCTGCATCAAAAAAATTGCAAGGCGGGAGTAACTATTCGCAGACAAATTACTACATAAAGATGAAAATAGATAGGTTGGGTATCACTTGATATGTTAGGCTGGAAATTATCTGCCGCAGTGTTGATGATCACTATGGTGAAGTTGAAATAAATCACGAGCGAGTTGGCCGCGGGACTAGACAGATGAGCCGGCCGCGGCATTGTAAGCCGGTGTAGACGAGCAAGTTTGTCCTCCTTGTTTTAAGCTGGCGCGGGCTCGTGAACCAGCCGCGAGAGCGGACGGGCGAGTCGCCCGTGGCGTTGTAAGCCAACCCGGTCGTAAGAGACGGCCACAACATTGTAAGCCGGCGCGGTCGCGAGAGACGGCCACAATGTGGGAAACAGCCCGGACTCGGGCGAGACAAATGCGGACGCAGACAATGAGTCAGTCACGCGTGCACATGTAGCAGGGGCGGCGACTTGCACAAATAATGCTGGCGCGCACCCTTTATGCGACACCTTTTTGAGGAATAATGGTCCTGCGAAAAAAATATCATAGACCAGAATAATTGTTCTCAAACAATTTAATATGTGCTGATAATATATAGAAAATATAGCACCCGGGGTTTGTGCTTAGAGGAACACGACACTGGTATTGGATAAAGTTGGACACAGTCAGACGACCCTTTTTCTTTTAAACGCCTTCGTCCAGTGGTATTTGCTTGCAGCTTCAGGTAATCACGTGACCGAGTACTAGTAGCACTTGATGTTTCCTTGGATTTGACTAGTCTCCACCACAGGAAAAAAATTACAACATCACTAATTCCTTTGGGTCTTGAAGCGACAGGTGGACGGGGAGACGTGGCCAAGGCGATGACAGAAACGACTCCAGCGGTCGGTGACTCGACGCCGCGGCCGAGGCAAGCCGGCAGAGCCGGTTTATAGGCAGACCACAGGCGGATACGGGCATAGGTGGAAACGAGGTAGGGTCGCGGAGGCGGCGACTTCAAATCCAGGGCAAGACAGGGCGGCGCCGGCGACTCACAGGGACGGGGCGATTTATGCAGGGCGGCCTTGCGGCAGGGGCGGGGTCGCTCAGGCGGTATCGCGACGCGGGAGCCGCAGGAGGTGTTCATCGGCGCAGGCGAGCTGGGTGCACGAAGAGGTGCACCGGCGGCTCGCGGTAAAGATAAGGCTATGGGAACGGTTGCTCCACAGCGGCCGGCGGGTTGGAGGCACGGACCGGCGACGACAGAGGTGCAGTGGATCAACGAACCAGGCATGTCGTAGGAGCAGTCCGAGCTCGTAAACAATTCGTGTCCGGGTCGTGGCCCTTCTTTTTCTTTGCTAGATCCGTATTGACCAAGGCCTGCAGGACTTGCGCGCGGATAGTTGCTTCTGATCGATCTCTTTTCCTTGGTACTCACGTGCTCAATCCACGTAGTAACTTTTCCTTCTTTTATTCTGGAATTAGCCTCCTGGTAGATTCCTTGTATGCATGTAGCAATCAGAGTTGACAAAGAAAAACCGATTTTGGCTTCAGGTGATGTACTAGTCGAAGGTACACTAGTATTGAAACCATTGGATTTGATGCTTGATGTGATGGAATACTTTTTAACTTGATCCACAGCCTCCGCCGTTTGTTGCTTTTTGTTTCTGTGCTGGGGAGTAGTAGTAATAATACCAGTTGATGCCTTTGGTAATTTGAACTGTGTCTACTCAACAAAAAAGGTTTCGGACAAATTGACGGTCTCGGCGACTCAGATGGAATCCCTTTTGCACTTGGCTTCTTGTGGCAGTGCAACAAAAAGTGATCCGGCGATGATGGATCGGCCAGTCGCATGTGACGGTGCACACAGAGGCAACCCTAATTTCTCTCTCTCTCTCTCTCTCTCTCTCTCTCTCTCTCTCTCTCTCTCTCTCTCTCTCTCTCTCTCTCTCTTTCACTTGAATCTCACGGATTGTAGGAAATTGAACCGACGAACTCGAAGCTTCGAAAAATTGCCAATTTCTCGATCCCTGAAAAAATCCCTTCAAGAACTCAACACCACCGTGCGCAAGCCCCATGGTGGGCGTTAACTGTCGTGGAATTATCACGGTAGATGTTCTTAGTATGAGGACTTAGTCGCGAGGCTAACGCATCTATGCGGTAGCTTGAGAGGGGTTGAGCGGAATCGAGAAACACAACATAAGACAAGGGTTTAGACAGCTTCGGGCCTCGGGAAGCATCATCCGGTAATAGCCCTACATGCCGTTTGAGGCTAGGTCTCATTATGATCCTCATGGAGTCGCCGGTAAACCGGCTCTCCTTTAGTTGTGTCTAGCCCTAAAGAATATGGCGCCTCCAACTTGTGGTAACTTGTCCCTCTTTGGGGAGCCCTGCCCCTCCTTATATATGTTGAAAGGGCGGGTTACATGACCAGTCCTAGTAGGATTAGGATTACTCTATTACAAGGAGTCCTAGTCTTGCTTCCTTTGTAGGAGAATATTCCTTGCGCTTTCTTCATAAACCGGCCCACCATAACATGAACCGGCCTTCTGGGCCTTGGGCATTGTCATCCGTCCGCCCTACGCCGGGTTACCAGTGATTCATACTAACCAGGCAGGTTGCTTGTAAACCGTTTGATCAGGGCGGGTCGCCAGTGAATCACCAAGTGTAAACCGTCATGTCCGGCCGGCTTTATTATATTGTACTGATATTTACATTATCGAATTACATCATGAGAGTCGGAGGCTTAAGTATAGTAAGGCCGGAGGTGAGCAATATTCCATGGCCAATTAGTCTCCTCTTCTGATGTGCATGAGTCCTTGTGCTCTCAAATGTCGGTCAAGTAGTATGACCCGCTGTGCAGATTCTTGCTGACGACGAAAGGTCCTTCCCAAGGCGGCGAAAGTTTATGCATGTTAGTCTGATCTTGGATGAGCCGGAGAACTAAGTCGCCTTCTTGAAAGGTTCTGGTCTTGACCCACCGGCTGTGATATCGCCGAACGAGCCGAACGAGCCGCCGCAAGATAACGCTCTTCATCCAATCGATCCAATGCATCCTGACGTGCCGTCTCATTATCAGCTTCCACGTAAGCCGCCACTCGGGGCGAGTCATGACGGATATCGCTAGGAAGAACCGCTTCTGCTTCGTAGACCATGAAGAAGGGCGTGTATCCTGTAGACCTGTTAGGTATCGTATTATTGCTCCGTAACACGGAAGGTAACTCCTCCACCCAACAACCCGGCGTTCTCTTCAGAGGAACCATGAGCCGGGGCTTGATCCCTTGTAAAATCTCTTGGTTAGCCCGCTCTGCTTGACCATTGGACTGGGGGTGAGCCACAGAAGATACATCAAGCCGGATATGCTCACGCTGACAAAACTCCTTCATACCACCCTTACACGGATTAGTGCCATTGTCTGTTATGATACTATGGGGAAAACCAAACCGAAAAATCACCTTCTTGATGAATTGCACCACTGTTTCCACATCACATTTGCTGACTGGCTCTGCCTCGATCCACTTGGTGTGTCCACTGCCACCAACAGGTGGGTTTTCTTATCTTTGGACCTTTTAAAAGGCCCAACCATATCAAGCCCCCAAGTCGCAAACGGCCAGGTTATCGGAATCATCCTCAATTCTTGAGCTGGAACATGAGCACGCTGCGAAAATTTCTAACAACCGTCACATCTACTGACCAAGTTTTCAGCATCACCATGAGCCATCAACCAATAGAATCCGTGACGAAAAGCTTTGGCCACCAGATATTTAGAGCCAGCATGATGACCACAATCTCCCTCATGGATCTCTCACAGGATCTCACAGCCTTCCTCAGGCGAGACACAACGTTGAAATGCGCCTGTAACACTACGGTGGTGCAATTCTCCGTTGACAATCGTCATTGACTTAGACCGCCGAGTTATCTGTCTGGCTAAGATTTCATCCTCAGGTAACTCACCCCGGGTCATATAAGCCAAATATGGAACTATCCAATCTGGTATGACATGAAGAGCAGCCACCAACTGTGCCTCCGGGTCGAGGATAGCAAGGTCCTCCTCTGTAGGCAACTTGACAAATGGGTTAAGCAAAACGTCCAAAAAGGTATTGGGGGGCACCGGCTTACGCTGAGATCCCAACTGGCTTAAGGCGTCAGCTGGCTCGTTCTTCCTTCGATCGATATACTCAACTTGGTAACCCTTGAAGTGACCTGCAATAGCATCAACCTCTCGGCGATAAGCCGCCATGAGCAGATCCTTGGAATCCCAGGTGGCAGAAACCTGCTGAGCTACCAAATCTGAGTCGCCAAAACATCGTACCCGGCTTAAATTCATCTCTTTAGCCATCCGAAGGCCATGGAGTAGGGCCTCATACTCAGCTGCATTATTAGTACATGGAAACATTAATCGGAGGACATAAGAAAGTTTATCGCCTCATGGGGAAGTTAAAACAACTCCAGCCCCCGAGCCTTCCAATTGCCTGGACCCGTCAAAGTGAATCGTCCAATATGTATTATCCGACTTTTCCTCAGGCGTCTGTAGTTCTGTCCAGTCATTGATAAAATCCACCAGTGCTTGCGATTTGATGGCTGTTCGAGGCATATACTTTAAATCATGAGGCCCAAGCTCAATGGCCCACTTGGCCACTCGTCCTGTAGCTTCCCTATTCTGGATGATGTCCCCCAAGGGAGCAGAGCTCACCATCGTAATGGGATGACCCTGGAAATACTGCTTGAGTTTCCGGCTTGCCATAAAGACTCCATAAACCAGCTTCTGCCAATGTGTATACCGTTGTTTAGACTCGGTGAGAACCTCACTGATGTAGTAAACCGGCCTTTGAACCAGGTACTCCTTACCAGCCTCCTTTCTTTCCACCACAATGGCCACACTGACAGCCCTGCTATTTGTAGCAACATATAACAACAAAGGCGCTTTGTCAATGGGGGCTGCAAGAACCGGTGACTCAGCCAATTGTTTCTTGAGTGCCTCGAACGCTTCATCAGCAGCTTCACTCCAGACAGAATCATCTGTCTTCTTCATCATCTGGTATAGAGGGATAGCCTTCTCACCTAAGCGGCTTATGAACCGGCTCAACGCTGCTATCCGTCCTGCCACGCGCTAGACATCATTGATACACTTTGGCCTTGCCAAGGAGGTGATGGCCTTGATCTTTTCCGGGTTAGCCTCGATGCCTCGCTCAGAGACCAGAAAACCCAAAAGCTTGCCTGCTGGAACACCAAAAACACACTTGGTCGGGTTAAGCATCATCTTATACGCCGGAGATTGTCAAACGTTTCCTTCAAGTCATCGATCAGGGTCTCCTTCTTTCTCGACTTGACCATGATATCGTCCACATAAGCATGAACATTACGCCCAATCTGACCATGTAGGCAGTTCTGTACGCACCTCGGGTAAGTCGTCTGGGCACTCTTAAGCCCAAAAGGCATATACACATAGCAGAAGGCTCCAAACGGAGTGATGAAAGCCGTCTTCTCCTGGTCCTTAATCGCCATTTTGATCTGGTGATATCCAAAATATGCATCCAAAAAACTCAAGCGCTCACAACCCGCCGTAGCATCAATGATCTGGTCAATACGAGGGAGGGAGAATGGGTCAGCTGGACAAGCCTTGTTTAAGTCTGTGTAATCTACACACATGCGCCACATGCCATTCTTTTGAAGCACCGAAACCGGGTTAGCCAACCACTCAGGATGAAAAACTTCTACAATAAACCCGACCGCCAAGAGCCGGGCCACCTCTTCACCAATGGACTTCCATCTCTCTTCATTAAAACAGTGAAGAAACTGTCTGACCGGCTTATACTTCGGATCAATATTGAGAGTGTGCTCAGCGAGTTCTCTCGGTACACCGGCATGTCTGAAGGCTTCCATGCAAAGATGTACCGGTTCTCATGGATGAACTCGATGAGCGCGCTTTGCTATTTTGGATCCAGATTAGCACTGATACTGAACTACTTCGATGAATCGCCAGGAACAAAGTCAACCATCTTGGTATCGTCTGCCGATTTAAACTTCAACAAAGGGTCATGCTCTATAGTTGGCTTCTCTAAAGATGTCATATCTGCCGGGTCAACATTATCTTTCTAAAACTTGAGCTCCTTTGTGGCACAAACCGACTCTGCGTAAGCCGCATCGCCTTCTTCACATTCCAAAGCTATGGTGTGACTCTCATGCACTGTGACATTCCCCTTGTGACCTGGCATCTTGAGCTGCAAATAAACGTAACACAGCCTTGCCATGAACTTAGCATAAGCCGGCATGCCAAACAAATCATGGTACATGCTGTGGATCCTCACAACTTCAAACGTTAAACTTTCTGTCATCTCCAAAGGTTACCTCCAAATCAATCTTGCCAATTGGGTACGCCGACTTACCAGGCACAACTCGATGGAAGAAAGTATTCGACGGCTTGAGATTCTTATCAGTTAATCCCATACGACGGAAGGTATTGTAATAAATAATATTGATGCTGCTACCTCCATCCATGAGTACCTTAGTGAACTTGTACCCTCTGACCTGAGGGGCCACTGATACGTCCAAAACGTATCTATAATTTCTGCTTGCTCCATGCCACTTTTGGGTGATATTGCTATGATATTTATACACTTCCATACACTTTTGATCATATTTGGAGTAACCTACTAATCTAGTGCACCCCAGTGCCAGTTTCTGTTTTCAGCTGTTTTTGTATTTCAGGTTTTCACATTACGCGAACTGTCAGGAAAAATCCAGAAAAATTATATAAAAAATCAGCGTTCCAGAACCTACCTTGCGCCCGAAGTACAGCCGGGGGGG
>LR738715.1:530022607-530078162 GCA_902687465.1 Secale cereale
GCGCCCCCCCTGGGCCGCGCCGGGGGGGCGCCTGGGCCCCCCCGAGCCCCGTCTGGTGCCCCCCTTTGGCATATATTTAGAGCGTCCTTCGAAACCCTCGGGACGGGAACTCTTTTTCGCGATCTCATCTCTGTTCCGCCGCCGCCGCCGCTTCCAAGATCGGGAGCACCAGGAGAACTCTTCCCGGCACCCTGTCGGAGGGGAGGATCACCATCGGGAGCTTCTCCACCACCATGGACGCCTCCCGGGTGAGTTGTGAGTAGTCTCCCTTGGACCATGAGTCCATGACCAGTAGCTATGTGATGTTCTCCTCCCGTTCTTGTGCTTCCCTAATTAGTCCTCGTGAGCTGCCCTACATGATCGAGGCACATATGTAATCCTTATGCTGTTGCTATGATGAGTTTGCTGGGATCCGATGGATTATGAGATTATGTTCAGATTGTGATTGAGTAATATATTTGATCTACCTCTTTTATATTTATGTTCGTAAGTAATTCTTGCATGTTCTCCGTTGTTATTTATTGCTTTGGCCAAGTAATACGTAGTGACTCCAAGAGGGAACGTTATGCTTGATTGTGGGTTCATGCCCCTCGATGACTAGCTTGAGTGATAGAAACATGAGTCTAGGGGATGTGCTGTTGCCACAAGGGGGAAAACAACGGTGCTTGTGCCCGCGGGTGCAAGGATTGTTTACTTTATGCAAAGTTCTTTTAATGCAGTTGTCTGTTGCTTTGAGTTTACACTATGGGTGGGACTCGCAACTTAATACCAGCGAGATGTTCTGGATAGATATCTCAAGGTGGATGATTAGTAGTAGATATTGATGGATTTCGGTCTACTTACTTTGGCGTACCGCCCATGCTTTGAACCTCAACCTTTCTTGCAATGTAGTCAGCATTGGTTTGCGTTCGTGGTCCTGTTAATTGCCCAGCTGTAATTCGTTTACCTCACATAGCTGTTTTATCGTCTTTTGGGAGAGAGACATCACTAGTGAACATCATGAGACTCCGGTCCATATTACCATCATTGATCACATCCGCTATTTACTTTTCGCTATTATTTACTATTGCAAACATTATCTATCACTACTATCATTTGCGTTTAATCCTTTGTGAACTACAAGGCCGGAGGGATTGACAACCTCTCTGTACTCGTTGGGAGCAAAGTTATTTGTATCTGTGTGCAGGTCCACGTTGATTGCTAATATCTGGCGCCGTTATCAGTTGACACCTACTTGTTGAACCTAGGAGTCTCTGGGGATTCGATCCTTGGCATCTTTGCTAAGGGAAAAACTTCCACAACACCGCATCTCACACCTTCCACTTGGGGTAACCAACGAGGGGTTAGAGGCCCATCAGCCACCACTAGGGCCAGCTGACCCGAATTATCAACTCGGGGCGGGTGATCTTCGCGGCTCCACATAATGGGTTGCTCAGACCATCGCAAGTAACGGGGCATTGCCGGCTCAATAGCGTTCACCGCCCTCTTATGAAGCATCTGGTCTCGTTTGCACAGACTCGTGGTGAACATATGGTATTGCCCATTGCTCAGCTGCTTCGGGTTACTCTAATAACCGGACTGCTGCTGGTTCCCTTGGCTGTTCTGTTGATTGTTGCCGTCTTGATTGCCTTGGCCCTGAAATCTGGAGCTAGAGCCGCCGCCACCATGACCCGGAACCTGGAAACCGGATCCAGAGCCACCATTTGGTCCATAACTATTCTGGATAAACTCTCTGTAAGATCGCATGATGCTGCAATCTTTGCACGCATGGGTGGCCGGTTTTCCGTCCGACCCGTGCTTCGGACACAACTGATTCATCACCTCATCAATGTTGTACCTTGGAGGTGGCCTCCCCTTGCGACACTGGTTAGAATCCCGTGCCCCCGTATTAGCTACGAAAGCATCAGCCTTGCGTTTATTGCCACTGTGCTGATTGGTCGGGTTATACTGCTATCCTCCTGGGTCATTACCCGTTTTTCCCTTTCCCGGTCTTTCCGCTTCAGACTCGGGGTCCTTGGTACTATCAGAGTCGGCATACTTGACGAGAGCCACCATGAGCTCCCCCACATCACTACAATGGCGCTTAAGCCGCCATAGCTTCAGCTTGAGTGGAGGGAAATGACAATTCTTCTCCAACATTAATATCGCTGATTCAGCGTCGATCTTATCTGAGGAGTGCATGATGGTCGAAACCCGGCGCACCCAACTAGCTATTGATTCGCCCTTGTTCTGAACACAAGAGTCTAGATCCACGATCGACATGGGTTGCGTGCACGTGTCCTTGAAGTGCTTGATGAACTTGGCCTTCAACTCTGCCCATGACCCGATGGAATTGACGGGTAATCCTTTTAACCAGTTACAAGCCGTACCTTCTAGCATCCTGGTGAAATATTTGGCGCATGCAGCTTCGCTAACGTCCAACATCTCCATCGCCATCTCGTAGCTCTCTATCCAAGCCTCAGGGGGCTGATCTGTTGTGTAGTTTGGCACCTTACGTGGGCCCTTAAAATCCTTAGGCAACCGCTCATTTCGTATAGCTACCGTTAGACACGGCACGCCCCAAGACCGGGAAGTCCTGCATGTCTCCACTGAGGTTGCCGGGTAGTACGGCGCCAGCTGATGATTGGCCTCCTGAGCCGGCACGTCCTATGCTCTGGCATCATGCCGCACCGGGTTATGTCCACGAGGCGAGTTACAACGTCGTTCTGTGCTTGAAACCTCTGGCGAGTCAACGTGTCTGCTGTAGCTGGCACTCGGACGGGGGGTTGAATGAATCTGATCTCGACTATAAGAATAAGCCTGCTGTTGCTGTAGCACTGTCTGAAGCAGTTCCTGAGCCCTCTAGGTTTCCGCTGCTACCGGAGTTTTGCCCTCAACTGGCAAAACCGCCAGCCTTGATGCCGCTGCTATCATGTTATCCAGAGGGTTAGAATAGTGACCCGCCGGTGCCGTAGGCTAACGAGGGGCCGGGCGGTTCTGATCTGCATACAGAGATCCGGTTGTACGCTGATGAACCGGACAACCGGTTCTGGGTGCCTCTGTCATCCAGTTTAACACCAGTGGACCACTGCCCCCTGCCCCGTCCGAAAAAAGATTTCTTGTCTCATAAACAAAGGGGAGAGGACTCTATTGCTTTCTCCTCATGGCTTCATTAGCAGCGTTCAGACCTACCGAGAGCCGGAAAGCTTCCGCTTGAATCCGCTGGGCCCGGGCGTCCAAAACGGCCCATTCTTCGGTCATCCTGGTGTTCTCTGCTGCCAGGTCTTCCTTAGCTTGTGCTATCTCCTGGCGCAACTTATCCACAACTGTCTTGTGTTGATCCTGGTTTTCTGGGGTTATCTCTGTCCCCATCAGAGTCGCCAGATTCTCCAATAGATCTGACAAAGCTTGAGTCGGTGGGCGTGCTGAGTCGTCTGCACCTGCCACAGCCACTGTCGCGCCAGGTGTTATGGTCCCGATGATTGTTGATCTGAGAGCCGGCTGGGTGCCAGTCATGAAAATCGCCACCCTGCTCGGCGGGTCACTGAGGTTCGGAATATTGTTACCTTGGACGAGCCCCCAAGCCGTCTGCTCTGCATCCGATACATGGAGTTAGTTTCACATGTGCATGACTCACCGTCGGAAAGAACGACTGTTTCTTCATAAGATCCAGAGCTTCTAGTGCCCTAGATGTATCCAACGAAGGCACGCTTCTTCACGGGCTGAATCCGGACGGGTCGCGCATGCCGAGCCGGCTCAACGATGTCGGTGCAGGTGTCCGGCTCAGGGCCCGGTTCGCCGATCTTGCCAATGAAGACGTGAATTCCGCCGAAGGGGACCCGGTACCCGTACTCAATTGAGCCGACCTCGGGACCCTAGCCTTCGTCATCGATGTAGAGCTTGCTGCGACGACTCTTGGTCATCCGGCCCACAGCGTATCCCTTGAGCCCTTCGAAGTTGCCCTTCAAGAACTCGAAACCATAAGCAGCAGGCCCCATGGTGGGCGCCAACTATCGTGGAAGTGTCACGGCAGATGTCCTAAGGTAAGGACTTGATTGCGGAGCCATAGTGACGTGGTTAGCTTAAAGGGGTTAAGAATAAGACAAAGGACAAAGGGAGTTTATACTGGTTCGGCCCCTTGCGGTGAGGGTAAAACCTAATCTAGTTTGAGGTGGAATTGCTGGGGTGTCGATTGTTAGGGTGCGGATGCGCTTGCCTAGCCCTCGATCTCTTGTTTCTTGCCCTAAGCCGCTGCCGGGTCGTCCCCTTATATACACGGGTTGACGCCGTGTGGCCTACGGAGTCCCGACTGGCTCATACAATCGTGTCTGGCCCGGTGACTCTTATTACATGCCTTACAACACAAGTCACATATATGGCGGTTGATACTCATAGGCTTTAAGCCGCCACATGCCTTGGGCCCTTAAATAAACCGCCATCTTTAACGTGCTTTTGGGCTGGGCCCATGAACCGCCGTTGGGTAACCCGGCCCCTCCTGGGCGGGTCATATGAAATACTTATATCCCCAACACGTACATACCCTAAGGGTTCGAGTACTATGTAGACATGACTGAGACTCATCTCCGGTCAATAACCAATAGCGGAACTTGGATGCTCATATTGGTTCCTACATATTCTACGAAGATCTTTATTGGTCAAACCGCATAACAACATACGTTGTTCCCTTTGTCATCGGTATGTTACTTGCCCGAGATTCTATCGTCGGTATCATCATACCTAGTTCAATCTTGTCACCGGCAAGTCTCTTTACTCGTTCCGTAATACATCATCTCATGACTAACTCATTAGTCGGTTGCTTGCAAGGCTTATTACGATGTGTATTACTGAGAGGGCCCAGAGATACCTCTCCGACACTCGGAGTGACAAATCCTATTCTCCATCTATGCCAACACCACAAACACTCTCACAAACACCTGTAGAGCATCTTTATAATCACCCAGTTACGTTGTGACATTTGATAGCACACAAGGTGTTCCTCCGGTATTCGGGAGTTGCATAATCTCATAGTCAGAGGAACATGTATAAGTCATGAAGAAAGCAATATCAGTAAAACTAATCAATCATAGTGCTAAGCTAACAGATGGGTCTTGTCCATCACAACATTCTCCTAATGATGTGATCTCTTTGATCAAATGACAACACATGTCTATGGTTTAGGAAACATAACCATCTTTGATTAACGAGCTAGTTTAGTAGAGGCATACAAGGGACACTCTGTTTTGTCTATGTATTCACACATGTATCAAGTTTTCGGTTAATACAATTCTAGCATGAATAAAAAATTTATCATGATATACAAGGAAATTTAAATAACAACTTTATTATTGCCTCTAGGGCATATTTCCTTCAGAGGTCGACGTCGACGAGTGGAGGAGTGCCTTCCCCAATGACCCCGACAACGGCACCGTCCCGGACCCGGCTCGCGGCACACCATACATTACCTTTAAGGATTAGCTCGACCTCTACTTCGACCGAAAGTAGTTTAGCTTAGTTTAAATTTATGTTTTATGTTCGGTTATGCAAAACTATCTACGTTTATGTTTGAATGCATGCTACTTTCGGTTGAACCTGCTTTGAACTTGATCAAATTGAAGCTTACAATGTTAAATTTAGGGTATCGACTAGAAAAAGCCAAAAATTGATGGAGTATATATATATATATATATATATATATATATATGTATATATATATATATATATGTATATATATATCCACTAAGGGTTTCAGTCCTTGAACTTTTAAAGCATCGGCTAGGGATGGCCTTATGACTTGTTTATTTTAGTTCTTCACAATGTGATACTCTATATGTGCAACTATTTGCCCAGCAGTCCAATTTCATCAATAACATTTTCAACAATACCACTATGAATTACGATATTTGGTTGTTGTTAAGGATATTGCAGTCAACATGCCTTTTCGTTTTTTAACAATAACTAGTGTACTTTAGACCTGCACAATACCAATTTGAATGACTATTTGCTTGTTTTTAAATGTCATGCCTGATGCAGTTAACACACCTTTCCACTTCTTGTTTTGCTTAACTAGCGCACTTAAGCTTGCACACTGAAGCTATCATCTGTAGATTATGTTGTCTACCATGGATATATTTGGTTGATGTTTAGCCTATTGTGCTTAACATGCCTTTATATGTACTCATGCAGGACAATATTGAGAATAGTGTTGTTTTCCATCGAGGTTATTTTCATCGCATTGCTTATATGTACTCACTGTTCAGGATATTGGTAGCTGGTACCATATAGCCTGGGGCTGATAAGGGATTAATCGTCGAATTGGACATTTCACTGAATATATCTGTAACCCATTTTTCAGTAGGTTAACTAGGGCCATATTTAATATATCTGACGCTACATAGCAACATACATTGTACTGAATGACTAAATATGCAATCCCAGGCTACATAGCAAGAAGGAAGAGTGTTACCTTAATGTTCTGATGATGTCTAGATGTACGTGTAATAAAATCTTATATAATGGGATGGAGGAAGTGTTGTACTACATCATTTATCAATTGTTGTTTAGCTTCTAATATTAACTTGGTGCTTTTAGGTACATATACCATTGCCAAAGTTCCACACTTCGACCCTTTCTGGGGCAATGAGATATTCATGAACCAACATCAAGTGAGGAAACTGATAAAGATTGTTATTAAAATGTGTCGTGGGGTTAACACGGCAGATGTCCTAGTGCAAGGACTTAGTTGTGGAGCCATCACGCAGAGGTTATCTTATAGGGGTTAATCGGGACAAAGACACGGAGAGTTATACTGGTTCAGCCCCTTGCGGTGAAGGTAAAAGCTTAATCCAGTTTGAGGTGGTATTGCTAGGGTTTTGATTACCAGGGAGCGAATACGCTTAGCCTGGCTTTTGATATGTTGTTTCCTGTCCTCAGCTACCGCCGGGTCGTCCCCTTATATACACGGGTTGACGCCCCGCGTCTTACAAAGTCCCGGCCGGCTCATACAAACGTGTCCAGCCCGGTGACTTATCTTACATGCCTTACAATACAAGTCACATAAATATGGCGGTTTACCCTTACAGGCTTTAAGCTGACTTTGCGTTCGGGCCCCAAACATACTACATGAACCGCCATCTTCAACATATTCATGGGCTTGGTTTATGAACCACCGTTGGGATAACCCGGCCCCTCCTAGGCGGGTCATATCCAATAGTCATATCCCCAACATTAGGCCCCAGGTTGATTTGAACTTGTTCATGTAAATCTTCAACACTTAGAAAAAAATACTTCTTCATCTTCTTGTGAGATATTGTAACCCGCCATGATGTCATCTCCTGAAATTGTGGTAACCCGTCGTGACGTCACTTGCCATTAATATTATATACGGCCCAAATCTTAATAAATCTTCTCTTTTAATGAACCTCCAAAAATCAAGGTGCTCGCGGCGTCACATATCCATTTCCTTGTCTCCTCGCTTCCCGCGCATGCCACTTATCCTTCCAGCCATATAAATAGGGCCACGGGTCCTCTTTTCATTCTTCCCCTTTGCCTTCTCATCTTCATCTTCTTCCTCGCAATGCTCCAGTGCGCCCGAGCTCCGACGCCGTCGATCTTCGTCCACTGTTTCCACTTCGGCCGCTGCATCACCCTGAACAAACAAGAACACCGCGGCGCCCCTCCGCTGTTCATCAGCGTCGGTAAGCATTCATCTTTCCTCTTAATAGATCTGCCTTAGGGTTTCCCTGTTCGTCGGTGTTCATCACCATTCCTCCTTCTCTTTCCTAGATTGCATAGTTCTGACCTGAAAACAACACATATCTTGTGCGGTAGCAGTTTTAGCACTTGTTTTCTAATATCATAATATATCCGCATTGCAACAGATCTCATCTGGGCATCCCCACTTTTCTACTGCCGCCACCTTAGGTTTAGATTTTATTTCATTTCTCTGAACTGCTGTAGATCCAATCTTATAGCTCCAATCTGTGAAACCTATTTGTCCCAACACTTAGTAAAGTTCGCTCTTGTCAGATCTTGAATACCAGTGCTCGACATGGCGGCTTACATCATCGGATTATAATTACCCATATATCATTAGGCCCCATTTAAGCTGCTATTCTGAATATATACTGTAGTCTTTTTATTTCCGGCTCACTGAATAAATTTGAACCGGCAATTTTTTTCTTTCCTTTAGGCTTCTCTTTTCACAATGCCACCAACGACAGTCACTTCATGTAACTGGGTCCCCTCCATTGTCACTGAGAACACACTCAAAGACTTCGTCAAAATCGGGTACTTGCCAGCAAAGAATGTCATGCATTATCGCTCCCCTGATCCAGGCGAGGAAAGACCTCAGCCAAAGGATGATGAAGTCATTGTTTTTACTGATCACATGAATCGGGGCTTCTCACCGCCCGCTTCTAAATTTTTTCGAGATGTTCTGCACTTCTTTCAACTCCATCCTCAAGACATCAGACCCAATTCCGTGTCAAACATTTGCAACTTTCAAGTCTTCTATGAAGTATACCTTCAAGAGGAGCCCAATGTCGAACTCATTAGGGAATATTTTTATTTAAACCGCCAAAATGAGTTTACGAATGGACCCAGCTTGGAACTTGGCGGAATCTCAATTCAATGAAGAAGAGATGCCATGTTCCCCTATGCTTGCTTGCCGAGTCACCCCAAGGATTGGAACCAGACATGGTTTTACTGCAAAGATACCTCTCCGGGTGAAGAAAATCCATTGCCGGGTTCTCGTGTCCAACGTCTTGACCAAGAGCATCATCTTCTTGAAAAGCTTATCGCTGCTGAACGTAAAAGCTTACCCCCACTACTGCGAAGGACAAGACTCTGCTGGGAAATGGGTTAACTGGTATTGGCTTGGTTCGGTGCTGGGTTTCTTGGTGAATCATACCGTTGAGTCGCCGACCCGGCTTAATGTGTACTTACATGGGTGGTACAAAGGATCCATTACGCCACAACTCCTTGCGTTTGACTGATGAGACAATCACTGAAATGACAAAGACCCTTCTGAATGAAGATCTGGAAAACTACAACAAAGTGGGTCTGAACCCTTTCTGCAAACTTAACCCGCCACCGGATGTGAGTCTCTAACTTACTTTACTTTTACCTCATCAGTCAAATGTTCTATTAACTCAACTTTGCTGGTTTTCACAGGCTGAATCCAATTTTTGGAAGAAAAAATATGACCATGAAGATGCCAAAAAGGCCAGGGCCGCTATGAAAGCCGCCAAGAAAACCGCCAAGAAGATAAAGAAGAAACCAAGTGCTTCTGATATGTTTGAACCGAATGACAGCTCTGAGTCGGAGGTAGCCCTTGACTCCCTTGGCTCCTTTTTCAATTATTTTATTGACACTGATTATTATCAGGATGTTACGGGGGCCAGCTAGGCAGTTGAAGAAGAGGTAACTATTATTCCCTCCGGCTCAGCACATTTGCCAAGACAGAAAATTCAACGAGTAACCTGGAAAGTAAGATTTTCTCACCCCTTAGCTCATTTGGATCCTCACTTTGTTTTGAAGCAATAGTAGCACGAGAAAAGGCGATAGACTCGGAACATCAGTGGTGAAGAATTGTCCTCTAGTTTACCAAATACTCCAGTTCAACGGAAACGTCAAAACGAGGTCCTTCCGCACTTAAACTATTTTTACCTGCTGGCGGGTCTCATTCGTCAGCCACTTAATTTCTTCCGATTCAAACTACCATGAGGTTTCTCGCTCTTCCTCCGGCGATTCATCACAGACCCAGCTGTAGGCTTTCAAAACTGCCCCTGGGTAACATCATTTACTTTTTATTCTCTACCTTCTTATGTTCTTACACTTGTTCGGACTTGTCATAACCCGTGAAGTGGACAAGCCAAGCCTAGTAAAAAGGCGAAGGTGACCAAGCCAGTTGAAGATCCTAAGGTCCATGAACCGGAGCATCAAGTCCCAGCTTCAAATGTTTCTGAAAAACAACCAGAAGAACCTGTTCATGATGTCCCACCAGAAATTCCTGACCTCTTCGGCAACCAGACCAAACTCAATCCTTTGAATGCTGAATCATCAACCCACTTAAGCCGTCAGAGACTCATACCAATGACGATGTGATCATCGGCACCGGCTTTACAGAACCGGGAAATTCAACTATCTTGGCCAAACATTCGGCTAAACAATAGTTCATTGAAAAGCAGAATGTGAGATTTGATATCACCCACTATTCTCAGTTGAGCAGTAGTGAAGTACTCTCTGGCTACCTCAACCAAGTACACTCCAGCCGCGATCTCCAAATCGATATGGTGAAGCAGATGCATCAAAAATATGAGGTATGAATTCCTGTTTAAATAAGTTATGTCCACCTTACCAGTCCCCAAGTCTACTGTGTATGATCAAATTAAATACACTGTAGACTTTCAGAATAACCACGAACATCTTTATAGAATCCTTCCAAGGCCGACTTTCGTATTTATAGTTGAACCTGATTTTAATTTTTTTACTTTACATCCGTAGTCCCCAAGGGCCGGTTTAATCCGCATGAATGAGCCGGTCCTGTTCACCATTGTTTATAAAGAGAGATTGCCGGTATAGCCCCCATAACCCGGCTATGATTGTTTACAGCACCATCGGGTTATCATAAAAGAGTAAGGAGACACAAGCGATATGCATTAGCCCCCAAGTGCCAAGTATTCTTGCGTGCAAAGTGCTTAGGAATTATTTATATGAGTCGTAGTATGAAGAATGTTTCGGTAGAAATTAGCCCCTAAGTGCCAAGTGTTGTTGCTTGCAAAAGGCTTGGGACTTATATATTCCTGCAACCCGGATATGAATGTATTTGCAACCCTGTGTTTGTACAGGATGCCACTGCTGAACTTCAAATACAACTGGTTGATGCAAAGACCCAACTGGAGAATCAAGAATCTGAGACCCAGAAAGCTGAGTCAAAATTTCGATTTAGCGTGGTTAAAATGGAAAAGCTGAAGAGCAGTTTTGAGGCGGAGAAAAACGCTTGGGCTGAAGAAAGGACTGCTTTGACGCAACAAGCTAAAAAAGCGGAGGTGGCTCTTGAAGAGGTGACCACTGAGCTCACCAGTTTAAAACACCGTGTATCCCAGATGATTTCTGCTATCTTTGGTGAGTTGCCTCGCTAATCATAAAAAGTGAATCTTTTCCTTGATAGTATAAACCGTCTCTAACCAATCTATGACTTACTCAGGTCCCAGGAGCAGCAATCTTAACCAGGATATGCTTGTGAAGCTCAAGGCTATTTACACACTTGTTGAATAGCTATATAATGGAACTCAGAGTGCATTGGCCACAATTTTTCCGACTAATCAAGCACCTACTCTCTTGATAGATGTTTTGAAAAAACTTTATGTGCTTCCTGCTAGGATGGACGAGATGAAGCGGTCGTCTACAAGAGCCGGTGCCATGACAACTTTGAGCCGGGCCAAGGCATGGTTACCATAGCTAGACCCGTCTGATGTAGCTACTAGATATCCAAGCTTGAAAGAAGATGACACTTTATTTGATCAAAAGGACTTCGCTGCCTGTGTGAAAGAAATACGTCCTCTGGCCAGTCTGATTGCAAATGAAACGGATCTGTCATAATACCACCCCGCTTACAACATGGAGAATCAGAAGATGCCCAGGCCATCTTATAAAGTGATGGATCTAATCCCTCCAATCCGTAAGCATACTTTCGCCCCTGAAGTTGACATGTCGGAACTTATGGATGATGAAGCTGAATTTCAAGCCTTTTGCGGCATCAATTGGTCATCTCCAAACTTTCAGACAACGGAGGAGGACGAAGAACCGGATAAGGATGATCCAGAGGCCTCAAGTCAGCAAGGCCAAGAAGAGTGATCCACCGGGCAGGTTATATATGTGATCGTTTGAAAAAATAGTCGATCTTTATTGGCCCACTGAGTCCTGTAATAGGCTAATGAAACCTTGATCTGTCGTGCCATTGTGCACATTTTTTTTGTGCAATACTGCTGATCCGCCACTTGAAAAGGTACTGCTTTATGCGTATGATGTCGTTGATTTGAACAGATCAGATTGAACATTACCCTTCACACAAATAGATTACAACTGCCCTGGCAGTTTACCGCCGGGCGGGTCACAATGCCCAAATTAAACCGTTGGGGACAAATAGTCCATAACAAGGGCCGAGATGATCACAACTTTTTATATAACATGATATCATACCTGTGGTGTTTACTTAAACTGCAAGCTTATCAGCTCTATGCATGGAGAGTTTCATCTCGTATTTTGAACAAATAATGCCATGTTTGTCACTTACTGACGACTTAAAGTCCAAAGCCAGGCCAGGTTATTAGAAACCACAGATGTACTCAAATATGATCCATAGAAATTGAGGCTACATGGCCTGAATTGTGTTAAATGATATGATAAAAATGAAACCAAATGTGTGCAAAGCATCATCAACCACAAAGAAACAAGGCTTTTATAGGCCGCCAAGACTAAATCTCAAGTGCTTTCATGGGTGCACCGCCACTGAGTTAAACCTTTATACGGAACCTTATAAGCCGGGCCTCACATGACCAATCGTCGTTTTAACTTTGACAAGTTCAGGGTCTTGTACAAGATTGACTGTCAAAAGTATGGCGGGTCATTCCATTCAATCTGGGTGGAGTGACAGACTTAAAAAGGCAGGACAACCCGGTTTTTTAGGTGAATACACCTGGCTTTTAAGCCGATTACAAGGGTCATAAACTCTTTTCCATTGGACAAAGAGCCCCTAGGTAATATTTTATTAAGGGCATACAAGCCGGATCAAAAGGGTAATCAAGGCTCTGCTCATTAAGCAGGTCGCCCCCAAATGATATTAAATTAGGGTACCTATGTTTGAGTTGTGCTTTGCAATAGACTCTCTTTGGTCCCTGTACCCTGGGTAGCGAGCCCCCAAGTGTTTTTGTAATTATGGCATATAAGCCGGATCAAAGGGGTAGTCACAGCTATGCTCATTGAGCAGGAAGCCCCCAAGTAATCATGATAATAATGACTCATTATTCTCAAAAGTGAAATGATAGAGACCCTGAATTATCAGGGATGCCAACTTTACTATAGTTGTCATATTATATACATTGTCATAATATGTACATTACAAGAACCAGTGGCTCGGGTGTAATAAGGCCGAAGATGAGCAATATTCCACGGCCGATGGGTTTCCTCCTCCGACTTGCGTGAGTCCTTGTGGTCTCGAACATCGATAAGGTAGTATGACCCGTTGTGTAGATCCTTGCTAACCACAAAGGGTCCTTCCGAAGGTGGGGATAGCTTGTGCATGCCAGTTTGATCCTGGATAAGCCGGAGCACCAAATCATCTTCTTGAAAAGTTTTGGTTTTAGCTCGGCGGCTGTGATAGCGGGGTAGATCTTGCTGGTAAATCGTCGAACGAGCCGCTGCAAGGTCACGCTCCTCATCTAACAGGTCAAGTGCATCCTGACATGCTTTTTCATTATCAGCTTCAACATAAGCCGCCAGACGGTGCGAATCATGACAGATGTCACTAGGGAGAACTGCCTCTGCTCCGTAAACCATGAAGAAAGGTGTGTAACCCGTAGATCTGTTAGGGGTGGTGTTAATGCTCCATAATACTGAGGGCAGCTCCTCCACCCAACAACCCGACGTTCTCTGCAAAGGAACCAAAATATGGGGCTTGATGCCTCTCAAAATTTCTTGATTGGCTCTTTCGAATTGACCATTAGACTGAGGGTGAGCCGCTGATGACATATCAAGTCGAATATGCTCATGTTGAAAAAATTCTCTCATAGCACCCTTAGACAGATTAGTGCCATTATCAGTTATAATGCTGTGGGGAAAACAAAAACGAAAAAAATCACCTTTTTGATAAACTAAACCGCTGTCGCTGTATCACACTTACTGACCGGCTCTGCCTCCACCCACTTTGTAAATTTGTCAACTGCTACCAAAAGGTGAGTCTTTTTATCCTTGGACCTTTTGAAAGGCACAACCATATCAAGGCCCCAGATCACAAACGGCCAAGTAATTGGAATCATCCTCAATTCTTGAGCCAGCACATGAGATCGTCGTGAGAATTTCTGACAACCATCACATTTACTGACCAAATCCTCTACATCAGTATGAGCTGCTAGCCAATAAAATCTGTGACGAAAAGCCTTAGCCACAAGAGATTTATAGCCAGCATGACGACCACAATCTCCTTCATGAATTTGACCTAGAATCTCACAACCCTCCTCTGGAGAAACACATCGTTGAAATGCTCCTGAAACACTGCAATTGTGCAATTCTCCATTGACAATTGTCATTGACTTCGACCGCCGGGTTATCTGCCTGGCTAAAGTTTCATCTTCAAGTAACTCGCCCCGGGTCATGTACGCCAAATATGGAACTGTACAATCAGGAATAGCATGAAGAGCCACCACTAATTGTGCCTCCGGGTCAGGAACAACAAGATCTTCCTCTGTAGGCAATTTAACTGAATGATTCTGCAAAATATCCAAAAAAGTGTTAGGAGGCACCGGCTTACGCATGGATCCTAACCGGCTCAAAGCATCAGCCACCGCATTTTTCCTGCGATCAACATATTCAACTTGATAACCCTTGAAGTGACCTGCGATAACATCAACCTCTCGGCGATAAGCCACCATGAGTGGATCCTTAGAATCCCAAGTTCCAGAAACTTGTTGAGCTACCAGATCTGAGTCATCGAAACACCTCACCCGGCTTAAGTTCATCTCCTTAGCCATCCGAAGACCGTGGAGCAAGGCCTCATACTCGGACGCATTGTTACTGCAAGGGAACATCAACCAGAGAACATAAGAAAATTTATCACCTTGTGGGGAAGTTAAGACAATTCTAGCCCCCGAGCCCTCCAATTGCCTGGATCCATCAAAATGAATAGTCCAATAAGTGTTATCCGGCTTATCCTCAGGCATTTGCAGCTCTGTCCAATCATTTATGAAATCCACCAGTGCTTGAGACTTAATAGCTGTTCGAGGCATATACTTCAAACCATGAGGCCCAAGCTCAATGGCCACTTGGCTACCCGACCCGTGGCTTCCTTGTTCTGAATAATATCCCCTAAGGGAGCCGAACTAACCACAGTAATTGGATGACCCAAATAATATTGCTTGAGTTTTCAGCTAACCATAAACACTCCATACACAAGCTTCTGCCAATGTGAATACCTCTGCTTGGACTCAATAAGCACCTCACTGATGTAGTAAACCGGCCGCTGAACCGGATGTTCTTTGCCTGATTCCTTCCTTTCCACCATGATGGCCGCACTAACAGCTCAGCTGTTGGCAACCATGTATAATAACAAGGGCTACTTATCGATAGGAGCAGCAAGCACCGACGGCTCAACCAACTATTTTTTCAAGTCCTCAAATGCCTGATCAGCAGCATCACTCCAAACAAAATGATATGTCTTCTTCATCATCTGGTACAAAGGGATAGCCTTCTCACCCAACCGGTTTATGAACCGGCTTAAAGCTGCAATACGACACACCAATCATTGGACGTTATTGATACATGTCGGTTTAGCCAGAGAGGTGACGGCCTTGATCTTCTCTGGGTTAGCTTCAATGCCCCTTTCCGAAACCAGAAAACCCAAAAGCTTGCCTGCTGGCACGCCAAAAACACACTTGCCCGGGTTAAGCATCATCTTGTAGACCCAGAGATTGTCAAAGGTTTCCTTCAAATCATCTATCAGGGTTTCTTTCTCCCTGGACTTCAGCACAATATCATCCACATAAGCATGAACATTGCGCCCAGTCTGGCTATGGAGGCAATTTTGCACACATCGCTGATAAGTCGCTTGTGTACTCTTGAGCCCAAAAGGCATTAATACATAACAGAAGGCTCCAAAAGGAGTGATAAAGGCTGTCTTCTCCTGGTCCTTAACTGCCATTTTGATCTGATGATAACCAGAATAAGCATCGAAAAAACTCAGACGCTCACAACCCGCCGTAGCATCAATAATTTGATCAATACGCGGAAGAGCAAAAGGATCAACCGGACAAGCTTTGTTCAAATCTGTGTAATCCACACACATACGCCAAGTGCCATTCTTCTTAAGTACAAGCACTGGGTTAGCCAACCACTCGGGATGAAAAACATCAATAGTAAACCCAGCTGCCCAGAGCCGGGCTACCTCTTCACCAATGGCCTTACGCCTCTCTTCATTAAAGCGATGAAGGAATTGCTTGACCGGCTTAAACTTTGGATCAATATTAAGAGTGTGCTCAGCGAGTTCCCTCGGTACACCTGGCATATCAGAAGGTTTCCATGCAAAGATGCCTCGTTTCTCATGGATGAACTCGATGAGAGCGCTTTCCTATTTCGAATCCAGATTAGCATTGATGCTGAACTGCTTAGACGAGTCGCTAGGAACAAAGTCAACTAGCTTGGTGTCGTTGGCCAATTTAAATTTCAACAAAGGGTCATGCTCTGTGGTTGGCTTCTTTAAGGACGTCATATCTGCCATGTCAACGTTATCCTTGTAAAATTTCAACTCCTCTGTGGCACAAACAGACTCCGCGTAAGCAGCGTCGCCTTCTTCACATTCCAAGGCTATCTTGCGACTCCCATGCACTGTTATAGTGCCCTTGTGACCCGGCATCTTGAGCTGCAGATAAACAAAACAAGGCCTTGCCATGAATTTAGCATAAGCCGGCCGTCCAAACAGAGCATGATACGGGCTCTGGATCTTAACAACTTTAAATGTTAAAGTCTTTGCTCTGGCATCGTACTCATCTCCAAAGGCCACCTTCAAATCGATTTTGCCCATCGGGTATGCCAACTTACCAGGCACTACTCCATGGAAAACAATATTGGACGGCTTAAGATTTTTGTCAGTTAATCCCATGCGACGAAAAGTATCATAGTAAAGGATATTGATGCTGCTGTCCCCATCCATGAGTACCTTAGTGAACTTGTATCCTCCAATCTGAGGTGCTACCACCAAAGCCAGTTGACCCGAATTATCAACCCGGGGCGGGTGATCCTCTCGACTCCAGACAATGGGTTGTTCAGACGGTTCAACGGCGTTCACTGCCCTTTTATATAGCACTGACCCCGCTTGCATAAACTTGTGGTAAAAACATGGCACTACCCACTACTCAACCGCTTTGGATTACTTTGATAACCAGATTGCTGCTACTGATTTCCCTGGCCAGACCGTTGATGAAAACCATCTTAATTGCGTTGATTTCCTTGAGTGCCCTGGCCCTGGAAACCAAAATTAGAGCCGTCACCACTTTAACCCGGACCATGAGGGCCGGAACCTGATCCGTCGCCTGGCTCATGATTGTTCTGAAAAAGATTGGAATTTTTGTATTCTCTCATAATGAAGCAGTCCTTCCAGAGGTGAGTGGATGGCCTTTCCCGTGAACAATGTTTTGGGCAAGGCTGGTTCAACAACTGATCAAGATTGAAACCCGATCCTCCAAACCGAGGTGGCCATCCCTTATGATGCTGGCCATTATTCTGCGGGCTGGTATTAGCTACAAAATCAAAAGCATTATCAGCCTTGCGCTTACCATTGCCTCCCTGATTCGCCGGGTTATGAGGCTGCTGCTTGGCGCTGCCGCTCTTCTTTCCCTTTCCTGGCTTTTCATCATCAGACTCAGGGTCCTTGGTACCATTAGATTCAGCATATTTAACCAAATCCCCCGTCATCTACCCCATATTGCTGCAGTGGAGCCTGAGCCGCCCTAGCTTCTGTTTAAGAGGCAAAAAATGGCAATTCTTTTCCAACATCAAGACTGATGTGTCAGCGTTGATACGATCCGATGAATGCAGGATAGTTGAGACCCAGCGCACCCAATGGGTTGTTGACTCACCCTCTTCTTGGACACATGCGTCCAAATCCACAATTGACATAGGCTGCTTGCATGTATCTTCACAATTCTGGATAAACCGGGCTTTTAACTCAGCCCACGATCTAATGGAGTTGGGAGGCAGTCCTTTCAACCAAGTACGGGCCGTCCCCTCCAACATCATGGTGAAGTATTTTGCACATACGGCATCATTAACGTCCAACAACTCCATGGCCATCTCATAACTCTCAACCCATGCTTCTGGGGGTAAGTCAGCTGTGTAGTTAGGCACCTTACGAGGACCCTTGAAATCCTTGGGCAAACGCTCATTACGCAGAGCCGACACTAAACATGGCACACCCTAGGTTCTAGAGGTCACACCTGTCTCCACCGAAGTCGTTGGGTAAGCCGGAGAATGCTGACGAGCCACTTGCTGAGCCCCTAGCTCAGCTTCCCGATGCGCCCTGCCCTGGTCCACCAAAGCCTGAGCACCATCACGCGCCGAGTCATGCCCACGTGGCCGGTTAAGGCGCCTGTCACTGCTTGAAACCGATGGCAAGTCAATGTGTCTGCTATAACTCCGACTCGGGCGGGGGGTTGAATGAATGCTCTCTCGACTGTAAGAGTAAGCCACCTGTTGACCCACAGCCGTCTGAAGCAATTCTCCGGCCCGTCGTATCTCCATTGCTGCCGATGATTCGCCTTCAATAGGTAAAGCCGCCAGCCGAGTCGCTGCAACAATCATATTATCCAAAGGGTTGGAATAATGACCCGACGGCGTGGGTACATGTTGAGGCGGGGTAATATTCAAGTGGAGCGGCTCCGTCGTGCATGGCTGAGCCGGCCTTCCTGCCCCAGGCGCTTCAATCTGGTTTATCACCGGCGGGTTGCTAGTTCCTGCTCCGGGCGTGTTGAAGAGATTCCTCGCTTCGTAAACCGGAGGTAGACAGCTCTGATGCCTCCTCCTCATGACTTCAGTTGCCGCGTTTTGATCCAAGGTGAGCTGGAAGGAGTCTACCTGATTCCGCTGAGCCTGCGCGTCAAAAACAGCTCGCTCTGTGGCCATCCTAGCGTTCTCCACCACTAGGTCTTCCTTGGCCTTAGCTATCTCATCCCTTAACTTTGCCACATCCACCTTATGTTACTCCTGGCTATCCGGGGTTACCTACATCCCCATTAGGGTTGTTAGAGCTTCCAGCAACTCCATCAGAACCTGAGCCGGTGGGCGCACAGAGCCGGCCACGCCGGTTGTTGCCGCAGCCGTAGAATCAGAGGTCATAGTAGCTGCAGTTGCAGATCCAAGCGCCGGCTGAGTACCAACCATGAAAATTGACGCCCGGCTCAGTAACTCGTAGGAGTCCAGAATACTATAGCCATCGGAATACCCCTCAAGCCAGCCATCTTGTAGCTGATACATCGAATCAGTTGAGCCAGACGACTCGCCATCAGAGTATACGACCATCTCTCCGCCAGATACACAATCTTCCTCAAATTCCGCCCCATGGATGTGTCCAACAAAGGCGTGCTTCATAGCAGATCGAACCCTGGTCGGTCGCGCACGCTGAGCCGTCTCGATGATGTCGGTGCAGATGTCCGGCTCAGGGCCCGGTTCGCTGATCTTGCCGACGAAGACGTGGCCGAAGGGGACCCGGTACCCGTACTCAATTGAGCCGGCCTTGGGACCCCAGCCTGCGTCGTCGATGTAGAGCTTGCCGTGACATCTCTTGGTCATCCAGCCCACAACGTATCCTTCGATCCCTTTGAAGTTGCCCTTCAAGAACTCGAAACCACCGTGTGCAGGCCCCACGGTGGGCGCCAACTGTTGTGGGGGTAACACGGGCAGATGTCCTAGTGCAAGAACTTAGTTGTGGATCCATCACGTAGAGGTTAGCTTAAAGGGGTTAATCAGGACAAAGACATGGAGAGTTATACTGGTTCGGCTCCTTGCGGTGAAGGTAAAAGCCTAATCCAGTTCGAGGTGGTATTGCTAGGGTTTCGATTACCAGGGAGCGAATACGCTTAGCCTGCCTTTCGATTTGTTGTTTCCTGTCCTCAGCTACCGCCGGGTCGTCCCCTTATATACACGGGTTGATGCCCCATGGCTTACAGATTGCCAGCCGG
This sequence comes from Secale cereale, assembly GCA_902687465.1. Taxonomy (NCBI): domain Eukaryota; kingdom Viridiplantae; phylum Streptophyta; class Magnoliopsida; order Poales; family Poaceae; genus Secale; species Secale cereale. Next base: position 530,042,530 of record LR738715.1, read on the forward strand.
CTCATACAAACGTGTCCGGCCCGGTGACTTATCTTACATACCTTACAATACAAGTCACATAAACATGGCGGTTTACCCTTACGGGCTTTAAGCCGCCTTTGGGTTTTGGGCCCTTTAACAAACATACTACATGAACCGCCATCTTCAACATATTCATGGACTTGGTTTATGAACCACCGTTGAGATAACCAGGCCCCTCCTGGGCAGGTCATATCTAATAGTCATATCCCCAACAAAATGGGTCCAAAGGCGTCAATCAAACTATTTGTTTACACTTTATGCAAGACAACAATGAACTGCAGGATGGTAAGTAAGAACCTTGTAGCCTTCTTTTTACTACCTGTAATTAGTTGTGTTAGATGACAATGTCTAAATCTTTTGTCCTTTGTAGTGGATCCTAAAGCAGTTTACTCAAGATTACCTCTCAAACTACATGATTGGCGGCCGACCATCACAAGGGGTTGGACTAGAGTCCTGCATGCCTTCTGCATCCTGGAGAACACAATAGGGCCATTCTGTTTCACCTTGTTCAGCAACCGGAATGTCTGTCACCTCTTTCTTTACCATCTATAATACTACAAGTCTAGACCCCTGGTTCATCATTCTTTATTTGGTGCTTATGTAATTCTTAAACATATGTACTTGTGAATCGAATAATGCATTGGTTGTTTGAACTTGATGGATATGAATAAAGCTAAAGCCTACTTTCAAGTTTAAATTAGGTACAGTTTTAAATAGTAGCAATTAAATTAGGGCGAAATTAGGGTGTGCTGGTCATTATGACACACACGGTTGATAAAGCACAACGTGTGCGATATACATCATAGTCTGACATGGTTCACGGAGAGGAAACGTGTGTAACAATGCACATAGTTGCCGTTTGCAAAGCGTGTGTGATGTCAGACACTATCGCATACGATGCGGGAAAATTAAATGTGTGTGATTGTCTACCTATCGTACACGGTTTATAATCATGAACTGTTTGTGATGTGCCAGGCATCGTAAAACTCCCGTGCCTGGAATCTGCCTGGAAAACTCCCGTGCCTGGAATCTGACTGGATTTAGGTAAAACCACAAACTCTGACTGCGATGGCAATGCGAGCACAAACGAGTAGCAAGGATGAAGCGTTTGGGATATTCGAGATATCCGAAACGGTTATATAGGGATGACTGTATGCGTCAAGGTTCCCTATGCCCGACGGTTTTTGGGTGGTGTGGGAAGGACCCCCTATCACCATCACTCACTAGGCGACGGTTCCAAATGCCGTCGCGGAAAGGGGCTAAAAACCGTTTGTATAGCACCAACGTGTACTAGTGCCTATTACCCTTCCGATGAAGTGTGTGTAGTTTACCACAGACCTACCGGTCCATAGCTAGTAGCTAGATGGCTTCTTCTCTCTCATTGATCTTCAATACCATGTTCTCCACATTGTTCTTGGAGATCTATCCAATGTAATCTTCTTTTGCGGTGTGTTTGTCAAGATCCAATGAATTGTGGGTTTATAATCAGATTATCTATGAATAATATTTGAGTTTCTTCTTAATTATTTTATGCATGATCTAATATCTTAGTAATTCTCTTCGAACTATCAATTTGGTTTGGCCAACTAGATTGGTTTTTCTTAAAATGGTAGAAGTGCTTTGGTTTGGGTCCAATCTTGCAGTGCTCAAAACCAGTGACAGAAAGGGACATGACACATATTATATTGTTGCCATTGAGGATAATTAGATGCGGTTTTCATCATATTGCACTGGTACTGGTCGGTCCTAAACAAACAGTTTTAAACCCGTTTCCGCGACGGCATTCAGAACCGTCGCCAAGTGAGTGTGGGCGATAGGGGGGTCCTTCCCACACGACCCTGAAACCGTCGGGGATATGCCGTCCTAGCACACACGCTCGGCAAAATGAGGTCGTTTGCGCCCTACGAGCACTCAAATACAGAAATATGTACGGAAGTGCTAAAAAAATACAATTATACAGGTGAAATCATTTCCGGTCCTAAGTACATCTCACATAGTGAGTAACCGCTAAATGTTTCCGTTCGTATATACATCCCACACAGCCACTCCAAGGAAAACGTTTGCGCAAGGTGGCGTAACACAAACAGTTTTCAAGAGAATGTCATGTGTGATTGTTCATTGATCCAACACGGTTTATTCCTAGAAATTGTGTGCGTTGCCTGAGGTCATCGCCCACGGTGTTTTCTCATTAACCGTTTGCAATAGGAAACCCAATTAGCAAGGTAATTGGCCAATTAGCGTTAATAATCCATGTACTAATATAATTGACATTCATATTAAGCACATATTATATTCCATTTCCATATTAAGGAAGCATGATTTCATAATTGAAATACATCGTAGTACAACATGATATAGCTTCAGCACTCAGCCACCCCATTACACAACTGCACCAGCAGCAAGTTTCACATGCAACATCTAGAACCTTTCGAAATTAGCATCATAGATGGTACATAGAGAGATGCATCTCATCTGGAAAACTGGTGAAGCAGAAGGCGAATATTGAGCCTTCATTCATGTTGAAGGTCTTTGCAACTTTAGGCCAGTGGTTGTGGATGATTGACCGTCCATCCTTCGTCCTCTTCAGGAACACTTCAATATTGAACCATGGGTGTTGTATGAAAACTTTCCTCGCCTCCTGACCACAGAGGTGGTTTGAGAGGTAATCATCAGTGAAGCCTGAAAACAAGGATGTGCATAAATGTCTTCTCTATATTGGAAATGGGGCAAATGAGTACAAAAAGGCAAGGTATAATAGTTAGTACCATCTTGTAAACCTCAGTGCTTCCCATTGTTTTCCTGCAACACATATAAGGTAGTTAGTCATCAGGTTAAGTAAGGGTTCGCATGCTATCAGTAAAATATGTTTATGAAAAATAAGCACATTGCAGATTCATCAGATTAATTCAAGCCACATGGAAAACCCATTTATCCAAACCAAGCATGATTAAGAACTAGGAAATATAGCACTTTTATATGTTTCTCATGTATTAAGTGCAGCCAAATTCGTTTTATTCCTCACATGGTATACAATAAGAGAATGCAGCCACATCAATTGAACATCGCATTGCATAATTGAACCAAGCAGTGAACTAAACACCACACCAAATGAACCAAACGTTAACTGAGCACCACATTGCACAATATAACATACTCCTAATAGAAGATCAAACAGTTAACCAAACCAAGCAGGCTTAACAACTTGGAAATATAGCAATTGTATTTGTTTCTAATGTATTTAGTACATCCAAATTCGATTTATTCCTCACATGGTATACAATAACAGAATGCAACCACAACAATTGAACATCGCATTGCAGAATTGAACCAAACAATTAACTAAACACCACAACAAGTTAACCAAGCCACAACAAATGAACCAAGCAGTTAACTAAACACCGACTGAACAATATAACATACTCCTAATAGAAGATCAGACAGTTAACCAAAGCAAGCATGCTTAACAACTTGCAAATATTGCACCCTGAAGAATTGAACATCACATTTGCAGAATTGAACCAAGCAGTTAATTGAACACCACATTGTACGACATATAGAACATATACACTACCGTAGAAGATTGCATGGTAAAAGTAGATAGCACAATTCACTAGAATTTGTTGAGGAAAGGCAGTAGCTAGCAAACTGAACATGGGTCCTTATCGTGAGCTAATAAGACAAGCTACTCCTCATTTTTGGAGATATCGATGACGATTGGCTCCATGGATATGGAATAGGGCGAGGCCTCCGCATCGTGGATGCCCTCGTCATAGTGGTGAGTTGCCTGAGCCGCTCCGGGCACTAACCTGCTGGCTCTCGAGATGAGGTAAGCACGTGCACGCTGAGAAAACACCTCGTAGTCTTCGTCGAAGGCACCGATGGTGGCCTCGAGAAAACACCACGAACTTTCGTTTAAAGCAGCCAACCGCATCATGGCGTCAGCGCGCGAGGCGTAAAAGGTGGCCTCGATGGTGAGGTGCTCCTCCAAGATTTGAGGGTCGGCACGAATGGCCGCCATCGCGACCTAATATGAGCGTGCGGCCGCGATTTGCTTCTCCGCTGCCAAATGCTCTTTGAGGTCCTGGCTATACTGCATGCACCGTGGCTTAGGCCGGCGCTTATTTGGTGGAGTGGTCGGTAATTTGGGTGGAAGGTGTTGCGCTCGCGCCGGTGGTCTGGGCATGTGGGATGTGGAAGGAGGAGGAGGATGGGGGGCGGGTGTGGATTACCTGCCTGGATAGGCGAGGCCGAGCAGCGTGAAGGAGGGTTGCCGGCGAGGATGCGGCAGTGCTGCAAGCAAGGAGTGAAGGTTTCAACTTGGAAAGGAAGGTGGAACGAGGGGAAATGTGGCTTTTGGTAAGGGGAAGGGAGCGGTGAGGTAGATATATTCGCGGAAGCCGAAAATTTGGAATCGCTTCAGCCAAAAAACTAGTGCGCCAAGTGTCATCACACATGGTCCCTTATTCAGAGCGGGCTGTGGACTATAGCCGTCGCACCTTCTCGCGTAAGCCGTGTGCGCACTATACTCCGATGGTGCTCAAAGATATTTTGTGTTGCATCTCACACGGTTGGTTATAATAAACTGTGTGGGATCTACTTGATTTTTCATCTTGATTTGAATTACATAATGGGGTCACAGCGGCCATGGACGGTGTTTGAATTGCTAGACCTTTTATCTGCAGTGATCATAAAAGAACTAGAATTATTCAGGGTTCGTTTGGACATTTTTATGCATTAAGTGAGTTTTCAATGCATTTATGTGCATAATTCAAATTTGAACTACATGCACATGCTCCCGTGCATATAAATTGGTTGAAAAATCAAATCTTTGTCCTTGGGTGCATGCTTAGGTCCCATGCAAGAAAAGGGAATGAATGTCAAACACCCTGCCACCGTCACTCGGCCGCAAACATTGAGATACCTGGTTTTTAAATTCTAGTAAATCCAAAACTCGTCTAGAATTCATGAAACTTGGCATGCTATCATGGAGCGGCATCAACATGCCGTGGTAAAGTTTTTATCCAATTTGGGGCAGGTTTGGGTAGATGCTTCTCACAAACCAGAGCTTCTCACAACAAGCATGATGGTTTCGGTAGGGACCGCCCCAACTTTGGGTGCGAAACGATATCCATTTCCTCTTATTGCTTTCAAAAAATTTCTCGTGTCAACATAGAAAAACAAGAGTGTTGTGTTATTTTTTGTGATGTTTCGGGGTTCGTTTGGATATTTTTATGCATTAAGTGAGTTTTCAAGGCATTTATGTGCATAATTCAAATTTGAACTACATGCACATTCTCGCGTGCATATATATTGGTTGAAAAATCAAATCTTTGCCCCTGGGTGCATGCTTAGGTCCCATGGAAGAAATGGGAATGAATGTCAAACACCCTGCCACCGTCACTCGGCCGTAAACATTGAGATACCTGGTTTTTTAAATTCTAGTAAATCCAAAACTCGTCTGAAATTCATCAAACTTGGCATGCAATCATGGAGCAGCATCAACATGCCATGGTAATTTTTTGTCCCATTTGGGACAGGTTTGGGCATATGCTTCTCACAAACCAGAGCTTCTCACAACAAGCATGATGGTTTCGGTAGGGACTGCCCCAATTTTGGAGGCAATACAATATCCATTGCCTCTTATTGCTTTCAAATTTTTTCTCGTGTCAACATAGAACAACATGAGTGTTGTGTTATTTTTTGTGATTTTTCAGGGTTCGTTAGGACATTTCTATGCATTAAGTGAGTTTTCAATGCATTTATGTGCATAATTCAAATTTGAACTACATGCACATGCTCCCGTGCATATAAATTGGTTGAAAAATCAAATCTTTGTCCTCGGGTGCATACTTAGGTCCCATGCAAGAAATGGGAATGAATGTCAAACACCCTGCCACCGTCACTCGGCCGCAAACATTGAGATACCTGGTTTTTGAATTCTAGTAAATACAAAACTCGTCTGAAATTCATGAAACTTGGCATGCTACCATGGAGGGCATCAACATGCCGTGGTAATTTTTTTGTCCCATTTGGGGCAGGTTTGGGTATATGCTTCCCACAAACGAGAGCTTCTCACAACAAGCATGATGGTTTCAGCAAGGATCACCCAACTTTGGGGGCGAAATGATATCCATTGCCTCTCATCGCTTTCAAATTTTTTTCTCGTGTCAATATAGAACAATAGGAGAGTTGTGTTATTTTTTGTGATTTTTCAGGGTTCATTTGGACATTGTTACGCATTAACTGAGTTTTCTATGCATTTATGTGCATAATTCAAATTTGAAGTACATGCACATGCTCCCGTGCATATAAATAGGTTGTAAAATAAAATCTTTGTCCTTGGGTGCATGCTTAGGTCCCATCCCATCCATGAAATGGGAAATGTCAAACACCCTGCCACCGTCACTCGACCGCAAACGTTGAGATACCTGGTTTTTAAATTCTTGTAAATGCAAAACTCGTCTGAAATTCATGAAACTTGGCATGCTATCATGGAGCGGCATCAACATGCCGTGGTAATTATTTTTCCCATTTGGGTCAGGTTTGGGTGTATGCTACTCAATCCAGAGCTTCTCACAACAAACATGAAGGTTTTGGTAGGGACCGCCCAAACTTTGGGGGCGAAACGATATCCAGTGCCTCATATAGGTTTCAATTTTTTTCTTATGTCAACATACAACAATAGGAGTGTTGTGTTATATTTTTTGATTTTTCAGGGTTCATTTGGACATTTTTATGCATTAAGTGAGTTTTCAATGCATTTATGTGCATAATTCAAATTTGACCTACATGCACATGCTCCTGTGCATATAAAGTGGTTGAAAAATTAAATATCTGTCCTTTGGTGCATGCTTAGGTCCCATGCAAGAAATGGGAATGAATGTCAAACACCCTGCCACCGTCACTCAGCCGCAAACATTGAGATACCTGGTTTTTAAATTCTAGTAAATCCAAAACTCGTATGAAATTCATGAAATTTGGCATGCTATCATGAAGCGGCATCAACATGCTGTGGTAAATTTTTTGTCCAATTTGGGGAAGCTTTGGGTATATGCTTCTCACAAACTAGAGCTTCTCACCACAAGCATGATGGTTTCGGTAGGGACCGCCCCAACTTTGGGAGCGAAACAATATCTATTGCCTCTTATTGCTTTCAAAGGTTTTCTCGCGTCGACATAGAACAACATGAGTGTTGTGTTAGTTTTGTGATATTTCGGGGTTCGTTTGGACATTTTTATATATTAAGTGAGTTTTTAGTGCATTTATGTGCATAATTCAAATTTGAACTGCATGCACATGCTCCCGTGCATATAAATTGGTTGAAAAATCAAATCTTTGTCCTTGGGTGCATGCTTAGGTCTCATGCAAGAAATGGGAATGAATGTCGAACACCCTGCCACCGTCACTCGGCCACAAACATTGAGATACCTAGTTTTTAAATTCGAGTAAATCCAAAACTCGTCTGAAATTCATGAAACTTGGCATGCTATCATGGAGCGGCATCAACATGCCGTGGTAAATTTTTTGTCCCATTTGGGGCACATTTGGGTATATGCTTCTCAGAAACCAGAGCTTCTCACAACAAGCATGATGATTTCGGTCGGGACCGCCCCAACTTTGGGGGAGAAACAATATCCATTTCATATTATTGCTTTCAAATTTTTTCTCATGTCAACATAGAACAACATGAGTGTTGTGTTATTTTTTGTGATTTTGCGGGGTTCGTTTGGACAGTTTTATGCATTAAGTGAGTTTTCAATGCATTTATGTGCATAATTCAAATTTGAACTACATGTACATGCTCCCGTGCATATAAATTGGTTGAAAAATAAAATCTTTGTCCTTGGTTGCATGCTTAGGTCCCATGTAAGAAATGGGAATAAATGTCAAACACCCTCCCACCGTCACTCAGCCGCAAACATTGAGATACCTGGTTTTTAAATTCTAGTAAATCCAAAACTTGTCTGAAATTCATGAAACTTGGCATGCTATCATGGAGTGGCATCAACATGCCGTGGTAAAGTTTTTGTCCCATTTGGGGCAGGTTTGGGTATATGCTTCTCACAAACCAGAGCTTCTCACAACAAGCATGATGGTTTCGGTAGGGACCCCCCCAACTTTGGGGGCGAAACGATATCCATTTCCTCTTATTGCTTTCAAAATTTTTTCTCGTGTCAACATAGAACAACAAGAGTGTTGTGTTATTTTTTGTGATTTTTTGGGGTTCGTTTGGATATTTTTATGCGTTAGGTGAGTTTTCAAGGCATTTATGTGCATAATTCAAATTTGGACTACATGCACATGCTCCCGTACATATAAATTGGTTGAAAAATCAAATCTTTGTCCCTGGGTCCATGCTTAGGTCCCACGCAAGAAATGGGAATGAATGTCAAACACCCTTGCACCGTCACTCAACCGTAAACATTGAGATACCTGGTTTTTAAATTCAAGTAAATCCAAAACCCGTCTGAAATTCATCAAACTTGGCATGCTATCATGGAGCGGCATCACCATGCCATGGTAAATTTTTTGTCCCATTTCGGGAGGTGCGGGCATATGCTTCTCACAAACCAGAGCTTCTCACAACAAGCATGATGGTTTCGGTAGGGACCGCCGCAAGTTTGGGGGCGAAACGATATCCATTACCTCTTATTGCTTTCAAATTTTATCTCATGTCAACGTAGAACAACATGACTGTTGTGTTATTTTTTGTGATTTTTCGGGGTTCGTTTGGACATTTTTATGCATTAAGCGAGTTTTGAATGCATTTATGTGCATAATTCAAATTTGAACTACATGCACATGCTCCCGTGCATATAAATTGGTTCAAAAATCAAATCATTGTCCTCGGGTGCATGCTTAGGTCCCATGCTAGAAATGGGAATGAATGTCAAACACCCTGCCACCGTCACTCGGCCGCAAACATTGAGATACCTGGTTTTTAAATTCTAGTAAATCCAACACTCGTCTGAAATTCATGAATCTTGGCATGCTATCATGGAGCGGCATCAACATGGCGTGGTAAATTTTTTGTCCCATTTGGGGCAGGTTTGGGTATATGGTTCTCCCAAACCAGAGCTTCTCACAACAAGCATGATGGTTTCGGCAGGGATCGCCCCAACTTTGGGCGCGAAATGATATCCACCTCTTATTGCTTTCAATTTTTTCTCTCGTGTCAACATAGAACAATAGGAGTGTTGTATTATTTTTGTGATTTTTCGGGGTTTGTTTGGATATTTTTACGCATTAAGTGAGTTTTCCATGCATTTATGTGCATAATTCAAATTTGAACTAAATGCACATGCTCCCGTGCATATAAATTGGTTAAAAAATCAAATCTTTGTCGTTGGGTGCATGCTTAGGTCCCATGCAAGAAATGGGAATGAAAGTCAAACACCCTGCCACCGTCACTCGACCGTAAATATTGAGATACCTGGTTTTAAATTCTAGTAAATCCAAAACTCGTCTGAAATTCATGAAACTTGGCATGCTATCATGGAGCGGCATCAACATGCCGTGGTAATTTTTTTATCCCATTTGGGGCGGGTTTGGGCATATGCTTCTAACGAACCATGGCTTCTCACAACAAGCATGATGGTTTTGGTAGGGACCGCCCCATCTTTGGCGGCAAAACGATATCCATTGCCTCTTATTTCTTTCAATTTTTTTCTCAAGTCAACATAGAACAATAGGAGTGTTGTGTTATTTTTTGTGATTTTTCGGGCTTCGTTTGGACATTTTTATGCATAAAGTGAGTTTTTAATGCATTAATGTGCATAATTCAAATTTGAACTACATGCACGTGCTCCCATGCATCTAAATTGGTTGAAAAATCAAATTTTTGTCCTTGGGTGCATGCTCAGGTCCCATGCAAGAAATGGGAATGAATGTCAAACACCCTGCCACCATCACTCGACCGCAAACATTGAGATACCTGGTTTTTAAATTTTAGTAAATCCAAAACTCGTCTGAAATTCATGAAACTTGGCATGCTATCATGGAGCGGCATCAACATGTCGCGGCAAATTGTTTGTTCCATTTGGGGCAGCTTTGGGTATATGCTTCCAACAAACCAGAGCTTCTCACAATAACCATGATCGTTTCGGTAGGGACCGCCCCAACTTTGGGAGCGAGACGATTTCCATTGCCTCTTATTGCTTTCAAAATTTTTCTCGCGTGAACATAGAACAACAAGAGTGTTGTGTTATTTTTTGTGATATTTCGGGGTTCGTTTGGAAATTTTTCTGTATTAAGTGAGTTTTTAGTGCATTTATGTGCATAATTCAAATTTGAACTGCATGCACATGCTCCCGTGCATATAAATTGGTTGAAAAATCGAATCTTTGTCCTTGGGTGCATGCTTAGGTCTCATGCAAGAAATGGGAATGAATGTCAAACACCCTGCCACTGTCAATCGGCCACAAACATTGAGATACCTAGTTTTTAAATTCTAGTAAATTCAAAACTTGTTTGAAATTCATGAAACTTGGCATGCTATCCTGGAGCGGCATCAACATGTCGTGGTAAATTTTTTGTCCCATTTGGGGCATGTTTGGGTATATGCTTCTCACAAACCATAGCTTCTCACAACAAGCATGATGATTTCGGTCGGGGCCGCCCCAACTTTGGGGGACAAACGATATCCATTTCCTATTATTGCTTTCAAATTTTTTTCTCTTGTCAACAAAGAACAACGTGAGTGTTGTGTTAATTTTTGTGATTTTTCGGGGTTCGTTTGGACATTTTTATGCATTAAGTGAGTTTTCAATGCATTTATGTGCATAATTCAAATTTGAACTACATGTACATGTTCCCGTGCATATAAATTGGTTGAAAAATCAAATCTTTGTCCTTGGGTGCATGCTTAGGTCTCATTCAAGATATGTGAATTAATGTCGAACACCCTGCCACCGTCACTCGGCCGCAAATATTGAGATAACTAGTTTTTAAATTCTAGTAAATCCAAAACTCATCTCAAATTCATGAAACTTGGCATGCTATCATGGAGTGGCATCAACATGCCGTGGTAAATATTTTGTCCCATTTGGGGCAGGTTTGGGCATATGCTTCTCACGAACCAGAGCTTCTCACAACAAGCATGATGGTTTCGGTAGGGACCGCCCTAACTTTGGGGGCGAACGATATCCATTGCCTTTTATTGCTTTCAAATTTTTTCTCGTATCAACATAGAATAACATGAGTGTTGTGTTATTTTTTGTGATTTTTGTGGTTTTGTTTGGACTATTTTATTCATTAAGTGAGTTTTCAATGTATTTATGTGCATAATTCAAATTTGAACTACATGCACATGCTCCCGTGCATATAAATTGGTTGCAAAGAACAAATCTTTGTCCTTGGGTGCATGCTTAGGTCCCATGCAAGAAATGGGAATGAATGTCAACCACCCTGCCACCGTCACTCGGCCACAAACATTGAGATACATGGTTTTTAAATTCTTGTAAATCCAAAACTCGTGTGAAATTCATGAAACTTGGCATGCTATCATGGAGCGGCATCAACATGTCGTGATAAATTTTTTGTCCCATTTGGGGCAGGTTTGGGTATATGCTTCTCACAAACCACAGCTTCTCACAACAAGCATCATGGTTTCGGCAGGGATCACCCCTAGTTTGGGCGAAACGATATCCATTGCCTCTTATTGCTTTCGATTTTTTTCTCATGTGAACATAGAACAATAGGAGTGTAGTGTTATTTTTTGTGATTTTTCGGAGTTCGTTTGGACATTTTTATGCATTAAGTGAGTTTTCAACGCATTTATGTACATAATTAAAATTTGAACTATACGCACATGCTCCCGTGCATATAAGTTGGTTGATAAATCAAATCTTTGTCCTTGGGTTCATTCTTAGGTCCCATGAAGGAAATGGGAATGAATGTCAAACACCCTGCCATCGTCACTCGGCCGCAAACATTGAGATACCTGGTTTTTAAGTTCTAGTAAATCCAAAACTCGTCTGAAATTCATGAAACTTGGCATGCTATCATGGAGCGGCATCGACATGCCGTGGTAAATTTTTTGTCCCATTTGGGGTAGGTTTGGGTGTATGCTTCTCACAAACTAGAGTTTCTCACAACAAGCATGATGGTTTCGATTGGGACCACCCTAACTTTGGGGGCAAAACGATATCCATTTCCTCTTATTACTTTCAATTTTTTTCCCGAGTCAACTTAGAACAATAGGAGTGTTGTGTTATTTTTGTGATTTTTCGGGGTTCGTTTGGATATTTTTATGCATTAACTGAGTTTTCAATGCATTTATGAGCATAATTAAAATTTGAACTACATGCGCATGCTCCTGTGCATATGAATTGGTTGAAAAATCAAATCTTTGTCCTTGGGTACATGCTTAGGTCCCATGCAAGAAATGGTAATGAATGTCAAACTCCCTGCCACCGTCACTCGACCGCAAACATTGAGATACCAGGTTTTTAAATTCTAGTAAATCCAAAACTCGCCTGAAATTCATGAAACTTGGCATGCTATCATGGAGCGGCATCAACATGCCGTGGTAATTTTTTTGTCCCATTTGGGGCAGGTTTGGGCATATGCTTCTCACGAACCAGAGCTTCTCCCAACAAGCATGGTGGTTTTGGTAGGGACCGCCCCATCTTTGGCGGCGAAACGATATCCATTGCCTCTTATTGCTTTCAATTTTTTTCTCATGTCAACATAGAACAATAGGAGTGTTGTGTTATTTTTTGTGATTTTTCGGGGTTCATTTGGACATTTTTATGCATAAAGTGAGTTTTCAATGCATTTATGTGCATAATTCAAATTGGAACTACATGCACATGCTCCCATGCATATATATTGGTTGAAAAATAAAAAATTTGTCCTTGGGTGCATGTTTAGGTCCCATGCAAGAAATGGGAATGAATGTCAACTACCCTGCTATCGTCACTCGACCGCAAACATTGAGATACCTGGTTTTTAAATTCTAGTAAATCCAAAACTCGTCTAAACTTCAGGAAACTTGGCATGCTATCATGGAGCGGCATCAACATGCCGTGGCAAATTGTTTGTCCCATTTGGGGCAACTTTGGGTATATGCTTCTCACAAACAAGAGCTTCTCACAACAAGCATGATGGTTTCGGTAGGGACCGCCCCAACTTTGGGAGCGAAACGATTTCCATTGCCTCTTATTGCTTTCAAATTTTTCCTCGCGTCAACATAGAACAACAGGAGTGTTGTGTTATTTTTTGTGATATTTTGGTGTTCGTTTGGACATTTTTATGTATTAAGTGAGTTTTAGTGCATTCATGTGCATAATTCAAATATGAACTGCATGCACATGCTCCCGTGCCTATAAATTGGTTGAAAAGTCAAACCTTTGTCCTTGGGTGCATGCTTAGGTCTCATGCAACAAATGGTAATGAATGTCAAACACCCTGCCACCGTCACTCGGCCACAAACATTGAGATACCTAGTTTTTAAATTCTAGTAAATCCAATACTTGTCTGAAATTCATGAAACTTGGCATGTTATCATGGAGTGGCATCAACATGCCGTGGTAAATTTTTTGTCCCATTTGGGGAAGATTTGGGTATATGCTTCTCACAGACCAGAGCTTCTCACAACAAGCATGATGATTTTGGTCGGGACCGCCCCAATTTTGGGGCAGAAACTATATCCATTTCCTATTATTGCTTTCAAATTTTTTCTCGTGTCAACATAGAACAACATGAGTGTTGTGTTATTTTTTGTGATTTTTCGGGGTTCGTTTGGACATTTTTATGCATTAAGTGAGTTTTCAATGCATTTATGTGCATAATTCAAATTTGAACTACATATACATGCTCCTGTGCATATAAATTGGTTGAAAAATCAAATCTTTGTCCTTGGGTGCATGCTTAGGTCCCATGCAAGAAATGGGAATGAATGTGAAACACCCTGCCACCGTCACTCGGCCGCAAACATTGAGATACCTGGTTTTTAAATTCGAGAAAAATCCAAAACTCGTCTTAAATTCATCAAACTTGGCATGCTATCATGGAGCGGCATGAACATGCCGTGGTAAAATTTTTGTCCCATTTGGGGCAAGTATGGGCATATGCTTCTCATGAACCAGAGCTTCTCCCAACAAGCATGATGGTTTCGGTAGGGACCGCCCCAACTTTGGGGGCGAACGATATCCATTGCCTTTTATTGCTTTCAAATTTTTTCTCGTATCAACAAAGAACAATAGGAGTGTTGTGTTATTTTTCTTTGATTTTTCCGGTTTTGTTTGGACAGTTTTATGCATTAAGTGAGTTTTCAATGCATTTATGTGCATAATTCAAATTTGAACTACATGCACATGCTCAGGTGCATATAAATTGGTTGCAAAAATCAAATCTTTGTCCTTGGGGGCTGTTCGCACATGAACACGTCACCGTGTACCCTCGACGCCGGGGGTGATGCACCACAGCTCACGTCGAAGGAGACCCGTCCGGAAGCGCGGTACGCAGGCAATCCGGCGGGTGCTTTTGTAGACCCGAAACCCCACGCGCCCGGGAGGGACCCCGTCAGGGCGCGCGGCGGCTATGGGCTGCCCTAGGTCGGCCTGACCGCCCCTAGGGCCTCGAGGTTCGCCGCCCTGCAACAAGAAGAACGGACGAAGAACGAGGAAGAAGAAGAACTAGGGTTAAGGAGAAAAGATAAAAGATAAAAGTGGTAGATGATTTGTTCGATTGTGTGTTGTTCAATCGGCCGTCACCCCTTAGGTATATAAGAGGCGGCTGGACTTGCCGTGCAAGGAAAAGGCTTGGATTCACGTCCAAAACCCTAGCCAAATTCGGATTGGTTTTATCCGAACTTTCCAAAACTGTTCGGTTTAAACTGGCTGTAACTTGCGGGTAATTCTTGAGGTGGTAAACGACCTTGGATGGAAAAGTGCCCAAAAGCAATCTTGACCGTTTCGACGATACGAACAACTTTCATGTTGAACGTTTTTCGATTTGAAGCCATCTTCTAGGCCAAAACGGTCACGCAATACAGGCTGTTATTCGCGCTACCCATCAGACACGTGGCTGGTGGGGCGCGCCACTTATGGCTCTGTGACAGGGCTGTGTTCGGATGGCTGTAACTTTTGCATACGAACTTGGATTGGGACCCTTTTTATATCAAAATCGGCCGTTTCGACGAGACGCACAACTTTCATGTTGAAACTTTTTCCATTTAAAGTCATCTCAATTGGGTTTCAAGCCATTCTTTAATCTGGTGTCATCATGATCATCTCTGAACTTGTCATAACTTTTGCATCCGGACTCCGTTTTAGACCACTTTCATATCCATCTTGATCTTCTCAAAGAAAGCCATCTCATGGTGAGTTCCAATTATAAGTTTGAAGTAATCTTGACATAGATTAAAGCAACTTTTACGATTGTGCCACTTTTGAGCGTCAACACATGCCCCCCTGTTTTTTGGCAAAGCAAGCGTGCCGAAAAATAATTTGTACCATGTTGGTTCTAAGGACGATGTCAACACCCCATCGGCCATTTATATGCTTAGGACGATAATTATATATCGGCCATTATTGTTCTTGAACCCTTGATGCAAACTTGGGCGAAACCTTCTCAACTTCGTTAACAATCCGATGATAAAGTTCCATAGATATGTATCTCAAGGTCATCCTCCGGAACATATTGTTCCCCCTTTTGCTAGGATTTTGTAGATAATCAATAAACTCTCTCCAATCCTTAGTATCACCTGCATCAAAATTCATTAGTGGCCGAAGCTGTGAACTTCGGTTCGGCCTTACCTATGTTGACGAGACGAAGCATCGGCTATTGAGAGAAATGCAATACACCATGATTAACGTAGTAGCCGGATACTTGCTGTGCCAACTCTTTTGAATTGTCATGTCTAAATATAAGAACAATTTTAAAGCAACCCAAGGTAAATTTTGCATCTAGACATATCTCAAGATAAACTATAAGTGATTCGTCAAAACATTGATAACCCTTGGATATTTGTTGCACTACTCATAACGAATCACCGAAAGCCTCAAGATGTATATCACCTTGTCTCGCTCTCCATTCGAACTAAGGACGATGCTAGAATACTACACCGGCCATGCATTGACATATTCTTAGGGCGATAGATAAATATCGGCCATTACCATGTAAACTTCATTCAAAGCACATATAGCCGAAACAAATAAATGAAATGACAAACTAAGTATTTCGGCCCTTTGGATCAGCAACAAAAGTTGTAACTAATCAAATGTATAGTGACTTGGTAATACCCTTTCATGATGTAAGAAATTATATGGCATCCATGGATTAAAATAAGCCTATTGAGGTTTACCAATCATACCTGATGACGAATTCCATGACATGGGCGTTAATGGCATAGTTGAAGAATATGGATAATGTGCAGACCGAAGATGCTGAAACCTTCGGCTTCGTCCTTCATAGTTTTCACTCTTTTCCTTCTTCACCTTTGCCGCACTTCTTGTAATGGAAGCTTGCACATAATTCTTATTTTGATCACTTCCTTTGGGAACCCATGCCATGTTTCTTTCTTCAAGTTCTTGTGCACTAAGTTTTTGTAGTTTCTTCTTTTGCCAATATGATAAGTCGAGTGGGCACCCCGGCTGCGATTTTGTCTTGGCCAATGGCAATCCTTTTTTGGCTTTGTGCACTCTCAACTTCTTTTCTTCAGATTTGGCACTTTGACTGTCAATAATTGGTTGCTTCATCTCATTGCCTTTAGTAGCCAATGTCAACACTTTAATTGGCTCTTTTTCATTTGAGATCAAATCTGAAGTTGCACTCTTACGACCATCTCTTTTAACACAGTAAACGTGCTTGACCACCTCTTTCTTCTTCCTTGAGCTCCGGACCGATTCCTTATGATTGAAACGGTCTTTAACATGTGATTGTTCAAATGTTGATCTCCTCGAAGCTTCATAATATTGGTGAGATGGTCTAAAATAAGATGGAGAATGCGCCCTTGTATCATACCTATCCCATGATGGATATGGATCTACTTGAGCATAGGGAGGCATCCACGACATTGGCATTGGCGGCCCAAAATAAGGATATGAATATGTTGCATAAAAAATGTCACTTTGCCAACGCCGATCTCATACTTGCGCCTTGGGGGTGATCTTGGTTTCTTTGCATGATTTGGCCGATAAGCATTCTTCTCTTCACTCTTCTTTTGATATTTATCCAATAGTTCAGCGAAGGTGATTTTTGATCTCTTACACTTGCGCTTATTCCGGCCTTTGTTTTCTTTTGGTTTGCTTTCATCGATCATTGGATTTGCTTGCTGCCCCCCAGTCCTTGGCGTCTCCATTGTAGCTTCGATGAAACTCTCGCCCTCAAGATTATGCTCGTTATGCTCTTCAACAACTTCTTTACTTGAAAGCTTAATCCCATCACCTGCAGCTTTTACATTCTCTATAAATGGATCGTCTTGAAGCAGCCGATGCAAAAACTTTTTGCCATCGGGACCAATCGGAATAGACTGGTCATCTCTTGGTGTTTCAACAAACTTCAATCGTCCTTTCTCAATGGCCGATTTAACTATTTGACGAAACATGTTGCAATCCTCAAAATTATGCTTGGATGAATCATGCAACTTACAATACATTCGTCCTTGGATTGATGGCTTAACATGGTGATCTAGAATTGTAATGTAATTCTTTTTCAGCAACAGATCAAATATTTGATCACACATGCTTGAACTGAAGGTATACTTCGTGTTTTCTAGCCGATCTTGTTGTTTGAACGGCTTTGGAGATAAGCAAATGAATGGTTCAGATTTGTAATCTCCCCATTCGGCTATGTATTGTGTTTTCCACTCTATCTCCGATGTCTTTGTATAAGATATTATATTAGCATCAGTTTTCTCAATAGAATTTAACCTTGGCTTTAAATTTCTGAAATGAAGATATTTAGAACATACATGTCTTAGTTGAGACCAAGTGCAAGCCAAGTACGAAATAAGCAAAGCTACCCAACTAGATATGAACTTTACATAAAGCAACGGGGAAAGCTTTGACTGTAACAATAAGTCAATATCGGTCTTTATAAATGGCATAATGGGTTGACCGATATGTTCCATAACAAATTTATTGCTAACAAGTAAATTACCCTTCTTCATTGGTCTTTCAAAATTACTTATGAGAATATTTCTTATAGATGCATCAATAATGAAGTCGCGACCAAATCTGAAAATAGGTAAATTACTCTCTATGCATACCTCTTCAAATATGTTGGGAGAACATGATGGTGGTGTCACTTGAAGAACATCTTGCTCCGTCTTTGGATGGCTCCCCAACTTCTTTTCATCATCTTTTTCTTGAATCCGTGCATCATTGCTTTGAAGATCCATATCAGCCGAACTTTGTTCGGCCACTTGTTCTTGTCCTTGAGGCTTGTCAATTTCTATGGCACGGAACTCATAGGGCAGGAAGTAGGTTCAATTGACTTCGGAAAAATCAAGTATGACTGTTTTGCTATGCTTTCCATGCCCTTTCTCAATAATGCTTGCCTCTTTGGATTTGATAGACTCAGAATATATACTACTTGATTCGGCTTTTCTAATAACCGAATTTTCTTTGTTACCTGAATCAACAACTTTATCTTTTTGAATTTGCAAGGCTTCTCGCTCTCGTCTAATTTTAGCCCACATCTCAGCTTGGCGAGCTTTAAACTTTTTCATCTCAATTTCCATCCACTCGTCACGAGATTGCCCCCCAATACTTTGAGACTCTTTCGGCAATGAGGTGCTGAAACTTTGTGATTGTTTAGGTGGTACACTGGATGGTACAGCACTGGGCATTTGCATCATTTGCACAACTCTAGCTTTTACATCAGCAAAATCATGAGGCTTCCCGCCTTCTATTAGTTCCTCGCGAATAGAGTTGCATAAATCCCAAGAGAATGTAAGCTTGTTCTCAATTACCCAGTCTGGATATGGTTGCCCCCCAATGCTTTTAGACTCTTTCAGCAATGAGATGTTGCCGAAATTCTGTAATTGTATAGGGGGGACATGATATGCCACGGTATTAGGTGAAGGCATTTGTGCTCCTGCAGAAGTTTCACTTATTCGGCCATTACCATTAAGGTGCGGAGCCGAATTATGGACATCAACAGTTGCGTATGGTGCCAAAAAACTAGTAGCATGAGGTGTAGCATATGATGTTTGAGGGTAATTGGCCGAATAACTAGTAGTAGCATGGCCAATTCCCCTATCCACCAGCATGTTTCGATTAACATGTTGCAAATTAGTTGCCGGTGAATAAAAAGATGAAACACTATGTTGCATGCCATTGAAAGATCCTACATGGGGTGTTTCAACTTGATTAACCGAACTCATCATGTTGTTCATCGGCATATGCATTTGTGGGGTTGCCGATGCATGGGAGTTGGGATACATATGTTGCATGCTGCTAAAATTATATGAAGTAGAATCATGGAGATTTTGTTGCATCGGCCCTTGCACATAATTAGATGCATGATTGATAAAGCTAGGGCTAGCCGATACATTATGCTCATTAGATGATCTAGCAACAACATATGTATTATTTGCATCTACATATATGAATTGGGTATTCATATTACCTTTGTAGATTGCAAACCCTAGATGACGATCTCTTGTAGCAAGAACGGGCCGCAGACCGTTCAAAGCTTCGTCCCCAGCGGAGTCGCCAAAAAGTGTGTTCGCACACGAACACGTCACCGTGTACCCTCGACGCCGGGGGTGATGCACCGCAGCTCACGTCGAAGGAGGCCCGTCCGGAAGCGCGGTACACAGGCAATCCGGCGGGTGCTTTTGTAGACCCGAAACCCCACGCGCCCGGGAGGGACCCCGTCAGGGCGCGCGGCGGCTATGGGCTGCCCTAGGTCGGCCTGACCGCCCCTAGGGCCTCGAGGTTCGCCGCCCTGCAACAAGAAGAACGGACGAAGAACGAGGAAGAAGAAGAACTAGGGTTAAGGAGAAAAGATAAAAGATAAAAGTGGTAGATGATTTGTTCGATTGTGTGTTGTTCAATCGGCCGTCACCCCTTAGGTATATAAGAGGCGGCTGGACTTGCCGTGCAAGGAAAAGGCTTGGATTCACGTCCAAAACCCTAGCCAAATTCGGATTGGTTTTATCCGAACTTTCCAAAACTGTTCGGTTTAAACTGGCTGTACCTTGCGGGTAATTCTTGAGGTGGTAATCGACCTTGGATGGAAAAGAGCCCAAAAGCAATCTTGACCGTTTCGACGATACGAACAACTTTCATGTTGAACGTTTTTCGATTTGAAGCAATCTTCTAGGCCAAAACGGTCACGCAATACAGGCTGTTATTCGCGCTACCCATCAGACACGTGGCTGGTGGGGCGCGCCACTTATGGCTCTGTGACAGGGCTGTGTTCGGATGGCTGTAACTTTTGCATATGAACTCGGATTGGGACGATTTTTATATCGAAATCGGCCGTTTCGACGAGACGCACAACTTTCATGTTGAAACTTTTTCCATTTGAAGTCATCTTAATTGGGTGTCAAGCCATTCTTTAATCTGGTGTCATCATGAGCATCTCTGAACTTGTCATAACTTTTGCATCCGGACTCCGTTTTAGACCACTTTCATATCCATCTTGATCTTCTCAAAGAAATCCATCTCATGGTGACTTGCAATCATAAGTTTGAAGTAATCTTGACATAGATTAAAGCAAGTTTTACGATTGTGCCACTTTTGAGCGTCAACAGGGGCATGCTTAGGTCCCATGCAAGAAATGGGAATGAATGTCAAACACCCCGCCACCGTCACTCAGCCGCAAGTATTGAGATAGATGGTTTTTAAATTCTAATAAATCCAAAACTCGTGTGAAATTCATGAAACTTGGCATACTATCATGGAGCGGCATCAACATGTCGTTGTAAGTTTTTTTGTCCCATTTGGGGCAGGTTTGGGTATATGCTTCTCACAAACCAGAGCTTCTCACAACAAGCGTGATGGTTTCGGCAGGGACCACCCCAAGTTTGGGGGCGAAACGATATCCATTGCCTCTTATTGATTTCAATTTTTTTTCTCGTTTGAACATAGAACAATAGGAGTGTTGTGTTATTTTTTGTGATTTTTCGAGGTTCGTTTGGACATTTTTATGCATTAAGTGAGTTTTCAATGCATTTATGTGCATAATTAAAATTAGAACTATATGCACATGCACCCGTGCATATAAATTGGTTGATAAATCAAATCTTTGTCCTTGGGTGCATTATTAGGTCCCATGAAGGAAATGGGAATGAATGTCAAACACCCTGCCACCGTCACTCGGCCGCAAACATTGAGATACCTGGTTTTTAAATTCTAGTAAATCCAAAACTCGTCTAAAATTCATGAAACTTGGCATGCTATCATGGAGCGGCATCCACATGCCGTGGTAAATTTTTTTGTCCCATTTGTGGCAGGTTTGGGAATATGCTTCTCACAAACCAGAGCTTCTCATAACAAGCATGATGGTTTTGGCAGGGATCGCCCCAAGTTTGGGGGCAAAACGTTATCCATTGCCTATTATTACTTTCAATTTTTTTCTCGTGTCAACATCGAACAATAGGAGTGTTGTGTTTTTTTGTGATTTTTCAGGGTTTGTTTGGACATTATTATGCATTAAGTGAGTTTTCAATGCATTTATGTGCATAATTCAAATTTGAACTACATGCACATGCTCCCATGCATATAAATTGGTTGAAAAATCAAATATTTGTCCTTGGGTGCATGCTTAGGTTTCATGCAAGAAATGGGAATGAATGTCAAATACCCTGCCACCGTCACTCAGCCGCAAACATTGAGATACGTGGTTTTCAAATTCTAGTAAATCCAAAACTCATCAGAAATTCATGAAACTTGGCATGCTATCATGGAGCGGCATCAACATGTCGTGGTAAATTTTTTGTTCCATTTGGGGCAGGTTTGGGTGTATACTTCTCACAAACTAGAGCTTCTCACAACAAGCATGATGGTTTCGGTAGGGACCGCCCCAACTTTGGGGGCGAAACGATATCCATTGCCTCTAATTGATTTCAAATGTTTTCTCGTGTCAACATAGAACACTAGGAGTGCTGTGTTATTTTTTGAGATTTTTTGGGGTTCATTTGGACATTTTTATGCATTAAGTGGGTTTTCAATGCATTTATGTGCATAATTCAAATTTGAACTACATGCACATGCTCCCGTGCATATAAATTGGTCGAAAAATCAATTCTTTGTCGTTCAGTGCATGCTTAGGTCCTATGCAAGAAATGAGAATGAATGTCAAACACCCTCCCACCGTCACTCGGCCGCAAACATTGAGATACCTGGTTTTTAAAATTTAGTAAATCCAAAACTCGTCTGAAATTCATGAAACTTGGCATGCTATCATGGAGCGGCATCAACATGCGGTGGTAAATTTTTTGTCCCATTTGGGGCAGGTTTGGGTACATGCTTCTCACAACAAGCATGATGGTTTCGGTAGGACCGCCCCAACTTTGGGAGCGAAACAATATCCATTGCCTCTTATTGCTTTCAAATTTTTCTCCTGCCAACATAGAACAGGAGTATTGTGTTATTTTTTGTGATTTTTCAGGGTTTGCTTGGACATTTTGATGCATCTTGTGAGTTTTCAATGCATTTATGTGCATGATTCAAATTTGAACTACATCTCTTGATCACAAACGTTTTAGATAGAACACCCGTATGCAAAGTGGGAGCAGGATTTGTGCATCTCTTGAACACAAACGGTTCTTTTGGATGACCCGTGTGAACCACTTACAAACAATTTGGTAAGATTTGCATCTGTCGTATTGGGTGTGCTGCCATTTATCAAACTACAAAGATTGACATTTATTTATCTAGTAGCATTGCCATTTGCCAAGCTTTTAACACTGCGATTTGTCAAAATGTGAAGCTAAAAATCACTAGCAGTATTTAATTTTCGCAAAAAAAAATCAGTAATTATGCATAGATGGAGGCGAGGAGGCGTGTTCAGCCAGGCATGCAGCGGGCGGTGCAGTACTATTCAATTTGACAGCGGGCGGCGCAGTTCTCGATACGGCTTTAATGCAGACGAGGGAGAGGGTAGCGGTTCCCGAAATTTTGAATGGCTAATGATGCATCCTCCTTCAATTAGCATCGTGTGAATGCATGAGGGAAGTAATGGGAGGACCGGGAAATGAAGCAGCACGATGTGAATGCAACGCAATTTGCACTCATATAAAGGCGCCCCTCCATTCCAATGTATCTACCATATCGTACGCACCTAAGCATTTTCCTAAGAACCTACACTAATAAGCGCAATAGTGCCCACTCCAGACCCATGGCGGCGATGCGCGCGAGCAGCTAGCGGCTGTGCCAGATGGTCCACGACACAGGCATGCGGCATGGCATTGTGGATCATCTCCATACGGTGTTAGTGACCGGCTGGTGGATGGCCGCCATCGACGCCAGTTACGACTCTCAGTTGGACCAGATGATCGTTTGCACCACTAACAGGTTCACCGTCGTCAAGAAGCTCACGGACGACATCGCTGTACTCTTCCAGCCCGCCCGCCCGGGCTCCTCATTGCCTGCCACCCTAATCGGCCTCCATGCTTAGAACCTCTTTCAAGCACCGGTGGCCCTGCGACTGCCCGCCGACGCTACAAAGAATGTCCACCTGGAGGTCGCGCTCGCCGCGAGGGACCTCGCCCTACAAGAAATCTTCGACCTACACATCCATGTGTATGAGCGAATCATGCACATAGGTATCTACAAGGCCAGTGAGGACGCTACAACGTTGGCCTTATTCAGCTGGCTAGAAGCCTTGGATGCCTTTGCTGAGAAGCACCTTGACTTCGCCACAAAAGTCGTCGCTCCTTAGCCGCCGGTCGGTGGCCCGACCGGCGCACTGGGTTGAGGAGGAGGAGGTCGTACGTTGATGGATGCATCATTCTTCTTCCCTCTTGTAACCACCACTACGATCGCATCATCATGGCCTTAATTCTTATTTTGCTATTGCATTCTCGTTCCAGTCAATACACACATGTGCTATCCCTTTAATTTTCTTAATACAAACATGTCCGTTCCAGCCTTATTTTGATTGGCTTGAATGAAGGTCTATCCCGCCGTTAGGCGCCGCGATGCGCTCCGCTCCCGTCTATTGGCGCACTCTGCTCGCGTTCGTTGGCATGTTGCGCGCTCTGCTCACATTCCTCGGCGTGCTCGGCTTGTAGAGATCTTTTCTTTGCGTGTTCAACTCCTATGTGTATGTATGTATGTATATATATGGTTGCTCGCCATTGAGGCGACCGCGGAGCGCTCTGCTCGCGTCAATCCGCGCACGCTCTGCCAACGGTTGGGCGTGCGCTTGATCACGTCGGGGGCCCCGTATGCATGCGGTTGCGCCGCGTGCGTTGCCACGCAATGAAGTTACATGCGGCACGATGGAGTTATGCGCTGCAAATTAGAACTGCCATCAGGTCCTACCGATATTCCTGGCCATCAACCTTTCGATCGCGCCCCACAACACAACAAGGACACCCACGATGACACATAGAGAGGAGATGTCTAGCGGCGCTCCAATGGAGTTCGGCGAGCATAGAGTGGAGACCCACGCGAGGGAGATGGATCTCTCGGTGGTGTACACCATCGACCTGGCCATGGTGGATGATTACATCAACACCGTTGATCAGTTGCTTGCTGGAGACAAGTACAAGGTGGTCGGCATCGACCTTTAGTACACCGCCGGTCGTCACGACATAGATCATATGGTTGCCGTCGCCCAGTAGTGCATGCGCCAACATGTCCTCATCCACCACTACTGCATGGCCATAGAGCCTTGCGCCCATTTCAACAGGTTTGTCAATAGCACCGACTACAAGTTCGCCACGGTGGAAACCACTGACGATGTAAAAGCGCTCAGGGTTACAGGCTTGGCCTGCCATAACCTTGTCAAAATCCGTCAGCACTACAGGGTCTAGGGCAGCATGAAGAAGGACTCCCTGGTTGAACTCGCCTCGGCCATCGTCGACCCCTACTACGAAAAGATGAAGCAGGATGCCAAGAGAACAAGTCATGTATCCTGGCACAGGGCCTGGATGAACCTCACCTCAGGTTCTGTCACACCCTGATTTTCATGCCACATCACTTAAGCTAATAGTCATGCTAAAATGTGGTTTGGCAAAAACTTTTGAGTGTTTTTGACCTTGCTTGATTGGTTTTCTGTTTGCTGTTAGCTAGTGCTCTAAAAATCAAATAAATCATCCCTACTCTTATACTTCATCTCCTTGATCCAAAACCTTTTCCCAATGATCATGCCATGTGTATAGAACAGTATAGTATTTTCTTACAAAAATATTTTGGCCAAATAGTATTTTCTAAAATTAGTTTTCCAAAAACCCTTGAATTGAGGTTTGCACTGCGAGTACCTTGTTTAGGGTGTGAAAAATCTTTCAAAAAGTATATTTGAATCCTATTAGGTATATGACTCCCTTAGACCACAAAATTATAATTTTAAAAGTTATTTTTATATTTTATTTAAATGCTTTTTCTTTAGGCCAGAAATGGTCTTTAATAGGTTAAAATTATTTAACTGTTTCAAAAATATTTTTCAAAATTCAGGGAAGCTCATAGCACATATATTGTCCATATATAAGAGTTTCAACACATGGTCACTTTCAAAATGTTGGACAAATCCTTCCAAAACCCTTTCTGGATCTTTCAAGCTTTTGAAATATTTACAAAGGAATATTCTCTAAAAATTCCAGGGAAGTTCTATCATGTCAAATATGACATATTTGATGATCTTACAAAGCCTCATGCCTTGAAGATCAAGAAAACATCATCTAATCCCCTCAAAACCATTTCCGTCCCCCGATGGAAGTTGTTTTCTTGGGATCTCGAGATGGCGACTCCCACCTCTCCACCGCCACCCTAACCCTATCCACCACCACCACCGGCGATCTCCACATCTCTCCGCGGATTTTGTCATCTGATCGGCTCATCATCTCCGGCGCTCCTTCCTCTCTCTTTTGGTTATCATCTTCCTTATGGCGGTCCATGCAGCGATCTCCCTGGGATTGGATTTCTCCCCGGGGATGAAGTTGGCGTCCGAGATCCAACGCGTCTTCAAGAGATCGGTGCATCCCACGTCGGACACAGACCATTTTACTATGGTGGTCTCCTTTGCACGGCATACTTTCCGGCTGGATGACGAGAACATGGGGTTCGCTCTAGAGGCGGCCATCGGAGGATATTGCTCGTGTCTCAAGGTATCGCTCCTCCACCATGGCGTTTTCTCATTCAACATTTCTTGCAAGGATGTGGGTTTTTTCATTCTGCACCAGAGGAGTTTTGTTTGTGATCAGTTCAAGTGTTTCTTCCACCTCTGGGGTCATGATGGCCCAGATTGGAAGAAAGAATTTCGTCTTTGGCAATCTGAATGCCAAGAGGAATGGGTTTTAGTTAGTCCCTCTAAGAGAAGAGCTAGCCTTGGTTTACAGGCCATGCAACATGCTCAGGCCAAATCTTCTCTACGTGCACACACGGCCAAAGCTATGCCTAGCAAGCGTGCTACGTTTGCCACGTTCATACAATATCCCGCACGTAAGGGTTATAGCTACGGCCCATCCACCGATGAAGTGGCCACGGTCCGCGAAGCTGGTTATCATGTCTCGTCCCATGAGGATGTGAATGCGGATGTTTCTTCTCTGGTGACGACCTCACCGCCGGCCAAGCTTCTAATTCGGTTTGGAACAGTTCCACCTTCCCCGGAGGGTTTATCTCCTACTCGTTTAAACCCAGGATCTTCGGGTAGTCGTTTGATTTTTGCCTTGGAAGGTTTGGATTCTCCACCTAAGTTGGGCTCGTGGGGCCAGCCCATTGAATTTTCTGATGATGACAGTAGCAGCCCTTCGCCCCTGGCTTCCAAAAATCCATCTGCTCGGGATATTATCAATGATCTGCAAAGTTTTGACGAGATGATTGAAGATATGGCTGCAAAGTATTGGGATTGTCAGAACAGTTTGGCTATGCGCCACACGTCAGAGACATGCACGAATCAGGTCCGCTGCCGTAATTGTTTTCGTTCAGGACACGTTAAAAAAATTGCACAGGCAAGCCGCCTGACTTGTCCGTCTGGGTGCCTAAAATCCTATCACCGGGTTTTGGGAAGCGGGACCGAAAAGAGGACCTTTCCTCCCCCGTCTCTCCAGTTTCCCGAGGCCAAACGACTCCGGAGAAAACCCCATCCTCTGCTCCTCCGCCGCAACCATCACCGCCTCCGCAACCACCACCGCCTTCCCGCCCTGCCTCGCATTGCCAAGCTTACTCTAGCTCTGGTCCGGCTACTCCCTCGTAGCCTCCAATGGCGATGTATGCGATTGACCCGCATCGCTTCATCCCTGCGGGTTTTGACATTGAAGATGGTGGAGCGGATCGCCTGCCCCGCACCTTCTACACGCCGGCCCTCCCACCACCCCGAGCGCATGAGCAGTATATGGTGGCCATTGTGGAGCCTGTCACACCTCAAGAGTTGGTGGGTGTTCGTCGTCAACAGGTTCTGGATTTCTTAGTTCAAGTGATGCATGTTCCGGTTATCTCTGCTCAGACTTGGTTTCAAGGTGTGGGTCTGTTTGAGATGGAAGATCCAGTTATTCGAGGCTCGTTTACTCTGCACCCACCTTTTCCGTTAGGGGTTGATGATGAAGGCAATGAGTTTTTTGTCCGTTTTATTCCACACAACCAGGGTGAGGGCTTCCGTGCCATTCATGGCCAACAGACGAGATGGCTGATGTTTATTGGGATCCCTCTGGACTATAGGAACGCTCAATGCATTGCCGAGATGGTTGGTACTTTTGGACAGTTCCATTACTGGAATAGCACTGACAGGCGTAAGGTTCGATCTTTGGTCCGTGCATCCTTCCCTGATAATGCATTAGTCCCTCGATCGGTGACCTTTAGGGAGTTTGCCAATTGAGGTGAGGTCATGGTGTCATGGTCTACTGGATGCTATATTTTATCAGGTGAATTTGCTGGTGCCATGATCCCAGCGGATGAAGATCCTATGCCTTTGAATGGGAATCCCCACCCGATGCCTGGAGCTGAGGTGCCGCAGCCGTTCTGGGCAATGCCGCCATACCCTGCTCTTGGCTGGAATGCAGTCCCTCCGGGCCAAAATCAAGGTCAGAATGTCATGGCTAGGTGGGCCGATAATGTGCAACAATATGCGGGATGGGGCCTATGGGAAGAACATGCGCATCCTATGCAACAGGCAGACGAAGTCCCACCAGCCCAGGACCAGAATTCCATGATCCTGAATCCCTCCATGGATTCCTCTGATGATGAGAATATGGTTGAAGTCCAGCAGCCTCTACCGATATTGCAGTTGGACCCAATTCAGCTTGGTATGGTCAAACTTTTTTACGGGCCAGTTCTTCCGCCATCTATGATCTGGGAGCGATCTTTCAAGTCCTTGTTGCCTGTATTTGCCACCAGAGATATTCAACCTTGCATGTCTGGGTTTGCTGCGTCAATGAGGCAAGTTTCCTTTGGCTCTGAGGATCTGCAGAACAAATTTTTGCTTTGGAATACCAAGCAATGCCCTACCGAACCTGGAAATAACTCTTCGGTGGTTATTGAAGAGCTGCCCTCTGATGATCAGTCATGCTTTACTTCCCAGCCTCCTATTACTCCTTCGCAAGACTCTCAGCAGGACTTCCAGTTCACGTCTGCCACTCCAACCCCGCTAGGCAAGCGGCCACGTCAGTCTGTTCGCTCCAGGCGCTCTGTCACGCTTGTCGAGCCAGTTCTGGACTTCAGTAACAGGAGAATGACGCGCAGTTCCGCAAAAGGGACGGGCATGAAGCCGGTTTCGGCTATCCAGTTGTAGCCTACACCCCTGCGTCGCCCGAAGGCAAAGAAGCTTCGCCTGGAGGATGATCACAGCCAGCTCCCTCTACCAGCCCCAACGCCTATACCTACATTGCAGGCAATTGGAGTGGCGCTGGGTATTGCCCCGGAGTATCTATTGGTTGAGATGCTTATGGCTTCTCCACGTGCTGCTGAAGACGACAATGGCCCACATGATGATTGACATCCAGCGAAGTTTGATAGAGAGTTGGGCACTTTTATTTGTGTGTCCGTTTTACACTAGTACTATCTGTCTATGCGCATGTCTGAACTCTTTGGTTTCCTCTGTTGGCACTTTTATTGTTATCTTGTCCATGTTGTTAAGCAGCTGGATTTACTACTACTTCGCAGCCCTATTCTTATATGGATAATCGTCATTATCGTAATTGGAATGTGCTTTGCTGGAACGTGCGAGGACTGAATTCTGAGGCTAGGCAGCGTGATTTACGTGCTAAAATTGAAGAGAGCGACTGCTCTATTATTTGCCTACAGGAAACTAAATGCGAGAATTTTGATATCCGAAAGATTAGATCCTTTTGTCCTAGGAGGTTCGATCAATTCGTGTTCTCACCTTCTGTTGGAGCCTCTGGTGGGATCCTGGTCGTCTGGAACTCATCGATTTTTCATTGCCAGCTCATTGACATCCAGAGATATAGTGTCGTGGTCTCCTTCCAATCCCTGCACAATTCTGAAAAATAGACCTTAGTCTCAGTATATGGGCCATGCGAGGGTCAGCCTAGGGACGATTTTGTTAACTGGCTATACCATTTAGTTATCCCTCCAGATGAAAATTGGCTGCTGTTGGGGGACTTCAACTTCATCAGATCTTTGGACAACAGAAACCTCCCGGGTGGTGACCCCAATGATATTTTCCTTTTCAATGAAATAATTGGTCACCTTGGTCTTTTAGAGTTGCCTTTGAAGGGCCGTAGCTACACCTGGTCCAATATACAGCAGCAACCCTTACTTGAGTAGCTTGATTGGTTCTTCACTACGGCAGATTGGATCTCGCATTATCCGAACACTGTGGTTAACCCACTAGCCAAAACTGCCTCGGATCATGTGCCGTGTGTGGTGTCCATTGACACTACCATTCCTGCGAGAAAGACATTCCAGTTTGAAAACTTCTGGATTGATATGCCGGGGTTCATGGATTGTGTAGCCAAGTCTTGGAATGCTCCGGTTTTTTCTGATCTATCGGCTTCTGCAGTCCTCACAAAGAAGTTTAAACGGCTGAGATATGATTTGAGATCTAGGAGCAAAAAGTTTTCATACATCAAAAAAGCTTACTGTGAATTGCTCAAAGGTAATTCTGCACTTCGACCAGCTGGAGGAAGTGAGACCCTTAACCAGGCCGGAACTCAACTTCAGGAAAATTGTGAAACTCCACTATGAGCACCTGTTGAAAATCCACTATATATACTGGAAACAAAGGTGCACCATTCGCTACATAAAAGTTGGTGAGGAGAATTCGAAATTATTTCATGCAATGGCATTGGAGCACATGAGAAGGAATTCCATCTCAAGTCTAAAGACTAACTCCATGGTTGATCCTGTGACGGATCATGATCAGATGGCGGGAATTCTCTGGGCTTCGTTCAAATCTAGAACGGGCCAGTCACAAGGGATCAATATGGGCTTTGATCTCAGCCGTTTAATTCAACCCATCTCAGGTCTGGAAGAGCTGTCTATACCATTTTCTTATGATGAAATAAAAGTAGTCTTGAAAGAATTGCCGGTGGATCGGGCACCTGGCCCGGATGGATTTAATGGGATGTTTGTTAAGCGCTGCTGGCCTATAGTTGAAAAGGACTTTCTGCGGTTGATTCGGGATTTTTATGAGGGGAAGCTTTCGTTGGAAAATATTAATGGCTCTCTCATTACATTCATACCCAAGATTGTTTCTCCTGTAGGGCCTGACGACTTTCGGCCAATATCTCTCACCAACACTTGTCTTAAATTTTTAACTAAGTTGTTGGCCAACAGGTTGCGGAAGGTTATCCTTAAGTGTATCCACAAAAATCAGTATGGATTCCTTAAGGGTAGGTCAATTCAAGATTGTCTGGCCTGGAGCTTTGAATATATTCACCAATGTATACAATCCAAGCGTCCTGTCATAATCCTTAAGTTGGATTTTGCTAATGCCTTTGACACAGTTGAGCATGAGGTTATTATTCAAATGCTACAACATAAGGGGTTTCATGCCAAATGGATTTCTTGGGTGAAACAACTGCTGTCCACGAGTTCTTCGTCTGTGTTGTTGAATGGCATCCCTGGAAAGCAATTTCAGTGCAAGTGTGGCGTCAGACAGGGTGATCCCCTATCGCCTCTGTTGTTTGTCCTTGCAGCAGACTTGTTATAGTCTGTGGTTAACCAAATGCTGGAGCATAGCACTCTCTCTTTGCCTATTCAAACCCATGACAGAGAGTTTCCCATCATTCAATATGCAGATGATACGATTCTGTTTCTTGCGGCTAAGGATAATGAGCTTGTTGCACTTAAGAACATGCTGCTGACCTTTCAACAATCCACAGGGTTGAAGGTCAACTTCGCCAAATCCTCAATGATCTCTTTGAATATGAGTGATGAGGAGGCTTCAAGGCTTGCTGCTATTCTTGGTTGCAAAATTGGACAGCTCCCATTTACTTATCTTGGTTTGCCATTGGGAACTACAAGGCCAAGAATCATTGATCTAATGCCCTTGGTTGACAGCCTTGAGTGGCGATTAACCGCAAGTTCATCCATGCTGAATCAAGGCTCTCGTCTGCAATTACTTACCTCTGTTCTCACTTCTATGCCAATATATTTTCTGTGCAGCCTCATCATTCCACCAGGGATCATCAAGCAGCTTGACATAATCTTTAGGCAATGTCTTTGGAGGGGCAACAGTGATGCTCCCAAACAGTCACTAGCTGCATGGGAGCTAGTTTGCAGGCCAAAAGACAAAGGGGGCTTAGGAGTTTTAAACCTAAACATCCAGAACAAAGGGTTACTTATCAAGCATCTTCACAAATTCTATAACAAGGTTGACATTCCCTGGGTGACCTTAATTTGGAGCAGTTACTATGATCATGGTGTTCCACATGCAACAGCTGAAGCTGGATCTTTCTGGTGGAAGGATGTTTTGAAGCTACACGAGGCTTATATACCTATTGCTGTAACACCCCAAAATTTAGCAATGCTTTATTAATTAAAATTTTGCCAGTGAATTAAAATGTTGCCTTCTGCTGAGTGTTCCTGTGGATTCCAGGACAATAATTGCTTTGATTTTTGTTGGAATGTCTGCCCCTAGTAAAAACTTTCCTTTTAATGTTAGATTCTCTTTTGTGCCCTTTAAAAACTTTGCTTATATCAGCAGGATTAATTATATATTGGTCTCCACAATTTACTTCTCTATATAAATGGTTAAACCTAGTTTTAAGGCCTCTTTTGAACTGCAACTACTTGATAAATTTATTTATAATTTCAACCAAAAATTGGGGATGTCAAGTGATGCTATTAGATCACTTTTATGCAATAATATAATTATTACATCTAATATTTTGGGCTCCACAGCATGTTTGCCAATCTAGTTCAGTAGGCCATATTGCACTACAACCCCTTTAAATATTCCTTTGTTGCTTCCACCAAAATTTTGGGAGGTTCATAGCAGTGTGTTATCCATCTTTATGCAAAAACCCACCTTGGTCCTTAGGAAGATTTGAGTGAAATAGCCTCTTTTCCATTCTGGTTCAGTTTGGTGTTTTGCACTGCAACCCTAGCCTATTTTGCTCTAGAGCCTTTGAGCTTCCTCATGCTGATAGTTCCTCTTGCAAAACCCTTAAGTCCAAAATGGTGGGCCTCATGGGATAGTTTTGGTTCATGGAACAGTGCTCTGCATTTTCTGTCCAGAACTGAAATCTTGCAAAACTTGCACTAACAAGTTCTTGCTTTTGATGAACTAACCTCACCACCTTCTCACTCATCTTAGGAGACATCCATCTGGTAAGTTTTGCCATCCAAAGAGCTTGCTAGATGCCCCTGTCATTTTGTCAAACACCCTGAGTGCATAACCATTTTTGGCTTAGCTTCTGGCTCATATTATGAACTTGATTCCCTGACTAATCCAGCATGTCTCACAGCTTTGTCATTACCTGTAACCCCACCCTACTGACCCCCTTGCAAATTGGAGATCTCCAGCATGCCGTGGCATAACGCCGAGCACGTTGCGTGCGTGCTCTGGGCGCGCCCAGAGCGCGCGTTTTGCACGTGCGTGCGCCCAAGGCGCCGCGTCTCGCCTCTGGCCCCCCAACTCACTCGCAGAGCCACGCCCAGCCTTATCCTCGCTCGAGAACACGCCAAACCGCACCAGGGACTCCACAGCGCCGCCGTCAGAGCACTCCTAGCGGCACGCCGGCGAGCATAGCAGCTTTCTGCCACGGTCGGTGCCGCCCAAGCCACCCGCACTCGCCTCCTGCCCCCTGGGACTGCTCCAGCGCGTCAGCGAGCTTGTCCCCTAGCTCTCGTCGCCGCCACGTCCCCCTGCTGCAACAGAACGACGGTCGCCGGCGAGCTTATCCACTGCCGCCGCTGAACCGCCATGGCTCGCCTATTTAAAGGCGCCCGAGCCTCTCCGCATCATCATACCACTACTAGGTACCCCGTAGAGCAGTCCCGTGGCAGCCATTCGACCCCGAGAAGCTTCCTTCTCCATCTCCGACGAACACAGCCGCCGCCTCTGCCTCGACCAATCCGGCGCCACCCGAGCCTCCCCCGCTCGTCCAACACCACCGTCGTCTCCCCCTCGACCTTGCGGAGCTGCCCGACCTCTCCAACACGATCAAAACTCACCACAGCCTGAATCCCCATTTACGCCCGAAGCTCCCTCCGCCGCGGAGCTCGCCGCCGGCGACTCCCCTCGCCCCCTCCGACCAATCGACTACCGGAAGGACCGCACCAACCCCGTGGATCCATTCCCGCACTCAGTGACCCTCGAGGAACCCTGGTTCGCCGGCAACGATCGTCGGAGCCCCGCTGCCGTTCGGGCAGAGGAGGAGAAAGGGGAAAATGCTAGTCAAACCTGAGTAGTGGACCCCTGGGCCCACTGTTAGTGAGCCAACCCCGCACCCACGCGCGCGTAAGTGGAGGCGCATTCTCCGAAGTACGTATCCCTAGCTCGAAGACGTATTCTCAGCCGAATCGTTTTCTTTTTCTGTTTTGATTTAAAAACCAGATTTGACCAAACTTTGACTGGCTTTAACTTTTTAACCACAGCTCCAAATGATTTGATTCTTTTTCTGTTGTTTCCCAAATATTGTCTAGTTTATTTTCATATTTATATGAAAATTTTCCAGACAAATTTTTGGGGATGTTCTGAGTCTATGTATTGATTTCCTTTTAAATTCTTTTAAGTGTTTGAAGAGGGAGAAAGCTTCCAAAATTCTTGGAATGCTTTTCTCCTCCCCTCTACTTGAAGGCAAGCATCTTGAACCCTGTGATGATACCATTTGTGTGTTGTTTGCTTTAATCTCAAGAACTCCATTGATATGCCTAGATGTGAGCATCATTATTTCATGTGGGAAGCATACTCTTGCATATCATCATGAGGTGAATAATTCTTTTCAGTTTTGTATGCGATACCGGTGACAGCCACTACTCCTCATGCCACATCTACCTGGCGAGAGTTCGGATGGAGTCCGAAGGAAGGTTGTGTTTCGTTGAACCAACCACGTGACTGACATCTCGTTGTGACGAGGATGTGCAGTGAGGCAGCTTGTAGCATGAGGAGAGTGGCCCTGTCAGGGAACTGTGAGATCATTAAGGCACTAACCGTGCAGAATATATCTAAAACCTCCTAAGTCGACCATAGATCGAGCCTTGCTCCGGTAACCCCCATACTTGTTTCGTGCTACCACGTGTCCCTACTTCGGGTAGGATGTGGTTCAGTAAATTTGTCAACCCCTGTTCTATCACACACCGTACAGAGAGGCCACGGTGGAAGATACCGGCTGCATCCGGTAGGCAGGCCACCTGGTCCGGGGGCATGGGTGTTTCGATTAAAGCCGAAGGGGATAGCGTCCCCAGTTTCTCGCGCGCGTTATAAATTGTTGTGATCCCATGCTAGTCGAGGTTGTAGCCTCCCCACTTAAAGTTTGGCTTAACTAGTGTCGTGGGTGATTCCAGACACCGGTAAGTTAGGCTGGTGTGTGCAGTCAGGTGTGTCTTCAGATTAAAAGACCGTGGACGGAATTACTCCAGAGGGGCTATAGAAAATCCGTTATCCGTGGGTAAAGAGTGCACCCTCTGCAGAGATATAAAACCCATTCGAATAGCCGTGTCCATGGTTAAGGACTACAGTTTGGGATGGGTCGAGTGTCGGTCTTAGTGTCGATCTTCGGGGAAGAAACATTTAAGCCAGAACATTATTTATGACCTGTGATAGGTAGAGATTGTGATTTATCTTTATTGTGGACTAACCGTTCATATTACTTGAAACAGCGAGCATCCGCAGGACGGTTCCACCTCCCGGATACTCACGGTTATTTCTTTTTATTTATAAGCCCTTTATGAGATGTCGCTCAGATGTCCGACTGTGGCATTCTTTTTATTTATAAGCCCTCTCTGTGATGTCGCTCTGATGTCCGACTGTGGATTTCTTTTTATTTATAAGCCCTTTATGTGATGTAGCTCAGACGTCCGACTGTGGCATTCTTTTTATTTATAAGCCCTCTCTGTGATGTCGCTCAGACGTCCGACTGTGGCTTT
>LR738715.1:530086692-530101975 GCA_902687465.1 Secale cereale
TCTTTTTATTTATAAGCCCTCTCTGTGATGTCGCGTAGATGTCCGACTATGGCATTCTTTTTATTTATAAGCCCTTTAGGTGATGTCGCTCAGACGTCCGACTGTGGCATTCTTGTCCTTTATTTTCCTTTCCCTATGAGCCCTTTCTGTGATGTCGCTCAGACGCCCGACTGTGGCATGCCTGTTATTTATTTCATTACTACTTTCTGGTTGCATATACCCTTTTACTTGAACGCCCTGCTTACAATTATATCCTATCGCATCATTATTATCAAAGCGATCCTAAATCATCCTTAAGAATGTTTATGTCTCACCCATGTTCTTAATGTTTGCGAGTACATTCAAAGTACTCACTGGCTTGTCCCTGGCTATTGTCTTGGCCAGATTCCTTGCGAGGGAAGGAACGACGTGACGCTACCCCAGAGCCTACACCATTGGGATAGCAGCCCCGCGAAGATAGGAGTTATCCCGGTCAGCTGTTCCCGTGGGAAATGGAGTCCCACAAGCGCCGACGTACCTCAACCGCTTCCGCCATCATCTACCAAAAAACCCATGTTGTACTTATAGACTAGAATGGTCTTGTACTACATATTTGTGCCTTTGCTTGGAATTTTCTGTATCAAGAGGTGTCTCATCA
This sequence comes from Secale cereale, assembly GCA_902687465.1. Classification (NCBI taxonomy): domain Eukaryota; kingdom Viridiplantae; phylum Streptophyta; class Magnoliopsida; order Poales; family Poaceae; genus Secale; species Secale cereale. The sequence goes on from LR738715.1 coordinate 530,087,330, forward strand.
GCTAACAGTAATCCTGGGGCTGGTGAGCACAAGGTCCGCCTTTGGGAAAATTACATCCCGAAATTCCGGTCCTGACAATTGCCTCGGTTCACATCAACATGGGTGACTCTGCTTTGTTCTGGACTGACTCTTGGCACATTTGGGGCTCTGCTCGACCACTATGTTGGAGATTGCCAAGGTTATATTCCTTTGTCAATAATGATAAGATCTCCATGCAGGAATTCCTTCAATCACAGGATCTATTCTCCATGTTTTATTTGCCAATTTCTCATGAAGCTGCTGATGAGTTGCACATTTTGGAAGGTTGGATCATGCAGTTAGAAAGAGACCCTCTTATACCTGATGTTTGGATATGGCCGGGTAAATCAAAGGAATACACTGCCAAGAGCTTTTACACGGTCATGCACTCACATCTACCGACAATACATCCTTGCAAATGGTTGTGGCAGAGTAGGTGCACCATGAAGATCAAGGTTTTTGGGTGGCTGCTTTTCTTTGACAGATTAAACACCAAGGACATGTTGGTTAGAAGGCACTGACGCTCTAACCAAGATGAAAATCTTTGTCTCATTTGAAGTGACCTAGTGTATGAAGATAGAATGCACATGTTTTTTAACTGCACCTTCAGCTATAGAGTCTGGAATTATCTGGGCATTGATTGGTTGGGAGGCTCTGATATTCGGCAATGTATCATGCATGCAAGGTCCAGCTTCAGACACCCTTTCTTCTTTGAGGTCATGCTAACTGCTGCTTGGAATATTTGGATTTTGAGAAATGGCAGAACCTTCAGAGCTGAGAGAGCCACTTTCAGTGCTTGGAAGTGCAAATTCATCCATGATATATCATTACTTGCTCATAGGGTGAAGGATTGTATAAAACCAAAACTTTTGGCATGGGTTAATTCTTTGTTGTAAAGGAGGTAGGGATGCTTAGCCTTAGGTAGTCTTTTTCCCTTTTTTCTTGTATAGTTTCTGTTACTGTTTGTACAGTTCTCATTTATTTTAATAAAGGGCTGTGGGGCTTTGCCTCACAGTAAATATTCAAAAAAACCATTTCTGTCCATTTTGAAGTTTGAGCAACTTTACATTGTCAAACTTGTCCAAATGCTCTCGAACTTGGTGCACATGCTCAAATGATGTAAACATGCATCTATGCCAAATGGCACAAGTTTTGGAGAACGATAACTTGATCTAAGTGACCCAAAACCCTTTCTGACCAGATCCAAATATGAACAACTCTACATTGCCAACTTTTTACTTGGGGCCTCAAATTTTGGGGACATGCTCACAACCCCAAATGATGACACTACACCAAGTGGTGCATCAAGGAGAGATGATTTGCTTAACTTAATCTTGGAAAATCCATTTCTGTTGATTTCTAGGGTTTACAAAAGTTGCATTGGCAACTTTGCCCAAATGAGCTCAAATTTGGTGAAAGGGCCTAAATGTATGTGCAATTGATCCTGTTAAGTCTCATGTCAAGTGGAGTTAATTTGCTTGCCCACATTTGCATCAAACACCTTCTGCCATTTTTCCAAAACCATTGTTTTGACCCCTTTCACTATTCCCCTTTACCTCTAATTCTTACCACAGGTGAACCTAATCACCTTCTACCTCCAGTAACTCAAGCATGCCTCAGCTCAATCATTGGAGGGGGTAAAACCCCGAATTACCTCTTTGTTTTCACCATGGTAGCACCTTTCCAACCTTCTACTTCTTACCCTCCCCTCCTACCTTACCTCCTAAGCTTCATAGAGCATCCCAGAAATCCCCAGGAGCTAGTGGACAAGCTTGGCCACGTGCGGGACGCCAGTTGCATGCCATGGCATGCAATGGTCGCGCTCTGGCGCACTGTAGCCGCCCCCCATCCCGATGCCCCGACCACCTCGGCTGTCCCCCGCACGCCAGCAGGACCACCTCGACGTCCGGGACACGCCTAGCTGGTCGGCTCCTCCTCCTTCTCCCTCCTTCGGCTGCACTCGCACGCGCACCGGCCGCCCGCAACCTCCAGTGACTGGCTTCACACGCGTGGCCCCTCTGGCACCTTCCCGGTCCTTCTCTCCCTTCCTCTAGGTGTAGACCACCCTTACAAACGCCCCAGACACGCCCACGTGTGCCCCCGTGGCTTGCAGCGACGGCAACAGCTTCGCCGGCGCACCACCCGTGGTGAACCTCGGGCTGGCCTATATAAGGCCTCCCTCGAGCCCCCTCTCTGCTCCATTTGCCACTCTCCCTCCCGTATACATCCCAGGACAACCCACACCTCCTCCCGTCCCCTCCAACATCTCCTATGGCTGAAGCTTCCCCGCCGGCCGCTGCCAAAATTCATGCCATCAGGACCCCCTCCTCTCCACCTCTCCACTCCAGAGCAACGCCACCCCCATGTTGAAGCTTTCCCTCGTACTCCACTTCATCCTCCCCGCCTGTGTCGCCATGCCGACGCCGACGCCGTCCTCTGCCGTGGCCGATGGGGCGCTTGTGTCTGGCCGTCCCCGTGGTTGTGGCGCACCTCGACCGATGCGGCACGCTCTTCTGAGCACGCCGGTACGTCGGGTGTCGCCGGAGGTGGCCGGTGGTGCCGGGGGGAATGCCGGCACCCGCTCAGCCTCCCCTCCCCTGCCTCTGCTCTATTCGAGCGGGAGGTAGGCGACGACCTGAGCGCTAGGCCCCGCACGTCAGCGACCTAGTGGCTGGGCCCCACCATTTAAGTGGAAACGGTTTCGGCCGAAACCGCCTAGCCGCCGCAAAGGCGTACTCCCGGCGGGCGCCTTTGACGTGGCCCTTCCCGCTCGCAGCTGAGCTACTGGGCTGGCCCAGTAGCTATCCTTCGCTCGACGCGTGCTTTAGGTATAACCTGAGTATTTCTTTTCTTTTTCTTTTTCTGTAAACTTGTAAAATCTCCCAAATATTCCAATAGTGTCCAAACTTGATGATTCAAATTTCTGCTGGCTGCATAAATCATGATCTATCACATGGTGCTATTTGCACATTTTTCCAGAAACCTTTCCTTCACAACTATTTATGGAATCTCATTTTTCTATTTCTGTGATAAACTTTAGAAAATCACAGATAGATCAAAGTTGATCCAAATGCCATGACTCAAATTCCTAGATGCTTCTAAGTTCATAACTTAGTTTAGGAACATTTTTATTAATACTTTCTGTACCCCACAAAATAATGAGCCATTTCTTCATATTTGTCAACTTTGCAAAATCATAGGAAATTCTTTTGAACTCCATATCAAGTGAAACCAACTCCTAGCTGCTTCTAAAATCATTCCTTGTTAGATGGGTGCCTTTGACCATTTTTCAAAATAATTCTTCTGTACACTTCTTGCAAATCCACAAATCCCCTGATTTGCTCATATTGAAATATTCAGAGATATCCATTGATCTTATCCCAATGAAACCACCTTGGTCATTTTTCATATGACCAGAGGTATCCTAGAAAAGTCCAATTCCTATTTTTAGAGCACTTTTATTTTTGCCTTGTTCTGTTGCTTATTATGATTGTTTCCATCGTTAGTTGACGAAATATGCGGAGTACTTGGAGATGGACCAGAAGGTTTGAAGACCCCAAGGACTTGGTTAAGACAGGCAAGCAACCCTTTAACCATGTTCGAGAAACCTTTTTATGCATGTCATATAGCACCATATTGTTATTGCAACAGAATCATGATGAGGTGGTAACCACTTTGATGGTTTGCCACCTTACTTCCTCATTGATACTTGCATTGCGCATGACCCTACCTTCTTATGAGGGTTATGACGATGGGAGTAGATAGGATGCTAAAGTAGTGCTACGCAAAAAGGGACAGGAATATGCATGCTGATGGAAGCAGAGTACTTTTGAAAGACTATTCGAAAACCCCGTCGGGTGCCATTTATGCCCGAGGGAGATGATGAGTTGGGTAACCACTTGATGACAAAGTGGTGTACCGAGGCAAGTGTGTGTGTTGTTTTTCAAACGGATTGGTTTAAGTTGCGATCGTTATTCCAACTTTGCATGCGCAACCACTCTACCCTTATACGAGAAAGGGCATTATTGATTACCTAGGCCGATACTAGCATGGTGCACGCATTACTAGTGACGGGAGTGACATGAGGTCACTCTCGGGATGGGGTCGCGCTTGGATAGGCGGCCATGACTATCTTTACAGGGCACCGGACACACCGCTGGTACCCCGTGCTTGTGGTATGTGATGAAAATGGGAGCGAGGCTCCAAAAATCTCAAGATGTGAAATGTGGGGAACGGGGGTTGCTACCAATCGAGTGGACTCCTTATTAGTGTCGCCTAGGGAAAGATAGTGATCGGGTGCTTACCCCGGGTACTTGAGGTACCGCGGGTCGTGGATGACACGGAAGTTCCCCGGATCTAGTGGGTAAAGTGTGCAAACTCTGCAGAGTGTAAAACTATTCGAATAGCCGTGTCCACGATCAAGAATAGTTGGGTAACCGCTCTTGGGCTACGTCCAATATTTGCGAAACCTGGTGTGTGTGTGTGAGGAAAACAACACGGTTTGGTAAATCTGTTGACGTGATTATGAGAAAGTCACGATGAGCTTGAGCAAGAGTTGTTCATAACTCTTTCTTGATGTTGATGTCTGTAACCTCCGGATACTTGTTGCAGATACATGCATGCCCTTGTTATATGTTGATCATACTTGCATATGAAAAACTTGCTTTCCGCAAACTGCCAATTTAGCAGTAGAACCTTGCATAATTATTCTGTCATCACACTTGGGTTGCTTGCGAGTACATTCAAAGTACTCATTGGCTTGCCACTGGTTATTTTAATTGGACAGGCATGAAAGAACATGATATGATGAAGATTTCTTGTGATGAACATGCGAGCTAGGACGCTTCCCAGTCAGAATGCCTGTAGGGTTAAGGCAGATGGCATGGGTCCAAGTGGTTATTGAAGATTTCTGCTGCAATGTTATACTCAAGACTGGACCATAATGGTCCTATTTGTGTAATATAGTATGTATGGATGTAAGACTCTTGTTATATAGCTTCTGTGTGTTCAGTGAGCATTGATCTCTAGGATCACTGTACACGTGCAATCGGTGATCACGACTTATGAGTCGGGGTCCCCACAGAGCTGGTATCAGAGCCATCCTGACTGTAGGAAGCCTTAGTTAGCATGGTCGTTAGTTAGGGTGAAACTATTTCCAAAACTATTACTAGTTTTCAAAACTGTCTATACTTCTCCTCTCTTCTCAGTTTTTCAAAAACTAAGCTATACTTTCCTTATTGATCTCTTCCCCTTCAAAACTTTTGGTCGTTAGAACCCTTATGCCCCTGACCATTGGATATTCTGTAATCCTCGTGGATAATCTAGAAGGATGATACCTTGCCAAACACTCACCCACCTCTTCTGAACACAAGATTGGCGACACCATAACAAGACGATGCCAATAGAAGATACATCCTCGAGGAATGAGGACATGAAGACCCAGAAGATGGTGACATTCTTGGCAGTGCCCCAAGATGATGCGACCTTGGCCTTCAACGAACATGGCATGAGTTATGCAAGATCATGATATACATCGCTAATAGAGTAATCCTGTCACTACCGTTGTTGTATCGGCAACCACTGGTGGATGAGAACCTCGCCATTTGGTCCGCCTCACTATAGTGAGCAGAAAAACGGTTCTCTTCGTCCCCCGCTCTTGGTGTCGATGTTGTCATCAACGTAACCGACATGTTGAACCTCTACTATGCCTTGTTAATATCATTGCATAAGGGATTGCCTACCTGGTACCCTCGACGCCCCAGAAGGCACAAGGGATTGTCATGATTAAAGAGACTAGAGAAGACCAAGTCAACGCCAGCTACAAGGAGACACCTTCACCACATCACCTCATCAGGCAAGAAGTTGTTGAAGATTCTTCAGGCTAAACCCAGATTGTTCATCAAACAACTACAAGGGACATAGCAACACCTGAGGAAAACTCAGAAGACTGCACGAGGCACAAGTCACGACTACTGAGTCCGAGAACCCCTAGGGTAGGATGAGTCGTGTACCCCCTATGCGCAGTCGAGTCCGTATGATTGTAAGAATAGAACCATGATTGTGTGTTGCTTGTTTTTATTGTTTGTGTTCTGATATAAGTCGCACGGTTGCCCTAGGCAACAAGTACACGACTATATCACCTTCCTTGCCTTGTTTCTTTTGATTCGCCCTTTTTGCGCCTGTTTGTTTGCACTTGCACTATAGAACCCCCTTTAGGCATTCCCCTCCTCTATGCTACTTTTTCCCTCTCTTCTATCTCCTCAACTGAAAACCAGCAAGACAAGAAGTACCAAGGATTCCAACTCGGCAACCAACTAACAATGAAGACTTCTGCTAAAACCTCCACGACCAAGTGCAACCCCGTGAAGTTATGTTTAACCCTACAGACTAGAAACCCATTCCTAGACCATTTGAGACTTCACGAGATACCCCGGCTCGAATCCTTAACCATGTGCTTAACCCATAGTATTAAAAGAGAACCAATTAAGCCTCTAGAACCTTGCACAACACTGGGTTCTTTATGGAACTAGTGGAAGCAGTGAACGAGCACATTGTCATCCTAATATAGCACAAGAACTGACGATGTCATAGATAGACCAATTTGAGGATATAGGACAGATGACTTGATGAGTTTATATCAGAGACTTTGTGGAATTATCTGAGGCCTTGATGGATTGTGAGGTTTTCATGTTGGTGGGATCATGATTAGTAGAGTAGCATAACTTTCATCACCCTGGAGTAACTTGAATTTGCAGGGCAATTGTGATCGCAAGATGAAATTCTTGGAAGTATAAGGATTTGACTTGATCAGATGATATTGATGGGAGATAGTTGACATTACGATAATGGCTTTGGGGAAGCATGTAGGAATTCTCGTTGGACATGAGATTTGGATTTAAGTAGGTGATTCTGGTTGGGTATAGATGCTAAGTATGTCTACATGGTTCAGAGTAAACTGGATTTAGACCGTTGATCTTGATACCGTGTTTCTCGATGTATGGCAAACTAGGAGATTGGATTATTTGTCGGAGCTGATTTAGGGATTTATATAAGCATGATCTTGGAGTTTACTTGACCCGCATGCTGGGAATTTGGTGGACTTACTATCGTAATGCATATCCCTTCCAAGTATTTGGGTATTAGAGGGACTTGAGATCTTGAGGAACACCGTAGACATCAGATTTGTAGAATTGTTGGATTCTGTGGTGATTGATGGAAGTTAATGGCCTATTGGAGTTGATCTATAGGAAGGAAACAAGGTCTTGGAGTGGCATATGACGTGTTTCCTAAGAATAGAGATGCATTATCTTGAACCTTGCAAGAATAGGTTGAGTGCTTGGATTGTGGTGTTTAATTCAAGCTTAGCAGCATGTATGATCTACCCAAGGATTTTAGGGGTAGACATACATATGGATTTGGGGATCGTAGACAAGTATAATTTTGTTAGACCGCCTCTTGGGAGTCATGAGGATATGTATGGCATGAGTGGTGATTGGAGTTGGCCTATGGGAGATGATGCTTTCGGTGGTATGGAGTGATGTGTTTATTGGACTAGATAACACTATTGGCATCTCAGGAACTCTTCTTAAGGATAAGATGATGAAAGTTCACTCACACACTAGAATCCTTGAAACCTTAAGCCCCACCAAGCTACAACATGGTCAAGTCCTGGCCACGGGCATTGACTCTAAGTCAAGAAGACCATTTCCAATATTCAACGGAGACCACCACCAATACCCCAGCCTACCTCGCGTACCCCGTAGACTTCATGGAGTAGTTGGATAAGTTGGGTAACATCATTATTTGATGACCTACTTGTCTGCCCGAAGACAAAGAAGAGACGGCCAGCTGGATAGAAGACATTTGAAGACCGACATGTCAAGAAGGAAGAACTACACCGACCACCATCATTAAGAAATAAACTTCCGCATCGAAGACCGGCCGTATCTGCAAACCACTCCTCTCGAAGAAACCAAGCATTTCCATGTTGAAGGGACGCTCACACCAAGATTTATCGACCTTCTTCAAGACCACTGCAAGACGAATAATAGGCGGATACGGTCATGTTCTCTAAATATGCTTGAAAAACTGGCTTTATGCAAAAACTGTAACCATAGAGCTTTCCACCAGCCATATTGCATATAGTATAGCTTTACTTTTGTTACTCTCTATGTGTTGCTTTGCCAGCATATTCCATGTGCTGACCCGTTTTTGGGCTGCAACGTTCATGTTGCAGACTTTTCAGACTACGAGTAAGGTGCCTTATAGGTCGTGGTTCTATACTCAGTGATGTCGTTGGAGTTGATGGATTCACTTATCTTCCAAGCCTTCCGTTGTTATTGTGTTAGATGGCCTTAAGCCATTTTTATTGTAATAAGTTCATCGTTGGAACTATCGATGTAATAAGTGTGTGATTGCTACTCTGTTATAAATCCTTCAAGTACTATGCGTGTTAGCATTACTGATCCAGGGATGACACTGATGCACACAAATCAGACTGTTTGAGGTCTGGTCGCTACAAGATGGTATCAGAGCACACGCTGACTGTAGGACACGACCACTAAGCTAAAACCCTAGAGCACTATTCACTCTTCTCTTTTCTGACTCCTCATCTTTTCTACTCTTTTAGCATGGTGGATGCAAGGAACAAGTTCACTCAACCTGATGAAGATACACCATTCGGACGACACTTGAAGGAAGTCACCAGATATCTAAACATCGGATTACCAAGTTTCACCGGAACCTACAACGCCACTTTACCTGAAGAGGAGCGCTGGTTGATTCAAGCTCAAGTCCGAAGAAGAACGTTCAAGCCCGTCACCGCACCCATAGAATTTTCCTTTAATGCGCCTACATGGAGCCTAGGCAGAAGCATGGCAGCCCACATCGCTATGGGAAGGATTGGAGAAGTCTACAAGCAGGAGCTAAAGGACACCAGCTACCAGATTTGTGGACGCAGAGATGAGCGTTGGGACATGATCAACACCCGGAAGCACATGTCTATGGCCTCGTTCATTCAAGAGTTAAACCAGCATATTCGTCGCCAGGAGCACCAAATGTGTGCAGGGATGATAGATTTGAAGAAAGCACTAACCAGAAACTTGGAGTTCGAGGAAGAACTCAAGTCGACACGCGACGGATATGAGGAGGTGATGTTAATACTTGTGGAAAAGAATGATGATTTCACATGGAAGTTAGGGATACTCATGGGAGAAGAAGAAGAGGAAGAAGAACCCAAGGAGATTCCACCTGAAGACTACATCATCATTGACGACACGGACTCAGACCCCGATGATAGTGATGATGAGGACTATGAAGATGAAGTTGGAGTGGACATCATGGTATCCTCTGCCGATCAAAATTTCTAGTAGACCTTCCTATGACTAGTAGTTTTCCCATTTAGTAGACTCAGAGCACTTTTGTAACATTAGATCCATGTAAGCCCTTGATTGAAAATTGATATTGGTGTGATAATGTTTGTGTTTGCCTCATGTGCATTTGGGTAGTGATTTCCCTTAGTCCTCTTTTCTATTCTAATCTCTTCCCTCAACAACCATCAAATGCCTCCAAGACGTGAGCCCGGATTTGAGTTTCCCCCTGAGCTCACCCAGTTGATCCAACAGCAGAACACCCTGATGCAACTTCTTGTCCAGAACATTCAGAACAACCAGAACAACAACAACAACAACAACCCTCCACCACCACCCGTGGATAACCTGACCCGTTTCTTAAGGTTACAACCACCGGTGTTTGCTAGCAGCATTGAACCAATAGTCGCTGATGACTGGCTGCGCAAGATTGGAAGGGATTTGACCACTGCAAACTGCTCAGATGCTGAGAAAGTGCGTTTTGCCGCACATCAGTTGTCTGGACCAGCCGCAGCATGGTGGGAGAATTACACAGCCACTTTTCCCATAGCCAATGTTACTTGGGATCAGTTTCAGCAAGCTTTTCGAACCACCCGTGTCTCAACTGGAGCTATGAGTATGAAGAAGCAGGAGTTTCATAATTTGCGCCAAGGCAGCCGTACTGTGGCTCAGTACGTGGATGAGTTTAGTACCCTATCTTGTTATGCCCCAGATGATGTGGCCACAGATGCCGCTAAGTAGGAGAGATTCATGGAAGGGCTGAATGATGAGATGAGTGTACAGTTGATGGTGGCAACTTTCAATAACTACCAGGAGCTGGTTGATCGCGCTCTAATGATTGAAAGGAAGCACCAACAGATTGAAAGTCGCAAGAGGAAGTATGGACAAGGAAAGTATAATTCTGGAGCTCAGCAGAAGCCACGTTTTACCCCTAAAACGGTAGGACAATTTCAACATACCCATGGAGGAGGTAGCTCGCACAATCATAGTGGCCCCAAGAATGGGAATGGGAATGGAGGAAGCAACGGACAGAACCGCACTAACCCAACAACTCCAGCCAAGCGAGACCTGAGTCAAGTCACTTGCTTCAAGTGCCAGAAGACGGGACATTACGCCAATGAATGCCTCGAAGCCCAGAATAGAAACGGCAACGTAAGCTCTGGGAAGAAGCCGAACCCTTTTAATAGGGGACAAGTGAACCACGTTAGCGTGGAGGAGGTTGAAGCTCAGCCAGATGCAGTAATAGGTAAGTTCTTAGTTAAGTCCTTTACTGCACTCGTTCTTTTCGATACTGGTGCAACGCATTCATACATTTCAAGGGGATTTGTGGATAAGTACAAGCTGCCAACCCAAGCCCTTAGGTCACCCATGTTAGTAACCTCACCAGGAGCAGAGTATATGGCTAAGTTATGGTGTGATCAGTTGCCATTAAGGATTGGTAACTACACTTTCCCTTCAGACCTAATAGTATTGGAATCTCAAGGATTGGATGTGATATTAGGCATGGATTGGTTATCTAAGTATGAAGGGAATATTGAATTTGCCAGTAAGTCCATTTTGCTTACTACACCAGAAGGAAGAAGGATCAAGTATGTATCCCGGCATGTGCTGAAAAGGAACACAGTAAATTCTTTAACGGGAGTTATTCAGGAGGAAGTACCAGTGGTGAAAGATTTCCCTGACGTATTTCCAGAAGAACTGCCAGGAATGCCACCTGACAGAGATATTGAGTTTTTGATTGAGCTTTTGCCAGGCACAGGGCCAATTTCAAAGAGACCCTATAGGATGCCCGCAAAGGATTTGGAGGAGATTAAGAAACAGATTAAGGAGTTACTGGATAAAGGTTTTATCCGCCTAAGTTCTTCGCCTTCGGGTTCGCCAGTACTTCTAGTGGAGAAGAAGGACGGATCGTTAAGAATGGTGGTTGATTATCGAGGACTGAATGAAGTAACGATCAAGAACAAGTACCCATTGCCGATGATCAATGATCTCTTCGATAGATTGCAAGGAGCCAAGGTATTTTCCAAGATCGATCTGCGATCAGGGTACCACCAATTGAATATTCGAGAGCAGGATATACCTAAGACGACCTTTACCACCAGGTACGGGTTGTACGAGTATACCGTTATGTCTTTTGGTCTGACTAATGCACCAGCGTACTTTATGAACCTGATGAACAAAGTGTTTATGGAGTATTTGGATAAGTTCGTCGTGGTGTTCATAGATGATATATTGATCTTCTCAAAGGATGAAGAGGAACATGCAGATCATTTGCGTTTGGTATTAGAGAAGCTCAGAGAACATCAGTTGTTTGCCAAGTTCAGCAAATGCGAGTTTTGTTTGAAGGAAGTTGGATTTCTCGGACACGTTATATCCGGAGAAGGAATAGCAGTAGATCCCGCCAAGGTGGACACTGTGACACATTCGGAAGCACCGACGACAGTTGGAGAGATCCGGAGTTTTCTTGGACTGGCAGGATACTACCGGAGATTTATTGAGAATTTATCGAGGATTGCGAAACCAATGACAGAGTTGTTAAAGAAGGACACCAAGTTCAGTTGGACAACAGAATGTGAGGCCAGTTTCTAGGAATTAAAGAAACGTTTGGTCTCGTCACGTGTGTTGATTCTGCCAGATCAACATAAGGATTATGAGGTGTACTGCGACGCTTCACTCGAGGACTTGGAGCAGTTCTTATGCAGGAAGGAAGAGTTGTTTCGTATGCTTCGCGACAACTAAAACCTCATGAGTTGAACTATGCCACTCATGATTTGGAGTTAGCAGCCGTAGTTCATGCATTGAAGGCTTGGAGACATTTTCTCATCGGAAACCATTGTGAAGTATATACGGATCACAAGAGTTTGAAGTATATATTCACTCAGAAGGAGATGAATCTCAGGCAAAGGAGATGGCTGGAACTCATTAAGGACTATGACATGAGATTGCATTATCATCCCGGAAAAGCTAACATAGTAGCCGATGCGCTAAGCCATAAGAGTCATGTCAATACCCTAATAACGAAGGATTTACCAAAGGAGTTAGCCGAGGACATACGAGAACTATGTGTGGAGATAGTTCCGAGAGGCTATGTAGCAACACTAGAGATCCAGTCTACCCTGATGGATAAAATCAGAGAAGCTCAGAAAACTGACGAGGAGGTTGCCTCTATAAAGGAGAGGATGAATGAAGGAAAGGCTAAAGGATTTCGTGAGGATGACCACGACACCTTATGGTTTGAGGACCGCATTCATGTGCCTAACGACCCAGGGATCAGGAAGTTGATTCTACAGGAGGCCCATGATTCACCATACTCAATTCACCCAGGAAATACTAAGATGTATTTGGATTTGAAGGATATTTTATGGTGGACTGGTATGAAGAAAGATATTGCGGAGTATGTAGCAGTTTGTGATGTATGTCAGAGAGTGAAGGCAGAACATCAGAAGCCGGCAGGATTGTTACAACCATTGCCAATACCCGAATGGAAGTGGGATAAGCTAGGTATGGATTTTATTACGGGATTACCCAGAACTCGTTCTGGCTATGACTCGATTTGGGTTGTAGTCGATCGGTTGACGAAGGTAGCTCATTTCATCCCCGTAAATACTACTTACACCAGTGTAAAGTTGGCAAAGATATATATGACCAGAATCATATGTCTGCATGGAGTTCCGAGGAGCATCGTATCAGATAGAGGAACCCAGTTTACCTCAAAGTTCTGGAATCAGTTACACGAAACTTTGGGTACCAAGTAGAGTTTAGCACAGCTTTTCACCCGCAGACAGATGGACAGACTGAAGGAGTCAATCAGATTTTGGAGGATATGCTGAGAGCCTGTGCACTAGATTATGGATCTAGTTGGGACGACAATTTGCCGTATGCCGAATTTTCTTACAACAATAGTTATCAATCCAGTTTGAAGATGGCCCCTTTCGAAGCGTTATACGGAAGGAGATGTAGAACTCCGTTGTCGTGGGACGAAGTTGGAGATCGCAAGTTGTTCGGGCCAGATTTGATCAAGGAATCGGAGCAGAAGGTGAAGTTGATTCGCGATAGGCTCAAGATAGCCTAGTCTAGGCAGAAGAGCTACGCGGATTCAAAACGCAAGGAGATCGTTTACGAAGTCGGAGACATAGTTTATCTTCGGGTATCTCCACTTCGAGGAGTTAGGCGCTTTGGAGTTAAGGAAAAACTAGCGCCCCGTTTTGTAGGACCATATACAATTATGGAACGTATGGGAGAAGTAGTCTACAAGTTGGAACTGCCCGAAGGATTTTAAGGAGTTCACGATGTATTCCACGTTTCCCAGTTGAAGAAATGCTACGCGGAGATGGCCGAGATACCGCTGAGGGATACTGTGGCATTGGAAGCTATTCAATTGGACCGCGACTTGACCTATGAGGAGAAACCAGTCAAGATTCTCGAGTATGCCAGCCGAGTCACCCGCAGCAAGGTTATCAAATTTTGCAAAGTTCAATGGAGTCACCACACCGAGGATGAAGCCACCTGGGAAAGAGAGGAAGACCTACGGAAGGACCACCCTCACATATTTTCTAGCCAACCCAAATCTCGAGGGCGAGATTCATCTTAAGGGGGGTAGGTTTGTAACATCCCAAATTTTTAATTTGGAATGTTATACATTAGATCATCATGCATATCATATTTTCTTGCTTTTGGTGGATCCAAGAAAATCCTAAGCAACTCAAGGACCCTCGGAGAGAGTTGGGGATTTCAATATTTTCATATTTGAGGTTTCTCAAATTTTGAAAATAGGATCAGTTGATTTTATTTATTTTATCTTCAAGTATTTCTATCATAAAAATATGAGAGAGGGAGTAAAATGAATCTCCCAAAATTTAAGAAATACGGAAGATTTAATAAAAAATCAAATAAGCTTTATTTGGAGTTTTATTTGAAAATAGGAAAAATTGCATGTTTTCAAAAATGCATTTTAGTGCCAAGAAAATGTTCATCTTGTTCTAAATATTCCATTTAGACGGTCAAAATTTGTTTAGGCAATTTTAGATTTTTATTTCTTTTTTTTAGAGTTCTCTTCGTAGCGTAGGCGTAATTAGAAAAAAAAAATAGGGGGACCCGATCCGACTGGGCCGAAGCCCAGCCGAGCCAGGCCCAGCGCCCGCACCGCCTTCCCCTCCCGCGCCGTTCGCCGTGGCCGAGCCGGACTCGCCGCCGTCGCCGATTTTGCTTGCCCCCTCCCCCAGGCTTCTACCCCTCCCCCTATATATATAGCCCCCCCTCC
>LR738715.1:530102623-530119351 GCA_902687465.1 Secale cereale
CCCCTCCCTCTGCCGCACACCGCCCGCCCCATCGCAGCCCCGCCGCCGCGAGCGAGCCGCCCCGCCACTGCCGCCGTTGTTAGCCACCGCTGCTAGTCGTCGCCGCCGTTGCCGCACGCCGCCGCCGCCGCTGCTGCCCACCACCGCCACCACCACCGCAGCCCCGCCGCCCGCCGTCGCCAGCGCCGCCGCCCGCCGGCCGCTCGACGAGGTAGCCGCCCGCCGCCCGGTTTTCGGTAGAAAACCGTCAGTTTTTCTTTTAGAACCCTAGTTCGTTTTTTTCTCTAGATCGGTTTTCTGTTTTTTTGGTTTAGTTAATTAGAGAGCGTTCACCCGTTTGTTCGTTTCAACGAACGAGTTCGTCGTTTAGTCTCAGCTGACGAACATCCGTTCATTAAGCTGTATTAGTTTTCTTTTTCTAGTTTATTTTCTGATCGCGATCTCTGATCTGATCTTCGTTTTAGTTTATCTTTTCGCTCGTTTATCGGAATCAGGTGATTCAAGCGCCTGGAGTTTCATCTCGAAATTCTCTTTCCATTTAACCTAGTCACTCAAGCGTTTGCCTCTGTTAAATTTGTACTTAGTTCCAGATTGGTTCGGTAGTTGTTTCTCTTTCGCCGTTTGTCTTTCGTTGCTTTTCTTTTATTGGTTCTTTTGCAAACCGGAGTTCTTAAGTTGAACCTTATGGTTAGATCTCTTATTTGAGTTTCACCCATGCATTAGTTAAGTACTTATTGTGTGCTTGTTTGTTTGCGATAGAGTACCCGGAGTGCGCCGCTTGCTACTTTGAATCTCTAGGTTTTGCGGATCATCAGCAAGGCAAGTAACACTTTGATCATACTTTCCAATTACCCAGTTTTCATTGCATTAGTCAAACCCTCACACATTGCATGAGTAGGAGCTATAACATGTGGGACTGGGAAGTAGATTGAGGTAGTACCTATTACCTGCATTACATTCAAACCATTGGGAGTTACTTCTACGTTGCTGTTAGGTCATGCCATGCTCGTAGACGTGGATTGGGTGAGTGTATCCATGACAGATGTGAGATTGTTAATTAATGGTTCAACTTAAGGTGGCAACTTTAATACACATCTGGGTGGATTGAGGCACTTGGGTATTCCAGCGATTGCCTATTTTCTTTTGGACCGCCACCCAGGCTCAAAGGGATCATGAGATTATTCATACTAGAAACTTCCGTGTGCAGCCACAATGCTATTATGGGCTCTAGCATAGTTGATTAAGTTGTGCGAACTCTTACAGTGGTGGACTAGCAGATGTAGGGGATGTAGGTTGGTACGGTTCACCCGGACGTAAGGTGCTAGTACTTCTGAAAGACTGTGTCTCGGTCACCCGTTTCTCAAACAACATGCAGTGCGAGAAACCAAACGGAGGCGATCGAGTCTTGTGGGGAGAAGTGCACAAACCTCTGCAGAGTGTACAAACTGATCATGATTAGCCATGCCCCCGGTTACGGACATCTTGAGTATCTAGTACTTGGATATCATGTGAATCTCATCATGTTCCTTTAATTAATAATGTTGGGTTTAATGATGATTATTAATTGGGGTTGAGAGGATGTCTATCTTCTCAACGATGTTTCAACTACCATGATAGTTAATTAAAAATCTATTCCTTTGCAGTAGGGAAAAACTGGCTTTACGCAAAAACTGTAACCATAGAGCTTTCCACCAGCCATATTGCATATAGTATAGCTTTACTTTTGTTACTCTCTATGTGTTACTTTGCCAGCATATTCCATGTGCTGACCCGTTTTCGGGCTGCAACGTTCATGTTGCAGACTTTTCAGACGACGAGTAAGGTGCCTTATTGGTCGTGGTTCTATACTCAGTGATGCCGTTGGAGCTGATGGACTCACTTATCTTCCCAGCCTTCCGCTGTTATCGTGTTAGATGGCCTTAAGCCATTTTTATTGTAATAAGTTCATCGTTGGAACTATCGATGTAATTAGTGTGTGATTGCTACTCTGTTATAAATCCTTCAAGTACTGTGTGTATTAGCATTACTGATCCAGGGATGACACTGATGCACAGAGATCAGACTGTTTGAGGTCTGGTCGCTACATTCTACCTCCAGTAACTCACCCATGCTCAATCATTGGAGGGGGTAAAACCCCCAATTACCTCTCTGTTTTCACCATGGCAGCACCTTTCCACCCTTCTACTTCTTACCCCTACCTCCTACCATACCTCCTAAGCTTCATAGAGCATCCCAGAAATCCCCAGGAGCTAGTGGACTAGCTTGGCCACACGCAGGACGCCAGTTGCATGCCATGGCATGCAATGGACGCGCTCTGGAGAGCGCTACAGTGCTCTGGCGCACTGTAGCCACCACCCATCCCGATGCCCCGACCACCTCGGCTGTCCCCCGCACGCCAGCAGGACCACCTCGACGTCCGGGACACGCCTAGCTGGTCGCCCCCCTCCTTCTCCCTCCTGCTACTGCACTCGCACGCGCGCCGGCCGC
Organism: Secale cereale; assembly: GCA_902687465.1. Lineage (NCBI taxonomy): Eukaryota > Viridiplantae > Streptophyta > Magnoliopsida > Poales > Poaceae > Secale > Secale cereale. The sequence goes on from LR738715.1 coordinate 530,105,111, forward strand.
CCGCAAGCTCCAGTGACTGGCTTCACACGCGCAACCCCTCTGGCACCTCCCCGCTCCTTCTCTCCCTTCCTCTAGGCGTAGACCACCCCTACAAACGCCCCAGACACGCCCACGCGCGCCCCCGTGGCTTGCAGCGATGGCAACAGCTTCGCCAGTGCACCACCCGCGGTGAACCTCGGGCTGGCCTATATAAGGCCTCCCCGAGCCCCCTCTCTGCTCCATTTGCCACTCTCCCTCCCGTATACGTCCCAGGACAACCCACACCTCCTCCCGTCCCCTCCAACCTCTCCTATGGCCGAAGCTTCCCCGCCGGCCGCCGCCAAAATTCATGCCATCAGGACCCCCTTCTTTCCACCTCTCCACTCCAGAGCAACGCCACCGCCATGTTGAAGCTTTTCCCCGTACTCCACTTCGTCCTCCCCGCCTGTGTCGTCGTGCCCAACACCGCCGACGCCATCCTCCGCCGTGGCCGATGGAGCGCTCGCGTCTGGCCGTCCCCGTGGTCGTGGCGCACCTCGAGGATGCGGCACGCTCTCCTGAGCACGCCGGTACACCGGGTGTCGCCGGAGGTGGCCGGTGGCGCCGGGGGAACGCCGGCACCCGCTCGGCCTCGCCTCCCCTGCCTCTGCTCTGTTCGAGCGGGAGGTAGGCCACGACACGAGCACTAGGCCCAGTAGCTATCCTTCGCCCGACGCGTGCTTTAGGTATAAACTGAGTATTTCTTTTATTTTTATTTTTCTGTAAACTTGTAAAATCTCCCAAATATTCAAATAGTGTCCAAACTTGATGATTCAAATTTGTGCTGGCTCCATAAATCATGATCTATCACCCGATGCTATTTGCTCATTTTTCCAGAAACCTTTCCTTCACAACTATTTATGAAATCTCATTTTTCTATTTTTGTGATAAACTTTAGAAAATCACAGATAGCTCAAAGTTGATTCAAATGCCATGATTAAAATTCCTAGATGCTTCTAAGTTCATAACTTAGTTTATGAACATTTTAATTAAAACTTTCTGTACCCCACAAAATAATGAGCCATTTCTTCATATTTGTCAACTTTGCAAAATCATAGGAAATTCTTTTGAACTCCAAATCAAGTGAAACCAACTCCTAGCTGCTTCTAAAATCATTCCTTGTTAGATGGGTGCCTCTGACCATTTTTCAAAATCATTCTTCTGTACACTTCTTGCAAATCCACAAATCCCCTGATTACCTCATATTGAAATGTTCAGAGATATCCATTGATCTTATCCCAATGAAACTACCTTGGTCATTTTTCATATGACCAGAGGTATCCTAGAAAAGTCCAACTCCTATTTTTAAAGCACTTTTATTTTTGCTTTGTTGTGTTGCTTATTATGATTGTTTCCATCGTTAGTTGACGAAATAAGCGGAGTACTTGGAGATGGACCAGAAGGTTTGAAGACCCCAAGGACTTGGTTAAGACAGGAAAGCAACCCTTTGACCATGTTCGAGAAACCTGTTATGCATGTCATATAGCACCATATTTTTGTTGCAACGGAATCCTGATGAGGTGGTAACCACTTTGATGGTTTGGCACCTTACTTCCTCATTGATACTTGCATTGCGCATGACCCTACCTTCTTATGAAGGTTATGCCGGTGGGAGTAGATAGGATGCTAAAGTAGTGCTACACAAAAAGGGACGGGAATATGCATGTTGATGGAAGCAGAGTACTTTTAAAAGACTTTTCGAAAACCCCGTCGGGTGCCATTTATGCCCGAGGGAGATGATGAGTTGGGTAACCACTTGATGACGAAGTGGTGTATCGAGGCAAGTGTGTGTGTGTGTTTTCAAATGGATTGGTTTAAGTTGCGATCGTTATTCCAGCTATACATGCGCTACCACTCTACCCTTATATGGGAAATGGCATTATTGATTACCTAGGCCGATACTAGCATGGTGCCCGCATTATTAGTGACGGGAGTGATATGAGGTCACTCTCGGGACGGGGTTGCGCTTGGATAGGCGGCCATGACTGTCTTTACAGGGCACCAGACACACCGTTGGTACCCCGTGCTTGTGGTATGTGATGAAAATGGGAGCGAGGCTCCAAAAATCTCAAGATGTGAAATGTGGGGCTCGGGGGTTGCTACCAATCGAGTGGACTCCATATTAGTGTCGCCTAGGGAAAGATAGTGATCGGGTGCTTACCCCGGGTACTTGAGGTACCGCGGGTTGTGGATTACACGGAGTTCCTCGGATCTAGTGGGTAAAGTGTGCAACCTCTGCAGAGTGTAAAACTATTCAAATAGCCATGTCCATGGTCAATGACAGTTGGGTAACCACTCTTGGGCTCCGTCCAATGTTTCCGAAACCCAGTGTGTGTGTGTGTGAGGAAAACAACACAGTTTGGTAAACCTGTTGACGTGATTATGAGAAAGTCACGATGAGCTTGAGCAAGAGTTGTTCATAACTCTTTCTCGATGTTGATGTCTGTAACCTCCGGATACTTGTTGCAGATACATGCATGCCCTTGTTATATGTCGATCATACTTGCATATGAAAAACTAGCTTTCCGCAAACTGCCAAATTAGTAGTAGAACCTTGCATAATTATTCTGTCATCACACTTGGGTTGCTTGCGAATACATTCAAAGTACTCATTGGCTTGCCACTTGTTATTTTAATTGGCCAGGCATGAAAGAACAGGATATGATGAAGATTTCTTGGTGACGAAAATGCGAGCTAGGACGCTTCCCAGTCAGAATGCCTGTAGGGTTAAGGCAGATGGCATGGGTCCAAGTGGTTATTGAAGATTTCTGCTGCAATGATATACTCAAGACTTGACCATAATGGTCCTATTTGTGTAATACGGTATGTATGGATGTAAGACTCTTGTTATTCAGCTTCTGTGTGTTCAGTGAGCATTGATCTCTGGGATTTGTGGCTATTATATACACACTTATATATATACTGTATGCATGCAATCCCATCGCATAACACACACGTCTTATTAGCAGCAACCGTCTGTGTTATTATCGGTCTTAGGACACATTTTTTTATTATAGACATGTTTGTTGCGTATCACACACATCTTTTTATATTGAACCGTTTCTATTCTCTTGTCTCAACACAAACAGTTCATCCGAGTGAACCGCATGCCATATATCGCACATACCTTGATATGCCTGACCGTTTCTTTTGTGTTGCCTAATCACAAACAGTTCATCCAACTAAATTGTATGCTCTACATTGCATACGCCTTCATCTGGCATCCCGTTTCTTTTGTTCCTCCTCATCAGGAATAGTCAATTGAATTGAACCATATGCCCACCATCACACACGCAACCAAAATCTGAACCGTGTTTGATGCATCCTCCATCGCAAATGTTTTGAACCTTTTTGACGGTTTTTTACACCCCGCTTGCGATTATGGCATATCACACAGTTTCGTCAAAGGGTCTCTGATCGTAGTGTCGCGTTAGCAGCAACCTGCAGTAGGTTGCTTGAGTTAATTCCGCTACATCATGTCATATTGCTTAAGGCATTACTCTGTTCTTATGAACTTAATACTCTAGATGGAGAATCGTTTCGGTCGATGTGTGGAGTAATAGTAGTAGATGCAGGTAGGAGTCGGTCTACTTGTCACGGATGTGATGCCTATATTCATGATCATTGCCATAGATGTCGTTATCATTATTCGCTCTTCTATCAATTGCTGGACAGTAATTTGTTCACCCACTGTAATACTTGCTATCATGAGAGAAGCCTCTAGTGAAACCTATGGCCCCCGGGTCTATTTTACATCTTATAAGTTTCAGATATACTATTTTGCAATCTTTTACTTTTCAATCTATAAACCAAAAAACCAAAAATATTTACTTTACTAGTTCATCTATCTCTATCAGATCTCACTTTTGCAAATAACCTAGAAATACAGCGTTGAGTGCAAGTTTGTTGTTTGTTTATGCAGGTAATTGGCGACTTGTGTGTAATCTCCTACTGTATTGATACTTTGGTTCTCCAAACTGAGGGAAATACTTACTCTACTTTGTTGCACCACCCTTTCCTCTTCAAGGGAAAAACCAATGCAAGCTCAAGAGGTAGCAGCTTTTTCTGGCCAACGGCTCGAGCAGATGCCCAAGCCGTCGTCCAACATTGTGTGGGATGTCAGCTTTTTCGCCAATCAAAGTCATATGCCTCCCACTGCCTTAAGAACAATCCCCATTACTTGGCATTTTGCAGTCTGGGGGCTGGATATGGTCGGACCCCTTAAAAGGGGGAAGCCATAAAAAGAAATATTTACTGCTTATGGTGGATAAATTCACTAAATGGATAGATGAAAGGATCGATAAGAGGTGTCTAGAGGGGGGTGAATAGACTCCTAGCTAAGAAAAGTGGCAGCTTTTCAACTACTTGATGTTGGACTGGAATTTTAGCACATGTTTAAACATTCACAATACCTAGTGAGCATGTAGAAAAAGAGTGTATAGGTATTGGAAAGTGAAGCATGCAAATTTGACTAGACCAAAAGAAAAACCTAGCCTTTTCCCAATTTTAGTTCTTGGCAGATTTTAGCAACTTAGCACAAGTCAAGCAATCAACCTACACATGCAATTCTAAGAGTATAGCAGCGGAATGTAAGACAATTGCATATGAAGGTAAAGGGAGGAGTTTGGAGAATGCAAACGCAAGTGAAGACACAAATGTTTTTGTCTTGGTTCCGATAGGTGGTGCAATCGTACATCCAAGTTGATGGAGACTTCAACCCACGAAGGGTAATGGTTGCGCGAGTCCATGGAGGGCTCCACCCACGAAGGGTCCATGAAGAAGCAACCTTGTCTATCCCACCATGGCCATCGCCCATGAAGGACTTGCCTCACTAGGGTAGATCTTCATGAAGCAGGTGATCACCTTACCCGTACAAACTCCTTGGTTCAACTCCACAATCTCGTCGGAGGCTCCCAAGTGACACCTAACCAATGTAGGAGACACCACTCTCCAAAAGTTAATACACGGTGTGTTGATGATGAACTCCTCGCTCAAATGCTTCAAATGATAGTCTCCCCAACACCCAAACAGCTCCTCACAGATTTGGATATGGTGGAAGAAAGACTTGAGTGGAAAGCAACTTGGGGAAGGCTAGAGAACAAGATTCATATGATAGGAATGGAATATCTTTATCTCAACACTTGAGTAGGTGGTTCTCTTCTCAGAACATGTATGATGGAAGTGTAGGTATCTTCTGATGGCTCTCTCCACGAACGAAGAATGGGTGGAGGGGTATATATAGCCTCCACACAAAATCCAACCGTTACACACAATTTACCAAACTCGGTGGGACAGATTCAGAGAAATCGGCCAGACCGATTTAGTTCATAATGTGACCGTTAGGTATTTCAGTGGGACCGATATGATCAACTCGATGGGACCGATTTCATTAGGGTTAGGGCATAACGTAATATCAGTGAGACCGATTACACAAACTGGGTGGGACCGATTCTGGTAATAAGCACACCAGAGAGTTGGCCAGGCAAACTCGGTGGGACTGATTCGCTCATTTCGGTAAGACTGAAATGTTACAAAAAAGGCAACAGAGAGTTTGCAATGCTAACTCGGTGAGACCGATTCTCACATCTCCGTTAGACTGAAATGTTTCAAATAGGAAATAGAGAGTTGGCATTCCCATCTCGGTGAGGCCGAGATCCCTATCGATGAGACCGAACTGATTAGGGTTTTTGGCAGTGGCTATGTCAAGTGAACTCGATGGCGCCGGATAGAAGATTTCGATGGGGCCGAGTTTGACTTTTGGTTTGGGACATATGCGGGTGTGAGAAAGTGGCTGAGAGTTTTGGAGCAAATCACTAAGCATTTTGAGCAAGAAAACCATTAAGAAACACCTCATCCCCTTTTAATAGTATTGGCTTTCCTATGGACTCAATGTGATCTTGGATCACTGAAATAGAAAATGTAGAGTCCTGATCTTTGAGCTTGAGCGAGTTCTTTGTCCTTATCATATTGAAGGGGTTCCACGTCCTCTTGTCCCATGCCACTCCATCTGTTGAACTTGTCTGAAATATACTCGATGAAAACATTAGTCCAACAAGAGATATGTTGACATTAATTACCAAAATCACCCAGGGAGTACTTGTGCTTTCAATAGAAGCCAAACCAGTAAAAACGGCTGAAGCAAGGCCAGTGATTGATTTTATATGCAGCGCGGTACACCGCTACGGTGTGGCACACATCATTATCACAGATAATGGCTCCAACTTTATGGTTGTTGAGGTGAAAAATTGGTGCGCCAAGTTAGGCATTAAACTTGACTATGCATCCGTCTACCACCCTCAAACAAATGGTCAGGTCGAATGGTCCAATGGCCTAATAATGAGCGGCATTAAACCCCGACTGGTGCGCTCCCTATGGGAGTCAGATAAACATTGGGTTGAGGAGCTTGACTCCGTACTCTAGGGGCTGCGGACCGCACCTAACTGGACAACTGGATACACACCTTTCTTCATGGTACACGGCGCAGAGGCTCTTCTGCCCTGCGAAATTATTCACGATTCACCTCGTGTGCGCATGTACGAAGAGCGAGAGGCCGAGCTCGATCGGTAGGATGACCTAGACAGCCTTGAAGAGGAGCGTGATATCGTGCAAGCTTGTTCCACATTCTATCAACAACAGGCTAGGCGATACGAGAGCAGAGAAGTGCGGGCCAAAACATACAACACTGGCGAACTCGTTTTGTGCCTTGCAGAGAAGAAAAATGATAAGCTCAAACCAAGATGGGAGGGCCCCTTCATCATAGATGAAGTTCTCACTTGAGGATCCTATCACCTTCGAAATGCATCAGACAATCACCTTGAGCCGAATCCATGGAACGCTTCTAGGCTCCGATGATAATACAGATAGTCCGGTAGCACCTTTTATTTTTATTTTTGACTAGGTTTCCTTTTTTCTCCTCTCCCTTTTTGTTTTTTATTTTAAAATTCCCAGGATGTGTTCGGATATACCGAACTGTTAGGGGTACACATCTTTAAATAGATAACTGGGGGCTTCTCTAACGAAGCTTACTACTAAAGATCGTCGCTTACATTATTTATGTCGTTTGTTTTATACATTCTTTTAGCCATTATATGCACCTCTATGACTTAAGTTTTTGCCAAGATGGGTTGCCTCTCTCCTGTGTTTATGCCCGACGTTCTCGATTGTTGGACTAGGGTGTAAAGGGAGCACCTCTACGATTGTTATAACCGGGTAATGCGGACCTGTACCACAGACGGGTGAAGCCGAAAGCTGGCGTTCTTAAGGGAATCATTGGTCGGCAAACAACGAAAAATTACTTATGTGTACATATTTTTTTCTAAAAATTAAGGGACAGGATCCTCGTAATTCTATCTTTAGGATCAAAGCCTAGGCATGCATAGGCATGCTGACCCAGGGAAAGGAACCCTTAACGGAACTATTCTCCGTGGAAGATGTTTCTTACATTAAATAGTAATATAACATAACTCCCTCAACAAATTCTATCTGTTCGAGCAATATGACCGGATTGCCTGGTTTCCGAACATACTGAGTGCTTACCACATTCAAACATAATATCCGAAAACACTCCAACCCATGGGTTTAGGAGGTTGAAGCCGAATGCCTGCCATGATTTTTTTACAAGTTCGGTCGGAGATAAGTTTGATGATAAAATACATTGATACATTGAATCAAATGCCTATTCTTTATCTATGCCAAACATGAGACTTTTTAAACTACACTCCTCTTGCGAATATTTCGCGACTATCATTACTTGGTCATATACCAAGTTCACGGGAATATCTTTCCCGTCTGGTCCCCAGGTCCAACTTGGGCCATATGATTCGGCTCAAGCCCGGTGTAACATGTTTTCACCATGGCCCATGCCTCTCGTGCACCTTCCCGGCACACTGAAGCCTTCCATATCTCAAAGCGACGCCGAGCACCTTTCAATAGGTTTGCCAAATCCTCCATAATTTCTGAAGGAGAGTCGGATGACCATAAGGCTTTAGCCATATTCTTCATGGCTTACCGGGCCCGCTCATGAACTATGGAAAGCTCTTTTAGCACGTCGCCTCAGAATCCGAATACTTCTTCTTCAGGACGCCCGGTTAACAGACCTGCATGAACATCATTATAATACTCCGAATTGTCGAATAATATGTATTCCGGATCTGGTTTAAAGGTCATACCGAATATGCCGCCTTTCAACTTTTTATTTTCTTTCAATGCATCCGATAACTGGGCCCTTAGGTCCTTTATCTCTTTGGCTTGCTTCAACTTTTCATCCTGCATCTAGTTCTTTTGCTCAATGATCCATGATAATACACGACGACCGACTGCTTCTTGCCCCTCAACATATTTTTATCCTCCTGGGCAGTCCTTAACTTCTCTTCCAGTTGACCTATCGATTCCGTTGCTAAAATGCAACAATGTATGCTTAAACATCATTGAAGGCGAATCGTATTTTTGTACACTATTCGTCCTTACCAGGAGATTCCCTAGTGGATTTCTTCATTTCCTCTAGCTCGGTGGTGGTGGAATTTAGCTTTGTCTGGCTTGTTTCAAGCTCCTAGGACAACATGTTGTTCTTCTCCTTGAGAACCCATAGACATAACGATCCTTAAACTGGTTGGATTAACCGCTTTAAGTCTCGGGGGCTACTGGCATATACTTAATAAATTTACACAAACTTTTACCTGCATATCCTTTGAGAACAGGTGAGTGACTCCCGCAAGTCCATCCCAAGCATCTTGGATATATGCATCTACACAGCTGAGGGCATTGAACGCCTGCTTAGTAAGAGCCAGAGCATGCATAGCCTTTTTTCATCGTCAATGATTCATCGCGCTCTCCACTTCGGAATTTGTGACAGATACGTCATCCGAATCCTCTTGTGGTGGATAATTCGGCGCCGCATCCGTATTGATTCTTGTCCTTGTTGATGAGTCCGGGGCCGGATTGGATGGTGATCGGCCGGCTGGGTCCTCGGACGCAGTTTGACGTACGCTCCTTCTGAAATAAGAGAGGAGGGGAAATGTAACAATCCGGTCTTGTATTGGAGCACACATTAAAGATTATACATCTTCGATGAAGAAGGGGGCTCGGCGGTGCTCCCCGTTTCTTTTCGTTTTGAAGGCTCGCCCTGTGTAGGCATTGTCTTCTTAGAAGCTGCCTGTCGTTGGAGTAAGTTTGATAGTCAAAATAGGAGGTACGTAGGAGGAGGCAAGGCCCTAGGTACCGCAAGGTTGTACACACGAGTTTACGAGTTCAGGCCCCTCTCGGAGGAGGTAACTACCCTACGTCTCGGTGCCCAGAGGCTTGTCGACTGGAATATGCGTGTGAGTTACATGAGGTCTGAACCCTTGTGCTAGAGGAGGGTGGCTTGTATAGAGTACACCAGGTCCCTTCTGCCCTCGGTTACACAGGGTTCAATGTAAATTAAGACAGGGGCGTTATTGGTAATGCCGGCCATAAATGACTATCAATGACCTTTAAGATTATGGAGTGAATGCCTGACTGTTAACATCCTGGGCTGGCTTCAGACCTTCTGTACTCCGAGTCATTCTTCGTATGGTTGAGTGGAATTGGGATATCCGAGTGAAATAGATGGTCGAGTGGATTATGCTGCAGGGGTGACTTCAGTCGGTATCTTCTGTTGTACTTCAAGTCTTTGACTCTAGGGCAGTGTCCTTGGGTAGGACGTCTAGGTGAGGCCTATGACCCTACCCTAGGTACATGTCATCTTCACTTCCCTCGATGCAGTGCGGTATGCTAAGCACCGACCCTTTTGAGCACAAGTCAGTGTAGTCGTGGGTGAGGCGAGAGGGGAAATCTCCGTTTGTAAGGATTTCTTCTAGGTACTTACATTGGAGGAAGGGAGAAGATCAGGATAATCGGCCATAATCGCCACTTCTAAGCCATTGAGGCTCGCCTGATAGAAAACTCCATCAATAAGCTCTATAAATATATCCGGATCCTCTTCAAATCCGAGATCTTTGCTGCGATCATGGTCCTCTGGTTGTGGAGCGGGGCAATGAACCCCTTTGAATGGATTGAGGTCCAAATGAAGTAAGGTTGAAGCCATTTACGACTCGATTCTATGCTTTGGAGGTATTCCATCGGAGTCTGGAAATCATACTGGAGTTTTAACCTTGCTTTAGTCGCCTTGTCGATTATGTGGTCGTCGAGTGAATTATGTCGAAAATCTTTGAGTGAATTATAGTGTGAAATCCTTGGCGCAATTGATTGCTTTGCATTTCCCGGATCTCACGGGATATGAAAATTTGGAGAAGCGCACGGGACGGGGCGTGCCGCAGTAAACGAAGCGATTAGATAGGGTCACCTCGATATCCGTGCTGCCTTTTTTGCCACGTATCGGGGAAGTGTCTATTGCTGGATGTGATAAGATTGCTCGGGCCCACAGGTCAGCCACTTGGAAGCGGGCCCATAAAAGGCGTCGAGGCCAAGGTAATGTACAGTGCGCCTCATTCGATTTTCTTCCTCTCTGCTTTGGAACACTTCTGCCTGCCCTGCTCATACTCTGCCACCATGGCAAAGGAGAAGACCATGGCCGCAGAGCCCACAAACAAGGTGGTAGCCAAGGGCAAGAAGATGGTTCAGGGATCATCATCGTGGTCCAGTCTGCCTCCTGGCTAGATCCAGGTGGACTGGATCCGCTCCACCATCTAGTGGGGGGATCTAGAGAAGCTCGCCGTGGATGTCCTGATTGTTGATGGTTCTTGGAGGCTGCTGAAGGGGGAAGACGAGCCCCAGCCACACGAGGGTGAGCGTTTCCTCCTCACCACCCATGTCGATTGAGGTTTTTCCCTTCCCCCGCATCCGTTCTTTCGGGGTTTCTTGAAGTTTTTTGGTGCTCAGATTCACCATTTCCCCCAAACACAATCACGTTTCTTGTTGCGTACATCTCATTGTGCGGTAACTTCCTGGGCTGCCAACCACATCTAGGCCTATTCAAACACATATTCACTTGCCATTCCCAATCGGTGAAGAAAGCAAATCCGACTGACGAAAAGACACACGTGATTCAAATGTGCGGGGTTTAGGGATTCAATGTAGGGGTAGAAGCAATTTTCCTCCAATGACCCTTCCCAAGTCAGTCAGAGGATGACAGTCGACCTGGTTCTACTACAAGACATTCCGACTCCTGGTTAGTCGACCGGTCTCCCCCCTTTCACTATGGAGCGACTCCCCCAGCCTTTTTCACTGATTGTGACCCTAGAGGAGATGGCGAGGTGTCCCTCTTAGTCGAATGGGTCATTAACTTAGTTCAGGAAGGTCTGAATGGCATGGATTTGTTAGAGGTGTTCCTGAGTCGACGCATCCAGCCTCTCCAGGCCCGCGATCATTCGATGTGGATGTACTCGGGCTCTGAAGACACCTCTTGGGTCCACCCAGAGGAGGTTGCCGAGGAGACGGTGGCCTGAAAGCGCAAGTGCTCCCTGGGTGATTTTGGTAATTAATGTCAACATATTTCTTGTTGGACTATTGTTTTCATCTAGTATATTTCAGACAAGTTCAAATGGAGTGGCATGGACTAGAGGATGTGGAACCCCTTCAAGATGATAAGCACAAAGGATTGGCTCAAGCTCAAAGCTCGGGACTCTACATTTTCTATTTTAGTGATCCAAGATCACATTGAGTCCATAGGAAAGCTAATACTATTAAAAGTGGATGAGGTGTTGCTTAATGGCTTGCTTGCTCAAAGTGCTTAGTGATATGCTCCAAAACGCTCAACCACTTTCTACATCCACATATGTCCCAAACCAAAAGTCAAACTCGGCCCCACCGAAACTTTTTATCCGGCGTCACCGAGTTCAGTTGACATAACCACTACCACAAACCCTAATCAATTCGGTCTCACCGATGGGATCTCGATCTCACCGAGATGGGATTGCAAACTCTCTGTGCCCGTTGCAATATTATCGGTCCCACCAAAGTGCCTAACAGTCGCATTATGAACTAAATCGTTCTGACCGAGTTTTCTGATTCGGTCCCATCGAGTTTGGTAAATTGTGTGTAACGATTAGATTTTGTGTTGAGGCTATATATACCCCTCAACCCACTCTTCATTCATGGAGAAAGCCATCAGAACATGCATACACTTCCAACATACATTTTCTGAGAGAAATCCTTCTCCAAGTTGCTTTCCACTCAAATCATCTTTCCACCGAATACAATCCTAAGAAAGAGAGTTGCGTGTTGGGGAGACTACCATTTGAAGCACAAGAGCAAGGAGTTCATCATCAACACACCGTCTATTACCTTTTGGAGAGTGGTGTCTCCTAGATTGGTTAGGTGTCACTTGGGACCCTCCGTCAAGATTGTAGAGTTGAACCAAGGAGTTTGTACGGGCAAGGAGATCGCCTACTTCGTGAAGATCTACCCTAGTGAGGCAAGTCTGTCACATCCCTAGTCTGTGCTTGCATTAGGACTAGCTAGAGTGTGCATCATGTTTAACTTTTCCTAGAAACTTGAAATGGGGATGACAGAAACCCCAGCACCCCTCTTCTTTCAACTAGGTTTTAATAAAATCTTCTTCAAAAATGTTCATCATCTTTGCCTTGGTCTTAAACCTCTGACAAAAATGTGCACAATTTTCTAGGACATCCCAAGGTCACTGGATTAAATCATATTGTATTTGCATTTGGGCATTTAAATGCTATAAAATATTTTAAATGCCCAAATAATCATAAACCAAAATGTTCCCTGTTGCTTATATAATATACATTGGACATGGTCAGTTTCATGATTTATAAAAATATTCTAGCATTTTTAATAATTCAACACAGCTGCAAAAAAAATAAACAGAAATAAATAGAAAAGAGGAGAGAGAGAGAGAACTTACCTGGCCGGCCCACCTGGCGGCCCACCTGGCCGGCCCAGCCCAGCAGCTGCTCCACGCAGCTACTTCCTCTCGCCAGGCAGGCAAAGAGGAGCACTCCGGCGAGCCTGCGGACGCCACGCAGCTCCTCGTCGCTCTGCTTCACTCCCTCGCCTCCACGACGCCCTGGTTCGCCTCCACGTCGTCGGCCGAAGCCACTGGATGTCTCACTTCTCCCCCTGCCTCTCTCCCTCGCCCTCTCCTCTCCATGGCCGACGCGCCCGCGAGCTCACCGCCGTCGTAACCGCAGCCACCGTCGCCCCACCGTCGCCTTGCCGAGTGAAGAAGCTTCGCCGCCGTCCGCTTCATCGAGCAGGCCGAGCCCCGAGCGCTCGCTCGCACCGGAGCCACCGCCACGAGCACGCCCCCGACCGCCACCGCCGGAGATCTCCTTCGCCGCACCAGCCACTCCAGGCCGTCCCCGAGCTCGCCGACCGGCTCGTCGTCTCTGCTATGAGGTCCTGACCGTCCCCGTCCTCCCCGCTCGCCCTATCGTGCACCACAGCCACCGCAACAGGCTCGCCCGCCTGCGCCGCCGCGGATGCTCGTTGCCGACGTAGCTCCGGCCACGCAACGGCCTCGCCGCCATGTCCGTCATCTTCACTGCTTCGCGTAGATGTTGTAGGACCACTCCACGCGCCTCCACGAGCACCACAGCCACGAGTTCGGCCTCACCCGAACTCTGGCAGCCGCTGGACTCGTCGCCGACGTCGTTTCGGGCGACCTCGAACTCCAAGTCGTGCACCACTCGATGCGGCTCACTCCCAGCTGCCCGTAGATGTGCTCCACCGTCGTTTTGGTCATCGGCAGACAAAACCTGAGGCGCTCCGCCGCGTCTGGCCTCGCTGGCGACTAGCCGCCGGCGAGTTTGACTCGCTGACCAGGGGGTTTGACCTCCCCTGTGCCACTGACATGTGGGCCCAGTCGTTGACTGTTTAGTTTTAGGATTAATTAATGTTAAACTAATTCTGCTAATTAGTTGACCCACTGACATGTGGGCCCGACCCTGTTAGTTAGTAGTTAGTTTAAACTAACTTGTTTAGTTAACTCTGTTAGACTAACGTGTGGACCCCACACATCAGGTTTGACTGGACCAGCTCTGTTGACCTGCTGACGTCAGCATGAAGTCATGCCGACGTCAGCATGAAGTCATGCTGACGTCAGCATGAAGTCATGCCGACGCAGTAAGTATTTTCTGTTATTTAAATAAATCCGAAATGATTTATTTATTTTCAGAAAATGCCCTAACTTCTAAAATTCATATAAACTCAACAGTAGCTCAGATGAAAAAGATTTATATATGAAAAATGATCAGAAAAATCCAATCTATCCATTGGTACTGG
>LR738715.1:530120494-530134910 GCA_902687465.1 Secale cereale
TGCTGACGTCAGCATGAAGTCATGCCGACGCAGTAAGTATTTTCTGTTATTTAAATAAATCCGAAATGATTTATTTATTTTCAGAAAATGCCCTAACTTCTAAAATTCATATAAACTCAACAGTAGCTCAGATGAAAAAGATTTATATATGAAAAATGATCAGAAAAATCCAATCTATCCATTGGTACTGGTTTCATGCATGTTTAAGCAAGTTAACCTTGATGTTCAAATCAAAACATGATAAAACACTTTGAATAATAATAACTTGGGCATGAATTTGAATCTTTGATTCAAATAAGCTCAAACCTTTTTGTTTATAGTTGCATTAGCTCAAAACACATTCATCTTGCCATGTCATGAGCATGCATCATATTGTTGCATATTGTCATGTATTGATTGCATTACCAGTGTTCTCTGTGGTAGGTTCTGTTCCCGAGGATATATCTGCGTATCCAACTGAAGAGCAGTACCCGACAACCAATCTGTCAGGCAAGCAACCCATTGATTATTCCAATACAAACCCATCTTCTCGCTTCTGCTCTCCTTTACTGCATTAAGGCAATAACGTGTGAACTGCTGTTTGCTACGGTAGTTGAACCCCATTCCTTTGCACGACCTGTCATTGCCACAGTAAATAGTTGAAAACCACTAGCATGTGTAGGAGTTGATTGAGCCAAGTTGATGTGTTTCCTACCATGCTATATATGTTGCCTGCTATGCTTAGAGTTGTGTCACATCCCTAGTTCTGGTCTGCTCTGATCTAGTTAGTCTCATGTTACATCATGTTTAACTTTCTCTTAAACCTGAAATGGGGTTTGCCTAAACCCTAGCATCAAAGGTATTCACTAGGTTCACCTAAAATATTTTCAGTAAGTCCAAATGGCTTTCAAAAATGTTCATCATTTATGGAAATACTGTAAACAGTAACCAGAGGTGATGCACATTTTTCCATGACATATTTGGGCTCTGAATTAAATCATACTCTATTTGCATTTGGGCATTTAAATGCTATAAAATATTTTAAATGCTCAAACAATCATAAACTAAAATGTTTACTGTTGGATTTATTCTAAACAGTAGCCATGATTAGTTTCATGATTTTTGGAAATGCCCTGGCATTTTTTAATAAAGCCCTAAAGTCTACAGAAAATAGAAAACAGAAACAGTTTTAGTAAGAGAGTGAGAGAGAGAAGAGTTACCTGGCCCAAGCTTACCTGGCGGCCCAGCTGGTGGCCCAGCCCACCACCGTTGCCAGTCATCTCCCTCCTCTCGCCAGGAGGACGAGAGACGCGTGCCAGCGCCTGCGGCCACACGCCATGGCCACCTCCTACCTCTCTGCCTGTCTCCTCGTCGCCTGACGTTGCCACGCACCTCCTTGCCTCTCTCTGTCACTCTTCCTCGCTCTCTCTCACTTCTCCTGGCTCTCTCCCCCGCACCACCGAACACGCCCGTCGCCGCCGCTCGTCGTTGCCACGGCCACCGCCTCTCCATCACCCCCTGGAGCTGTCCACGAGCTCCGCGGCGTCGTCTTCGACCCTCTCACCGAGCCACGCTCCGCCGGACGCCCTGGAGCCTCGCCAACGCCGCCGTTCCGCCCTCGGGTGCCGGCGATCCCCGCCGTCGTTTCGTCGGACCCCGTGCCTCCACTGCCTCGCCAGCAGTACCAGAAGAACCGCGGTGATCCCCGGTTTCGTTTCCCCCATGCCCCATCGCCTATCTCGTCCCCTAGCCGCATCAACCACCGGAGCCGAGCGCCCCTCGCCGCCGGCCATGTCACCGCCATGGCTGCGCCCGTGCTAGCACACTCCCGAGCTCACCACTGCACTCAGTGCACTACCAGGAGCCTAACACACCTACCAGTTCTTCCTCCCGTGCTCCCTAGCGCTGCGCCCGCACTTGCCCAAACTCCGGCCGTCGTCGATGTGCTCGCCGCCGGCGATTCCGGCCACCCCAGCTGTTGCTTCTGGCCCCGTTGGATGCGCAAGAGCCTGAACGTTCTGTAGATGCCCTCCGCCATTAGTTTGGTCCCCGGAACAGTGATTCAGAGCCGCGCCGCCGTCCTGGCTCTCGCCGGCGGCGAGTAGCCGGTGGGTTTGACCACCTTTGACCACGGCTGGACCCCCTCTGTGTCAATGACATGTGGGGCCGGCGTGTGACTTAATTAGTTTAGGTTTTTAGTTAAGTTTTAATTGCTGTCATTAGCTTGATTAGACAACGACAGGTGGGCCTAGAGCCCTGCTAATTTTAGATTAGTGCTAATTTGCAATTAGTTAACCCTTTGACTCACTGACATGTGGGCCCTACCCGGCTAACTAAACTAGGTTAGTGTTAGTTAATTTAGCTTAGTTAGTTGAGTCACTGACCAGTGGGCCCCACTGGTCAGGTTTGACCCTGGCCGCCCTATTGACTGCTGACATCACAGTGACATCATGCTGATGCAGTAATGTTTTCTAGAATCTAAAATAAATCTTAAATGATTTATTTATTTTAGAAAATAGCCCAAACTTCTAAAAATCACAGAAAATAATCTATAACACCAATGAAAATAATTTATATATGAAAAATGATCAGAAAAATTCAAGGAATCTGTTTATGGCATTTTCATGCATGTTTGAACAAGTTAAACCCGCCGATCAGGTCAAATCAATTAAATGGCATTTGAATAATCACATATGGAGTTTGAATTTGAACCTTTGGTTCAAAACAACTTCATTTAAATCACTGCTAGTTGCATTAGCTCAAATCACATCATAATGCCA
Organism: Secale cereale; assembly: GCA_902687465.1. NCBI lineage: Eukaryota > Viridiplantae > Streptophyta > Magnoliopsida > Poales > Poaceae > Secale > Secale cereale. The sequence goes on from LR738715.1 coordinate 530,123,254, forward strand.
TGTCATGGTCATGCATCATATTGTGCATTGCATTGATTGTGTTTCTTTCTCTGTTGCCGGTTTTTGTCCCCTCTCGATAGACGTGGTTCCGACGATGTGATCAATGACACCGATGAAGAGCCAATGATATCTTCAGAAGTGCCAGGCAAGCAAAACCTTTTTGAGCATTCCGATACAATCCCACCGACTCGCTCTTGCTCTCTTTACTGCATTAGGACAATAATGCTTCAACTATTACCTGCTGCGATAGTTGAACCCCTTTCCACTGCATGACCTGTCATTGCCACAGTAAATAGTTGAAACCCACTAGCATGAGTAGGAGTTGTTTGAGCCATGTTGTGCCTACTCATTCATGCTTTCTGGTTATGCCTGCTATTGCTTAGAGTTGTGTCAGGTCTGATTCATCGGGGATGAATTGGAATGTGGTGAACATGTCCTGCTGTTGAGAGCTAAGTGTGTGAACACGATTTGGTAAAGGTAGCGATGAGAGGCCATGTAGGAGTGCATGGTGGGTTGTCTCATTGAAACCGTCCTCAAGAACTGAGTTCTGTGTTGGTTGATCCATGAACAACTACTACCACACGTTGGGCCCTGAAATATGACCCCGCTCGACTTATTGACTACCCTTGTTCTCTGTCCAGGAGTTGCAACTAGTTTCTGGTGTTTGTAGTTTACTGGAGGTCGTGCACAGCGCTGACCCTCGGGGTGGGCTGTGACGCGGCAGGTACGTGGCACGGTGTACCGGTCGCCCGTTTGGTGACGCGGGAACCCTGTACACATCGTTTGGGGCCGTGAGCAACACCCTGGCCGGATCTCCCCATGGATGGAACGCAAATAGGTGATAAACCTGGACTAGAGACTTGAGTGGTTGGTTAGGTCGTGGTCTACACCCACTTCGGCTTTCGCTTGAAGTCTGCCGAGCACATGTCGTGTGCAGACGCTAAGTGGTGGAAACACGTGTGAAGAAGTAAACCCCTGCAGGGTTATATATGATCTATTCGAATAGCCGTGTCCGCGGTAATGGACTTCTGGGTTACCTATACAGTTCATAGACAAGTGAAAGTGGATACTCTAAAACACGCAAGATAAGCGTGAGTGCTATGGATGGCCTTCTCGTAGGGAGACAGGAGCGGATCCATAGCAGTGTATTGATTGGTGAATATGTGGACTCGTGTGTGCCACCTCAAAAGAGTACTTGCAGTTGTAGTTTAGGATAGCCATCGAGTCAAAGCTGGCTTGCTGCAGTCAAGCTCCAACCCCCCCTTTGTGATACTGATGCATATGTAGCTAGTTCTGATGTAAGTCTTGCTGAGTACCTTTGTACTCACGTTTTCTTAATTTATGTTTTTGCAGAGAGAATTCAGTCTCCCTAGTGGTTCCGTGTGGACTTCGAAGTTTAGCTTGTTACCTCAGCTACAGTCTTGTACCCTTTGGAGGATCTTGTAGATAGTCAGGCTTCTCAGCCTTTTTCATTTGTAGTTGTCTGTACTCAAACATGTTATGCTTCCGTTGCCTGTATGCTCTGTATGTTGGGTCATGTGACCTCTGTTCGTAATAAATGCTATGATGGATCTTCTGGGCCTTTATCTATATGAGTTGTTGAGTTATGTTGTGATGCCATGTTATATAGCACATACTTGCATGTTATGCGTACATGTAATGTGTATTGCTATGTGTGGGATCCAACACCTAGTTGTTTACCCTTGGTAGCCTATCTTACAGGGAAATGTCTCCTAGTGCTTCCACTGAGCCTTGGTAGCTTGCTACTGCTCCGGAACACTTCGGCTGGCCGGCATGTGTCCTTCTTCGTTCCTGTGTCTGTCGCTTACATGAAATGTCACGCGTTGTTCCTTTAAGTCCTTGTAGCTTGCTACGATTTGGGTTCATACGTTGATGACCGACACGTTCGTTGCTGGGTCATGTATGCCTGTCTCTGTAATTTAGAGCCACTTTTGGTTTATAACTAGTCAAGTCGGCCCGGGTTCTCTGTCATATGGATGCTAGCGATACTATCATATACGTGTGCTAGAATGCGCAAACGGTCCTGGGCTAGGTAAGGTGGCACCCATGGGGATACCGTGCGTGAGGCCGCAAAGTAATATGATGTGTTACAGGCTAGACCTCTGTGACTTAGGATTGGGGTCCTGACAAGTTGTGTCAGGTCTGGTTCATCTGGGTGATGGATCAGAGTGAAATGATTATGTCTGGAAATGAGAGTGAAGTGTGGAATATGTTTTGGTAAAGGTATCGATGAAAGGCCATGTAGGAGTACATGGTGGGTTGTTTCATTGGAACCGCCCATAGGACCTGAGATCTGTATGTGTGATTTAAGATCAGCTACTACCACACATTGGGCCCTGAAATATGACCCCGCTCGACTTATCGACTGCCCTTGTCCTCTGTCCAGGAGTTGCAACTAGTTTCTGGTGTTTGTAGTTTACTGGAGGTCGTGCGCAACGCTGACCCTCGGGGTGGGCTGTGAGGCGGCAGGTACGTGGCCCGGTGTACCGAGTCGCCCGTTTGGTGGCTCGGGAACCCTGTACACATCGTTTGGGGCCGTGAGCGACACCCCGGCCGAATCTCCCCACGAATGGAACCCAAATAGGCGATAAACCTGGACTAGAGACTTGAGTGGTTGGTTAGGTCGTGGTCTACACCCACGTCGGCTTTCGCTTGAAGTTTGCCGAGCACATGTCGTGTGCAGACGCTAAGTGGTGGAAACATGTGTGAATAAGTACACCCTTGGAGGGTTACCAATCTTTTCGAATAGCCGTTGTTCGCGGTTAAGGACCACTTAGTTGCTTATACAGTTCATAGACAAGTTAATGGTTAATCCTAAAAGTCTCAAGACAAGTGTGAGTGCCGTGGATGGCCCTTCCGTAGGATGACGGGAGAGGATCCACGGTAGTGTATTGTTGTGGTGAGTAGTGGACTCGTGTGAGTAGTCTCATCTTGCAATCTGCTGAGAGTTGTAGTATAGGTTAGCCAAGAGTCAAAGCTGACTTGCTGCAATAAACTCCACTACCCTTGTTGATAATGATGCATGTATGATAGGTTCTGATGTAAGTCTTGCTGATTACCTTTGTACTCATGTTTGCTTAATAACTGTTGCAGAGGAGAACCCTGCCCCCTCTAATGGGTTGTACATAGACCTTGACATCGACGAGTAGCTTGCTACCCAGACGGAGATCTTGGACTTGTGAAGGGCCTTGTAGATAGTCAGGCTACACCAAGCCTGTTTTCTTTCCAAGTTGTCTATACTCACACAAGTTAGCTTCCGCATGTGCTTGTATTCTTGTATGACTTGAGTGTTGGGTCATCTGACCCCTACATGTATGGATATGTTATGTATGGCTCTTTGGAGCCTCTTAAATAAAGTACTTTGAGTCATAGAGTTCTGTTGTGATGCAATGTTGTATTTGCACATATCGAGCATATTGTGTGTATGTTATTGAAATGCTTGGTATGTGTGGGATCCGACACCTAGTTGTTTACCCTTGGTAGCCTATCTTACAGGGAAATGCCTCCTAGTGCTTCCACTGAGCCTTGGTAGCTTGCTACTGCTCCGGAACACGTAGGCTGGCCGGCATGTGTCCTTCTTCGTTCCTGTGTCTGTCCCTTAGGGGAAATGCCACGCGTTGTTCCTTTAAGTCCATGTAGCTTGCTACGACTTGGGTTCATACGTTGATGACTGACATGTACGTTGCTGGGTCATGGATGCCTGTCTTTTTAATTTAGTGCCACTTTTGGTTTATAACTAGCCATGTCGGCCCAGGTTCTCTGTCATATGGATGCTAGCGACACTATCATATACGTGTGCCAAAATGCGCAGACGGTCCCGGGCCAGGTAAGGTGGCACCCATGGGGATACCGTGCGTGAGGCCACAAAGTGATATGATGTGTTACATGCTAGATCGGTGTGGCTTAGGATCGGGGTCCTGACAAAGTCCTTCGTGGGCGATGGCCATGGTGGGATAGACAAGGTTGCTTCTTCGTGAACCCTTCGTGAGTGGAGCCCTCCGTGGACTCGTGCAACCATTACCCTTCGTGCATTGACGTCTCCATCAACGTGGATGTACGATAGCACCACCTATCGAAACCACGGCTAAAAAATCTATGTGTCTACATTGGGTTTGCTCCCTCAAACTCCTCCCTTTACCTTCATATGCAATTCCTTTACATTCTGCTGCTATACTATTAGAATTGCATGTGTAGGTTGATTGCTTGACTTGTGCATAACTGCTAAAATCTGCCAAGACTTAAAATTGGGAAAAGGCTAGGTTTTTATTTGGTCAAGTAGTCAAAATTGCATGTTTTTCCTTCCGCTGTCCATATACTCTTGTCATGCTTGCTTGATATGTATTGTGAATGTTTAAACAAGTGCTAAAACACAACCTCAACTTGAAGAAATTAAAAACTGCCACTTTTCTTGCTAAGAGTCTATTCACCCCCCTCTAGACACCTCTTCTCGATCCTTTCAATTGGTATCAGAGCCTTGGTCTCCATTGATTTATCACCATTGGAGGAAGATGGATGAGTCTACGTTAGGGAGTCTTAGAAATAGAGTGCCTATACTTGATGGAGAGTACTTCCATGAATGGTGAAATGAGATGCTTGAGAGTTTCAATGAATATCATTTGAAAGTGTACATTACTACTCCTTGTGGTCGCCTTGTTGATCCTTTGCATCCCACACCCGATGAGGATCTTGACATGATTCACAATCTTAGAACTATCAATCTTATTGTTAGAGGATTGCCTAAAAATTTGATTGCTAGCTTACCTGCTCTAGATTGTGCTTACACCATATGGAGATTCATAGAGGAATGATTCCCAAATTATTCCTTGAAAAATCTGGATGAGATTCTCCATAAGTTTATTGCCTTGAATAGGATGAGTACTAGTGATCCTAAGTTTGATGATTGCCTATTTGAGCTTCGTGATCTCATGCGTGCCAAAGGAGATGTTGGAATTATTAGCTATCATTTCGAAAGTCATTAGAATTCATAGAGATGAACATTGTTATGGTCATACTTCTAATGAATCACTCTCTCTAGGAATTGATCCATCACATGCGTGCCAAAGGAGATGTTGGAATTATTAGCTATCATTTCGAAAGTCATTAGAATTCTTAGAGATGAACATTGTAATGGTCATACTTCTAATGAATCACTCTCTCTAGGAATTGATCCATCACATGACGATGTGGAACATGGATACTATGATGAGGATGATGATAGTGACTATGATCTTGATGATGCGATGAGACACTTTGGTCTTATGGCTAATTTTCGTGGCTACATGTCTGGAGAAAAGGAATGGGTCCTTGATAGTGGATGTACCGATCATATGACCGAAGACAAGGACATGTTTCGTGAACTTGCTGAAAACGACGGCCCTTGAAAGTATGTCCGTTTTGGTGATAAGTCAAAAGGTAATGTGGTTGGCCTCGGTAAGGTGGCCATCTCACATGATAGCTCCATACAAAATGTCATGCTCGTTGAATCTCTTGGCTACAATTTACTTTTCGTATCTAGACTTGCTCACTTCGGCTTCAATGTCCTATTTACTGAAATAGATTGCCAAGTGTTTCGTAGAGATAATCATAAAATGGTCTTTACCGGTATTTGTAGAGGTGATCTTTACATTGTTGATTTCACTAAAAAGGCTCAACCTAGAACTTGCTTAATTTCTAAATCTTCAAAAGGTTGGTTGTGGCATAGAAGGTTAGGTCATGTGGGCATGCAAAATCTTGATAAGCTTATTAAAGGTTATCATATCCATGGAGTAAAAGATGTTATATTTGACAAGGATAGACTTTGTAGTGGTTGTCAAGCAGGAAAACAAGTTGGAGGAAGCCACCCCGTGAAGAACATTATGACCACAAGAAGACCGCTCGAGCTACTTCACATGGATCTCTTTGGTCCCAATGCCTACAAGAGTCTCGGGAGTAACTCATTTGGCCTGGTCATAGTTGATGGTTTTTCAAGATTTACGTGGGTGTTCTTTCTTGATGATAAATCGCAGGTCCAAAAGATCTTCAAGAACTTCGCTAGGAAGGCCCAAAATCAATTTGAAGTGAAGATAAAAAAGGTTCACAGTGACAACAAAACAGAGTTCAAGAAAGCAAATGTGGATACCTTTCTTGACGAAGAAGGGATTTCCCATGAGTTATCGGCTACGTGCACGCCTCAACAAAATGGAGTTGTTGAGAGGAAGAACCGGACTCTTATCGAGATGGCAAGAATGATGCTTGACGAGTACAAGACTCCAAAACACTTTTGGGCGGAAGCGGTTGAGACAGCTTTTCATGCAACCAATCGCTTGTATCTTCACAAGCTTCTCGGCAAGATGGCATACGACCTTCTCACCGGTAACAAACCCCAAGTTAGATACTTTCGAGTATTCGGCTCAAAGTGCTACATTCTTGATAAGCATCGTCATTCTAAATTTGCTCCTAAATATCATGAAGGTTTCCTACTTGGTTATGGCTCAAACTCTCACACTTACCGTGTCTACAACAATTTCACCCGAAAGGTTGAAGAGACGGTAGATGTGAAGTTTAATGAATCTAACGGCTCGCAAGTAGAGCAATTGCCAATTGATGTAGGAGATAAAGATCCTTCGGAAGAAATTCAAGACTTGTCTATTGGAAATATCCGTCCAACGGAGGTGAAAGAGAGTACTTCGTCCATCCATGTGGAAGCTTCTACCTCACGACAAGGTGAACCAAGACTTGATACAGAAGCATCCACAAGTGGGACACACCAAGTTGAAGAAAACGAGGATGTGCACCAAGATGAACCTCATCAACCTCCTTCTCAACCACGACAAGGGAACGACAACGTCAACAATGAAGAAGGCCAAGAAGAAGAACAAGAGGATGAAGAAGATGTTCCACCCGGATCGAAACAAAAGCTCTCACGAGTTCGAGCAAGAGTCACCAGAGACCATCCCGTCAAAAAAATCTACAATGATATCCAAACTGGGAGAATCACTCGCTCTAAAACTTGTTTGGCTAACTTTTGCGAACATTATTCATTCATCTCTAGCATTGAACTTATGAAGGTTGAAGAAGCATTGGAAGATCCGGATTGGATAAATGCCATGCACGAAGAGCTACACAACTTTGAGAGAAATCAAGTGTGGACATTGGTTGAGAAGCCCGACAACAACCACAACATCATTGGTACCAAATGGGTGTTTCGCAACAAGCAAGACGAAGATGGTCAAGTCGTCCGCAACAAAGCACGTCTCGTCGCCCAAGGCTACACTCAAGTGGAAGGTATGGACTACGGTGAGCCATATGCCCCCGTTGCTAGACTTGAGTCCATTCACATCTTACTTGCTTATGCTAATCACCATGATATCCCTTGTACCAAATGGACATCAAAAGTGCTTTTCTAAATGGTGAAATTGTGGAGGAAGTTTATGTTAAACAACCTCCCGGCTTTGTCAATCCTAAGAAACCCGATCATGTTTACAAACTTGACAAAGCTCTCCATGGTCTTAAACAAGCTCCGAGAGCGTGGTATAGATGCTTGACCAAGTTTCTTATTGAAAAAGGCTTTGAAATTGGGAAAACTGATCCCACACTTTTTACTAGAAGGGTTAATGGTGAATTATTTGTGTGCCAAATTTATGTTGATGATATCATATTTGGTTCTACTAACCCCCATTTTAGTGAAAGGTTTGGAAAGCTAATGTTGGAAAAGTTTGAGATGTCTATGATGAGTGAACTCAAGTTCTTTCTTCGTTTGCAAATCAATAAAACTAAGGAGGGTACCTTTGTTTCTCAAACAAAGTATACCAATGACTTGTTCAAGAAGTTCAACATGCAAGAATGCAAAGGTATGACTACACCCATGCCTACCAGTGGACATCTTGACTTGACTAAGGATGGTGAACCGGTTGATCAAAAAGTTTACCGCTCTATGATTGGTTCATTGTTATATCTATGTGCCTCCCGTCCCGATATTATGCTAAGTGTGTGCATGTGTGCATGATATCAAGCGCCCCCCCCAAATAATGTCATCTTAAGGCTGTGAAAAGGATAGTGAGAAACTTAATACATACGCCAAATTTTGGCATTTGGTATCCTAAGAGGTCCTCTTTTGATCTTGTTGGCTACTCCGATTAGGACTTTGCTGGAGAGAAGGTTGATAGAAAGTACACTTCGGGTACTTGTCAATTTCTCAGTAGATCTCTTGTGTCTCGGTCCTCCGAGAAACAAAACACGGTATCCTTATCCACCGCCGAAGCGGAATACATTGCCGCTGGATGATGTTGTGCTCAATTACTTTGGATGACCCAAACTCTTAAAGATTATGGGATATATGTGAAACATGTTCCATTGCTTTGTGACAATGAAAGTGCTATTAAGATTGCTCACAATCCCATCCAACATTCTCGAACTAAGCATATTGAAGTTCGTCATCATTTCATTCGAGATCATGTTGCTAAAGGGACATTAATCTTAAGCATGTTCGAACCGATAAGCAATTGGCGGATATATTCACCAAACCGCTTGATGAGAAAGTCTTTTGCCAACTGAGAGGTTAATTGAACATCATTGATGCTTCAAACCTGGAGTAGGAACTTTATTTGGATACTTGCAAGGCATGTGCCTATGACTAATCATTGACTTTTTCTAATATGTCTTGGATACATTTGTACCCTTGCATGCTATCTAACCCTTGTAGGCACTTCGATCAATTTAAATCCATGGGATTGCAACTCACTCACATCTTGAGCAATCTCTACATCACCAAGTCCCTACACCGTGGTGGTTGAAGACAAGGAAGCATGAAACCCTTCAACATATCCTTTGACAAATTCTATATATCATTTGGTATCAAATATCATGATTGTCACTTTGGATGCACAAGTGCTCTTCCTTGCAATACTAACCCATGTAGGTAGATGAACTGAAATCCAAGTGGTGCTCCCAATTCTGGATGAGCTACATTAACCTTGAGCAACTCACACAAGTTCAAATACATGATCAAGATCAACACCACCACCCAAGGTATTTTATTCCATCTTAGAGAAGCTTTACCCCAAGACATGGGTCAAAGCAACTAAACAAGATGAGAATACATCAAATGCTTAAACGAAAAATGGTAACCCCATTCTGAGCTTAAACGATGAGTATGACTTATGATCAAGTCTTCTCACTTGACTCCTCAGTCAATATACTCTAACATAGGTGACTTTGTCACAGCCCAATTCTAGATGAAGTTCTCTAGTGTTTCTCTAAGTTCGTGCATTTGTTCCTTGCATTTTGTTCCTCTTCTCTTAAACAAAAAAAAAACTTCATCTAGATTTTGTTTTCTCTGTTTTGTTCTGCATTTTCTGCATCCAATTCATTGCAAATCCTTCAGTTAATCCCTTGCAAATCTTTGTGAGATCTTATTTGCCTAGTGAGCTGAGGTGACTATTGCTCTTTTTCTATGTTGAAATCGGTCCCACCGGTTTGTCACTTCCGGTCCAACCTAATCCATTCGGTGCAACTGAAGAACACAACTCAGTGTCACCGATTTCAATGCAGAAAAGACAATTTGCCACTTGTTCCTGCACTTTTGTTCCAGCTCCACTCAATGATTCTTGTCCTCTACCAACATCCTATTTTATATGCTGCTCTGCTCTGTGACTCAAGGACCAAACCTATTTTGACTCACACTCCAGAAGATCCCTTCTTGGAAATTGATGTCAAAGGGGGAGAGCGAGTATGACGCCCGAAGACCGACGTCCCAGAAGATTCCAGATGTTCCGGGTTCTCCCATGTGTTTCATTTATGCTTGTGTTATTTATTTTTTGCATTGCATCATGTCATCATGTCATCATGACTTTATTTCTGCAACTCAACCAAATAAGTCGTGTGGACCTTCGGTCCATTTAAATCGAGGGAAGGATGACTTATCTTTATAACATATAGATCCTCCTAATATTTATGGAGCTATTATAAAATTATTCCATTTGTTTGGAATTCACCGCAACAAACTTGCATTTTAAATCCCATTCGATTCCAAGATATTCAAATCCTTAATCTTATCCTTTTTGCTTCAATTCAAGTTGTGGGGTTTTGACATTATGTCAGAGTAGCCATGCTTTAGTTTCATCCCAATTGGTATTTTTTTGGCCCTGCTAGTCAACCTTTCTTTTCTTTTCTTTTTCTTTAAATAGAAAAGAAAAATCATGTTTTTTTCCCTTCTTCTTCTCCTTTCACCCGTCCGGCCCCTTTTGCCCCAGGCCCAGCTGCGCCTCCACCCATACTAGCCACACACCAGGCCGCTTCGGCCTCCCCCGCGGCCCACCTAAGGCCCATCTGGCCTCTGCCTAGCAAAACCTAGCCCGCAGCCGATTGGGCTCGTCCTCCTCTCATTCCCATCGCGCCGCCACTTTCCTCCTCTCGTTCCCCTCGCACGACCTCCCTCGCTCCCCTCGACCTTTTCTTCCTCAGTGCAGCGCCTCCCCGCGCCTTTGAGCACCTCCGCCTGCTGTGCCGCTGCCGCGCCGCCGAGCGCCAGCGGAACCGTCCGTCTCCTGCTCCTCCTCCGACGCCCTAGAGGTCCCGCGTCCTTCACCTCCGCGCCGTCGCCTCACCAGGCCGCCGGCAACGACCGCCGCCCGCGCCCCAGCTTCGCCTCGCCAGCTCCCTTACCATGGGAGGAGCCCCTCGACCCATCCCCTTCGGCCCCGACTCCGACGAGCGCCGCCCCATCGACCTTCCTCCGCGCCGGTGACCATCTGCGCCGCCCCGCCTCCCTGCTTCCCCGGCCTCCGCGGTGGGCATCGGGGCTGCTCCACCTGCCGACCTCCTCAACTCGTCTGCTTCCGCTTCGTCAGATCAGCCATGGCCATGGAGTCTCAAGCCCCTGGCTGCTTCGCCTTCAGTCGTCGAGAGCAGGACGATGAGCGTGGGCCTCATCCCACCTCCCTCTGCCTCGCCCAAGTCCCGCTCCATCGCGCCTGGCCACCGTTCGCCTCCATGCCGTCCACGTCGCGAAGCTCGGCCGCTGCCGCCGCGCCCTGCATCGCCTGGGCGTCTTCCTCTACTTCGAGCTAGAGTCGCTCGTTCGCATCGACCACGACCCTGCGTGGATCTACATCACCCTCAATTGACCGGAAACCGCCAAGGCTGTCCTGGTTTCGCCAAGCACCGCACCAAACGTCTATGAAGCGAGTACGACTGCATAAGATGCCGGAAGATCCCTTGGACGTCAAGTTCCACAACGATGAAGTGTACTACTACGCGGGATTCACCGGACGCAAGTAAAACGATGCATCAAGTACCTCTACGACGACATGTACATCTACGGGTCATGTACGACTACATGACAATACACCAAGTACCACGACGACCTCTGTTTTCGAAGAATGACAAGTCCCTCTACGACGTGAGAACCACTACCGTCGCCGAAGACCGCAAGTACAACTACCGCCAAAATGTGAACACCTACTTCCTCTACGAATCGCGAGAACGGCTACTTCCACTACGAACTCGAACCGCTTCGAGAACGAACGTTCCGAAGGTATAACCCCGAGACGATGAACCGTGGACTGCATGTGGTTTATGAGATGAAGTACTTGTTTGCGCCGTGTCCGTTCTCCCCTCTTTTGTCGCCGAACCGTGGGAACCCGGAAGCCGGGAGCACC
>LR738715.1:530142889-530204431 GCA_902687465.1 Secale cereale
GGAGTGTTTTTGAAACTTAGGCGAGTACGGGATCGCAGCTAAGCCCCCGAGTGAGAGGGTTGCTCTTCACTCGGAGTGTTTTTGTAACTTAGGCAAGTACGGGATCGCAGCTAAGCCCCAAGTGAGAGGGTTGCTCTTCACTCGGAGTGTTTTTGAAACTTAGGCGAATCGGGTTCGCGGCTAAGCCCCCCGAGTGAGAGGGTTGCTCTTCACTCGGAGTGTTTTTGTAACTTAGGCGAATTGAGTTCGCGGCTAAGCCACCCGCTGGGGGATTTGAACACCCATGCTTATGTGAAAGCGACCATTAATATACTGCAAAAATCATGTCTTTGATAAGCAATCTGAAGGATTCTTATTATAACTCGATGATCCTAGTGTTTATGTATAAAAACGGCGAAGCAGATCCGCATTCCACGAGCGTGGCTCGTCTTTTTCTTAGCTATGTTGTAAAGGTGATATGCCCCGTTGTGGAGCACCTTGGTGATGATGAAAGGCCCTTCCCAGGCTAGAGCGAGCTTGTGAGGCGGTTTTGGTGTACTCGGAGCACAAGGTCTCCTTCCTGAAATGCTCGACCTCTGAAATTTTGGGAATGTAATCGACGCAGGTCTTGTTGATTGATGGTTGAGCGGATCAGAGCCATCTCTCGTTCCTCTTCTAGGAGATAAACTGCGTCCTCGCATGCCTGTTCTGTTTCAGCTTCTGAGAAGAGTTCCACTCGAGGGCATTGTGCAACAAATCACTCAGAAGCACAACTTCAGCTCCATATACCATGAAGAAAGGGGTTTGATCAGTCGACTAATTGGGAGTTGTTCTGAATCCCCACAAAACAAAAGGCAACTCAGTCACCCAAGCTCCAGCTGCGTGCTTGAGGTCGCGCATCAATCGGGGTTTCAGCTCTTGCAGGATCAAGCCATTCGCTCTTTCTGCCTGTCCATTCAACTGAGGGTGCGCAATGGATGCGTAATCGACCCTAGTGCCTTGGGAAGCATAGAATGCTCTGAACTCATCAAGATCGAAGTTGGAGTTGTTGTCTGTGATAATGCTGTGAGGGACTCCGTATCAAAATACTAGCTCTCTGACGAAACTAATGGATGTGCTTGAGTCAAGATTTTTGATAGGCTTGGCCTTGATCCATTTGGTGAACTTGTCGACTGCTACGAGCAAATGAGTGAAGCCGCTTCTGCCGATATTGAAAGGTCCAACCATGTCTAACCCCCAAACCGCAAATGGCCAGACGAGTGGAATAGTTTTCAAGGCGGATGCATGCTTGTGAGACATGTTTGAGTAAAACTGGCAGCCTTCGCACTTGTTAACTATATACTTAGCCATCTCATTCGCACGCGGCCAGTAAAATCCCGCTTGTTGTGCTTTGGCCACGATGGTCCGAGAGGACGCATGGTGACCACAGGTACCCGAGTGAATCTCATTTAAGATCAGTCGACCTTCTTCTGGAGAGATGCAACGCTGAGCTACTCCGGTAACACTTTCTCTGTAAAGTTGTCCTCTTATCACGGTGAAGGCTTTGGATCTGCGAACGTTCTGATGGGCCTCAACTTCATCCTATTGGAGCTCCTGCCTGAGCAGATATGCAATATACGGCACCGTCCAGTCGGGAGTGATCACTAAAACCTCCATGATCAAGTCGACTACTGCTGGAACTTCCATCTCAGTCGGATTGGTTGAACTTATCGGTTGCGCGGGCTCCTCTGTAAAGGGATCTTCTTGGACTGATGGGGTATGGAGATGCTCCAAGAACACATTACTGGGAATAGACTTCCGAGTGGAGCCTATCTTTGCCAGATCATCAGCTGCTTGATTCTTGAGTTGGGGTATGTGGTGGAGCTCCAACCCTTCAAACTTCTTGTCTAACTTTCTCACTGCATTGCAGTAACCAGTCATGGCACAACCCCTGATTTCCCACTCCTTCATTACCCGATTGACCACCAAATCTGATTCACCGTAGACCATCAGGCGACGGATGCCGAGTGAGATGGCCATACGCAACCCATAAATAAGTGCCTCATACTCAACCTCATTGTTTGAGGAGTCGAAGTGAATCTAGAGGACATAAATGATCTTGTCGCCTCTTGGGGATACCAGGACCACTCCAGCACCAGAACCGTTCAACATCATGGACCCATCAAAGAACATAGTCCAATGTTTCGGGTGAACATGAGTCGGTTGCTGCTGTTCAATCCACTCGGCAAGGAAATCTACTATTGCCTGAGACTTGATTGCTTTCTTTGCTTCGAACTTCATATCTAAAGGAAGGAATTCAATATCCCCTTTGGCCACTCAACCGGTGGCATCTCGATTGTTCAGAATTTCTGATAATGGAGCGTCGCTGACAACTGAAACTGAGTGGTCTGCGAAGTAGTGTGCAACTTTCTTCATGGTCAAATGAATCCCGTAGACAAGTTTCTGGTAATGCGGATACCTTTGCTTGGACAGAGTCAAGACTTCAGAAATATAGTACACTGGGTGTTGAACTTTACAGGCTTTGCCTTCTTCTTCCTGCTTGACTGTAAGCAGTGTGTTGACAACTTGTCCAGTGGCTGCGATATATGACAACAGAGGCTCTTTGCTGACTCGGGCAGCAAGCACCGGCTGTGTGGAAAGCAGGGTTTGAGCTCTGCAAACGCTGTTTTGACTTCGGGAGTCCACTCGAACTTTTAGATTTCTTCATCAGTCAGTAAAGCGGCAATGCCTTTTTCATCGAGACGTGAGATGAATCGACTCAATGTAGCCAAGTAACCAGTAAGCTTCTGAACATCATGCACATGCACATGGCGTTTCATTCGGAGAATTACTCCAATCTTTTCGGGATTTGCGTCGATCCCTCGTTCAGAAACGAGAAAACTGATTAATTTTCCGCCCGGGACTCCGAATGTGCACTTCGACGAATTCAGCTTGATATCATATCTTCTTAAGTTGGCAAATGTTTCAGCGAGGTCAGTTAGCAGGTCAGAACCTTTACGTGACTTGACCACGATATCATCCATGTATACCTCCATGTTTCGGCTGATTTGAGTGAGCAGGCACTTCTCAATCATGCGCATGAACGTGGCACCGACATTCTTGAGGCCGAAGGGCATGGTATCATAACAAAAGCACCTGAATGGTGTGATGAAGGCCGTTTTTATCTAATCGGGTCCATATAGTCGGATCTGATGGTACCCGGAATAGGCATCCAAAAAGGACAGACGCTCACATCCCGCAGTTGAGTCGACAATCTGGTCGATGCGGGGGAGAGGGAAGTGATCTTTCGGGCACGCCCGATTGATGTGTTTGAGATCGATACACATACGGAGTGAATCATCTTTCTTGGGGACCATGACAACATTGGCGAGCCACTCGGAGTGGTATATCCTGCGGATGAACTCAGCTGCAAGAAGCCGAGCTACCTCTTCGCCAATTGCCTTCCTCTTCTCTACGGCGAATCGACGGAGATGTTCCTTGATAGGTTTTACTTTTGGGTTGATGCGCAAATGGTGCTCAGCCAACCCCCTGGGTACACCCGGCATGTCGGATGGTTTCCATGCGAAGATGTCCAAGTTCTCACGGAGGAACTAGATGAGCGCTTCTTCCTATTTGCTATCGAGTGTTGTCGAGATGTGGGTCGGAGAAGCATTGGGATCAGTCGGGTGAATATGTAAAGGCTTTGTCTCTCCAGCCGACTGAAACACAGACTCTGAAGCAGGCTTCTTAGCTCGCAACAAATCACTTGGATCCACATACTTATGATATTCTTCCACTTCTACTGCTGACATCTGTTCGTCAGCAATCTTTGAGCCCTTCTGGAGGCACTCTTCCGCTCTTTGCCGATTTCCTGTGACTGTGATCATGCCTTTGGGACCAGCCATCTTCAACTTGAGGTATACGTAACATGGTGGAGCCATGAAACGAGCATATGCGGGCCTACCCAGAATAGCATCGTAGGCACTGTGAAAATCCACCACCTCAAACATCAACTTTTCCTTGCGGTAATTATTTGAATAATCGAAAACCACATCAAGATTGATCTGACCAAGTGAATCTGCTTTCTTTTCTGGGATGACTCCATGAAATTGCATGTTGCTCTCATTGAGCTTAGACATCAGAATGCCCATCTGTCGGAGGGTCTCAGCATACATAATGTTAAATCCACTGCCACCATCCATGAGAACCTTGGTCAGTTGCGTGCCCCCAATGACTAGGTCGACCACAAACGCTTGCCGCCCGGGGGTAGCAACGTGTGCTGGGTGATCGGACTGGTCGAATGTAATGGGAGTTTTCGACCATTTCAAATACGCCGTAGTTGCCAGAGAAACCATGTTCACTTCTCTGTTAATGACTTTCAATCGACTTTTGCTCTCTAAGTCAGCAAAAATCACCAAAGTAGCATTCACATTAGGGTAACCATCATCCTCTTCTTTCTCTTCTTCCTAATCACAGTCCTTCTTTGAGGGTTGAACCTGTCAGAACTGCTGAATCAGGAGCCAACACTGTCGAGTGGTATGCTTGGGCAGAATCAAATTACCCTCCTCATCTTTCTTCGTGTGTATGTGACACCGTAAATCCAGAACATCATTGCTGGACTGATCTTTCACCTTATTGGGCACCCATGGCCCCTTAGGTTTTCCTTTGAACTTTCCTTGATTCAGAACTGCGGCCACAGTAGGACCTGCAACTTCAACTTTACGTTTCTGTTTCCGACTGGAATTTCCACCTCCAGTGTCCTGACCTTGTCCAATTGTCTTTCCCTTGCCATTGCGGAGTCAATCTTCTTCTTTGCCATTGGCTTACCGAGTGGAAATATCCATCATTCGGCCTAGAGACATATCTCCTGAACAACTGAACTTCAGATTAAGCTCTCTGTATCGTATGCCTTCTTTGAAAGCGCAAACTGCTTGGTGCTCCGACACATTCTATACAGTATGATGAAGAGTAGTCCATCTCTGGATGAAATCTCTCATAGTTTCATTCGGTTTTCGGAAGCAATGTTGTAGCTCAGTCTGCCAGATAGGTCGCTTGCAAGTGCCCTCAAACATCTTAATGAACACCCGGGCCAGCTCATTCCAACAAAAAATACTTCTAGGGGCCAACTGATTCAACCAGGCCCTGGCCAACCCCTCAAGCATCAGGGGAGGCGTTTTATGGCTACATCATCATTGCCTCCACTGATCGGCATGGCCACTCGATAATCTTCCAACCACATGTCGGGTTTTTACTCATCGGTGAACTTACTCACCCCCGTTGCCAACCTGAAGTTGGGAGGGATTTCAGCGGCTCGGATGGCTCTACTGAAACACTCGGGCCCATAACAAATGCCCTACCGCTGACTGCACGTTCTCTATCTTGTCCCTCTCTGTGTGCTCTGCCTCTGTCAACCAAACCCTGGACCAAAACTGACCTTGCATCAAATCCAGGTTCTCCAGGGTCAATCAGAGCTCTATGCTCATCGCCATACGGGCGCCTGTCATCATACCACCGGGGCGCGTACGATCCGCCCCTCAGAGGGGGCGTAGGCACTCGATGATGATCATCACGGGGAAACTGATGATCATATTGTGCGTAACCTCGAACCAGATACTGATCCTGACAGTGACCATGATTTTCACGTCGTGGAGGTGATCTTGGGCTATGCGCCGACTGAACCGTGTCCGCATCCACAGATCTTCTATGGATCCTATTGCGCGACTGAGAAACAACCGATTTTTATTCGCTTGCTCCTCGGAGCAGCGCTCTGATCTGCAACAAACCTGTGCCATCTTCTGAACGGGACGGCTGAATTGACTCTGCTATTCGCGTTGCAGCTGCGAGATTTTGAACCAGAGTGCGATATACCTGTGTTTCAAGTGGAAACAACTGTCGTGGCCATTGACTGGACTCAGGGATCTGCCGACGGGCGCGTTGGTCGAGTGAGTATTGGAGATTCTCTAGCTGTGTGCGCTCAGCCAATGTGGCTAGGCGCGTAGCTTCCAAGGCCCGAGCCTCGGAAGTCTCCACAATGATGGAGGTATGGAGCGCCTCCTCGTTGTGACGATGAAACTCTTCCCTCTGCTCCGCAGTAAGGGCTTGTAGATAATATTCATCATGACCACGTGACGGGCCACCGCCTTCGCTACCGCCACCGTGACGGAATCCAGGCAGGCTGCATGGCGAGTCGACCATGAGAACTCCTGCCGCAGGGTCGCTCCTACCGCACTCAGAATGAGTGTCCGCGGAACCAGTCAACAGGTTGAATGGCCCATAGAGAGACTCATCGGGATCGATAGCCCCAACATGAGGGGTGGCCGACTGGTGGGCCACCACATGCTTCACCCACCGGTGGAGCCGCGACCGGCCAGATCGCTTGCGGCGGCGTACATCGGGGAGAGGAGACGATGCGGGACCCGACCGATACTGGGTTGATGGCTGCCACAGAAGGATGTCGCTGGCACTCGCGTGGAAATTGGCCGCCTCGCGGATGGGTAGGCCTCGACGTCGAGGGGAGCTTCTTGGATCCAAGCGGAGCCATCGGCGACGAAGACGAGCGCGCCGAGATGAATCTCGTTGCCCAAAGCCAAACTACCGCCGGAAACCATGTTGATGGAGATCAGAAAAATCGCAACCTCGTCGGAAGTCGATAAGATGCCGGCCCCACGGTGGGCGCCAACTGTCGTTGGAGTAAGTCTGATAGTAAGAATAGGGGGTACGTTGGAGGAGGCAAGGCCCTTGCTACGACAAGGTTGTACACGCGAGTTTACGAGTTCAGGCCCCTCTCGGAGGAGGTAACAGCCCGATGTCTCGGTTCCCAGTGGCTTGTCGACTGGAATAGGCATGTGAGTTACAAGAGGTCCGAACCCTTGTGCCAGAGGAGGAAGGTGGCTTATATAGAGTACGCCATGACCCTTCTGCCCTCGTTTACAGAGGGTTCAATGTAAATTAAGACAGGGGCGTTACTTGTAACGCCCGCCATAAATGAATATCAATGACCTTTAAGATTACGGAGTGAATGCCTGACTGTTGCCATCCTGGGCTGGCTTCAGACCTTCTGTATTCCGAGTGATTGTTCGTATGGTCGAGTGGAATTGGGATATCCGAGTGAAATGGATGGTCGAGTGGATTACACTCCAGGGTGACTTAAGTCAGTATCTTCTGTTGTACTTCAAATGTCTATGACTCTAGGGCACTGTTGTTGGGTAGGACGTCTAGGTCAGGCCTATGACCCTACCCTAGGTACATGTCATTGTCACTGCACTTGATGCAGTGCGGCATGCCTAGCGCCGACTCTTTTGAACACGAGTCAGTGCAGTGGTGGGTGAGGCGCGAGGGGTAGGCTCCCTTTGTAAGGATGTCTTCTAGGTACTTACATTGGAGGAAGGGAGAAGACCGGGATAATCGGCCATAATCGCCACTTCCGAGCCATCAAGGATCGCCTGATAGAAAACTCCATCAATAAGCTCTATAAATATATCTAGATCCTCTTTGAATCTGGGATCTTTGCTGCGAGCATGGTCCTCTGGTTGTGGGGCGGGGCAATGAACCCCTTCGACCACCTTCCTCCATGTCTGTTTTAAAACAACCGAAATAGTTCATTTAACGCATCTCAGTAAAGAGGTTGGATAATGCTGATAATTTAAAAACTTACCTAGTCGACAGGGTTATACATGAAAAAAGCTTCCCAACAATTTAAACGAGCAAAGTCTTCTTTCTCCCCCTTATAAATATCTGTCAAAATGGCGGCCAGGGCGGTCGGGGTATCCGGACCCTCATGCATGTAACGAGACACGTCGTCCGTCCCGTTGTAATGCCACATAGGAAACCCCCTGGATTGAAGTGGCTGAACACATCGCTTTATCGCAATGGCCATGACTTCGATTATCAGAGTTCAGAATGGGAAAGTATCCTAATCTTGCTGACTAGCCTCTTAACTTCCTCGCTATCCCCTTGCTTGGGGCTCCGGGCGCGCCAATTGAAGTTTTTCCTCTAAGGGGCGCTCGAGAATTCAGGAAGGCCGCGCCGAACTGGGTCCGAAAGGGCAACGTCCTCAATATAAAACCACTTCGAAGTCCACTCTTCGATTTCCTTTCTGGGAGTGCTGTACAGGTAACCTGTTTCGGCTATGCGCCATACTTCGGCGCCGCCAACTTTGAATATCGACCCCTTTTGGGAACGAGGGACGAGGCAAAATAACTTTCTCCATAGTTCAAAATGATCCTCACAGCCTAAAAATAGCTCGTAGAGAGCAACAAAACCCGCGATATGCAGGATAGAACCCGGCGTGAGGTTGTGCAGTTGGAACCCATAAAATTCCAATAGGCCTCTGAGGAAGGGATGGATTGGAAAGCCTAAACCCCTCAGAAGAAATGAAACAAAGCACACCCGTTCCTCCTTACTGGGGTTGGGGAAATTTTCTGCCAATGCCTTGCCGTCGATTGAAGCTAATCCAGCCTGAACGGAGACTAGATCCGCATGAAGAAGATATCCCCCCGTCTGAAGTCTATTCAGTTGTAGGTGGGATACCGAGCAGCTTCCCCAATCACCTGCTTGAGGGCTGTGGGGGCGAGAGGAAGAGCTGGGATCGTTTGCCATGTTTTGAGGATTATAGTGGATTGCTCTAAGGATCTCTGCGCGATGTGGAAGGGCATCTGAGATCTGATCCCCTTAAATAGGTGCCATCCTTGCATAGCCAGGGGTTTATTTGTAAAAACTACATGGACTATTTGCATCCGCCTGACGCGTGGAAGTGGAGGCGACGACGGGAAGGAATCATCAAGATGGGGTATAAAGGTCAGAACCAAACTATCATCGTTCCGAAGTATAACAAAGAACCCGCCTTGCAAAGCCGAAGACATAAAACCGGATATTACATCGTCATTGAAGGAAAGTTTGGGGCTACCAAGGGAGTCCTGGATTTGGGGGTCCTCGAGTGTCCGGACTACTTGTTGTGGGCTGGACTGATGGGCCGTGAAGATCCAGCAGAAGACCGTCCCCTGTGTGTGGGTAGGACTCCTATGTATTTAGAAAGGCAAATATGATGTCCGGGTGTAATGTTTCCTTCCTCCGCAAGTCAACTCTGTACAACCCTAGGCCCCCTCCGGTGTGTATATAAACCGGAGGATTTAGTCTGTGGAGGCTAATAGAACAATCATAGGCTAGACATCTAGGGTTTTGCCATTACAATCTCGAGGTAGATCAACTCTTGTAATCCCTATATTCATCAAGATCAATCAAGTAGGAAGTAGGGTATTACCTCCATTAAGAGGGCCTGAACGTGGGTAAACATCGTGTCCCAGTGTCTCATGTTACCTTCGATCCGTTGAATCAGATCTTGGCCCCCCTACCCGAGATCTGCTGGTTTTGACTCCGACAGAGGCGGCTTAGGAGCAGGCTCGTTGGAGGCCCATAACCCGGAGGTGACTCATAGACCTGAAGGTGTAAGCCATCGGATGGCAACTTGCCTAGCAAGGCAAGGTTACTTAGAGCCAGATTCGGTTATGTTGCATGACCCGACCTGGACTCCTGTAAGCCGCTGGGCCTCGACCTGAGTATATATAGGCGAGACCCGGCGGCGGCTTAGGCCAAGAAACGATTAATCGATAGCTAGGTCAAGCGTATTCGCTCCCTTGTAATCGAAATTAGAGCAATACAACAAGAATCAGGAGTAGGCTTTTACCTTGTTGGTGAGGGGCCAAACCTGGGTAAACCTGTGTCTCTCATCATGCTCAACCCCTCCAAGCTAATCACCATGTCCATGGCCTCACACCTAAGCCCTATTACAAGGGCATCTGGCGTGACAAAACCACGACACCATAGATGGTGGAGGCAGGGCTTCTCTCCTCACGAGATGTTGGCGCCACATCACTGGATGCACATATTGGCTTTAAGGGTGGCTAGCCGGGGTGACTGGAGTACACGATGCTTGAGGTGGGCGGTAGCGGCTACGATGGCCCCACCAACTCTGGCCACTTGTGATGATAACCTACAAGTATAGGGGATCGCTATAGTTTTCGATGGTAGAGTATTCAACCCAAATTTATAGATTCGACACAAGGTGAGCTAAAGAATATTTGCAAGTATTAGCAACTGAGTTGTCAATTCAGCCACACCTAGAGATTAATTATCTGCAACAAAGTGATCAGTAGCACAGTAATATGATAGTTTTGATAGTAGTGGTAACAATAATAGCAATGGTAACAGTGATATCAATGATTTTGTAGCAGTTGTCACACTGAGAACAACAGTAGTAACTTAGCAAGAATAATATGTAGGAAATTTGTAGGCATTGGATCGGATGATTCGTTCGATGGTATTCGTCATATAACGGACATAACCAAGGGCGATACTAAACTAGCTCCAATTCATAAATATAATGTAGGCATATATTTCGCAAATAGTCATACATGCTTATGGAAAGAACTTGTATGACATCTTTTGTCCTACCCTCCCATTGCGGTGGGGTCCATAAGGAAACTAAGGGATATTAAGGCCTCCTTTTAATAGAGAACCGGAACAAAGCATTAATAGATAGTGAATACAAGAACTCCTCAAACAATGGTCATCAAAGAAAACTATCCCGAATATTGTCACTCCGGGGTTTACGGATCATAACACATAATACGTGAATATGACCTGCAAGATTGGATCTAGAACATGGATATATTGGTGATAACATAAACGGTTCAGATCTGAAATCATGGCACCCGGCCCCAAAGTGTCCAACATTAAGGATTTCAAAGTCATAACAACATCAATCTCATAACATAATGGATACTAGGGATCAAGCCCTAACAAAACTAACTCGATTAGATGATGAATCGAATTCAAATCCTCACCGACTAGCGAGCCTACGAAGGAATTACTCACTTCCGATGGGGAGCATCATGGAAGTGGCAATGAAGGAGGGTTTGTGATGACTAAGATCGAAGATCCCCCTCTCCGGAGCCCCAAACAGACTCCAGATCTGGCTTCCCGATGGAGAACAGGAGGTGGCGGCGGCTCCGTATCGTGAAACAAGATAATTCTTCCTCCCTGAATTTTCTCTCCAAATTTAGTTATTTAAAGAGTCAGAGTCAGGGTCAGCGGGGCTACCAGGTGGGCAAAATTCATCTGGGCGTGCCTGGAGGAGGGGCGCCCTTGTGGGTTGTGCTCACTCAGGGCCCCCGGTGGTTATTGGCTCCAGTATTTTTCTTTTATTCTGAAATAAATCTCCAAAAAGTTTCGTTTTATTCCGAGAACTTCTATTTCTGCACAAAAAATAACACCATGGTAGTTCTGCTGAAAACATCGTCACTCCGGGTTAGTTTCATTCAAATCAAGCAAATTAGAGTCCAAAACAAGAGGAAAACGTTAGAAAAAGTAGATATGATGGAGACGTATCAACTCCCCCAAGCTTAAACCTTTGCTTGTCCTCAAGCAATTTAGTTGACAAATTGGAAGTGAAATAGAAAAAAATACGAACTCTTTTGCTCTTGTTTACATAAATAAGCTTAAGTAGCAACCAAATTTTCAGCAAAGATCATGACTAACCATGTCAACAATAACTCTTAAAACTTATATTGACTCATATCAATAGCATAAGCAACTAGAGAGCAATAATAAGATATCTCAAATGACAACACTCTATCAAAACAACCATGATATAATATGACAACAGTGGTATCTTGCTATCCCTTTCCGAGACCGCAAAACATAAATGCAGAGCACCTCCAAAGTTCAAGCAGCGACTAAACATTGTAATTTGCGGTAGAAAAAAACTAGTCATGCTAACACCCAACATTAACTACACACAATGCATGAGGATGACAAATCTGGCGCTGGTTTGAGTAGGTGATGACTCAACATAAAAGTAAATAGATAGTCCCTTCGCAGAGGGAAGCAGTGATTTGCCGCCGTGCCAGAGCTCGAAGCTTAAATCAGAGACTAAATGAAATTTTGGGAAATGCACCCTTCCTATTTATGTCACGATCAAACGTTATCAATATCTTCCATGATAAACACATTAGTGGTGGTTCCCAAGCGATAAAGTAAAGGTTTACTCCGTGGGAGTTTTGTTTGATTATTCATAAAAAAATCTTTTTGTTTTCGGGACTAGGGGTCCCTATTACCGCACCTCTCGTGCAAGGACAAGTGAATAAACACTCGTCATGAGAATAACCCACTTAGCGTGGAAGATACCGACTACCACCTGTCGCTCTATGAACAATCCAGACACACACAAAATAGATGTTCATTTGAAATTTAGAGGTGGCACATGCAAATTTACATAGAACGACAGGGTAATACCGCATATAGGTAGATATGGTGGACTCATCTGGGATAACTTTAGTTTAAAGATTTTGATGCACAAACATTATTTTTGCTTATTACAGGTGAAGGCTAGTAAATAGGTTGGTAAGCGGCCAGCTAGAGAGCGAAAACGGTCATGAACATGCATTATGCATAATAAACATTGAATACTAGCATGCGTAGGATATGAACACCATGAACATAAATATCATAGAGGCGATGTTGGTTTTGATGCAACTACATGCATGAACATGTGCCAAGTCAAGCCACTTGAAACATTGAGAGGAGGATACCATATCATCATACCACATCATAATCATTTTGATGCATGTTGATATCCAAGATAAATCATTATCCACACCTACCTACTTAAGCATGGCATGAGAAACTATAATGTCTAATTTTCATTGCAAACATGTTTGATCATAATATACTGAATCTTGGATACTAGGTTAAACATATTTACAAAAACAGAACAAGTTGAGTTCATACCCGTTTCTCTCTGCCTCAGCCAGTTCATCAAATATCGTCATTATTGCCTTTCACTTGCACGACCGAATGATAAGAAAATAATTAAAAGTGCAAGAGTGCCGTGGACTAAGCTAGAATCTGCAAACATTTTATTCAAAAAGGAGAATATAAGGAAATTTCGGCTCTTTGTTAGATAAACGATAATGCATACGAGAGCCACTAAATATTTTCATCGTGGTCTTCTCCTTGGTATGACTAAAAAACCAGAAAAGAAATTCAGAGAAACACACTAAAAATATTTTTTGGTGTTTTTAGTTTTTCTTGAAGAAGGCAAATTAAAGAAATAAAAGAAAAATGAGAAAAACTATCTACATGGGAGAGCTCCCAACAAACAAAGAGAAGAATTGAAAAATCTTTTTCGTTTTTTTTAATACTCCAACTAATTACGCTAGAAAGAAAAGAAACATGAAACATTTTTAGGTTTTCTCAAAGTTTTTCGAACACACAAGAAGAAAGTGAGAAAAATATATGTAGCATGGATAATACAATGAAATAGTGTAAACACCGACAACTGTAATGAAATGTGTGAACATGAATATAATTTCGGTGGAAAAACACCTACTACCCCAAGCTTAGGCTTTTGGCCTAGCTTGGCAATCACCATCCGTAGTAGCCATCCGGTCCCATATCAAAGTGTTGTGGCGGCGGCACCTGAGCGTCCCACTCCTGAGGCTGTTCCTCAGTAGCTGCCTGGGCGTTCTGGTAGGCAGTGATGCCGTCTGGCATGATCCTGTATCCTCCCCTGGTAATAGAATCAAACAAAGCAGGTGCATGCAACATAATAATATCAGGGGTATCCACATTGAAAGCCGGGTTATAAGGAATATTATGAATAGAGTTATCAATATAAATGAACTGATGATACTCCATCGCCTGATGATCCAGATAAACCTTGGGCAAACGATGATCATGTTGGTGTATCTGAACGTTGAAGTGACTCGCTAGGCGAGTAGCGTAAATACCACCATGAATTTTACCCTTAGTCTTGTTAAGGTGTAGATGTCGTGTGATAATAGCCCCAAGCCTAAAGGTCTTATCGCCGTATAGTGCACGGCGTAAGACAGGAAAATCCGGGGCACTAAGTGCACCAACCTTCCCTCTAGCAAGTAAGCACTTCGCACAGAAGGAAACTGCAAGCTAGTGAATGTGACACTCGATACACCTCTCTCGTCTCCCACTGACAGAGTGCGATAAAAGTCCTCAAACTCTCCAGGCCTAGGCTCTCTAATTTCTCCGTCAGCAGGAATCAAGCATATATCACAAAAGTCGGTTAGTGGTATCTGACGAGTTTCAGAATATAAGTTAAACTACACCTCAGGGGGATTATTCATACTCAAAAACTGAAAATTTTGCACAAAGGAATTCGTAAGGAGATGGTATTGTTCACACTCAGCTGCGATGAAGTCGGTTAGCCCGACATTTGTAGCGAATTGTGCGAATTCTTGATGAATCCTGCCCCCTACATGAAGGGATTATGTAGCCATTCGCATGGACACACTTCTGCCCTTCACCGAGTATGGAGGTCATTGTCCGATGATTCCCCAATGAACCGTTGCCATTTTTCTTGGAGGAAAACTTCCTAAAGAAACTCATCTTATTCCTATGGATAAAATCTGAAAAAATATTTAGTCCACAAATTTTTTGTCAACAAAACTTCACAAGGTTGATAGTAATTACTCAGAAGCATGCGTGGAGGCCATATTGAGCATTCAAACTACTTAGAACTCTAAGATTTCAACATGCAAGCTCATCTATAATAGCAACAAGAGTAGCTAATTATTCAAAATACAACCCACTAAAGAAAAAACTAATTGGAGCAATTCAGGAGTCACCTACCGAATTGCAATCCCCCAAAACAGTTTTGGAAATGGAGTTTCAAGCAAAGAGATCGAAATCCATGGGTTTGAGAGCAAGAACACGAGAGAGAGAGAGAGAGAGAGAGAGAGAGAGAGAGAGAGAGGGAGAGAGTAATGGTGATTTTTTTCTTGAGGTAGGGGATGACATGGGCTAAAGAGATAAGTGAGGGGGGCCACGTGGGGAACACAACCCACCTGGGGCTGCTGGCGCGCCCATGTGGGTTGTGCCCACCTGGTGCACCCCCATGTGATGTATTTGCACTAAAAACTCAGAAATATTCAGAAAAAATCGTGTTAAATTTTCAGGGCATTCTGAGCACTTCTATTTTTGGGTTATTTTTTATTGCACGAGAAAAATAGAAAACATGATAAACATGGCATTTTATTTTATTTAACTAAGAAAAACAGTAAAAAAAAGGTGGGGTCAGAAGGTAGTGCCTACTAAATTCGTCAACTTGATACCTCTCGAAAATAATCAATTAATTAGGTTGATCAAGTCTTATTAACAACCACTTTCAATTAGCTCATTAAACAATAAGTTACCTTAACGAGGATATGTATATCCCCAACAATAAGTATATCATATTTCTTTTTGGCAGTAGGTAGAGGTAGATGAAAACATCCAATAGCGAGTGTTAGAGATTTTCAATAATATTAATACCATTCACTTGGAATTGTTTCTTCGGAAAGTGCACCGTATGTTCATTGCCACTGATATGAAAAGTGATCTTGCTTTTATTGCAATCAATAACAGCCTCTACAGTATTCAAAAAGGGTCTACCAAGGATAATCGACATGTTGTCGTCCTTGGGCATCTCAACTATAACAAAGTTAGTTAAGATAGTAATGTTTGCAACAACAACGAGAACATCCTCACAAATACCGATAGGTATGGCAGTTGATTTGTCAGCCATTTGCAAAGATATTTCGGTAGGCCTGAGTTTATTCAAATCAAGTCTTTTATATAAAGACAAAGGCATAACACTAACACCAGCTCCTTAGTCACATAAAGCAGTTTTAACATAGTTTCTTTTGATGGAGCAAGATATAGTTGGTATTCCTGGATCTCCAAGTTTGTTAGGTACTCCATCTTTAAAAGAATAGTTAGCAAGCATGGTGGAGATTTCAGCTTCTGGTATCTTTCTTTTATTAGCGATGATGTCTTTCATGTATTTTGCATAAGGATCCATCTTTAGAATATGAGTCAAGTGAGTACGCAAAAAAACTGGCCTAAGCATTTCAGCAAAGCGTCCAAATTCTTCAGCATCTGCTTGCTTAGTTTACTTAGGTGGAAAGGGCATGGGTTTTTGTACCCATGGTTCTCTTTCTTTACCATGTTTCCTAGCAACAAAGTCTCTTTTATCATATCTTTTATTTTAAGTATTGGCTTATCAAGATCAACAGTAGGTTTTATCTCAACATTATTATCTGGTTGTTTATCATTGTCTAGTCGAGTGTCTTTGTGAACATCATCATCATCATCATCATTTTCTTTATCACTAGATGAATGTTCATTACCAGATTGATTTTCAGCATCACAGATAGAGACATCATTACTATTTTCAGGAGGTTTTTCATTCTTGGGTTCACTAGAGGTATGCAAAGTCCTATCATTTTTATTCTTCTTTTTCTTCCTAGAAGGACTAGGTGCATTAGTGTTAATTCTTTGTGAATCTTTTCCAGTTCTCTTATGGTGTCATTCAGGATAAAGTGGTTCC
This sequence comes from Secale cereale, assembly GCA_902687465.1. Lineage (NCBI taxonomy): Eukaryota > Viridiplantae > Streptophyta > Magnoliopsida > Poales > Poaceae > Secale > Secale cereale. Next base: position 530,159,247 of record LR738715.1, read on the forward strand.
TGAGTCATTTTTCCTCCTCTAGTTGCTACTCTAACATCAAAATCATTTATATTACTATTTGTTTCACTTAGTAATTCTTTCTAAGATTGAGCAACTTGTTCTAACTGAGTTTGAACCATAGATGCATGTTTTCCTACACCTCTAACATCATTGGAGATTCTAAATAACAAGTCACTCAAGCGAGCAATCATATCAGAGTTGTATTTCAATTGTTTTATGACATTGGCATTGAAGTGATCTGTTTTTCTAATGTAGTTATCAAACTCATAAAGGCATTGACTAGAATGTTTATTGTAAGGGATATCACCTTCATCAAATTTCATTAAAGAATTTACCTCTACCACCTTTGGTGGTGGTATGTCAAGTCCATGGATTTCTTCAATAGGAGGTAAATTTTTGACATCCTCTGCTTTAGTACCTTTTTCCTTCATACTTTTCTTTGCCTCTTGAATATCTTCAGGACTGAGAAATAAGATACCCCTCTTCTTTGGAGTGGGTTTAGGCGGTGGTTCGGGAAGAGTCCAATCATCCTAATTTTTCAATAGATTATTCAATAACTCCTCAGCTTGTTCAACAATTCGTTCCTTGAAAACACAACCGACACAATTATCTAGGAAATCTCTAGAAACATCGGTTAATCCATTATAGAAGATATCTAGTATTTCATTTTTCTTAAGTGGATGATCGGGCAAAGCATTAAGAAATTGGAGAAGCTTCCCCCAAGCTTGTGGGAGACTCTCATCTTCAATTTGCACAATGTTAAATATTTCCTATAGGCAACTTGTTTCTTATGAGCAGGAAAATATTTTCGAGAGAAGGAATAAATCATATCCTGTGGACTACGCACACAACCAGGAGTAAGAGTATTGTACCAAGCTTTAGCATCACCCTTTAATGAAAATAGAAACAATTTGAAGATATAATAGCAGCTAATTTTCTCATCATGAGCAAATAGGGTGGCTATATCATTTAGTTTAGTAAGATGTGCCACTACGGTTTCAGTTTCATAGCCATGGAAAGGATCAGATTCTACCAGTAATTAACTCTGGGTCGACAGAGAATTCATAATCCTTATCAGTAATGCAGATAGGTGAAGTAGCAAACTTAGGATCATATTTCATTCTAGCATTCAAATATTTTTCTTTCAGTTTGCATAATAATTTCTTAAGGTCATCTCTATCATTGCAAGCAAGAAAGTCTCTAGTTGTCTCCTCATCCATAACATGACATTCGGGTACTTTAGTAAATTCATATATAGGATGGCTAGATGAAATAGGTGTTTCAAAATTTTCAGTTTCAAGTACTTCATCAGTTTCAACATTCTCAATATCTTTAATTCTAGCAAGTTATTCATCAAGTAATTCACCTAATGGCATAGTCTTATCAAGCAAGGTACTAGCATCATCATAAGCATCATTCATACTAAAAGTAGCATCATCAATAACTTGCGACATATTAGGATTGATAGCAGATTGTGGTGTTGCAAGCTTAGTTATAACTGAAGGATAATCAAGTGCAGAGTGTCATGACAATTCCTTACCTTCCCTCGTTATTGAGGGAAATATCTTAGTTCTATCATCCTTCAGATTCCTCATAGTGATAAATAGATAATAATCCTAATTAACTCAACAAATGTAACTATGCTCCCCAGCAATGGCGCCAAGAAAAGGTGTTGATAGCCCACAAGTATAGGGGATGGCAATAGTGTTCGAGGGAAGAGTATTCAACCCAAATTTATAGATTCGACACAAGGGGAGCCAAAGGATATTTTCAAGTATTAGCAACTGAGTTGTCAATGTAGCCACACCTGAAGATTAATTATCTGTAGTAAAGTGATCAGTGGCACAATAATATGATAGTTTTGATAGTAGTGGTAACAACAGTAACAACGGTAACCGTGATCTCAATGATTTTGTAGTTGTTGTAACAGTGACATCAACAGTAGTAACTTAGCAAGAACAATATGTAGAAAATTCGTAAGCATTGAATCAAATGATTCGTTGGATGATATTTGTCATATAACAGTCATAACCTAGGGCGATACAAAATTAGCTCCAGTTCATACATATGATGTAGGCATGTATTCCGTAAATAGTCCTACGTGCTTATGGAAGGAACTTGCATGACATCTTTTGTCCTACCCTCCTATGGCTGCGGGGTCCATAAGGAAACTAAGGGATATTAAGGCATCCTTCTAATAGATAACCGAAACAAAGCATTAACACATAGTGAATACATGAACTCCTCAAACTACGGTCATCACCGGAAAGTATCCCGAATATTGTTACTCCGAGGTTTATGGGTTATAACACATAATAGGTGAATATGACTTGGAAGATCGGATCTAGAACATGGATATAACATGATAACATAAATAGTTTAGATCTGAAATCATGGCACGTGGGCCCAAACTGTCAAGCATTAAGCATGGCAAAGTCAAAACAACATCAATCATCTTAGAACGTAATATATACTAGGGATCAACCCTAACAAAACTAACTCGATTACATGATGAATCTCATCCAACTCCGCACCAACCAGCGAGCCTACAAAGGAATTACTCACTCCCAGTGGGTAGTATCATGTAATTTTGCGATGAAGGAGGGTTGGTGATGACAAACATCGAAGATCCCCCTCTCCGGAGCCCCAAACAGACTCCAGATCTGGCCTCCCGATGAAGAACAAGAGGTGGTGACGGCTCCATATCACGAAACAAGAAAATTCTTCCTCCCTGATTTCTCTCTCCAAATTTAGGTATTTAAGGAGTCAGAGTCAGGGTCAGTGGGGTCACCAGGTGGGCACAACCCACCTGGGCGTGCCCTGGTGGGTTGTGCTCACCCAGGGCCCCCTCCGGTGGTTCTTGGCTCCAGTATTTTTCTTTTTTCCTGAAATAAATCTCTAAAAAGTTTTGTTCCATCCCGAGAACTTCTATTTCTGCACAAAAAAACAACACCATGGTAGTTCTGCTAAAAACAGCGTCAGTCCGGGTTAGTTTCATTCAAATCATGCAAATTAGAGTCCAAAGCAAGAGGTAAAGCGTCAGGAAAAGTAGATACGATGGAGACGTATCAGGTGGCATCGGCTGTCGCGCAAGATTGAGGGCACAATGGCGTGCGGTACTATTGTGGTTGTTGTCTTCCTCAACAATGGAGGATGGTAACCACCATATTCCTGGTCGTTCAAGGTGCGATGTTGGTCGTGGCACATTGGCGACGGGTATGAGGTGTGCGAAAATGGTGGAATGACGTGTGGCATACGGAGGTGGACAATGTGTGCTCGGGCCCTAATGAGGGCTTCCTATATGTCCTATTGCCTAAATTCCCACTCTTGTGCATGATGGCGGTGGACCTAAGGCATACATTAGCAGTTAGATGACGTGAGCATGACATATGGTGATAGACAATAGGTGATTGGGCCTTTGACTAGTCCTCCCTGGCAGCCTGCCTACCTAGTTCCTCGTCTTCGTCTCTTGAATCGTTGTTGGGTGAATTCCGTGAAGGAGGGGCAGGGTTACTAGCCATCCCCATATGGGCCCATGGCGGCACCTTCGACATTATGTCTCCATTTCAAAGACTTAAAGTTGTTGGATGGCCCCTTCACCCTTGAGTGGGATCTTGGTGGCATCGGTGACCTTTTTGATGTCGTCGGGTGAGGGAATCCTGGACTAGGGGGTCCTCAGGCCGCCAGCCTCTTTTGTATGGGCCAGACTAAAGGGTTGTCGTGGGACCAAGCCGGAGCGTAAGTTGTGATCGTACAAGGGATCTTCGAAGCCGTGGTGTGTCGTCCAAGCCAAGATCGAGCATGATCTTCCCTTTGTTTTACCGACCTTGTATAACCCTAACCCTATTGGTGTCTATATAAACCGAAGGGTTTTAGTCTTTAGGGGGAGAGCTACATCTATCACCTCATCAACCTAGGGTTTAGCTCACCTGATCTCGAGGTAGATCTACTCTGTAACCATACAGTATACAAAATACAATCAAGAGGGACGTAGGGTTTCACCTCTTCGAGAGGGCCTGAACATGTCTAAATACCGTGTTCATCGTCCCTTGTTCCCCACCAATCCGAGATCCACAACTCGGGACCCCCTACCCGAGATCCACCGATTTTGAACCGACATTGGTGCTTTCATTGAGAGTTCTGCTGTTGGGTCGCTGAAGGATCGATGACATGCCTCATCTTCAGAGAAGGCATCAACTCCTGGAATCTCTTTGTCCCCGGCCAGCTCTTTGTGTCCGGCAGCATTGTGCTGCACGCCAACCCAATGGGTCATCTAGACCAGGTCAAAAATGTCGCTCCTGAACACCAAATTCAATTCGGCAGTCTGGGGCGATCTGGTCTTCGCCGGTTTCGCGGCCTTGCCCGGCGCCTTCACGAGCCCTGCGCCGCGCGCTCTGGAGCGTTCTCCCGATCTGACACATGGGTCAGCCTCGACTCACTTACCGGCCCCGAGCTTGGATAGCTCCATTCAGTTCAGAGACAAGGAATTCCCTCCAGCCGCGCCAGTGATGATCGCCGAAGACCTAACCCCGGGCCTTGAACCGGAGGCACTATTCAAACACTGGGGATCACCCTCGGCCGAACCCTTTCCTAACCCCAGCTATGGGTCGGTGTTCTGAAGTTGGGAATTATCCCCCAACGAGCTCCCAATCGCCTATTCGGCTTCAAGCCCCGACGCGAGAGTAGAACCCGAAGATTAGGTTCTGTCCTCAGTCCTCCCCGCTCGTACGGTCATAGAGTCGACCCCAAGCCTTGAGATCAACTCGGCCCTCAAAAAACAGAGATCACTCCGGACACAAGTCAACCCGGTGACCCTCGCTTTATTAAATGAGGCGCTGGACATAATCCAGTTCATGGCTGTTCGAGAAGATTCGCCCCTAACCTGCTGTCGGGGGTTTGGTGCGACATATGCCAAAGGATGGCTGATCATGTGTGGGGACGACAGAATGTCATCGGGCCCTGGATGCGGGATGAGGCGATACTTCAGACGCCTATGGGATTTACCCAGGTTCGGGGCTCTCCAAGGAGATAACACCCCTAATCCTGCTCTGCGGGGACTCCGCATCATGACTATCGTCAATAAAGTAGCTACAAGGTTGCTCCTCGAGTTGTGTTGGCTAGAGGAGGAAGATGAGCAAGGCTAGCCCTAGTTCTCCCTTCTCTAGATGGATGTGTGTTTGCTAAGGTTCTAAACCCCTTGCATAGGGAGACCTGGGGGTTTATATAGGCCTACCATCTAGGGGAACAATGGTAATCTGACCGGGTACGGGCCCCGGCCGTCAATGTCTCTGGACGCCGGCTTCTCCGCCGGCTGCTGGGCCCTACCGCTTGGTGGGTCCCGCCGGATGTTGGAGACATGTTCGTTATATTGGGGCTGCTGTCTACGGACCAGGGAGGGCCTGGCTACAGTCCCGCCTCCTGGCGGGCGTTCACTGTAGCCACGCCCCATCTTATCAGCTTAACGGCTTCATAGACTTGAAGGGCAGAAGGGCCGCCTACTGGATGGCGTCCTGCTGTAGGATCGAAAGTATGACTAGAGGGGGGGTGATTAGACTACTTGACCAAGTAAAAATCTAGCCTTTCCCCATTTTAAGTCTTGGCAGATTTTAGCAACTTATCACAAGTCAAGCAATCAACCTACACTTGTAATTCTAAGAGTATAGCAGCGGAATGTAAATCATTGCATATGAAGGTAAAGGGAGGAGTTTAGAGGGAGCAAACACAATGTAGACACAGAGATTTTGGTGTGGTTCCAATAGTTGGTGCTATCGTACATCCACGTTGATGGAGACTTCAACCCACGAAGGGTAACGGCTGCGCGAGTCCATGGAGGGCTCCACCCACGAAGGGTCCACGAAGAAGCAACATTGTCTATCCCACCATGGCCATCGCCCACGAAGGACTTGCCTCATTATGGTAGATCTTCACGAAGTAGGCGATCTCCTTGCCCTTACAAACTCCTTGGTTCAACTCCACAATCTTGTTGGAGGCTCCCAAGTGACACCTAACCAATCTAGGAGACACCACTCTTCAAAAGGTAATAGATGGTGTGTTGATGATGAACTCCTTGATCGTGTGCTTCAAATGATAGTCTGCCAACACTCAACTCTCTCTCACATATTTGGATTTGGTAGAAAGATGATTTAAGTGGAAAGCAACTTGGGGAAGGCTAGAGATCAAGATTCTTGTGGTCGGATTGGAATATCTTGGTCTCAACACATGGGTAGGTGGTTCTCTCTCAGGAAATGTATGCTGGAAGTGTAGGCAAGTTCTGATGGCTCTCCCCAAGAATGAAGAGTGGGTGGAGGGGTATACATAGCCTCCACACAAAATCTAACCGTTACACACAAATCACCAAACTCGGTGGGGCCGAATCATGATACTCGGTCAGACCGATTCAGTTCAAAATGTGAACGTTAGGCTTTTCGGTGGGACCGACAAGATCAACTCGGTGGGAATGATTTCATTAGGGTTAGGGCATAATGTAATCTCGGTGAGACCGATCACATCAACTCGGTGAGACCGATGTCTGTAATAGGCAAACAGAGAGTTGGCCAGGCAAACTAGGTGGGACCGATTCACTCATTTCAGTGAGACCGAAACGTTACGAAAAGGGAACAGAGAGTTTGCATTGCGAACTCGGTGGGACCGATCGCTCACTTTGGTTAGACCGAAACGTTACGAAGGGAAACAGAGAGTTTGCAATCCCATCTCGATGAGACCGAGATCCCTATCGGTGAGACCGAACTGATTAGGGTTTCTGGCTATGGCTATGTCAACTGAACTCGGTGGCATCGGATATATCAAATCGATGGGGCCGAGTTTGACTTTTGGTTTGGGACATATGCGGATATGAGAAAGTGGTTGAGGGATTTTGGAGCATGTCATTAAGCATTTTGAGCAAGCAAGACATTAAGCAACACCTCATCCCCTTTTAATAGTATTGGCTTTTCATATGGACTCAATGTGATCTTCAATCACTAAAATGAAAATGTAGAGTCTTGAGATTGAACCAATATGTGTCCTTAGAATTTTGAGGGGTCCACATTCCTAGTCCATGCCATGCCAATCATTGAACTTCCTAAAATGATCATCTTGAAAGAGCATTAGTTCAATGAGCTATATGTTGTTAGGAATTATGAAAACCACCAAAGGATAGTTGCACTTTCAATCTCCACCTTTTTGGTAATTGATGACAACATATAGATCAAAGCTTCGACAAATGATAATAAGATTGAAATACATCGTCACTTTGAGAAGTATGTGATAATCAAGAGCTCCCCCTAAATTTGTGCATTATTTAAAATTTTCTTTTGAATGCAAATGCACAATCGATTAGGATCATGGGTTACTCTTGCATGTCACATACATCTTGGTGGAGCGCTCAAAATGATAGAAAGTAAAAATATGCACTCATCACCAAGGCAAAGTGAATGATCATATATGAGAGATAAAATAATAGCATCATTCAAGCAAGCATTAAAGTATGATATGATCAAACACATGATCATACAAGTGTCTCACACACAGACATAAAGAGTATTAAACAAGCATACACAAAAGTATCAAGTAAATAGAAAGAGAGACAAAGAAACAAAACACTCTCTCTCGAAGCCTATGATCTATACATTTCTCCCCCTTTGGCGACAAGTTACCAAAAAGTTTGAAAATGCATAGTGTTATGCTCTCTAGGCTTGATCTTCGGGAGGTGGTGTTGAGAGGACTCCAAGGACGAAGGCATCTGTAGATGTTGTTGGAGCTGGTGGAGTGGCAACTAGAGGTGGCACTGAAGCTGTTGCTGCTGGTGATGAAGTAGTTACTCTACTGTCAGCCATGGGCCCTGCAGCAGACCTCTGACCTCTAGGCACTCTCTAAAAAGCATCTAAGGTAGCCTGCCCTTTCCTCTCCTCTGCTTTCCTCCAGCAGCCTCTTCCTCTCTTGGTTCAAGAGTGAGCTCCATGGTTTCTTGAGTAGAGGCTCTAGCTTTTGACATGTTCACTCTCTTGGCTGGAGCTTTCTTTTTCAAACCAAGCTTGGTTGAAGCAGTTGTGCCATACTCCTTTTTAGTTACTTTCTTCTTTGAAGTGGCCTCATCAGCCAAAAAGTCCTCATCCTCGCTGTCAGAAGTTTTCTTCTTCCTTGACTTGGTATCAGCCTTTGGAAGGTTACTTGGAGTGCTCCTGCTACTCTCATAGTAGCTGCTATTTGAGAGAGTAGAGCCCTCACTCAACTGTGCTTGCTCCTCAGACCTGTTCTGGCTGTCACTTTGATCAGACATTGCCAGCACTACAAACTAAAAGCTGACCCTGCGAATAGATGTAGATGTGATAGAGTGGATGAGCATCACAAAGGGTAGAGGTTTTGCAAAACAGATGAATCAAAAGTTAGTTTTAGTTCTCCACAGAAATTATTTCGGAGCTACCGATTTGTTAGACTCAATGATACCGAAGCAACTTTTGGAGTCTAAACTAGTGAACTCAGTCAAACCGAGTCACACTTTGGTGGCACCGAGATTGCTAGGGTTTCATTGAGAGTTGAACTCGGTCACACCGATTTGCAATTTTCGGCCAGACCGAAAAGCACAAGTGCAATGGCCTAAGCCAAATCAGCGAGACCAAATTCCACAATTCGCTCGGTCCGAGATGAGTTCAGCAGAAACCTAACACTAAATTTTTGAATAAAAACTAATCTAAAGGAAGATTTATCTGGATGGATTGATTTCATACGTGGTACAGAACGTGGCAAAGCAATGTGCTAAGAATCGGAGTATGGAATTAGCACAAAAGATCGAACGCAGACCCTAGTTCGGCGGTGAGTTCGCTAACGCGGCAATGGCGAGGCAGAATCCTGTTGACGGCGACGGAAACCAGCGGTGGGAGGTCGCTGGCGACGAAAGGACAATCCGAAGACCCGAGATGGCAGGGCTGGTCAGGCGCGGGCGAAAGATTTCAGAAAATTTTCCAAGTTTCTGCCCGTGGGTGTATATAACCAGACATGTCGGTGTGACCGAGTGGAACGACTTGGTGGCACCAAGATGCAAAACTGCTAGCAGTTACTGCAACTCGGTGAGACTGAATTGTTCTAATCTATTGCACCGAGATTGAAAACCTGGATCAACTCAACAAACTCGGTCAGTCCGAAAGGATGAATCGGTCAGACCGAAGTGCACAGAGAAGTTTTGGAAGTTTAAGTCCATGACGAGTAAGGAACTCCGAGTGCTTCTCACACAGAGTGTTCGAATCTAACTTGATCAAACTTGTGATGTAGCATGAATAGAGTTTGAGACAAGAAAATCATAGATAGCTAGAGGAGGTTCTTAGGCATTCTTGTCCATCCATTTGACAAAAGATAAAGAGCCAAACAATCAACGCAACAAATGGATGTCCTCAAATGAGAAAAATATGCATTCAACATGCTCACACAATAAGATAGCAAATGAAACATGTGGCAAAGCATGCACAACCATTCTAGCATCTATCAGGCAATTGGCGATAACTAGGTCATCTATATATGAATATAATGACTTAGGAGTCAAATGAGAACATTTGATCATAGGTCATACTCATCGTTTAAGCACAAGTGGGGTTGCCAATTTTACATAAAGCATTGTTGTGTTCACACCATTAGAGTTGATTTAGCTCAATCTTATGGAGTAAAGCTCCCCCTAGATGTGATATCCCCCCTTAAGAGGGATGAACTAACCTTGGGTTTTGTCAATGATGACTTCATGTAGGCGTTGAAGATGTAGATGCTCACAGTTAATGTAGATCATTTTGGAGCAATCCATTGGAGTGAGTTGCAGTTTCAATACCTACACGGGGTAGTCCCACAAGGAACTAACAAAGATATCCATGGACACAGAGTGAATTGCACATAAGATGATGTCCATGAAAGCATTAGGTTACCTTGTCCCTTGTCTTACCAACAAGAGGGTTTGTGACTCCTTGAACTTGTGCAGGATGTGGAAGTTGTTGCACTTGTCCTCACCAATATGAATAAGAGTGAAGTATGTTGGAAGAGTCACCCTCAAGAACTCTTCTAGTTCGTATTCTTCATGATCCACATCAACTTGATGGGAATCCTTGGAGTTGTAGTCATACTTGATGAAGTAGAGCTTGATGTAGTCTTGGGAACCCACTTGACCAAGGCCTTAGGAGCTTCTTCAAATGCATCAATCTCTTCTTGAAGCATGTCATTGCATTTTTGCTTGTGGTCTTGTGGTGGAAGATCATCTTGAGCTTGTGTTCCCTTGAAAGAAGTAGGATCACACTTCTCTTGTTGAGGAACAAACTTCGTCTTGGGGTATTGATCTTCTTCCCACTCAACTCCATTAGCATTGAACTTTCGTTCAAAACCAACACCTTGATTCTTCTGGTGCCTTCCTTGTTTGCGTACAATTTCCTCAAATTGCTTACTTTCGGCAAGACTCTTGTAAACACCTTTATCTATAATTCCCTTCAATAAGCTATTTTCTTGCTCAAGTGTAACTTGGCTAAGAGAATCATTAGTGGAATCAAGAGAACTACTAGAAGCAACAATATTGGATTTAGCATGATTGTTGTTACTACTAGAAGAAGAATCTTTCTTGTTCTTGTTGCTAGATTTTACTTGTGGCATGTAAGTAGACAAGAGTAAACGCTTGGCAATGTAAGAAGAACTTTTCTTACAAAGATCATCATTGACTGCTTTTTAAAAACCATGTTCTTGCTCAAGGTTGAGCTTTTCAAAGCATAGCTTCTCATGAGTTTTTAAAATCTCTCGATGATCTTCGAAGGTAGTTTCATGAGCTAACTTAAGAGTGTCTAGTTCGTTATTTAGATGCTCAATCTCCTTCTTATGATCGTCATTTTTTTATCTTGATTAGCATGATTAATAGCAATTTCAGCATAGTTTTCATCATAGGTTTCATCACTATTGCTACCAACAAGTAAATCATCATCTCCTAGCAAGTCATCGTCATCACTATTGAAATCAAGATACTCGGGGTGTGATACCTTAGGGCCTTTAGCCATGAAGCATCTTACAATTCCTTCATTTGGTGAGTCAAACATGTCGTAGGAGTTGGATGACATAAGAGCAATTCCGGCAACACCTTCATCTTGAGTATCTTCTGAGTTGGAGTGATAGCTTCTCTCGGAGTAGTTATCGGAGTCGGAACTGGATACCCATTCACCAACATGAGCTTGATGTCTTTGTCTTGTATAGCTCCTTGATGATTTGTCTTTCCTTTCCGAATCCTTGCTTCTTAGAGAGCGTCTTCGTTCATAATGATCATCTCTACTCCTTCTCTCTCTTGGTGGTGATTCTTCTCTTCCACTTCTCCTTTTAAGTGAGTCTTCTCTTCTTTTGTGGGGAGCCGTACACTCATTGGAGTAGTGTCCGGGTCATCCACAATTGTAGCAATTACGCTCACGACTAGAAGATCTTTTGTCATTGTAGGACCTTGACTTGGAACTTCTCTCTTTGCTTCTATTCTTGTAGAACTTGTTGAAGTTATTCACCATTAAGCTCAATTCTTCATTGAAAACTTGTTTCTCACTTGATGATGTAGGAGCATCACATGAGGCTTTGTAAGCACCACTAGACTTGTTGCGAAGCTATTCTTTGTCCTTGAGTGCCATCTCATGAGCAACAATTCTTCCAATGACTTCTGTTGGCTTGAGATCTTTGTAATTGGGCATCATTTGGATCAATGTGCACACGGTGTCATATTTTCCATCCAAGGACCTTATGATTTTCTTGATGATGAATCTATCGGTCATTTCTTCGCTTCCTAAGCCGGCAATCTCATTTGTGATGAGAGTAAGCCTAGAGTACATTTCAGCGACACCTTCACCATCCTTCATTTTGAACTTGTCAAGTTGACTTTAAAGAACATCCAATTTGGATTCCTTGACGGAATCGGTACCTTCGTGCATAACAATCAAAGTATCCCAAATTTCCTTTGCATTCTTAAGATGGCTGATTTGGTGAATTCTTCGCGGCACAATCCGTTGAAGAGGATATCGCATGCTTGAGCATTGTATTGCAACACCTTCAATTCTTCAGCGGAGGCTTCACTGTTTGGTTCCTTCCCATCGAAGAATTCACCTTGCAAACCAATACACACAATAGCCCAAACGGGGGGTTATGTCCAAGAATATGCATTTTCATCTTATGCTTCCAACTAGCAAAATTAGTACCATCAAAGTAAGGACCTCTACGGTGGTAAATTCCCTCGCTAGATGCCATACTCTCCTAGGTTGTGAAACCAAGGCTATGATCACCAAAGCTATGGAAATCAAGGCAAATGGAGACCAAAGCTCTGATACCACTTGTAGGATCGAAAGTATGTCTAGAGGGGGGTGATACGTCTCCAACGTATCTATAATTTTTGATTGTTTCATGCTATTATTTATGATGTTTTGGATCTTTAATGGGATTTGTCATACACTTTTATATTATTTTTGGGACTAACCTACTAACCCAAAGGCCTAGTCCAGATTGTTGTTTTTTGCCTGTTTCACGGTTTCACAGAAAAGGATTATCAAACGGAGTCCAAACGGAATGAAACCTTCGGGAGAAATATTTTTGGAGAAAATCACGCATGGGAGACTTGAGAACCACGGAGTAGGGCACACGTGGCGCCCACGAGGGTGGGGGGCGCCGCCCTATAGGGCGCGCCCCCCTGCCTCGTGGGCCCCACGTTTGGCCCCCGGTGCCCTCCTTCCTCCTATATATACCTACGTACCCCGAAACCATCTAAACAACAGAGAAAACCCTACTTCCACCGCCATAACCTTCTGTTCCCATGAGGTCCCATCTTGGGGCCTGTTCGGGAGCTCCGCCGGAGGGGGGTCTACCACTGAGTGCTTCTACATCATCATCATCGCCTCACCATGAGTTGTGAGTAGTTTACCATAGACCTTCGGGTCCATAGCTAGTATCTAGATGGCTTGTTCTCTCACTTTGGATCTCAATACAAAGTTCCCCTCGGTCTTCGAGGATATCTATTCGATGTAATCTCTTTTTGCCGTGTGTTTGTCGAGATCTGATGAATTGTGGGTTTATGATCAAGATTATCTATGAGAAATATTTGGTTCTTCTCTGAACTCTATATGTATGATTTTAATATCCTTGCAAGTCTCTTCGAATTATTGGTTTGGTTTGGCCAACTAGATCTATAGTTCTTGCAATGGGAGAAGTGCTTGGCTTTGGGTTCAATCTTGCGGTGTCCTTTCCCAGTGATAGTAGGGGCAACAAGGCCCGTATTGTATTGTTTTCATCGAGGATAAAAAGATGGGGTTTATATCACTAAGTTTGAGTTTATCCCTCTACATCATGTCATCCTGCTTAAGGCGTTACTCTGTTCTTATGGACTCAATACACTAGATGCATGCTGGATAGCGGTCGATGTGTGGAGTAATAGTAGTAGATGCAGAATCGTTTCAGTCTACTTGTCTCGGACGTGATGCCTATATATAATGATCATGCCTAGATAGTCTCATAATTATTCGCTTTTCTGTCAATTGCTCGATAGTGATTTGTTTACCCGCCGTAGAATATCGCTATCATGAGAGAAGCCACTAGAGAACACTATGGCCCCAGGGTCTATTCTCAACATATCAATCTACAATCTACTTTACTTTTCCGCTTTTACTTTATGTTCTTATAATAAAAAAATACCAAAAATATCAAACTATCATCTCTATCAGATCTCATTTTTGTAAGTGACCGTAAAGGGTTAACAACCCCTAACCGTGTTGGCTGCGAAGTTCTTATTTGTTTGTGCAGGTGCGAGGGACTTGCGCGTGGTCTCCTACTGGATTGATACCTTGGTTCTCAAAAACTGAGGGAAATACTTACGCTACTGTGCTGCATCACCCTTTCCTCTTCGAGGGAATACAACGCAAGCTCGAGAAGTAGCAAGAAGAATTTCTGGTGCTGTTGCTGGGGAGACTTACGCAAAAGTCATACACCAAGTACCTATCACAAACCCTTATCCTTCGCATTATATTTTTTGCCTCTCGTTTTCCTCTCCCCCACTTCACCCTTGCCGTTTTATTTGCCCTTCTTCTATCGTCTATTTATCGTTCGCTTGCTTCTTGTCTGCTTGTGTGTTGCTTGCTTACTTGTCATCATGTCTAGCACACCTATCATTATCAACACTCCCGAGAGTGAGGTTCTCAACTTTAAACAAAGGGAGGAAGAAAACTTAAAATATGCCTGGTATAGAATTTGCAATGCTCAAAATAGATCTAATAGGAAGCTTTCCACTTCCGTGCCTCTTCGCAATTTTTATATTGGCATAACTCCGTGAGATAGATTTATCTTAAATACCATTACAGGAGGGAATTTCTTGGGTAGCCATACTTTTGATTCTTATAATGCAATGACTGAATTATTTGGCTCACCCCCCCTTATGGCTAATGGGACCGTTTTAACTTTGGAGAATGTTATGAAAAGGTTAGAAATCATTGAAAACAAAGTTGCTACGGTAGAACTGGTAGAGAACTTGGATAGAAAAATCCATAATGAAATTACCGAATATGGATCCAAGGTAGGAGTTGTTCTAAAAAATCTTAAGGAAAAGGAACCCATAGTTAAAGAAAAGCTAGATCAGGATTCTACTAGAATCAATAAGTTTGAGGATATTATTACCAATGTGGGTTCTACTCTTTCTGCTATAAAAACTACTCCAAATACTTCTACCACTAAATTATCTAAGTTCATGTATGTTCCAAAAGACAAGGGTGAAACATCTACTAAAGGAGTCGCAAATCTCAAATCCAGAAGTGTTCACCCTAATTTTCTTACTTTTACAAGAGACCATTTTGATACTTTAGAATTTCTTGATTTCTAGCCCAAAAGTTTTATTATCAATAGGGATAAAGAAGTTCCTAAGAATCACAAGTGCTTAATTAAAGAATTGCCTCCCAAGGATGGCAATACCTAGATCTATCCATGTATCGTGCCTAGCTAGGGGCGTAAAACGATAGCGCTTGTTGGGAGGCAACCCAATTTTTTTTTGCTTCTGTTTAGGAATAAATATTGCATCTAGCTTCTGTTTAGATGTGTTTTTGTGTTTTGTTTAGTGTTTGTGCCAAGTAGAACCTTTGGGAAGACTTGTGTGAAGTTTATGTGATCTTGCTGTGAAAAACAGAATCGTTAGTGCTCGCTAGAATGGTCACCAGATTTTACTGGAGCATGTTATTTATTTGATTCTTTCTGCAGATGATTAATAGACAAATTCCTCACGTTTACCAATTTAGTTTGAATTTTTTGGAGTTACAGAAGTATGCGAAACCTGCAGATTACTACAGACTATTCTGTTTTTGACAGATTCTGTTTTTCGTGTGTTGTTTGCTTATTTCAATGCATCTATGAGTAGTATTGGGAAGTATGAACCATATAGAAGTTGGAATACACTAGGTTTAACACCAATATAAACAAAGAATGAATACATTGCAGTACCATTGAGCAGTGGTTTGCTTTCTTATACTAACGGAGCTCACGAGATTTTTGTCTAAGTTTTGTGTTGTGAAGTTTTGAAGTTTTGAGTATTGCTTTGATAGAGTATGGAACAAAGAGTGGCAAGAGCCTAAGCTTTGGGATTCCCAAGGCACCCCAAGGTAAAATTCAAGGACAACCAAAGGCCTAAGCTTGGGGATGCCCTGGGAAGGCATCTCCTCTTTCGTCTTAATCTATCGGTAACTATACTCGGAGCTATATTTTTATTCACCACATGATATGTGTTTTACTCGGAGCGTCTTGTATAATTTGAGTCTTTGCTTGTTAGTTTTCCACAATTATCCTTTCTGGACACACCTATTTTAGAGAGTTAAATATGGCCTAGTAATTGTTAGAACACTCTATGTGCTTCACTTATATCTTTTGAGTTGAATAGTTTTTGCTCTAGTGCTTCACTTATATCTTTTAGAGCACGGTGGTGATAATATTTGAAGAAATTGTTGAACTCTCATGCTTCACTTATATCTATTTGAGAGTCTATCAAAACAGCATGGTAATGTTCTTAGGCTATAAAACTAGTCTTCACAAGATAGACATCCAATATCAATGTCGTAAAAACTTTCACACTATGTGCATTAAATATGATGAGAAGTTGGATGCTTGATAATTGTTTTGAAATATGATGATAATGATTTTAGAGTCATGCTAGTGGAGTTATTATAAAATTGAGAAATGTTTGTGTTAAGGTTAGTGATTCCCGTAGCATGCACGTATGGTGAACCGCTATGTGACGAACTTAGAGCATGAGGTATTTGTAAAGTGTCAACCTTTGTGTGGAGGTCGGGGGCGCGCGATGGTTAACTCCTACCAACCTCCCCCCTAGGAGCATGCGTTGATTGCTTTGTTTTCATGACTCGTAGATTTTTGCAATAAGTACATGAGTTCTTATGACTAATGTCGAGTCCATGGATTATACGCACTCTCACCCTTCCACCATTGCTAGCCTCTCTTGTACCGCGCAACTTTCGCCGGTACCATACACCCACTATATATCCTTCCTCAAAACAGCCACCATATATATTCCTCAAAACATTCACCATACCTACCTATCACGGCATTTCCATAGCCATTCCGAGATATATTGCCATGCAACTTTCCACCGTTCCGTTCATATGACACGCTTCATATTGTCATATTGCCATGCATGATCATGTAGTTGACATCGTATTTGTGGCAAAGCCACCATGCATAATTTTTCATACATGTCACTCTTGATTCATTGCACATCCCGGTACACCGCCAAAGGCATTCATATAGAGTCATACTTTGTTCTAGTATCAAGTCGTAATATCGAGTTGTCATGAAAGTGTGATGATCATCATTATTAGAGCATTGTCCCATGTGAGGAAAGGCTAAATCAATAAAGACCCTCCAAAAAAAGGGGAAAAAAGAAAGGCCAAAGAAAAAAAAGGCCCAACAAAAAGAAAAAAAAAGAAAGAAAAAAAGAAAAAGGGACAATTGCTACTATCCTTTTCCACACTTGTGCTTCAAAGTAGCACCATGTTCTTCATGATAGAGAGTCTCATGTCTAGTCACTTTCATATACTAGTGGGGATTTTCATTATAGAACTTGGCTTGTATATTCCAACGATGGGCTTCCTCAAATGCCCTAGGTCTTCGTTAGCAAGCAAGTTGGATGTACACCCACTTAGTTTCTTTTGTTGAGCTTTCATATATTTTTAGCATTAGTGCATCCGTTGCATGGCAATCCCTACTCACTCACACTGATATCTATTGATGGGCATCTCCATAGCCCGTTGATACGCCTAGTTGATGTGCGACTATCTCCCTCCTTTTTGTCTTCTCCACAACCACCTCTCTATTCCACCCATAGTGCTATGTCCATGGCTCACGCTCATGTATTGCGTGAACGTTGAAAGGTTTGAAAGAATAGAATATCAAAACAAGTGCTTGGCTGAAATCGGGGTTGTGCATGATATGAATATTTTGTGCGATGAAGAGGGAGCATAGCCAGACTATATGATTCTGTAGGGATAACTTTCTTTAGCCATAGTATTTTGAGAAGACATGATTGCTTTGTTAGTATGCTTGAAGTATTACTATTTCTTATGTCAATATAGACTTTTGTCTTGGATCTTTCAGATCTAAACATTCATGCCACAATTAAGAGAATTACATTGAAAAAACTATGTTGGTTAGCATTCCACATAAAAAATCTGTTTTTATCATTTACCTACTCGAGGACGAGCAGGAATTAAGCTTGGGGAGGCTTGATACGTCTCCAACATATCTATAATATTTTAATGTTCCATGCTATTATTTATGATATTTTAGATGTTTAATGGGCTTTGTCATACGCTTTTATATTATTTTTGGGACTAACCTACTAACCCAAAGGCCCAGTCCAGATTGCTGTTTTTTGCCTATTTCTCGGTTTTATAGAAAAGGATTATCAAACGGAGTCCAAACGGAATGAAACCTTCGGGAGAGATACTTTGGGAGAAACTCACGCACGAGAGACTTGAGAACTACGGAGTAGGGCACACGTGGCGCCCACGAGGGTGGGGGGCGCCCCCCTATATGGCGCACCCCCTGCCTCGTGGGCCCCACGTTTGGCCCCCAGTGCCCTCCTTCCTCCTATATATACCCGCGTACCCCGAAACCATCAGAACAACAGAGAAAACCCTAGTTCCACCACCGTAACCTTCTGTTCCCGTGAGATCCCATCTTGGGCCTGTTTTGGAGCTCTGTCGGAGTGGGGATCTACCATGGAGTGCTTCTACATCATCATCATCGCCTCACCATGAGTTGTGAGTAGTTTACCACAGACCTTCGGATCCATAGCTAGTATCTAGATGGCTTCTTCCGTCTCTTTGTATCTCAATACAAAGTTCTCCTCAGTCTTCGAGGAGATCTATTCGATGTAATCTCTTTTTGCGGTGTGTTTGTCGAGATCCGATGAATTGTGGGTTTATGATCAAGATTATCTATGAGAAATATTTGGTTCTTCTATGAACTCTTTATGTGTGATTTTAATATCCTTGCAAGTCTCTTCGAATTAATGGTTTGGTTTGGCCTACTAGATCTATAGTTCTTGCAATGGGAGAAGTGCTTGGCTTTGGGTTCAATCTTGCGGTGTCCTTTCCCAGTGATAGTAGGGGCAATAAAGCACGTATTGTATTGTTGCCATCGAGGATAAAAAGATGGGGTTTATATCACTAAGTTTGAGTTTATCCCTCTACATCATGTCATCTTCTTAAGGCGTTACTCTGTTCTTATGAACTCAATACACTAGATGCATGCTGGATAGCGGTCGATGTGTGGAGTAATAGTAGTAGATGAAGAATCATTTCGGTCTACTTGTCTCGGAGGTGATGCCTATATATAATGATCATGCCTAGATAGTCTCATAATTATTCGCTTTTCTATCAATTGCTCGACAGTAATTTGTTTACCCGCCATAGAATATCGCTATCATGAGAGAAACCACTAGAGAACACTATGGCCCTCGGGTCTATTCTCAACATATCAATCTACAATCTACTTTACTTTTCCGCTTTTACTTTCTGTTCTTATAATAAAAAATACCAAAAATATCAAACTATCATCTCTATCAGATCTCACTTTCGTAAGTGACCGTCAAGAGATTGACAACCCCTTATCGCGTTGGCTGCAAAGTTCTTATTTGTTTGTGGAGGTGCGAGGGACTTGCGCATGGTCTCCTACTGGATTGATACCTTGGTTCTCAAAAACTTAGGGAAATACTTACGCTACCGTGCTGCATCACCCTTTCCTCTTCGAGGGAATACAACGCAAGCTCGAGAAGTAGAAGGGTGACTAGACTACTTGACCAAATAAAACCTAGCCTTTTCCTAATTTTAAGTCTTGGCAGATTTTAGCAACTTATCACAAGTCAAGCAATCAACCTACACATGCAATTCTAAGAGTATAGAAGTGGAATGTAAATCATTGCATATGAAGGCAAATGGAGGACTTTAGAGGGAGCAAACTCAATGTAGACACCAATATTTTTGGCGTGGTTCCGATAGGTGGTGCTATCGTACAACCACGTTGATGGAGACTTCAACCCACGAAGGGTAACAGCTGCGCGAGTCCATGGAGGGCTCCACCCACAAAGGGTCCACGAAGAAGCAACATTTTCTATCCCACCATGGCCATCGCCCACGAAGGACTTGCCTCATTATGGTAGATCTTCACGAAGTAGGCGGTCTCCTTGCCCGCACGAACTCCTTGGTTCTACTCCACAATCTTGTCGGAGGCTCCCAAGTGACAGCTAACCAATCTAGGAGACACCACTCCCCAAAAGGTAATAGATGGTGTGTTTATGATGAACTCCTTGCTCTTGTGCTTCAAATGATAGTCTGCCCAACAGTCAACTCTCTCTCATAGATTTGGATTTGGTAGAAAGATGATTTGAGTGGAAAGCAACTTGGGGAAGGTCAGACATCAAGATTCTTGTACTTGGATTGGAATATCTTGGTCTCAACACATGAGTAGGTGGTTCTCTCTCTCAGAAAATGTATGCTGGAAGTGTAGGCACGTTCTGATGGCTCTCCCCACGAATGAAGAGTGGGTGGAGGGGTATATATAGCCTCCACACAAAATCTAACTGTTACACAAAAATCACCAAACTCGGTGGGACCGAATCATGATACTCGGTCGGACCGAATCAGTTCAAAATGTGAACGTTAGGCTTTTCTGTGGGACCGCCATGATCAACTCGGGGGGACCAGTTTCACTAGGGTTAGGGCATAACGTAATCTCGGTGGGACCGATCACATCAACTCGATGAGGCCGATTTCTGTAATAGGTAAATAGAGAGTTGGTCAGGCAAACTCGGTGGGACCGATTCCCTCATTTCGGTGAGACCGAAACGTTAGGAAAAGGGAACAGAGAGTTTGTATTGCGAACTCGGTGGGACCGATCGCTCACTTCGCTTAGACCGAAACGTTACGAAGGGAAATAGAGAGTTTGCAATCTCATCTCGATGAGACAGAGATCCCTATTGGTGACACCGAGCTGATTAGGGTTTCTAGCTATGGCTATGTCAACTGAACTCGGTGGCGCCGGATATATCAAATAGGTGGGGCCGAGTTTGACTTTTGGATTGGGACATATGTGGATATGGGAAAGTGGTTGAGGGATTTTGGAGCATATCACTAAGCATTTTGAGCAAGCAAGCCATTAAGCAACAGCTCATCCCCTTTTAATAGTATTGGCATTTCCTATGGACTCAATATGATCTTCGACCACTAAAATGAAAACGTAGAGTCTTGAGCTTGAACCAATATGTGTCCTTAGCATTTTGAGGGGTCCACATTCCTAGTCCATGTCATGCCAATCATTGAACTTTCTAAAATGATCATTTTGAAAGAGCATTAGTTCAATGAGCTATATGTTGTTAGGAATTACCAAAACCACCCAGGGATAGTTGCACTTTCACTTGCCCTTGGCGTCGCCTGCTGGGGGCTTGCCGCCTTCTGGTGGATTGCAGACACCTTTGGGTCGTACTGCTGCTCGTCATGGAGGCATGGCTCCTTCCGTCGTGGGCAATGTCATGGGCCACGTGGCTACAGTGGTCCCCCGGTCGAGGGATGTTCGTATGGTATATCCACACTGTGGCCACGCCTACCCTGGATTCCGGGGTGGCAGGCCATACTATAGCAATGCCTTGTCTTGTCATTCTCAAGTGGGCGCAAACTTTGAGGGGGCGCAAGGACGCCTGCTGGATGTCGGCTCTCTGGAGCCGCCTGATGATGGCTTGCCGCCTTATCGCAGCCGACTCGTTGGACCAAGCGACCCAACCAGGCGGCCTTGCTTGCGGACGGTTGGAGGGGCATAGTCGGCCCCGATGTTTTGAACTATTATTAGTGGTTGATGGAGACACCTGTGGTCAATATCTCCGACAGTAGTCCCCGAAGCTGATGGGGCACTGGGGCCGAGAGCAGTGGTGCTTCAACAGCTTCATACTCCGCAAGATCTGACGAGTTTTCTTTTGTTGTGTCTCCTAGACGGGCTGACTGCCAGAAGCCGGCCATTGAATTTGAAATGTCATGGAAGATGCCGAGTGGCCAACCAGCTGAGTAGTGGGCGCGCCGCCCGTTGCCCGAACGCCATGCGGCGCTGCTACCTCTTTAGCATGCGTTGGTTTTTCCCTTGAAGAGGAAAGGGTGATG
Source organism: Secale cereale (assembly GCA_902687465.1). NCBI lineage: Eukaryota > Viridiplantae > Streptophyta > Magnoliopsida > Poales > Poaceae > Secale > Secale cereale. The sequence goes on from LR738715.1 coordinate 530,180,915, forward strand.
CAGCAAAGTAGCATAAGTATTTCCCTCAGTTTTTGAGAACCAAGGTATCAATCCAGTAGGAGACTACACGGAAGTTGCCTAGTACCTGCACAAACAATGAAGAACCTTGCAATCAACGCGGTAAAGGGGTTGTCAATCCCCACGGCCACTTGCAAAAGTGAGATCTCATAAATATAATAAGATAAATATTTTTGGTATTTTTGTTGTATAGATTAGAAAATAAAGATTGCGAAATAAATAGTAAACTAGAATTGTAGATCGGAAACTTATATGAACAAAAGTAGACCCGAGGGCCATAGGTTTCACTAGTGGCTTCTCTCATGATAGCATATATTACGATGGGTGAACAAATTAGTGCCGAGCAATTGATAGAAAAGCACATAGTTATGAGAATATCTAGGCATGATCATGAACATAGGCATCACGTCCGTGTCAAGTAGACCGAAACAATTCTGCATCTGCTACTATTACTCCACACATCGACCGCTATCCAACATGCATCTAGAGTATTAAGTTCATAAGAACGGAGTAACGCCTTAAGCAAGATGACATGATGTAGAGGGATAAACTCAAACTTAGTGATATAAACCCCATCTTTTTATCCTCGATGGCAACAATACAATATGTGCCTTGCTGCCCCTGCTATCACTAGGAAAGGACACCGCAAGATTGAACCCAAAGCTAAGCACTTCTCCCATTGCAAGAAAGATCAATCTAGTAGGCCAAACCAAATTGATAATTCGAAGAGACTTGCAAAGATATTAAATCATGCATATAAGAATTCAGAGAAGAACCAAATATTGTTCATAGATATTCTTGATCGTAAACCCACAATTCATTGGATCTCGACAAACACACCGCAAAAAGAATTAGATCGAATAGATCTCCAAGAATATCAAGGAGAACTTTGTATTGAAGATCAAAGAGAGAGAAGAAGACATCTATCTAATAACTATGGACCCAAAGGTCTGTGGTAAACTACTCACACATCATCGGAGTGGCTATGGTGTTCATGTAGAAGCCCTCTGTGATCGATTCCCCCTCCGGTGGAGCGTCGGAAAAGGCCCCAAGATGGGATCTCTCGGGTACAGAAGGTTGCGTCGGTGGAAAATTGGTTCCGTGGCTCTCTTGGATGTTTTTAGGGTACAAGGGTATATATAGGCGGAAGAAGTATGTCGATGGAGCTACGAGGGGCCCTCGAGGGTGGGGGCGCGACTACCCCCCTGCGCGCGCCCTCGTGCCTTGTGGCTTCCCAAACTTCTACTCCAAGTCTTCTAGATTGCGTTTGTTCCAAGAAAGATCCTTGCGAAGGTTTCATTCTGATTGGACTCTGTTTGATATTCCTTTTCTGCGAAACACTGAAATAGGCAAAAAAAATAGCAACTGGCACTGGGCCTCCGGTTAATAGGTTAGTCCCAAAAATAATATAAAAGTGCATATTAAATCCCATTAAACATCCAAAACAGATAATATAATAACATGGAACAATCAAAAATTATATATACGTTGGAGACATATCAGGAGCCAGCAGGCCAAGCCGGCCGGCCAGGCCACGCGCCCGACGAGACGTCGCCGCAGGCTTGGGCCCACCGCTAGAGGGCCTCGACACGCGCGCAGATCCGCTGCAGCCGAGGCAAACGAGTGTGATTCCCCCACGCATTAAATGTGCAAGGTTATGGCGCAAAAAGCATAGGGCGTGCGGGGCGTGGGCGCAGTTAATCCCACATCCTGCCTCTTCGGCTCCGCCGACACGAGCCGATAAGTAGGGGGAGGAGGGGGGTGGCAGAAGGCATGCGCGCCCTCCTCTCCCTCCTTCCTCTTCTCCCCTCTGCTCCCTCTCGCTCCCTAGCCACTGCAGTGCCCACTACCTCAGCCGGAGCGCGAAGCAGCCCACCGGAGCCGGAGCGAGTGGAGCCGTTGCCTCCAATCTTTTCGGCCGACATCCTGCAGCTCTGTCGAGCCATGGCCGCCGAGGCGCCTATCAATCGCTCTGGCGATTGAGACAGCAGCAACGTCCATGAGGACCACATCAAATTTTTTTGCCGGACACGGTGGCTCCCCCACGTGGGGAACGTGGGGGTGCGCATCCTGCCGGCGGCCGAGATCTTGCCGGCACCAGAGGACGGCGAGCACGTCATCTTGCGGGCACACTTCATCTGCGGCTTCGGCCTTCCAGCGAGCGGGTTCTTCCGCTCGTCTTCGAATTTCTACGGACTGCAGCCCCACCACCTTACTCCAAACATGGTGGTGCTGCTATGCGCCTTCGTCACCCTTTGCGAGGGATACTTTTGCGTGCTCCCGGCAACTCTTCTACCTCAAGCTCGGCACCGCCATAAAAAATAAGGCATCCCAACGCGGAGCCTGCGTCGCGGTGCGGCGCTTCGGATCCGAGATCCGATTCCCCAAGATCGCCTTGCTGCAGTCGGCCATGTTGTGGTAGAAGACATATTTCTACATCAAGAGCACCCATCCGTCATGGTATTATGTCAATCTGCCGGCGTACGTGGCTGGTCTGCATGCTGAGCCTCGGGCTGCCTAGAGATATCGGCCGAAGACTCTATCACCCGCCTCCTCCTTCGCTCTCGCTCGCCTTGCGAAGATGACGGCATCGGAAAGCCTCAAGGCCTAGGATCTGCTGGCCGCCTACGTGGATCGCCGGGTGCTGCCTCTTCAATCTCGACCTCACCTGATCAGCGGCATGGGTGGGCGCAGGGATCCATGCCTGTTGAGCACCAAGGTGATGCCGGTCGTGGAGGTGGTCCGGCTGGTGAATTACTTCTCCGACTGCAAGCTGTTGGAGTCGGGCTGGAGGTTCAGCCGTACAGTTGTGACAACCCGCCACCTGCGGTAAGTTCTTCTAGTTCTCTTTTCCGTCTTTTTCCGTCCTGGTTTCTTCTTGCCGCCTGACCGGTCGGCCATGATGTATTGCTTCCCGGGCCTGCCGGCACCCGTCCCGAGGGTCCCCAATCATCCGGTCATGTCGGACCGGACTCATAGCGACACCAGCGACCCTGATTTAGGGGCGGCCACCATGGAGGAAGACGACGCCACAGGCAGTGGCGGCGAGGGGGCAGACGACTCATTAGGAGGCGGCCTTGGGGATTGGCTTGATGATGACGAGGAAGATGACATGCCGCGCCATAGCCATGGTGCCCACAGGGCACGCACTAGTTCCTCGGCTGCGCCGACTGCAGCAGGCGGCGCGCCGAAGTGTCGGGCGAATGCCGGTCTGTTCGGTAGCCAGCCCAAGGTCTCGGCCTCCGCGACCAAGCGGCAAGAGGCTACAGTGAAGGCGGCCCACTTCCAGAAAGGTCCCAAGCCACGACCGATGGTGTCCTCATAAATATCTTGATCTTCTTTGCGCTTGTTTTCTTCTTTTCTTGCAAACTCTCAGCAACTTTTCATGTTTTGCTTCAATAGGGCTCCGCTTTCTATCTCGCGGGCCCCTGCCGCTTCGGTGGTTGCAGGGACGGGATGCTCCGTCAATCCTTGCCACGTAGATCCAGCCGCCGCTCTCCGGGAGGCGACTGAGAGGAATGCGCAAGAATCGCAAGAGGCGCGGGAGCCGCGGTCCGGGAGAAGGCGACGGCGGCCCAGTCGGCGCAGGCGGAGGCGGACGCCGTGGCCCAGGCATAGGCTGATGTTGTGGCCAAGGGGTAGGCGGACGCAGCCGCCCGAGTGCTGGAGGAGGAGGCGGCCCGCCATCGGTCTCCGGAAGCCGCCGACCCGCCATATTCGGAGTCGCCAGCGCCAGAGGACCAATCGCCGGCAGGTGGGGCTGGTGCTGACTAGCCGGCCCTCGAGAGGGGAGGAAGTGACTCCGTCATCTTGGAGGCGGAGGTGGCTCCCCACGCGCCGTCTAACGATGGGCAGGGCAGTCGGCCCGAGACATCGATGGCGCCGCCATCCCGGGGTGAGCTGGTGGTGGGTCTGACTCCTGCTGGCCAAGCTCCAGCACGCCAGCGTCTGGTGAGAGCGACATCGGCGCTAAGGCAGGTGGAGGTCGGAGTCGCCAGTTCATCGGCGCCGGACAACAAAGACACTAGTGCCGCACCGCCGGACTAGACGTCAAGTAGCGGCACCGGGGTCCTGAACATGGCCGCGCGATGTGCTTGCCCGCTTCAACACCCAAGACGCCACTCTCCAACAGTCTCTGTAGGATTTCCTGGCGTCGCGGACATCTGTCCGGGTATGCTCGTTCATTTCTTGTTTTTGATTCTGGTTATCTTTCGTGGGGGCGTGCCAGTGCACCCACTAGGTGTAGTCCCCGAGTTTCGGGCCGACTGCTGAGCAGGCGGCTTGGAACTCCAAGGTAGATGCCAAGTGCTAACATACTCTTTTTTGTTGTCTTCATCGCAGGACTACCACAACCACCGCGTGGCTGCCTACAACACTCAGCACCAAGAGCTAGCCAAGCGGACCGCACACTTGGCCGAGAGCCGAAGTAAGTGTTCCGCCTTTCTTCTTGCGGGGGTGCGTGAGCCCACCCCCTGGGTGTAGTCCCCAAGATCTGGGCCGGCTGCTGAGCAGTCGGGCCAGATTTTCCAGTGACCTTTTATATTTTGTTTGATGCTGACGCCTTCTTTCTCATTTCTTGACAGCGGCTGCGGCTAACTTGTGGACGCAATAGGGCCAGGTCCAGGACGAGCTCCTTGCCAAGGAGCAGGAGCGCAGCTAGGCCATCCGAGAGTGCAACCGCCTGGCCAAAGAGCTGGCGGACCAGGTGACGAAGCACACAGTGGAGCTTGCCAAATTGAAAGGAGAGCGAGGGGCTCCTTTAGGCCAAGTTAAAGACTCAGTGCTCGCACTGGGCCGAGAAGGAGAAGATTTTGACCGACGGCTATGAAGTGATCAAGGACATGTTCGATGGTAAGCTATTTCGTCTTTTGAGCAGCCGCCGACTGCTGAAGAGGCCGGCTTCCAGCTTCTTATATATTTTTTGATCTTTTTCTTTGTGTAGACTTCTTTCCAGGTCACTCTGTCACCGTCAGCCAGTTTATCAAGGCGCGTCGTGATGAGCGGCATCAAGAAGGCATGAACATTGCGCCCAACATGGCCCGGACCCTTAACGAGCAGCTTTTGGCCGTGAGGACATGTCTGCAACCGACCCACAGGATGATTCGCCGCCTTCATGGTGCCAGGTCCCAGGTGCTGGCCGCCCTCTGGCCGGGTGTCAGGACCCCGATCCTAAGTCACACAGGTCTAGCCTGTAACACCTCAGCTATGTTATTTAAAATCCAGAAAAGCATTACTGCATCAGCTGACGTCAGAATGACGTCATCGGGTCAACAGCGTCAGCCCAGGTCAAACCTGACAAGTGGGACCCACTGGTCAGTGACACAACTAGCTAACCTTATTAATTAGTGCTAATTTAAACCCAACTAAAGTGTCAGGGGGTGGCCCACATGTCAGTCTCTCAGGTCCTAATTAAGTTTAGTTTTAAACTAAATTAATTTAACAGGGGCTGGCCCCACCTGTCATTGACTCATAAAACTAAGCACCGTATATAGCACTTAATTTACAACCTAAGCTAAATTAGTCCATCGCCGGCCCCACATGTCAGTGACACAGAGGGGGGGTCTAGCCGGGGTCAAAGGTGGTCAAATCCACCGGTGACTTGCCGCCGGCGTCTTCAAACACGGCGGACGAGGGCAGGATTTTCCTACGGTCGACCAAATCGACCGCCGTTTGGTCCTACGCGTAGCTGGGCCTTGCGCGCATCCGGTAGGGCGAGCGGGAGGAGCTGGGGTGGCCGGAGCTTGTCGGAACGGAGCTCGCGGCGGCGACCGGAGATCGGGTGAGCTCGAGCAGGTGGCTGTAGGGCACGTGGGGCGGAGCTGGTGCTGGCTACGGGCTCCTGAAGATGCGTTGAGGGCGGTGGTGTGTTCAGCTTGGATGGAGGCGAGCTAAAGCGACGGCAGTGACATGGCCGGCGCCGGCGAGGTCTCGGCATCAGCGGAGATATGGCCTAGAGGTCGAACGCGACCAAGGAAGAAGGGGGAAACGACCCGGGGGCTCACCGCAAGTCTGTTGGGAGGGTCAATGGGCTCGGGGATGCGTCGGAGGCGGCGAATTCGTCGATGGCGTCCGGCGGCCGTGCGGAGAAGATGAGCTCGAGGACGAGGCCTCAGGGCATCCGGGGTCCTGCGGTTCGGCGTAGAGGTGCACGGCAGCGAGGCGGAGTTCGGGGGCTCGTCGGAGAGGCGAGGGGGAGGCTGTGGCTGCGGTGGCTTTGGACGATGGCGATGGTGGCGCTCGGTGGTTGCGTGCGAGAGAGACAGAGGAGGGAAGAGGATGAGTGGACAGGCCAGAGGGGTCGGGGGGGGGGTTGAGTGGCGTCTCCATTCAGCCCCCAACGTCGGCGGAAGCAGGAGGTGGCTCGGGCGTGTGCCGGCACGCGGCGGCCACGCGCCTCTTGTCCTCCTAGCGAGAGGTGGGAGATGATTGGCAGCGGTGTTGGGCTAGGCCACAAGCTGGGCTGCCAGGTAAGCTTGGGCCAGGTAAGTTCTCTCTCTCCTTTTCTAATTTGTTTCTGTTGTCTATTTTATTTATTTGTTTTTGGCTTTAAATAAAATACTAAAACAAGCTCAAAATTCATGGAACTGCTTGAGGCTACTGTTTGGATTATTTCCAACAGTAAACATTCTAGTTCATGAATATTTGGACATTTAAAATAATATATAAAATTTAAATGCCCAAATGCAAATAAGGTTTAATTCAGTGCCCAAAATATTCTACAAAAATGTTCACTAATTTTGGTTTGGTCTCAAAGCCTTGCCAAAATTATCAAACATTGATGAAGGCATTTTGGGTCATTGGAAATGATTTTATTCTTGACCCTAGTTGAAAACATTTGGTGCTAGGGTTTGAACATCCCCATTTCAACTTTCTGTGAAAAGTAAACATGATGCAACACCAGATGCTAGCACTAGACAGTAACAGAAGCTAGGGATGTGACAACTCACCCCCACTAAACAAGAATCTCGTCCCGAGATTCAAGTGTAGGGTAAGATGAAGGGGGGGACGCAAACTAACACAATCTTCATGATCGAACTGTCCTTCATATGAATGTTGATTGCTTGCATTATGTTGATCCTGACGTCCTTGCTTTCGAGGTCTTTGTCCAACACAGTGACGACGGAAGAAGTTCTACAAAAATGATCTTCTAAAAGATCAAGCGACTCAAGATCAACTCATGGAGTGAGACATTGAACCATCTCTTGAGCTGAGACACGGAGCACACATCCGGAGGGATGGAGTGAAGCAAATGATGAAGGTTCACTTGATAGGCAATAATTCCACAATTAAAGAAGATAGTGATCGATGCCAGACGGGGTACCTTAGAGAAGGTGACTCGTAGAGTTATTCCCTTAAGTGGCAAAAAGAATTACTTTTGATATAGTGATCATTGAAACTCTCTATACCAGCCTAAGGCAATCACAATCGATCGTTTGGCGGAGTTCAAGAGAATGACACTCTCGGAATAGAATGGATGATGTGGATTACCTTGTTGAAGACAACACAAGGGATGATTTTGCTTATCATCGGAAATGGATGGGACCCATGGTAGGACCACTTTTGAAGATAATCCTGAACATCAGTTGCTGAGATGGGCAACCAATGGAAAGTTGGCACGATGGTGGTGCAAGCTGGGAACAAAATGCAAATGCTGGGAATGATTCTGGTAACTGGGAAGAAACCCAACAGTAGAGAGTGAAACTACTCTTTGAGGGGTTATAGCATTACCAAGAACACTAGGAGCAATCCCGGTTAGTGCCAGTGATAACACGTAGTGCTTGTGCGTGCTCTCAAGAACTTGAGCATTCCCATATTCATCAAGGTTTTACCAATATCCGTGTCAAGGATCCTGGCAACACAACATACTACCATGATGAATAATGATGGATGGTGCAGATGCAAAGGAAGATAAGACTTTCTCAGATTTCACCTTAGCGGAGGCAAAGGCAAAATCTGGATGATCGACTGAGAGACATTTAGCACTCCGCTTCTAATGTTCTCCTTGATGTGCTAGCGCAACCCATTTATTAAAATGGTTTGGTACCTAGAATGTCCAGTAAAAAGGTCGGACTTCAGGAGCACAAAAATCCATAAGGAACAACTAGGGAGTAAATCCTACGAGGTCCTTATGGGGAGGTGGCCAACTTCTTCAATCAAGATACTACAACAATAGGTCTTCCGGCTGGGTGTGTTGGCCACAACATCCACTTTACTGGTTATCGAGAGACCAATATTATAGTTCTTGGAAAATGCTCCAACCATCATATCTGCCTGAGATTCAGATCGGTTGGTGTTAGGATATTCCAGACTCATCGATTCTATAAAGAAAAATGAAAGTTTGCAACCCAAATCGACGAGACGACGTTGCGGGATTCTTAGGAATGAACTACGATAGCAAGCTCCAAAACATGAGCTGGTTCTGCTACATACATGTGAACACATTATCCAAGACAAACATGACCAGGTAGTAGTCTTACAATGAAACACTACCAAGTTTGGGTTGGGGAACCATCATCGAGGATGTCGAAGTCCTTGCATAAGTCCGGACTTAAGAAGGAACTTCTTCTCCTAGGACAATCAGTCAGTGGCTTGGTGTGCTAGGGATACATATAGAATGAAGGTTGCAAGTCTCCAAACCACAGGATACTTCGCACATATGCATGACTGACTTGGGATGATTCCAGAGGAAGCAAAACAAACTTTCTCAAATTCATGGTGGCAACCTACATCAATTACACGTGAGTTAGGGGAAGCCACTTCTCTCATCCAAACATATACTCCATGAACGAGACATGAAGATAATGCTTGTAAAAGTTTCCAACACTAGCTTTAATGTTCAACATGTATCATGGATAGGATAAACATGTCGCCGATGGGCTCGACAACAATTCATTGATGCTTCCATAAAAATGGAATTCCATAACTAGGTGAACAAGCTGATAGCATTGGTCAGACCAATAGATGTAACGGTGTATGCTCGAGGGATCAACCACGAGTAAGACAACATTACGAATATCGTTGGTTCTGATTTGACTTAACGATAGCCCACACTCAAATCAAAGTTTTGGCAAGACAATAGGTCCAACAACTGGTCACGAGGATCAATCGATGAAGTATCATCTTTTCTCAACACACATACAAGATATCCCTTTAGATGAACTAAATCGGATAAGCTTCCATCTTCCAACTCTCCAAGTTGTTGTTTAGCTTAACCAACTAGATTAGGGTATCCGACATAGATTCTTGGAGAAAGGGTGGTTTATATGTAAACCAACTTGATCAAGAGCTCAACATAACGATCAGGGAACAACCTGGTAATACTTCCGAGAAGATATTCGGAAAATCACGAACCACCGCTATATTACTAAGCTCGAGATCAATCTTGCTTTTCAGGGCAAGATGATATGATCAAGTGAGCGAGGGATTGACACAATCCTAACTCATTGATTGAAGAGTGCACCAAGTAAGATGGACTAGGTAGCACGATCAATTTTAGAATGATGATTCAGTAACCAGCACACTAAGAATGAAATTATTGTCCATTAACCACCAAGCAACAAGGTTGCTCGGAGTATTGATTTCACACATCACAATTCACTTGTCGGTATTCCGGTTATAACAACACGGAGACCGAGGAATGAACGATGATGGTGAGAAGTATTACTGTATCAAGAGTTTATAGGAGGTTGTGCAATTCCCATGACATTCTTGACATAAAAGAGGGTAACACTCCAAGGTAAAACAGAACAAAAGCCGGATTGGCATTTTGATCTGCGGGATATGACTACTTTGACCCAATCCTAGATATGGATGAGGTACTGGAGTTTGTTTCTCCTAGTCATTCTGAAATAGAATGGATTGACGGACCATAAGAATAATAGGCATCGATAGCACAAATGCACAACTACTCTTGACTATCCACTGATAGACGAAGGCCGGAATACAACTAAAGGGAGAACATATAGCCTTTTGAGTTGTGGATGCATAGGTTAGCATGTAGAACTAGTTCAACATATTTCTTCCGGATAACCCATGCAGAAAGGTAGGACTGGAAGAGCCACAATATGAATGGAGTACTACTCAAGAGCACTCTGGTTGTGATCTTTTGGTTCAGAAGAACTTCTGCTATAATAGTTCATGGTGTTGGAAGAAGGATATACCACGAACCTTGAGGGCTATCACAAGGTTACTAATATCCTAAAGGAACTAGCAAACACTATCGACATGAAGTAAGTAGGGTGGATCTCGGGTTTAAGAACCCAGGAGTAGAATGCCTACTAACTAAATGGCATCACGGAATGCTTTCGAGAATGATGGCCAGAATAATCACGCTGGGAACACAATACATGGCTAGGTTACTAGGCGATACTCTAGACACCTAGGGTCATGATAATAACTCCAACATGTATGTCGAGGCATCGGAGTACCTCAACACAGCTACTAGTGTGGTTAATTCTGGCCCAAAGAAGCATCGGGAACATGAAGGAAAGATTTGCAAATGCATCAGACTATTTAGAAACCTGGGAAGACTCGGACAGCCTAACGGCTGAAAATGCTCGAAAGTACTTTTGAGATCCAAGCAAAAAGGGTAGCATATCCACTTGACATCATAATGTCAAGGTTTTGAGACCAACAGTTTAACAAAAAGAAGCACTTGAGACTGAATTGACAGTTGAAACCACATTAACATGATCCTGATAAAAATAAAGAGAATCCTAGTTTCTTAATCCCCGTAGAAAGAAGAGGACGACTCAGATCAGAAGGTCATAGGGTAAAGGACTAAAAGAGCCTTACGTTCCCTTCCACAATCAATTCCCTTACATAACTAAAGAATTTCTAGACACGACTTCGACCAGTTTGGCTTACTAATCCTATAGGCAGTCAGGCTCTGATACCAAAGCTGTCAGGACCCCGATCCTAAGTTACACAGGTCTAGCTTGTAAAACCTCATATCACTTTGCGGCCTCACGCACGGTATCCCCACGGGTGCCACCTTACCTAGCCCGGGACTGTTTGCGCATTTTGACACACGTATATGATAGTGTCGCTAGCATCCATATGACAGAGAACTCGGGCCGACATGACTAGTTATAAACCAAAAGTGGCGCTAAATTACAGAGACAAGCATACATGACCCAGCAACGAACGTGTCGGTCATCAACGTATGAACCCAAGTCGTAGCAAGCTACAAGGACTTAAAGGTACAACGCGTGACATTTCCCCTAAGGGACAGACACAGGAACGAAGAAGGACACATACCGGCCAGCCTAAGTGTTCCGGAGCAGTAGCAAGCTACCAAGGCTCAGTGGAAGCACTAGGAGACATTTCCCTGTAAGATAGGCTACCAAGGGTAACAACTAGGTGTCGGATCCCACACATAGCAATACACATTACACATACGCATAACATGCAAGTATGTGCTGTACAACATGGCATCACAACATAAGTCAACAACTCATATAGATAAAGGCCCAGAAGAGCCATCATAGCATTTATTACAAACAGAGGTCACATGACCCAACATATAGAGCATGCAGGCAACGGAAGCATAACATGTCTGAGTACAGACAACTACAAATGAAAAAGGCTGAGAAGCCTGACTATCTACAAGACCCTCCCAAGGGTACAAGATCGTAGCTGAGGTAACAAGCTAAACGTCGAAGTCCACGTGAAACCACTAGTGAGACTGGAGTCTCTCTGCAAAAATATAAATTAACAAAATGTGAGTACAAAGGTACTCAGCAAGACTTACATAAGAACTAGCTACATATGCATCAGTATCAACAAAGGGGTGGTGGAGTTTGACTGCAGCAAGCCATCTTTGACTCGGTGGCTATCCCAAACTACGACTACAAGTAACTCTTTTGAGGTGGCGCACACGAGTCCACATATTCACCAATCAATACACCACTATGGATCCGCTCCCTTCTCCCTACGAGAAGGCCATCCATAGCACTCACGCTTATCTTGCGTGTTTTAGAGTATCCACTTTCACTTGTCTATGAACTGTACAGGTAACCCAGAAGTCCATTTCCGCGGACACGGCTATTCGAATAGATCATATATAACCCTGCAGGGGTGTACTTCTTCACACACGCTCTCGCCACTTACCTCCATGTACACGTCATGTATCTCGGCAACCTTCAAGCGGAAGCCTGGCGAGGGTGTCGGCCACGAACTGACTAACCACACAAGTCCCTAGTCCAGGTTTATCACCTATTTGGGTTCCATCTGTGGGGAGATCCGGCCGGGGTGTCGCTCACGGCCCCAAACGATGTGTACAGGGTTCCCGCATCACCAAACGGGCGACCAGTACACCGTGCCACGTACCTACCACGTCATCGCCCACCTCGAGGGTCAGCGCTGCGCACGACCGCCAGTAAACTACAAACACCAGAAACTAGTTGCAACTCCTCGACAGAGGACAAGGACAGTTTATAAGTCGAGAGAGCTTGGAGCGCCCGGAGCCCAATGCGTGGTAGTAGCTGTTCATGGATCAACCAACACAGAACTCAGTTCCTGAGGACGGTTTCAATGAGACAACCCACCATGTACTCCTACATGGCCTCTCATCGCTACCTTTACCAAAACGTGTTCACACACTTAGCTCACACACAGTGGGACATGTTCATCACGATTCCAATTCATCCCCGATGAATTAGTCCTGACACAACTCTAAGAAATAGCAGGCATAACCAGAAAGCATGAATGAGTAGGCACAACATGGCTCAAACAACTCCTACTCATGCTAGTGGGTTTCAACTATTTACTGTGGCAATGACGGGTCATGCAGTGGAAAGGGGTTCAACTACCGCAGCAGGTAACAGTTGAAGAGTTGTTGTCCTAATGCATTAAAAGAGAGCAAGAGCGAGAGAGTGGGATTGTATCGGAATGCTCAATGGGGTTTTGCTTGCCTGGCACTTTCCAAGATAGCACTGTGTCTTCATCAGTGTCATCGATCACATTGTCGGAACACGTCTACTGAGAGGGGACAAACACCGGCAACAGAGAAAGAACACAATCAATGCAATGCGACAATATGATGCATGATCATGACATGGCAATATGCTGTTGATTGAGCTAATGCAACTAGCAACCATATTAAATGAAGTTGGTTTGAACCAAAGATTCAAATTCAAACTCCATATGTGATTATTTAAATGTCATTTAATTGATTTGACCTTATCAGCAGGTTTAACTTGCTCAAACATGCATGAAACTACCATAAACAGATTCCTTGAATTTTTCTGATCATTTTTCATATATAAATTATTTTCATTGGAGTTATAGATTATTTTCTGTGATTTTTAGAAGTTTTAGCTATTTTCTAAAAATAAACAAATCAAATAGATTTATTTAAAATCCAGAAAAGCATTACTGCATCAGCCTGACGTCAGAATGACGTCATCGGGTCAACAGCGTCAGCCCAGGTCAAACCTGACCAGTGGGACCCACTGGTCAGTGACACAACTAGCTAACCCTATTAAGTAGTGCTAATTTAAACCTAACTAAAGTGTCAGGGGGTGGCCCACATGTCAGTCTCTCAGGGCCTAATGAAGTTTAGTTTTAAACTAAACTATTTTAATAGGGGCTGGCCCCACCTGTCATTTACTCATAAAACTAAGCACCGTAATTAGCACTTAATTAACAACCTAAGCTAAATTAGTCCATCACCGGCCCCACATGTTAGTGACACAGAGGGGGAGGGTCCAACCGGGGTCAAAGGTGGTCAAATCCACCGGCGACTTGCCGCCGGCGTCTTCAAACACGGCGGAGGAGGGAGGAATTTGCCTACGGTCGACCAAATCGACCGTCGTTTGGTCCTACGCATAGCTGGGGCTCGCGCGCATCCGGTAGGGCGAGCGGGAGGAGCTGGGGTGGCCGGAGCTCGTCGGAACGGAGCTCGCGGCGGCGACCGAAGCTCGGGTGAGCTCGAGCAGGTGGCTGTAGGGCACGTGGGGAGGAGCTAGTGCTGGCTACGGGCTCCTGGAGATGCGTTGAGCGCGGTGGTGTGTTCAGCTTGGACGGAGGCGAGCTAAAGCGACGGCGGTGACATGGCCGGCGCCGGCGAGGTCTCGGCATCAGCGGAGATATGGCCTAGAGGTCGAACGCGACCAGGGAAGAAGGGGGAAACGACCCGGGGGCTCACCGCGAGTCTGTGGGGAGGGTCAATGGGCTCGGGGACGCGTCGGAGGCGGCGAATTCGTCGATGGCGTCCGGCGGCCGTGCGGAGAAGATGAGCTCGAGGACGAGGCCTTAGGGCGTCCAGGGTATTGTGGTTCGGTGTAGAGGTGCACGGCAGCGAGGCGGAGCTCGGGGGCTCATCGGAGAGGCGAGGGGGAGGCTGTGGCTGTGGTGGCTTTGGACGGTGGCGACGGTGGCGCTCGGTGGTTGCATGCGAGAGAGCCAGAGGAGGGAAGAGGAGGAGGGGACAGGCCAAAGGGGTCGGGGGGTTGCGTGGCGTCTCCATCCAGCCCCCAGCGTCGGCGGAAGGAGGAGGTGGCTCGGGCGTGTGCCGGCGCGCGACGGCCACGCGCCTCTCATCCTCCTGGCAAGAGGTGGGAGATCACTAGCAGCGGTGGTGGGCTGGGCCACCAGCTGGGCTGCCAGGTAAGCTTGGGCCAGGTAAGTTATCTCTCTCCTTTTCTAATTTGTCTTTTTTGTCTATTTTATGTATTTGTTTTTGGCTTTAAATAAAATACTAAAACAAGCTCAAAATTGATGGAACTGCTCGAGGCTACTGTTTGGATTATTTCCAACAGTAAACATTCTAGTTCATGAATATTTGGACATTTAAAATAATATATAAAATTTAAATGCCCAAATGCAAATAAGGTATGATTTAATTCAGTGCCCAAAATATTCTACAAAAATGTTCACTAATTTTGGTTTGGTCTCAAAGCCTTGCCAAAATTATCAAACATTGATGAAGGCATTTTGGGTCATTGGAAATGATTTTATTCTTGACCCTAGTTGAAAACATTTGGTGCTAGGGTTTGAACATCGCCATTTCAACTTTCTGTGAAAAGTAAACATGATGCAACACCAGATGCTAGCACTAGACAGTAACATAAGCTAGGGATGTGACACCGGGTGCTCAGGTTCCGCGTAGTCCTAGTCGGACTGCCGACTGGCTTGAGGTGGCAGTCGGTCGCTTCGAGGCCACGAAGGGTGCCGCAGCACGGGCCGGTACGTGGACAACCTTGGAGTTGGCCAAGGACTGGTACCCGGGGCTGGACTTGGTCCAGCTGGCAACCTTCCGGCTGGAGGCCGAGCTTGAGCTGGCGGCGGTGCGCGGTGACCTCGTGAAGCGTGCCGTGGTGATCACCGACTACACCGACACCGCCGTCTTCACTCCGGAGCTGGACGAGAATGGCGCAGAGGTGTCGGCCGATTGGTTTGGGCTGGACCCGTAGGCGGAGGAGGACTTAGAAGAGGACATCGCCTCCAGCGATGAGGGTGAAGACGAGGATGACGAAGACGCTGTGCTGGATGATGGAGCATGCTACCTCTTGAGCTTGTGTTGTATTCCCTCGAAGAAGAAAGGGAGATGCAGCATAGTAGCGTAAGTATTTCCCTTAGTTTTTGAGAACCAAGGTATCAATCTAGTAGGAGATCACGCGCGAGTCCCTCGCACCTGCACAAACAAATAAGAACTTCGCAACCAACGCGATGAGGGGTTGTCAATCCATTTACGGTCACTTACGAAAGTGAGATCTGATAGTTTATATTTTTGGTATTTTTAGTTTAATAAAACAGCAAATAAAAGCGGTAAAAGTAAAGTAGATGTAGATTGATATGTTGAGAATAGACCCGGGGCCCATAGTTTTCTCTAATGGCTTCTCTCATGATAGCAATATTCTACGGTGGGTAAACAAATTACTGTCGAGCAATTGATAGAAAAGCGAATAATTATGAGGCTATCTAGGCATGATCATTGTATATAGGCATCACGTCCGAGACAAGTAGACCAACTCCTGCCTGCATCTACTACTATTACTCCACACATCGACCGCTATCCAGCAAGTAACTAGTGTATTGAGTTCATACGAACAGAGTAACGTCTTAAGCAAGATGACATGATGCAGAGGGATAAACTCAAGCAATATGATGTAAACCCCATCTTTTTATCCTCGATGGCAAAAATACAATACGTGCCTTGCTGCCCCTACTGTCACTGGGAAAGGACACCGCAAGATAGAACCCAAAGCCAAACACTTCTCCCATTGCAAGAACTATAGATCTAGTAGGCCAAACCAAACCAATAATTCGAAGAGACTCGCAAGGATATTATGAGCACACATAAAAATTTCAGAAAAGAATCAAATATCTTTCATAGATAACCTTGATTATAAACTCACAATTCATCGGATCTCGACAAACACACCGCAAAAGAGATTACATCGAATAGATCTCCTCGAAGACCGAGGAGAACTTTGTATTGAGATCCAGAGAGAGAGAAGAAGCCATCTAGATACTAGCTACGGACCCGAAGGTGTGTGGTAAACTACTCACAACTCATGGTGAGGGCGATGATAATGATGATGAAGGCCTCTGTGATGGATCCCCCTCCGGTGGAGCTTCAGAACAGGCTCCAAGATGGGATCTCCACAAGAACTGAAGGTACGGCGGTGGAATTAGGGTTTTCTCTCTGTGTACGGAGTTTCTGGGGTACATGTACTTATATAGGAAGAAGAAGGGCACCAGGGGACGCTCGAGTGGGCCTCGAGGCAGGGGGCGCGCCCTGGGAAGGGGAGCACGCCCCCAACCCTCGAGGGCCACTCGATGCTCCCCTGACGTTGTTCCCAAGTTCCTTTGGCGTGATTTTCTCCAAAAATATCTCTCGCGAAGGTTTCATTCCGTTTGGACTCCGTTTGATATTCTTTTTCTGCAAAACCCTGAAATAGGCAAAAAAACAGCAATCTGGACTGGGCCTTTGGGTTAGTAGGTTAGTCCCAAAAATGATATAAAAGTGAATGATAAAGCCCATTAAACATCCAAGACTTCATAAATAATAGCATGGAACAATCAAAAATTATAGATACGTTGGAGACGTATCAAGCATCCCCAAGCTTAATTCCTGCTCGTCCTCGAGTAGGTAAATCATAAAGAAAGAATTTTTGATGTGGAATGCTAACCAATATAAGTTTTCAATGTAATTCTCTTAATTGTGGCATGAATGTTCAGATCTGAAAGATTCAAGATAAAAGTCTATATTGACATAAGAAATAACAATACTTCAAGCAATACTAACAAAGCAATCATGTCTTCTCAAAATACAATGGCTAAAGAAAGTTATCCCTACAAAATCATATAGTCTCGCTATGCTCCCTCTTCATCACACAAAATATTCATATCATGCACAACCCCGATTTCAGCAAAGCATTTGTTTTCATACTCTTTCTTTTCAAACCTTTCAACTTTCACGCAATACATGACCATGAGCCTTGGATATAGCACTATGGGTGGAATAGAGGTGGTTGTGGAGAAGACAAAAAGTAGGGAGATAGTCTCACATCAACTAGGCGTATCAACGGGCTGTGGAGATGCCCATCAATAGATATCAATGTGAGTGAGTAGGGATTGCCATGCAACGGATGCACTAGAGCTAAATATGAATGAAAGCTCAACAAAAGAAACTACTGGGTGTGCATCCAACTTGCTTGCTCACGAAGACCTAGGGCATTTCAGGAAGCCCATCGTTGGAATATACAAGCCAAGTTCTATAATGAAAATTCCCACTAGTATATGAAAGTGACTAAACATGAGACTCTCTACAATGAAGAACATGGTGCTATTTTGAAGCACAAGTGTGGAAAAAAGATAGTAGCAATTGTCCCTTCTCTCTTTTCTCTCATTTTTTGGAGGGGCTTTCTTTTTTTATTAGCCCCTCTCTATTTTCTTTGGGCCATCTCCTTTTTTTATTGGCCTTTCCTCACATGGGACAATGCTCTAATAATGATGACCATCACACTTTTTATTACAACTCGATATTACAACTCGATACTACAACAAGTATGACTCTACATGAATGCCTCCGGCAGTGTACCGGGATATGCAATGAATCAAGAGTGACATATATGAAAAATTATGCATGGTGGCTTGGCCACAACTACAACGTCAACTACATGATCATGCATGGCAATATGACAATATGATGCGTGTCATATAAACGGAACGGTGGAAAGTTGCATGGCAATATATCTTGGAATGGCTATGGAAATGCCATGATAGGTAGGTATCGTGGCTATTTCGAGGAACAATATGCTGGTTGTTTTGAGGAAGGATATATAGTGGGTTTTGGCACCGGTGAAAGTTGCGTGGTACAAGAGAGGCTAGCAATGGTGGAAGGGTGAGAGTGCGTATAATCCATGGAATCAACATTAGTCATAAGCAATGTTGGGGATATCACTTATCGGGAACTTATCGGTCGACCCATGATAAGGGGTAAATCGACCAGTTTATCGGCATATCGACCGATTTATCGTCATATCGGCTGATTTATCGGCATATCAGACGATATCTTGGACAGTGGTCATAAGAACTCATATAATTATTGCAAACATCTACGAGTCATCAAAACAAAGCAATCAACGCATGCTCCTAGGGGGAGGTTGGTAGGAGTTAACCATCGTGCTCCCCCAACCTCCACACAAAGGTTGGCACTCTACAAATACCTCATGCTCTAACTTCGTCACATAGCGGTTCACCATACGTGCATGATACGGGAATCACTAACCTTACAACAAGTATTTCTCAAGTTCATATTAACTCCACTAGCATGACTCTAATATCACTATCCTCATATCTCAAAAAAATTATCAAGCATCCAACATCTCATTCTATTCAATGCACTTCGTGTGAATGTTTTTACTACATTGACATTGGATGTCTATCATGTGAAGACTAGTTTCTTTAGCCTAAACACATTACCATGCTGTTTCAATAGACTCTCAAATAGATGTAAGTGAAGCATGAGAGTTCAAAAATTTCTACAAAATATTACCACCACCGTTCTCTAGAAGATATAAGTGAAGCAATAGAGCAAAAACTATTCAACTCAAAAGATATAAGTGAAGCACATAGAGTGTTCTTACAATTTCTAGGCCATATTTAACTCTCTCAAATAGTTGTGTCCAGCAGGGATGATTGTGGAAAACTAACAAGCAAATACTCAAATTATACAAGATGCTCCAAGCAAAACACATATCATGTTGCGGAAAACAATATAGCTCCAAGTATAGTTACCGATGGATGAAGACGAAAGAGGGGATGCCTTCCCGGGGCATCCCCAAGCTTCGGATTTTGATTATCTTGATTTTAATTGGGGTTCCATGGGCATCCCAAAGCTTATACCTTTGCTACTCCTTGTTCCATAGTCCATCAAAGCTATACTCAAAACTTGAAAACTTCACAACACAAAACTTAGACAAAAATTCTCGTGAGCTCTGTTACTATAAGAAAGCAAACCACTACTCAAAGGTACAGCAATGAATTCATTCTTTGTTTATATTTGTGTTAAACCTACTGTACTCCAACTTCTCTATGGTTCATATCCTCCAATACTACTCATAGATGCATCGGAATAAGCAAACAACACACGAAAAACAGAATCTGTCAAAGACAGAACAATCTGTAGTAATCTGCAGGATTCTCCTACTTCTGGAACTCCAAAAAATTCAAACTAAATTGGAAAATTTGCGCAATTTGTCTACCAATCATATTCAAAAAGAATAAACTAAAAATCGCTCTCCATTAAAATCCCACGACTACTTTAGCGAGCACTAACGATTCTGTTTTCACAGCAAGATCATATAAACTTCACACAAGTCTTCCCAAAGGTTCTACTTGTCACAAACACTAAAAAAACATGAAACCACATCTAATAATAGGCTAGATGCAATATTTATTCCCTATAAGAAACAAAAACAAAAATATAAAATTGGGTTGCCTCCCAACAAGCGCTATCGTTTTACGCCCCTAGCTAGGCACGATACAAGATAGATCTAGGTATTGCCATCCTTGGAAGACAATCCATAAGTGAATCTCGTGATAGATTCATATGGTAATTTGATTTTATTTCTAGGAAAATGTTCCATGTCTTTCCTTAATGGAAATTGGAATCTAATATTTCCTTCCTTCATATCAATAATTGCACCAATCGTTCTAAGGAAAGGTCTACCAAGAATAATAGGACATGAAGGATTGCAATCTATATCAAGAACAATGAGATCTATGGGCACATTATTCCTATTAGCAACAATAAGAACATCATTAATTCTTTCCATAGGTTCCTTAATAGTGGAATCCTCAAGATGCAAATTTAAAGAACAATCATCAAGCTCATGGAACCCTAGCAAATCACACAAAGTTTTTGGGATAGTGGAGACACTAGCACCCAAATCACACAAAGCATAGCATTCATGATCTTTTATCTTTATTTTTATAGTAGGTTCCCACTCATCTAAAGCTTTCTAGGGATAGAAACTTCTAACTCAAGTTTTTCTTTATAAGATTGCATCAAAGCATCAACTATGTGTTTGGTGAAAGCTTTATTTTTACTATAAGCATGCGGCGAATTTAGCACAGATTGCAACAAGGAAATACAATCAATCAAAGAGCAATTATCATAATTGAATCTCTTGAAATCCAAAGTAGTGGGTTCATCACTATGCAAAGTTTTAATCTCCTCACTCCCACTTTTAGCAATTTTAGCATCAAGATCTAAAAACTCTGAACCATTGAGACACCTTAAAGCAGAATCATCTCCAATCCTATTCTCATCAAGATTAATACTAGAAAACAAGGATCTAATAGGAGACACATCAATAACTTTCAGATCTTCATCTTTATTTTCATGATAACTAGAAGAACACGATTTAATATAATCTTATCTTTTAGCACACATTCTAGCGGTTCTTTCTTTGCATTCATCAATGGAAATTCTCATGGCTTTGACAGACTCATTGATATCATGCTTAGGTGGGATAGATCTAAGTTTCAAAGAATCAACATCAAGAGTAATTCTATCCACACTTCTAGCCAATTCATCAACCTTAAGCAATTTCTCTTCAAGCATAGCATTGAAATTCTTTTGCGAGATCATAAACTATTTAACACTAGTTTCAAATTCATAAGGCATCTTTCCAAAGAGTTGTTGTAGGAATTACCATAATTATTAGAGGATTTACTAGGAAAAGGCCTAGGATTAAAATTACCTCTATAAGCATTGTTACCAAAATTATTCCTACCAACAAAATTCACATCCAAAGATTCATTGTTATTCTCAATCAAAGTGGACAAAGGCAAATCATTAGGATCATAAGATGCACTCTTAGCAGCAAACAATTTCATAAGTTCATCCATCTTTCCACTCAAAACACTAATTTCTTCGATAGCATGCACTTTTTTACTAGTATATCTTTTGGTGTGCAACTGAGAATAATTAACCATAATATTATCTTGGAGTTTGGTAGCTTCTCCTAAGGTAGTTTCCATGAAAGTGCCTCCGGCGGCCGAATCTAAAAGATTTCTAGAAGCAAAATTCAAGCCAGCATAAAAGTTCTGAATAATCATCCATAGATTCAAACCATGTGTAGGGCAATTATGTATCATCAATTTCATTCTCTCCCAAGCTTGTGCAACATGCTCATGATCTAGTTGCTTAAAATTCATAATATCGTTTCTAAGAAAGATGATCTTAGAAGGAGGGAAATACTTAGAGATAAAAGCATCTTTGCACTTATTCCATGAATCAATACTATTTCTAGGCAAAGAGGAAAACAAAGTTTTAGCACGATCTCTAAGTGAAAACGGAAATAACTTCAATTTAACAATATCGTTATCGGTATCCCTTTTCTTTTGCATATCACACAAATGAACAAAGTTGTTTAGATGGGTAGCGGCATCTTCACTAGGAAGGCCGGAGAATTGATCTTTCATGACAAGATTCAGCATCGGTAATAGGAGCAATCGGAGTGCTAATAAATTATTTGTTGTTGGTATTGGAGAAGGACACAATTTGGTATTGTTCTGAGCCATAGTGCCAAGCAAGCAATCCAACACGCACAAGAAAACAAGAGGCAAGCGAACGATAAACACACGGCGAAAGAAGGGCAAATAAAATGGCAAGGATGAAGTGGGGGAGAGGAAAACGAGAGGCAAAAAATGTAATGTGAAGGATAAGGGTTTGTGATAGGTACTTGGTATATGACTTTTGCGTAAGCCTCCCCGGCAACGGCGCCAAAAATTCTTCTTGCTACCTCTTGAGCTTGTGTTGTATTCCCTCGCAGAGGAAAGGGAGATGCAGCACGGTAGCGTAAGTATTTCCCTCAGTTTTTGAGAACCAAGGTATCAATCCAGTAGGAGACCACGCGCGAGTCCCTCACACCTGCACAAACAAATAAGAACTTCGCAGCCAACGCGATAAGGGGTTGTCAATCCCTACGAAAGTGAGATCTGATAGAGATGATAGTTTATATTTTCGGTATTTTTAGTTCAATAAAACAGCAAATAAAAACGGTAAAAGTAAAGTAGATGTAGATTGATATGTTGAGAATAGACCCGGGGGCCATAGTTTTCTCTAGTGGCTTCTCTCATGATAGCGATATTCTATGGCTGGTAAACAAATTACTATCGAGCAATTGACAGAAAAGCGAATAATTATGAGACTATCTAGGCATGATCATTGTATATAGGCATCACATCTGAGACAAGTAGACCGACTCCTGCCTGCATCTACTACTATTACTCCACACATCGACAGCTATCCAGCATGCATCTAGTGTATTGAGTTCATACGAACAGAGTAACGCCTTAAGCAAGATGACATGATGTAGAGGGATAAACTCAAGCAATATGATGTAAACCCCATATTTTTATCCTCGATGGCAACAATACAATACGTGTCTTGCTGTCCCTACTGTCACTTGGAAAGGACACTGCAAGATTAAACCCAAAGCCAAGCACTTCTCCCATTGCAAGAACTATAGATCTAGTAGGCCAAACCAAACCAATAATTCTAAGAGACTTGCAAGGATATTATGAGTACACATAAAAAATTCATAGAAGAACCAAATATCTTTCATAGATAACCTTGATCATAAACTCACAATTCATCGGATCTCGACAAACACACCGCAAAAAGAGATTACATCAAATAGATCTCCTCGAAGACCGAGGAGAACTTTGTATTGAGATCCACAAAGAGAGAAGAAGCCATCTAGATACTAGCTATGGACCCGAAGGTCTGTGGTAAACTACTAACAACTCATGGTGAGGGTGATGATAATGATGATGAAGGCCTCCACGATGGATCCCCCTCCGGTGGAGCTTCGGAACAGGCTGCAAGATGGGATCTCCACAGGAACAGAATGTACGGCGGTGGAATTAGGGTTTTCTCTCTGTGTACGGAGTTTCTGGGGTACGTGGACTTATATAGGAAGAAGGAGGGCACCGGGGGATGCTCGAGTGGGCCTCGAGGCGGGGGGGGGGGGGGCG
>LR738715.1:530204493-530324652 GCA_902687465.1 Secale cereale
GGGGGGCGCCCTGGGAAGGGGGGCGCGCCCCCCACCCTCGAGGGCCACTCGATGCTCTCCTGACGTGGTTCTGAAGTTCCTCTGGCGTGATTTTCCTCAAAAATATCTCTCGCGATGGTTTCATTCCATTTGGACTCCGTTTGATATTATTTTTCTGCAAAACCCTGAAATAGGCAAAAAAAAAGCAATCTGGACTGGGCCTTTGGGTTAGTTTGTTAGTCCCAAAAATGATATTAAAGTGAATGATAAAGCCCATTAAACATCCAAGACTTCATAAATAATAGCATGGAACAATCAAAAATTATAGATACGTTGGAGACGTATCAGAACGCTCAGCCGACCTCAGGCTGACCAAGCCTTGACCAGCGAGCCGTGAGGCGCCACGCCGATTGTTGCTGATGGCGGCCAGGCCGAGATCCACCAGGAGGCTACTCCACCACCCGGCGCTGCTGACTCCGCCAACCTGCCGGATCCATCTGCTGCTCCTCTGGCCTAGGTGGCCACATTTATCTTTTATGGTTTTCTGTCTTGTAATTGCTTTAAACAAACAAGTTAAATTTGCGCAATTCCACCCACTGGGGTCTAACTTCAAACTCTGTTGAATTGTGGGAGTGAGCCTTTTGTTATGTAAATAATTTCTTAGTCATGCACGTGCTTGTGCTATTCGTCGGGTTCTAACTTGATTCTGCCTTTTGCTCCCTTGGGCTTTTTCCTTTGCCGTCTTCCTTTGGCTGCCGCCTTGCTAGTCGGACAACCACTCTGTGGTATGTGGCTCGCTCAGGGACTTGGCCGTTTAGGATAGACAAGGACGTTAGTCGTTTGGGACGTAGCTAGTCAAGCTAGAAGCCGGCCGGCCGGCTGCTCGGCAGCCGTACGGTTAATCACAAAAACCGGCTTGGTCTATGTTCGTTTTTCCTTAGCCATTTTTCATGTGGGAATCGCTTCCTGCCTTTAGCTCTTGCCATTCGGACAGTCGCTCTACGAATATGTGACTTAAAGCAAGAGAGGGCTTGGATGCCGGCACACTACTTGTCCGACTGTAGGAGAATTCAATCATAGAATAAGGCGGCAAGCCCCCGAGCCGCTTGGTCGGTCCCGGTGCCGAGGGAAGGAATGAAATAATACATTCTCAGGCATAATATTATCATATAGATAAAGAGGGCAGTCCTCGAGTACTCCTGGAGGGACCCATTATCTTTCCAAAATACAAAAGATAGCATGATACATACTGCATTACTGTAGAACCGAAGGAGGAGATTCGCGTTCCATGGTCGCTCCTACTCTTTGCCGGAGTCATCTCTCTTGCGCGCCCTTGGCTTTTGCGTGTCGATGAGGTAGTAGGAGTCGTTTCCTAGAGCCTTGCTAATGATGAAAGGCCCTTCCCAAGGGGCTGAGAGCTTGTGCTGGCCGGTTGTTCGCTGGATCAATTGGAGCACGAGGTCCCCCTCATGGAAGGATCGCGGTTTGACCCTCCGGCTGTGATAGCGGCACATACCCTGCTGGTAGATGGCGGACCGGCTGAGTGCCAGAAGCCGGGCTTCTTACAGCAGGTCGATGTCGTGTTCTCGTGCTACCTTTGCCTCCACCTCCGTGTACATGGCGACGCGAGCGGAGTCGAACTCGATGTCCGTTGGGATAACAGCCTTGGCCCCATACACGATGAAGAAGGGAGTGAAACCGGTTGCTTTATTTTGTGTAGTCCCGAGGCTCCAGAGGTAGGCCGGCGGCTCTTCGATCCAGCAGCCGGCCCAGCGCTCCAATGGCTCGACCAGTTGGGGCTTGATGCCGGACAGGATGAGGCCGTTTGCGCGCTCGACCTGGCCGTTTGACTGTGGGTGGGCAATAGACGCTAAGTCCAATCGGATGCCCTGCGTTGCGTAGAAACGGGCCAAGGCGCCTTTGGCAAAGTTTGTGCCATTGTCGGTGATGATGTTGTGTGTATGCCATATCGGACGGTCACGTCGGCGATGAAAGTCACAGTAGTCGGACCATTGAGCTTCTTGATTGGTCTGGCTTCAATCCACTTGGTGAATTTGTCCACAGCGACCAGCAGATGGGTCATGCCACCGTGTGCTGTCTTCAATGCGCCTACCATGTCCAGCCCCCAAATGGAAAATGGCCAAGTGAGGGGGATGGTCTTGACTGCTGAAGCCGGCAGGTTTTGCTTGGAGCTGAATCACTGACACCCATTGCATTTCTTGACCAAATCCTTGGCATCATCCAAAGCAGTCGGCCAGAAGAATCCATGGCGGAAAGCTTTGGCTATGAGGGATTTGGAGGCCGTGTGGTAGCCGCATTCGCCTTGATGGATGTCTCTCAAGATTGCCAAGCCTTTCTCCGGCTCTACACAGCGCTAGAAAATGCCAGTCACGCTGCGTCTGACGAGATCTCTGTTGACAGTTGTGTATGCTGATGCTCTACGTTGCACCTTCCGGGCCAGGATCTCATCGGTTTGTAGCTCTCTTCTCAGCAGAAAGTTGAGGATGGGCTGTGCCCAGGATGGTGTTGTGACTCCTGTTATTTCGGCAACTGACACCGAGGTGGTTGGGCCGGGAGGTGGAGAGCCGGAGTTGACCGCCGCTTGCTGTGTTGCTGAAGTCCCCGAGCCGGCTGCGGCAGTCCCCAAGCCGGGTTCTGAAATCTCTGGGCCAGGTGCTTGTGCTGCTGTCGCCGAGCCACCCGGTGTGGCAGTCCGCGAGCCGGGTTCTGGAATCCCCAGGCCGGGTGCTAGTGCTGCAGTCGCCGGGCCGCGTGGCGCAGCAGTCCACGGGCCGTGTTCTGAAGTCCCGGGGCCGGGTGCTAGTGCTGCACTCACCGAGCCGCCTGCTGAGGTCCCTGGGCCGACTGTTGCAGTCCTCGAGCCGGATCCGACTATTCTGGGGGCAGTCGGGGCGAAGATGGACTCTGATTCTGGCGAAGGCTTGATGGACGGCTTGCGCCGGCACTGGAGGGATACGCCGGCTGGTATTGCCTGTTGAGTGGATCCGATCTGTGCCAGGGCGTCGGCTTTCTCGTTGTCGTCCCATGGCACGTGGAGGAATTCACTGCAGTCGAAGTGGCCGCTGGTCTGCTGGATGAGAAATCGGTAGCTTGCCATGTTTGCGTCCTTGGCGTCCCAGTCGCCAGACGACTGCTGGACCACCAAGTCCAAGTTGCCATAGCACAACACTCGGTGAATGCCTATATCTTTGGCTAGTCGGAGTCCGTGGATGAGCGCCTCGTACTTGGCCACATTGTTGGAGATGACAAAGTGAATTTGCAGCGTGTATTTGAGCTTGTCGCCTTTGGGGGAGGTGAGGATGATACCGGCTCCCAAGCCGGTGCGCATGTTTGAGCCATCAAAGTGCATCCTCCAATGGGTTGAGTCTGGCGCTAGCGGTAGGTACTGGGTCTCGGTCGAGTTGACGAGGAAGTCGACCAATGCTTGTGACTTCATGGAGGTGCGAGGCTGATAGAAAATGGTGAAGGGGGCCAACTCAATGGCCCACTTCACCACTTGGCCTGACGCGTCTCTATTGCCTATGATCTCGGCAAGTGAAGCCGTGCAGACGATTGCGGTGGGATGCTCTTGGAAGTACTGCTTGAGCTTCTTGGCAGTGAAGTACACGCCATGGCACATCTTCTGGTAGTGGGGGTAGTTTTGCTTGGAGGCCGACAACACCTCACTCAAGTAGTAAACATGCCGTTGGACTAGCTGTGCCTTGCCGTCTTCTGGGCGCTCGACTACAATCACGGTGCTGACCACCCGGCTGGTGGCGGCGATGTAGAGCAACATGGGTTCCTTGGCAGTCGAGGCGGCCAGGACAGGCGGCTTGGTCAGCATCTTCTTAAGCTGGCGAAAAGCTTCGTCCACCTTGTCATTCCACTCAAAGCTAGTGGTCTTCTTCATCAGCTGGTATAGAGGGTGTGCCTTTTCACCCAGCCGACTGATGAATCGACTGAGTGATGCCAAGCACCCGGTGAACCTCTGGACGTCTCGCAGGCGGGTTGGCCTCTCCATCCTCTCGATGGCCTTGATCTTCGTAGGGTTGCATTCGATGTCGTGTTCAGATACCAGAAAGCCAAGGAGTTGGCCGGTTGGTACCCCGAAGACGCATTTCTCCGGGTTCAGCTTGATCTGAAAGTGGTGTAGAATGTCAAAGGTCTCCTTGTGATCTTCCAGGAGAGTGCCATGCTTCTCCGTCTTCACCACAATATCGTCCACATAGATGTGAGCATTTCTACCGAGCTGCTTGAGAAGGCACTTCTGCATGCAACGTTGAAACGTGGCACTGGCATTTCTCAAGCCGAACGTCATGGTCAAGTAGCAGAAGGCTCCGAATGGTGTGAGGAAGGCGGTCTTCAGTCGATCAGCCGGATCCAGCTTGATCTGATGGTAGCCGGAATAGGCATCAAGGAAAGAGAGCAGCTCGTATCCGGTTATGGAGTCGATCACTTGATCTATTCGTGGCAAGGAGAACGGATCTTTGGGGCAGGCTTTTTTGAGGTTGGTATAGTCAATGCACATGCGCCACTTGTTGTTCTTCTTTAGCATGAGGACTGGGTTTCAGAGCCACTCTGAGAAGAATACTTCAATGATGAAGCCGGCTGCTAGCAGTCGGTCAATCTCTTCACCAACAACCCTTCTTTTTTCTTCTGACAGGCGGCGAAGCGGTTGCCTGACCGGCTTCGCATCCTGCCTCAAAATGTAGCTTGTGCTCGGTGAATTCTGTCAGAACACCAAGCATGTCCTTGGGGGACCATGTGAAGATGTCCTGATTCTCAGCTTGCTTTCCAATTTTCTATCAAGGTTTGACCCCACGACGGCAAATCTCTCATGGTGTGCTGGGTCTAGTGCAATCTTCTTAGTCTCTTTGGACGGCTAGAAGGAGCCCTGAGGTTCCGCCTCCTTGGGATCAGATGGTATGGCCGACTGCTCGCCTGCCATTTTCACCATCCGATCAAGGCGGCGCTTCTCTTCAGCTATGAGAAGGGCTTCGGCCAGCCAACTGCTGGTAGTAGCACATGCAACGGACTTCTCATAGGCGCTAGCAATAGTGATTATGCCCTTGGGACCCGGTATCTTCATCTTTAGGTAGGCGTAGTGGGGCACGACCATGAACTTGGCGAGTGCTGGCTGGCCCAGTATCGCATAGTAGGGGCTCTCCAGGTCTACGACCTCGAACCAGATTGGTTCTTGGCGGAAGTGTTTCTTGTCACCGAAAAGGACATCTATCTTGATCTTGCCGATGGGAGAGAAGGAGACGCCTGGGACGATGTCGTGGAACACTGTCTGAGTGGGCTGGAGCTGTTTCCCTTGGATGCACAACTTTTCCATGGTGTCGCGGTAAAGGATGTTGATGCTACTGCCACCATCTATCAAAACTCTGGAAAAATGACAGGCCCGTCTGTCCGTTGAGAAGGTCGAATCCAGCACCAAGGCGTATGCACCCGGCGATGGCATGACAGGCGGGTGGTCTGCACGGCTCCAGCTGATGGGCTTCTTGGACCAGTGCATGCACTCCGGGACCTCAGAGGCGACGGCGTTCACCTCTCGGTGTCGCTGACGCTGACTGTGCCTGTCATCAGCCACACTAGTGAAGATGACGTAAGCCCCATGCTCTTCGGGGAACTCATCCTGCACTACGCCGACTGGCTAGGCTGCCGGTTGCCGAGGAGGTGGACCGGGCGGGCCAGCAGGCGGAGGAGGCAGGCCCTCGTCCTTTGCAATTTGTGTGAGCCAGTGGCACTTCCGAGTTGTGTGGTTGGACACCTTTGCGCCGCTGTGGAACTGATACGTCCAAAACGTAATCTATAATTTCTGCTTGCTCCATGCCTCTTTTGGGTGATATTGCTATGTTATTTATACACTTCCATACACTTTTGATCATATTTGGACTAACCCATTAACTCAGTGCACCCCAGTGCCAGTTTCAGTTTTCGGCTGTATTTGTATTTCAGGTTTTCACGTTACGAGAACTGCCAGGAAAAATCCAGAAAAATTATATAAAAAATCAGTGTTCCAGAAACTACCGTGCGCCCGAAGGACAGCCGGGGGTGGGGGGGGGGGGCACCAGGGCTCCAGGCGCCCTGCCGGCGCGCCCCACTGGGCTGCGCCGGGGGGGGCGCCTGGGCCCCCCGAGGCTCCTCCGATGCCCCTCTTTGGCATATATTTAAAGCGTC
The DNA here is from genome assembly GCA_902687465.1 of Secale cereale. Taxonomy (NCBI): domain Eukaryota; kingdom Viridiplantae; phylum Streptophyta; class Magnoliopsida; order Poales; family Poaceae; genus Secale; species Secale cereale. Next base: position 530,210,656 of record LR738715.1, read on the forward strand.
TCGCAGAAACCCTGATTCCAGACCCCTTTTCTCCAGACGCGATTCCGATCTCCGCCGCCATCGCCATCAAGCTTCGGGGGACCAGAATTCCTGCGCGGGCACCCTGCCGGGACGGGGAAGTGCCCCCGGATTCATCTCCATCGACGTTGCTTCCTCCCTCCATGATGCGGGAGTAGTTCCTCCTCGGGGCTGAGGTTCTTACCAGTAGCTATGTGGTCAATTCTCTCTCCCATGATGTCATCTTCGTTGTGATCATAGGCTATGTTAATCTAGGGTGATCCCATGATATTTCCCCTTCCTCTATGTATTGGATTGATGTACTCACTTGTCTTTATCTAGTATAATCCCCGAGACCGAGGTGACAGCGGTCTATTGGACATGGATTAGAAAAGTATTTTCATGAGTGATTTCCTCTCTTGTGTGTTGATTGAAGATTGAGAGTCTCTTGGTGCTTATCTTTGACTATCCTTTAGATATGTTGTGGTGATTGTGGGACTCTCTTTGGATGGCCGCGGTGACATTGGGAAATCCTTAGATTGAGAACTACGAACTTTGAGGTGTGCTTTTGTAGCCCTACATAATTCTCGTCCTCTCTTGACCACGAAGGAATGACCTCCGAGTGTGTCCCCTTTGCATGTTTTATGGGAAATATCATGTGATTCGATTATGTTAATGTTGTTGGGAGTTGCCACTAGTGAAAGTATGAAGCCTAGGCCTTGTTTCCACCATTGCAATACCATTTGTGCTCATGTTTACCACTTGTTTGCTTGCTGCACTTTTTATTACAGATTTATATTACTTTGTTTTGACATCCATATCACTTGCCATTTAACATCTCTTCGCCGAACTAGTGCACCTATACATCTGACAAGTGTATTAGGTGTGTTGGGGACACAAGAGACTTCTTGTATTTTAGTTGCAGGGTTGCTTGAGAGAGACCATCTTCAACCTCTACTTCCCTGAGTTCGATAAACCTTAGGTCATCCACTTGAGGGAAATTGTTGCTGTCCTACAAACCTCTGCGCTTGGAGGCCCAACATAGTCTACAAGAGTAGAAGCGTGTGTAGACACCAAGCTATTTCTTGCGCCATTGCCGGGGAAGTGAGTGCTTGAAGGTATATCTTTAGATCTTGCAATTAAATCTTTTTGTTTCTTGTTTTTATTTCACTAGTTTTGCTTAATGGAAAACAACAAAAATATGAGAGAGCTTTATAAGCTCTACCTTGCTTTGGGACATGATGTGTTTGAAGAGAAAATTAAAAAACCTATGGAACTTTATTATTTGCATAACAATCATGATGGTGGTGATGTTATTAGTATGCTTTCTTTGAATATCAATATTGCTAATGACATGGAAAGCTCTAAGCTTGGGGATGACACGTTTGATGAACATGATATTTTTAGTCCCCCAACATTTGAAGAGAAAATTTACTTTGATGATACTTTGCTTCCTATATGTGATGATTACAATGATGAATATGATGTTTTCAGTCCACCTACTATTGAGGATAAAATTTATTATGATTATGATATGCCTCCTAAATACAATGATTACCATGATGGTTACGATTGCTTTACTCTCACTATTCCTAATAAGAAAGATTTTTCTTATATGAAGAGTAATGACACTTTTATGCTTTTGGATCATGGAAATAATGCCTTATATGATAGTTATATTGTTGAGTTCATCCATGATGCCACTGAAATTTATAATGAGAGAGGGAGACATGGTTCTAAATATCTTAATAATAAGAAGTTTCCTCTCTTTATGTTGAAGGTTTTGAAGCTGCACTTGTTTTGTCTTCCTATGCTTATTGCTTTGTGCTTCAATGAATTATTCTATTGCAATATTCCTATGCATAGGAAGCATGTTAGGCTTAAATGTGTTTGATATTTGCTTCTTGATGCTCTCTTTTGCTCTTCAACTCTTATTCCTACGAGAGCATCATTAACGTCTTAAGCCTATCTTTATGGCTATAAAGAAAGAGCTCTAGGGAGACAACCCTTGTTATCTTTGCTTTCAGTTTGTTCTTTCAGTTTTTAGTGGTCTTGATGTTTGTTACTACTGTAGCAACATCATTGTATCTTTATTTTTCAGCTTTGTGCCAAGTTTAGCCTCCGATTGCAAGAAAGATCAAAAGTTGTGACGTGCTGTCCAGGAAACAGATTCTGTCCTTGGACAGAAAAATTCGTATAAAATCACCAGATCATCTTTTTGGTCTGAATGTTTTCGACAGCGTGCTCTATACAATTTTATTTCGGGCGTCTGTTCTGAGTTTTTTGATTTGAGTTGCAGAAGTGCCCCGAAAAAATCATTTACTACCTGCAGGTCTGTTTTTCACAGATTCTGTCCTGTTTTGCATTTCCTTCATTTTGCAAACCTTGAGCTTGCTTTTCTTTGCAAAAACCTTTTGGCAATCTTGAGAAACAGTAGACCTTCAAGAATATTCTTATTTCCAGCAAGGAACAATTATTTTATTAAGGGTACTAACCTCGCTAATCAGATTATGATGAGTTATGTATGAAGGGAGTTTTCAAGTGTGCGAGGGAAGATGATAAAAAGATTCAGGAGTGTCAAACGCTCAATCTTGGGGATGCCCCCATGCACCCCCAAGAAATATTCAAGAAGACTCAAGCGTCTAAGCTTGGGGATGCCCCCGTGCATCCCCTTCTCCATCAACAATTATCAGTCCGTCTTTTGTTCCACTATATTTTTATCACTTCATGTGTTATGTGCTATGCTTGGAGCGTCTTGCTTTTAGTTTTCTTTAGCTTTCCTTGCTGTTCATAACGAGTTGGAACTCAGCTTTCTTTGTGTGGGAGAGAAACACGCTCCACTTCAACCTAGAACATAACATAGAATTTTCATGTCTATCTTTGCTGTGTGTGTTCTTGGTCTTTCAATGGCTACTGTCATGCTTAGCTCTTAGCTTTCATGCTTATCTTTTTAAAGAGCTTTTGTTTAGTTGGTTGCTTGAACTCTCTTTAGTTATCATGTTTATCTTATTAAGAGAGTTTGCTTCCGTTGCATTGGTTGATATGTCTATGATAAAGATGCTACGTGCATAATGGCGCTTAGTAGTTCATGTTTTCTTATGGTTAGTCTCAAATAGCTGGGGGGTTCCCAATGTGTTATTGGAATACCAACATGATTTGTTTGCCTATGATGTGGTATGGTTTAGTAATATCTTCCTTCGAGAATTTATTTTGATTGACTTGGCGTATGCTCACGCATATTTAAGACTGTAAAGAAAGTCTGTCAAGTCTTGATGATCTTTTGTCTCTGAGTAGCGATATAACTACCATGCCTGATTCAATGTTGCTTTGTCGCTCTGCATGATTATGACCGTCATTGCTCTCTTAGTTGGTCGCTCCCAGTCTTTTGTTAACCTTCGCCTGTACTAAGCGGACTGGCTGCTTGTGCATCCACATCCTTTAATCCAGTTATGCCATATGAGTCCACCATACCTTCCTACATGGTATTTACCTGCCATTCCTAACGGAGACTTGCATGTGCCATCTCGAAATTATTCAAAGAAAAAGCATTCTTATTTTGTGCCTCTGTTGTAAGTTCATGAGGAAGTAGTGGTTAATTCATGACCTTTTTAAGTTGGACAAGCTTCACCCCGGGATTGCATGTATAATGTGCAAACCCATAATACGAGAAGGAACTGGCATTGAGTGCGCCCAGCTCAAAAAGATAATATAACAAACAAACCCTCCTTCACGCTTTGTTCATGAGAAATCAGAAAACTTTGGCAGTGATAAACAAAGGAGATTAAGAGGATGTGATCGTCCTCATTCGGGAGCCGTTCCTCGAAACTTGTCCATCTCGAAAAGTGATTGAGTTTTCTGCTAGCATTCGTTGACGAAACATGCATGATCTAAAATAAATTATTACCTCTGTTTTAAAACCAAGAGCTCTGGTACATGTTTTGTCTTTGTTTCCGACTACGGGTTTTCAACCTTGCCAACAAAAGCCACGGTTCGAGAGTCTCCACCTTCTTTTAAAAGAACCAACTACTGAGAGCATGATTGTCATTCTGAGTGTAATGTGTATTGTCCCAAAGTAGCATTGTCTTTTGCATGATTGTGATATCGTTTATTCTGAAATCATTGTATCTAGTCATCACTTAAACCTTGGAGGTGCCCCTGCATTTATGTTTTGCTTCACTAAAGGGGGCAAGCTAGATATCACTTTATCATATCTGCACATCATGTTCATTGCAAATCTATTTGATGTTTCAGTATCATATTGTAAAACTTTCAGTCCTTTGTGATTTTCTCATGAGGCAACTTAATTACTATAGATTCATTGTCTCAGTAAGCTTTTGTCATATGACTATGAAAAAGTCCTATATGGTTAATAGCATGTCACCACGGAAATTATTCTTGTTATCATTTACCTACTCGAGGACGAGCAGGAATTAAGCTTGGGGATGTTGATACGTCCAAAACGTATCTATAATTTCTGCTTGCTCCATGCCTCTTTTGGGTGATATTTCTATGTTATTTATACACTTCCATACACTTTTGACCATATTTGGACTAACCCATTAACTCAGTCCACCCCAGTGCCAGTTTCTGTTTTCGGCTGTTTTTGTATTTCAGGTTTTCATGTTACGAGAACTGCCAGGAAAAATCCAGAAAAATTATATAAAAAATCAGCGTTCCAGAAACTACCGTGCGCCCGAAGGACAGCCGGGGGGGCCACCAGGGCTCCAGGCGCCCTGCCGGCGCCCCCCCCCCCCCCGGGCCGCGCCGGGGGGGCGCCTGGGCCCCCCGAGGCTCCTCCGATGCCCCCCTTTGGCATATATTTAAAGCGTCTCGCAGAAACCCTGATTCCAGACCCCTTTTCTCCAGACGCGATTCCGATCTCCGCCGCCATCGCCATCAAGCTTCGGGGGACCAGAATTCCTGCGCCGGCACCCTGCCGGGACGGGGAAGTGCCCCCGGATTCATCTCCATCGACGTTGCTTCCTCCCTCCATGATGCGGGAGTAGGTCCTCCTCGGGGCTGAGGTTCTTACCAGTAGCTATGTGGTCAATTCTCTCTCCCATGATGTGATCTTCGTTGTGATCATAGGCTATGTTAATCTAGGGTGATCCCATGATATTTCCCCTTCCTCTATGTATTGGATTGATGTACTCACTTGTCTTTATCTAGTATAATCCCCGAGACCAAGGTGACAGCGGTCTATTGGACATGGATTAGAAAAGTATTTTCATGAGTGATTTCCTCTCTTGTGTGTTGATTGAAGATTGAGAGTCTCTTGGTGCTTGTCTTTGACTATCCTTTAGATATGTTGTGGTGATTGTGGGACTCTCTTTGGATGGCCGCGGTGACATTGGGAAATCCTTAGATTGAGAACTACGAACTTTGAGGTGTGCTTGTGTGCTTTTGTAGCCCTACATAATTCTCGTCCTCTCTTGACCACGAAGGAATGACCTCCGAGTGCGTCCCCTTTGCATGTTTTATGGGAAATATCATGTGATTCGATTATGTTAATGTTGTTGGGAGTTGCCACTAGTGAAAGTATGAAGCCTAGGCCTTGTTTCCACCATTGCAATACCATTTGTGCCACGTTTACCACTTGTCTACTTGCTGCACTTTTTATTACAGATTTATATTACTTTGTTTTGCCATCCATATCACTTGCCATTTAACATCTCTTCGCCGAACTAGTGCACCTATACATCTGACAAGTGTATTAGGTGTGTTGGGGACACAAGAGACTTCTTGTATTTTAGTTGCAGGGTTGCTTGAGAGAGACCATCTTCAACCTCTACTTCCCTGAGTTCGATAAACCTTAGGTCATCCACTTGAGGGAAATTGCTGCTGTCCTACAAACCTCTGCGCTTGGAGGCCCAACATAGTCTACAAGAGTAGAAGCGTGTGTAGACATCAGGAACTTGCATGGTGCATCAAGGGTCTGCTTGAAGGAGAAAGCGGGCTGCTAGGTGGGCTTTCCGCCCTTCTGATGCTTGGGGCCGGCTTGCCCCTCCGGTTGCTGGTCCTCGACTGCTGCCACTTGACGACTGTTGGAAGCCGGTTGGGGAGCCTTGTGCTTGTTGTCCATCTGCTGCTGCCGTCAGCTGGAGTCGCCAGCCGACATTTGGGTAGCCGGGAGAGTCATCTTTCTAGAGGCATATACACGCAGCTCTGACTTCATGGAGGAGTCGGTTGTGGCGTACATGTCTGCTACGATCAGCAGCTCATCAAGCATAGCCCGGTCGTCGCAGAGGAGCCGGTGCTTGAGCAGAGTGCCTTCTCTGCACCCGGCTGTGAAGTACTCTATGGCCTGCATCTCATGCACCCCTTCACAAGAGTTGCGCAACTCGGCCCAGCGCATCAGGTAGTCCCGGGTGGACTCGGTGGGCCCCTGGACACACATGGAGAGCTGATGGGGCTTGGCTGGACGCTTGTAGGTGCTAGTAAAGTTGCGGGTGAAGACGTCGGTGAAGTTTAGCCAGCTGTTGATGTTGTAGGGCTTGAGGCCGTTCAGCCATGTCCGGGCCGTGCCCTGCAGCATGAGTGGGACATACTTCACAACAATGCGCTTGTTGTCGTTTGCTATGCTGAAGCCATTGGAGTAATCCACCAGCTAGTCTTCCAGCTTCATGGAGTCGATGTAATTGGGAGTGTCTCTGGGGAGCGAGAACCCTTTGGGGAAAGGCTCGTCGCGAATGCGGGTGCCGAAGCAAGGTGGCCCGATGGCATCTTCTTCTTCTAGCATAAAGGATCGGGCGAGTTGATCGATCCGATGATGGGCGTCGTTTTCTCCGACTCCCTAGAGGCGGCACAGCCGGCCTCCGAGGGTCGGGTGGTCAACACGTGGCGAGGAAGCGCGCCTCTCACGACTGGGAGGAGGAGGCAGGCGATCGCTCCATCGTTCCATTGCTTGCGGGCGGCCGTCTTGGTCGCGCTCAATGGAGATCGGTGTGCGTTGACTGCAGCTGGCAGACGGCTCCTGGTCCTGCCGACTGTGAGTGTCGCTTGTTGGAGTCCGGGAGGTCGCTCCTTCTTCGCGGCGGGGAGGACGATTCTCCGCTTGCACGCCAGCTTCCAGCACACGGCGGCGAGCCTCCTATTGCCCGGCAGCCGCATCGAGGAGCTGCTGGATGCGCGCCGTCATGTAGCGAAGCTGGTCTCCTTCCAGATGGTCTAGATCTTCTGCTGCCGCCTGGGCGGCACGCAGATTTTCCAACGGAGTAGCGTAAACTGGGCGTGTTGCCCCCAACATGCTGGTGATGGTAGCGTCGTGTTGCCTGACTGTGCTGGCTCGGCTAGGCTCACCAGCAGCCGGCGTGCCGCCTATGGCATGATCGATCTCGCGATGTTATGCTTTGGTGAGGCGCCTCATGGCCGCCAGCTTGTTTGCGTTGTCTAGGAGCGAGACGCAGAGTGCCTCCAACGTCGTGCCGTCGGTTCCTGCGGCGATGGGAGTGGATAGGTCCCACATTGCCGCCTGCAATAAGTCATGGCCAGCTCCGTTTGAGGGCTCGTCGTGGCTTGTGGACATCACTTCTATAACCGTGCTGACGCTGGTGCCGCTGATCGCGGGAGGAAGTGGGTCATCCAAGACCACCACATGCTTGGGGAAGGTGTGGGCAGACGACGTGTCGGAGTCGATGAGCATCTCGACAGGCGGGTCGGTGGAGACAACAGACTCCAGCTCGGAGGTAAGCTCGTCAATGATGTGGAGCTTACCGAGGAGATCGACAAGGCCACTCTCTAAGCTATCCGCTCCTGCGCCTGGAGTGGGCTCATTGGAGAGGCGGACTCCGCTGAGGATATCAACGAGGTCGCTCGCGGCACAAACGGTCTCTGCACCGCGGAGCACCTCAGTGTCGATGCCATGGGGCGTGCCGGGCTGGCTGCGCTCTCCAGGATCGAACAGAGTTCCCGTTTAGAACATGTTACCGGATGACGGTGCACCTTGCCCCACGATGGGCGCCAAATGTCAAGGGTTTGGTGCGACATATGCCAAAGGATGGTTGATCATGTGTGGGGACAATAGAACGTCGCCGGGCCCTGGATGCGGGATGAGGCGATACTTCGGACGCCTACGGGATTTACTGTGGGGACCCCGACTCATAAGTCGTGATCACCGAATGCACGTGTACAGTGATCCCAGAGATCAATGCTCACTGAACACACAGAAGCTGAATAACAAGAGTCTTACATCCTTACATACCGTGTTACACAAATAGGACCATAATGGTCAAGTCTTGAGTATATCATCGCAGCGGAAAATCTTCAAAGACAACAGGGACCCATGCCATCTGCCTTAACCCTACAGGCATTCTGACTGCGAAGCGTCCTAGCTCGCATGCTCGTCACCAAGAAATCTTCATCATAACCTGCTCTCTCAAGCCTGGCCAATAAAATAACCAGTGGCAAGCCAATGAGTACATTGAATGTACTCGCAAGCAACCCAAGTGTGATAACAGAATAATTATGCAAGGCTCTACTGCTAGGTTGGCAGTTTTGCGGAAAGCTAGTTTTTCATATGCAAGTATGATCAATATATAACATGGATATGCATGTGTCTGTAACAAGTATCAGGAGGTCACATACACCATTATCGAGAAAGAGTTGTAATCAACACATGCACAAGCTCATTGTGACTTCCTCACAATCACATCATCAATATCTCTGAATCGTGTTGTTTCCCAGAAACTTATGGACATAGTCTAAGCAGCACCACCCAACTGTCCTTGACCGCGGACACGGCTATTCGAATAGTTTGACACTCTGCAGAGGTTGCACACTTTACCCACAAGATCCAGGGAACTTCCGTGTCATCCACGACCCGCGGTACCTCAAGTACCCGGGGTAAGCACCCGATCACTATCTTTCCCTAGACGACACTTACATAGAGTCCACTCGATTGGTAGCAGCCCCGTGCCAAACATTTCACATCTCAAGGTTTGTGGAGACTCGCTCCGTATTCATCACATATCACAAGCACGGGGTACCAACGGTGTGTCCGGTGCCCTGTAAAGACAGTCATGGCCGCCTATCCAAGCGCGACCCCGTCCCGATAGTGACCTCATGTCACCCTCGTCACTAGTAATGCGGGCACCATGCTAGTATCGACCTAGGTAATCAATAATGCCCTTTCCCATATAAGGGTAGAGTGGTTGCGCATGTTTGGTTGGGACGGTAGTCACACATAAATCTAATCCATCTCTGTAAACAACACTCTCAACAAGCCTCGGCACACTAGTTCTTCAACAAGTAGTGCCCTAGTCCTCATCAACTCCCAGGGGCATTAGTGGCACCCACTGGGTCATTTGCAAGTATGTCAGACCACACTTGTTTCACTCAATGCATAACCCCAACCCATTTTGCGTAGCCAACTACTATAGCATACATCTATCTACTCCCACCCACATAACCCTCATAGGAAGGTAGGGTCATGTTTGATGCAAGTTTCAACAGTAAAGTAACAGGGGTAGCAACCAAAGTGGTTTCCACCTCAACATGATTCCGATGCATTGAATAATAAGGTGCTATGAGACATGCATAAAAAGGGTTTCTCGAACATGGTCAAAGGGCTGCTTGCCATATTCTTCTGAGTCTTCAAACCTTCTGGTCCATCTCCGAGTACTTCGTTTATTTCGTCAACTAACGATGGAAACAATCATAATAAGCAACACAACCAAAGCAAAAATAAAAGTGCTCTAAAAATAGGAGTTGGACTTTTCTGGGATACCTCTGGTCATATGAAAAATAACCAAGGTGGTTTCATAGGTGTTGGATCAATAGGTAGTTTGGAACATTTCAATATGATGGAACCAAAGGGTTTATGGATTTGGAAGAAGTATACAGAAATGTTTCCTTGAATGATGAGCAAAGGTACCCATCATCAAGTCATGATTTTAGAAGCATTTAGGAGTTGGTTTCACTGGATTTGGATTTGAAATGAATTTCCTAGGATTTTGCAAAGCTGATAAGTATGAAGAATTGGCTCAATATTTGGTGGGGTACAGAAACTATTATTAAAAATGTTCCAAAACTAAGTTTGGACATGACAAGCATCTAGGAATTTGAATCACTGTATTTGGATCAAATTTGAGCCCTCTGTGATTTTCTAAGGTTCATCACAGAAATTAAATAAAGGCATTTGATAAATATTTGTGTAAGGAAAGTTTCTGGAATAATGTGCATGTTGCACCATGTGGTAGAGCATGATTTTAGAAACTACCAGAAATTTGAATCATGCAATTTGGAGTTCATTTGAATATTTGGGGGATTTTGGAAGTTTACTGGAAACAGAAAATAAAAGGAAAAAGGGGGGTTATACCCTTGCGCGCAGGGCGAAGAGTAGCTGCACAGCAACTGGGCCGGCCCATCAGCTCGGCCGCGTGCACAGGAGCCCGACCACGTCGAAGACGCCCGCCAGAAAAGGCGCTTCCGCGCGGGGGAAGCGGGCTGCGCTGTTGCCGCCTCCACTTAGACGGGTGGGCCTGGCTTCCAGGTCGCTGACGCGTGGGACCCGGCGCTCCGGCCATCTTCAACCTCCCGCCGCGCGTTCTCGCCGTGGGGTGAGCTGCTCCCGCCGGCGATTGCCGGGGCCACAGCGCGTCTCCGGCGACGCTCCTCCCACCGGCGTGCTCAGGAGGGCACGCCGCACCCATCCATGTATCGCACGCATGCCGGGGAGGGCCGAAGCGGAGACGGCTTGGAAGTCCGCGGAGGCGGCCGTCGGCGGTCTTGGCACAGCGAGGAAGAAGCGGGGGAAGGAGTAACTGGAGTCTGGGATGAGTTGGTGGTGGCGAGGAGAGGGTGTGGAGGTGATCAGAGGGAAGAAAGAAGGGGCGAGGCCCACGGATTTAAACGGCGGCCGGCGGCTCTGCTCCTGCCAGGGAGGAGGCCGTAGGGCACGGGGAGAGCAACAGAATGGCTTGGGAGACGTACGGGAGAGGGATAGAGCAAAAGGAGGTGCAAGGGGGGCTCGGGGTGCCCTTTAAGTAGGGGGGGCACTGGTCCACCGAGACGCCGTGCGCCGGCGAGCATGCTGCCGTCGTTGCAGGCCACGGGGGCAGCAGTGGGCGTGTCCAGGGCGTTCCTGGAGCTGGTCCACGCCTAAAGGAAGAGAGAGGAGGAGCGGGGAGGCGCTAGAGAGGCCGCGCGTGCGAGGTCGTTCACTGGTGCACAGGGTCGGCCGGTGCGCGTGCGAGCAGGGGCGAGGGAGGAGGAGAGAGGAGGGGGCCGACCGCCCGGCGTGTCCCGGACGCCGAGGCAGCCTCGGGGGACATGAGGGGGAGGCCCTAGGTGGTCGGGGCTGGTGATTGGAGGGCGGCTGCAGTGCTCCAGAGCACTGTAGCGCGCTCCAGAGCGGGCTTTTGGCTGCCAGTGGCGTGGCCTGGCGCCCAGGGCATGTCCAACGGTGTCCAGAGGGTAGAGGAAGTAGTAAAGAAAGGGGGGGGCAGTCTTGGATTCTCTGGGGAGCCTCTGGAATGAGGAGGGAGGTGAAGAAGAGGGTGAAAATTGTTGTCCAGCAGTAGAAATTGGGGTTTTACCCCCTCCAATAATTGAGCTGAGGCCATAGAGAAGTTACTGGGGGTAGAGTATGCTCAGGGGAAGGTGTGGTAGAAATTTGGGGTAAAGGGAAATAGTAAAAGAGGTTCAAACACTGGTTTTGGTAAATGACCAGAAGGTGTTTGATCAGGTGTTGGGGAGGCAAATGACTTCCAATTGGCATGGGACTTAACAGGATCAAATGAACTCCAAATTGCATGATTCTTGAACCGGATGTAATCTCTTGTTCCCGAGAATTCTACCGCTCTTTCACACACCCTGCAAAGATTAGTTTCTAAAAACCAGCTAACATTGAAATATGATTCTTTGATAGCAAATTGACATGTATTTTTCCGCAAAATTTATGTATGTGGAAAAAAGGCTGAGCCCCCGGTTTACCGAGGGTGCCGGTTTATTCATTATTCATAATATATACATAGGATACATGGAAGCCTATGGCTCAAGTTTAATATGGCCGTAGATGAGCAATGTTCCACGGCCTTTTCGTCTCCTCTTCTGATGTCCGTGAATCTTTGTGCTCTCGAATGTCCACCAAATAATATGACCCGTTGTGTAAATTTTTGCTGATCACAAAGGGCCCTTCCCATGGCGGGGATAGCTTATGCATATCTGTTTGATCTTGGATAAGCCGGAGTACCAAGTCACCCTCCTGGAATGTCCTGGTTCTGATCCGGCGGCTGTGATATCTGCGCAGATCTTGCTGATAAATCGCCGACCGTGCTGCAGCTATGTCACGCTCTTCATCCAACCGATCCAAACCGTCTTGTCTTGACTCCTCATTGATGGCTTCTACATAGGCTGCCACCCTTGGTGAATCATGGCGTATGTCACTTGGAAGAACTGCTTCTGCACCGTAAACCATGAAAAAAGGTGTATAACCTGTAGACCGGTTGGGTGTAGTGTTGATGCTCCAAAGGACAGACGGTAATTCCTCAACCCAACATCCTGGGGTTCTCTGCAAAGGTGTCATAAGCCGGGGCTTGATTCCACGCAAAATCTCCTGATTTGCCCTTTCTGCTTGACCATTGGATTGGGGGTGAGCCACAGAAGATACGTCCAAACGAATATGCTCTCGTTGACAGAATTCTTCCATCTCACCCTGAGATAAATTGGTGCCGTTATCTGTGATGATGCTGTGTGGAAAACCAAACCGGAATATTACTTTTTTGATGAACTTAACCGCCGTTGCCGCATCACACTTGCTTATAGGTTCCGCTTCAACCCACTTTGTAAACTTGTCCACTGCCACTAGTAGATGAGTTTTCGGATCTTGGGATCTCTTGAAAGGACCAACCATGTCAAGCCCCCAAGTTGCAAAAGGCCAAGTTATTGGTATCATCCGGAGTTCTTGTGCCGGAACAAGGGCACGTCTTGAGAATTTCTGACAAGCATCACACTTGCGGACCAGGTCTGCCGCATCTGCATGTGCGGTTAACCAATAAAAGCCATGTCGGAAAGCTTTAGCCACCAAAGATTTTGATCCGGCATGATGACCACGATCCCCTTCATGAATCTCCCTTAGAATCTCACGACCTTCCTCAGCTGAGACACACCGTTGAAATACTCCATAGGTGCTACGATGGTGTAGCTCCCCGTTGGCAATTGTCATAGATTTGGAACGCCGGATTATCTGCCGTGCTTCATCTTCGTCCTCTGGTAACTCTCCTCGGCTTAAATATACCAAATAAGGTAACGTCCAATCCGGAATAACATGGGCTGCCGCAACCAGCTGTGCCTCTGGGTCCGGAACAGCTAGATCGTCCTCCGAAGGTACTTGAACCGAAGGATTGTGCAACTCATCCAAAAAGGTGTTTGGTGGTACCTGTTTACGTTGCGACCCTAGTCGGCTTAAAGCGTCAGCTGCTTCGTTCTTCCGCCGGACTATATGCTCCACCTGATACCCTTTGAAGTAACCTGCGACCGCTTCAACCTCTCGTCGATAAGCCGCCATGAGGGGATCCCTTGAATCCCACTTGCCCGAAACTTGCTGTGCCACTAGGTCTGAATCGCCCAGGCACTTAACCCGGCTTAAATTCATCTCCTTTGCCAACCGCAAACCATGAAGTAGTGCTTCATATTCTGCTGCATTATTAGTACAAGGAAATAACAACCGGAGGACATAACAAAATTTATCACCTCTGGGGGAAGTTAAAACAACTCCGGCCCCTGAGCCCTCCAACTGCTTCGAACCGTCGAAGTGAATCGTCCAATAAGTGAGATCCGGCTTCTCCTCCGGAGTCTGTAATTCTGTCCAGTCGTTGATGAAGTCCACCAGTGCCTGAGATTTTATAGCAGTACGTGGTACATATTTCAATTCATGTGGACTGAGCTCAATTGCCCACTTGGCTATTCTGCCTGTTGCTTCTCTATTCTGAATTATATCTCCCAACGGAGCTGAACTAACCACAGTTATTGGATGCCCTTGGAAATAATGCTTCAATTTCCGGTTTGCCATGAACACCCCATATACCAATTTCTGCCAATGAGGGTATCTTTGCTTGGACTCGATGAGTACTTCACTCACATAGTAAACCGGGCGCTGAACCGGATGTTCTTTCCCTGCTTCCTTGCGCTCAACCACAATCGCCACGCTGACTGCCCGTGTGTTTGCAGCAACATATAATAGCAAAGGCTCCTTGTCGATAGGAGCGGCTAAAACCGGCGGCTTCACTAGTTGCTGTTTCAGATTCTCAAACGCTGTATTCGCTTCATCACTCCAAATGAACCGGTCCGTTTTCTTCAACATTTGATAAAGCGGGATCGCTTTTTCTCCTAAGCGACTGATAAACCGGCTCAACGCGGTGATCCGGCCAGCTATGCGCTGAACATCATTAATGCAAGCCGGTTTCGCCAAAGATGTGATGGCCTTGATCTTCTCCGGGTTGGCTTCTATTCCCCGGTTCGAGACCAGGAATCCCAAAAGCTTACCAGCCGGGACACCAAAGGAACATTTCTCCGGATTGAGCATCATCCTGTAAGTCCGAAGATTACCAAAGGTTTCTCTGAGGTCTTCTATCATTGTCCTTTCCTCCTTTGACTTAACCACAATGTCATCCATGTAAGCATGTACGTTCCTCCCTATCTGCCCCTTCAAACAATTCTGAACACAACGCTGATAAGTTGCCTGCGCACACTTGAGCCCAAAAGGCATAGACACATAGCAAAAAGCACCAAAAGGGGTTATGAATGCTGTCTTCTCTTGATCTTCAACTGCCATTTTAATCTGGTGATAACCTGAGTACGCATCCAGAAAACTCAGCCGCTCACACCCTGCTGTAGCATCAATAATCTGGTCAATGCGAGGTAGAGCAAAAGGATCAGTTGGGCAAGCTTTATTGAGGTCTGTGTAGTCCACACACATCCTCCACTTCCCATTCTTCTTTAGAACTAGCACCGGATTAGCCAACCATTCCGGATGAAACACTTCCACTATGAACCCTGCCGCCAAAAGCCTGGCTACTTCTTCTCCTATAGCCTTGCGCCTCTCTTCGTTAAAGCGGCGCAGATACTGTTTTACCGGTTTAAACTTCGGATCAATATTTAACTTGTGCTCAGCGAGTTCCCTCGGTATACCTGGCATGTCAGAAGGTTTCCATGCAAAGATATCCCGGTTCTCACGGATGAACTCGATGAGCGCGCTTTCCTATTTAGGATCCAAGTTAGCACTGATGGTGAATTGCTTAGACGAATCTCCAGGCACAAAATCGACCTGCTTAGTCTCTTCCGCTGATTTGAACTTCAAAGCCGGATCATGCTCGGTGGTTGGCTTCTTCAGCGGAGTCATGTCTGCCGGATCAACATTATCCTTATAAAATTTTAACTCTTCCGTGGCACATACCGCTTCTGCATAAGCTGCATCACCTTCTTCACATTCCACTGCTATCTTACGACTGCCGTGCACCGTAATTGTGCCTTTATGACCTGGCATCTTGAGCTGCAGATAAACATAACATGGCCTAGCCATAAATTTAGCATAAACCGTCCTCCCAAACAAAGCATGATACGGACTTTTAATTTTGACAACTTCAAAGGTGATCATCTCCGATCTGGAATCATGCTCATCCCCAAAGGTAACTTCTAAGTCAATCTTACCAACCGGATAAGCTGACTTACCTGGGACCACCCCGTGAAACACTGTGTTTGATGTCCTTAACTGTTTATCTGTCAGACCCATACGGCAAAAAGTCTCGTAATATAATATATTGATACTGCTACCTCCATCCATGAGGACTTTAGTGAACCTGTATCCTCCCACCTGAGGTGCCACCACCAAGGCTAAATGTCCCGGATTATCTACCCGTAACGGGTGGTCCTCTCTGCTCCAAACAATGGGCTGCTCTGACCATCGTAGAAACTGTGGCGTTGCCGGTTCTACCGCGTTAACAGCCCGCCTTAAAACCTTCTGGTCTCTCTTGCATAAACTCATGGTGAAAACATGATATTGACCGCTGCTCAACTCCTTCGGATTACTCTGGTATCCGGATTGCTGTTGTTGCTGCGGACGCTGCTGCTGCTGATTTCCTTGGTTATTGTGACTCCCCTGGCCCTGCTGCTGATTATTCTGATTGTTGTAACCACCTTGGTGATACGATTGATTTCCCTGACCATGATAACCGCCTTGATAATGTGATTGATTTCCTTGACCATTGTAGTTTCCTTGACTACCTTGGCCGCCTGGCCGGGATTGATAACCACCGTTGTTCCCTTGATAACCGCTGTTGCCCCTATATCCCGAACCGGAGTTGTTCCCTTGGTAACCCGGACCATAAAACCCGGGCCCCGAACCGCCATTTGGGGGTCGGCTAAGAGGATTAAAACGGCCGTTCCCTGCTATCATAGGGTACAGGCATTCTCTTGCGGTGTGCCGTGCAGGCCCCTTTTTTCCGCTATGCTTTAGACAGGGTTGATCCAAATCCTGCTCCCAACCCGGGTTTCCTCCACCGGTTTGGCGAGTGGGACCTTGCTGATTACCCTGAAAACTGCTTTGAACCTGTGTATTAGCCACAAAATCGGAGCTGTTTTCCGGTTTCCGTTTGCCCAAAATACTTGAAGTAATCGGATTAGCTGGCGCCGGTTTGCCAGTCTTGCTGGCCTTTCCCGCTTTATCTCCTTCTGGCTCCGGATACTTGGTATTATCTGAGTCTCCATACTTCACCAAGGCGCTCATCAAAGTCCCCATGTCATTGCACTCCCGTTTGAGCCGTCCGAGTTTTAATTTCAAAGATTCAAACCGGCAATTGTTCTCCAATGTTACAATTGCTGTGCTCGGATTAATGCCGTTTGAGGAGTGCAAGATCTCTGCCACTCTGCGTACCCAAGCTGCTATAGACTCCTGCTCTCCTTGCACGCATGCTGCTAAATCTATTACCGACATAGGTTGCTTGCACGTATCCTTAAAGTTTTTGATGAACTGACTGCGCAGCTCCCCCCATGATCCGATAGAATTCGGAGGTAGTGCCTTTAGCCAAGTCCGGGCCGTACCTTCAAGCATCATAGTGAAATATTTGGCACAAGCCGATTCATCCACGTCCAGCATCTCCATGGCCATCTCGTAACTTTCCACCCAAGCTTCGGGCGGTAAATCGGCTGTGTAATTAGGCACCTTGCGAGGTCCTTTGAAATCCTTGGGCAACTTAACGCTCCGCAGGGCAGGGACGAGACATTGTATCCCAAAACCGCTCGCTGTCGCTCCTATCCCTGTAGTGCCTGTGTGAACCGGCGTCGACTGACGAACTTCCTCCCTGGCCTCCGATCTAGGCCGGTTTCGATCCGGGGCTGGCATCTCTGCCCTTGCCGGATTATCTTGCCTGTGCTGATGTCTCCTCCGTTCACTGCTAGACACTTCGGGCTCCTCCCAATGTCTAGAGTAACTTCGGTTGGGACGTGGTGTTGAATGTAACCTTTCCCTGCTATGAGAGTACGCTTGCTGATGTATTAACGCCGTATTGAGTAGCTTCTGAGCCCTGCGCGCCTCTATCGCCACCGGGGATGTTTCTTCCACAGGTAAAGCGGCCAACCGCGCTGCCGCTGCAGCGATATTATCCACAGGGTTTGAGTAGTGTCCCGGGGGGACAGGAACATAAGGCGCCGATGTAATCCGTCGCTCCCGCTCTGCAGCGGGTTGCTGAACCGGCTCATCTCGAGCCGGTGGGCTTCTCCGGTTTAAGATCGGATTATTACTGGCCCCAGCCCCAGGTGTTCTGAACAAATTCGCAGATTCGTAACCCGGCGGCAGGCGGGATCGATATTTTCGTCCTCTTACTCCTTCCATGGAAGCCTGTTCCATCCTTAAGTGAAAAGCTTGTTCATCCAACTCTGCTTGTCTGATGGCTAGCATCTCTCCTTCTGCCTTTAAATCCTCCTTTAATTGATCGATCTGGGCTTTCAACTGAAGAAGCACTGCATCATGTTGCGCCTTGTCTGCTGGAGCTACGACCTCTACTGCCTTAGCTGCGAACTCCTCGATCAAGGTGGATAGAACCGCAGTAATGGAGGGATTTGAACCGCTTCCCCCTGCACCAGCCTCCGCTGTTGTTCCGTTCGTCGGGGGTTGTGAACCGGCCATGAAGACCGCCACCCGGTTTGGCGGGTCGGAGGGGCCCGGAATACTGTTTCCATCGGACTCACCCTCAGACCGGCCGTCCCGCAACTGATACAGAGATTCAGTTTCCCCGGACGAAGACTCGTCATCTGAATAGACGATGGTTGCACCATCAGATTCCGACCCGTCCTCGGCTTGTCCTCCGTGAATCGCTCCAACGAACACATGCTTCATGGCAGGTTGAATCTGGGTCGACCTCGCACGCTGAGCCGGCTCGACGATGTTGGGGAAGGTGTCCGGCTCAGGTCCCGGTTCTCCCATTTTGCCGATGAAGACTTGGATGCTGCCGAAGGGAACCCGGTACCCGTATTCAATCGAATCGGCCTCCGGTCCCCAACCCGCATCGTCGATGTAGATCCGGCCCCGACGACTCTTGGTCATCCGGCCGACTGCGTAACCGTTTAACCCTTTGAAGCTGCCTTCCAAGAACTCGAAACCATCGTGCGCAGGCCCCACGGTGGGCGCCAACTGTCGTGGAATTAACACGGCAGATGTCCGGTTTAGCGGACTTGATGATGGAACCATCGCACGGGTTAGCTTGAAAGGGTTCATGGCACACAAAGGACACAAAGGGTTTTATACTAGTTCGGCCCCTTCGAGAAGGTAAAAGCCTACGTCTAGTTGGTTTGGTATTGCTTGGGCGTCGGTTTACAGGGAGCGGAATCGCTTGCCTGCGTCTCGACGGATTGATTGTTGCTTGTCCCTGAACCGGTACCGGGTCGTCCCTTTATATAGAGGTGACGCCTGGTCCGGTTTACAGAGTCCCAAGGCCGGCTCATAATCGTGTCCGCCTCGGTCTCTGCCCTTTCTTTCTTATCTCTCAAGTTACATCTCTTTGGCGTTTACAAACCGTATTTCTATACATGGGCCTTGAAATCTCATGGGCCGTAATCTCTAATAAAATAATAAACCAAGTACGATATAACTAAGCCGGTTTACAATATCCGGTTTATATCTATTAACATATCCCTGACACCCGGCGTGTCCCGGACGCTGAGGCAGCCTCGGGGGACACGAGGGGGAGGCCCTAGGTTGTCGGGGCTGGTGATTGGAGGGCGGCTGCAGTGCTCCAGAGCACTGTAGCGCGCTCCAGAGCGGGCTTTTGGCTGCCAGTGGCGTGGCCTGGAGCCCAGGGCGTGTCCAACGGTGTCCAGAGGGTAGAGGAAGTAGTAAACAAGGGGGGGCAGTCTTGGATGCTCTGGGGAGCCTCTGGAATGAGGAGGGAGGTGAAGAAGAGGGTGAAAACTGTTGTCCAGCAGTAGAAATTGGGGTTTTACCCCCTCCAATAATTGAGCTGAGGCCATAGAGAAGTTACTGGGGGTAGAGTATGTTCAGGGGAAGGTGTGGTAGAAATTTGGGGTAAAGGGAAATAGTAAAAGAGGTTCAAACACTGGTTTTGGTAAATGACCAGAAGGTGTTTGATCAGGTGTTGGGGAGGCAAATGACTTCCAATTGGCATGGGACTTAACAGGATCAAATGTCACATATAATTAGGCCCCTACACCAAATTTGAGCTCATTTGGGCAAAGTGGCCAATGTAACTTTGGTGAACCCTAGAAATCAACAAAAATGGTTTCACCATGTTTGAGTCAAGCAAATCATCTCCCCTTGATGCACCACTTGGTGTAGCATCATCATTTGGGGTTATAATCATGCCCACAAAGTTTGAGGCTCCAGATAAAAAGTTGACAATGTAAAGTTGTTCAAATTTGCATTTGAACAGAAAGGGTTTTGGGGTGATCTGATCAAGTTGCTTTATTCCAAATCTTGTGCCATTTGGTCTAGATGCCTTATTAGGCCATTCTAGCATGTGCACCAAATTTGAGAGCATTTGGACAAGTTTGGCAACATAAAGTTGCTCAAACTTCAAATATGGACAGAATGGTTTTGAGGGGATTAGAGGATGTTTCCTTGATCTTCAAGGCATGAGGCTTTGCAACATCATCAAATATGTCATATATGATATGATAGAATTTCCCTGGAATTTTTGGAGAATATTTCCTTTGTAAATATTTCAGAAGCTTGAAATATCCAGAAAGGGTTTTGGAAGGATTTGTCCAATATTTTGAACATGACCATGTGCTGAAACTCTTATATATGGACAATATATGTCCTATGAGTCTCCCTGAATTTTGGCAAGTATTTTTGAAATAATTAAATAATTTTTCCCTATTAAAGACCATTTCTGGCCTTAAGAAAAAGCTTTTAAATAAAATATAAAAATAACCTTCAAAATTATAATTTTGTGGTTTCTGGGAGTCCTATACCTAATAGGATTCAAATATACTTTTTGAAAGATTTTTCACACCCTAAATAAGGTACCTGCAGTGCAAACCTCAATTCAGGGTTTTTTGGAAAACTAATTTTAGAAAATACCATTTGGCCAAAATATTTTTTATAAGAAAATTCTATACTGGTCTATACACATGGCATGATCGTTGGGAAAAGGTTTTGGGTCAAGGAGATGGAGTATAAGAGTTGGAGGATTTATTTGATTTTTAGAGTACTAGCAAACAACAGACAAAAGTCAAATCAAGCAAAGTCAAAAACACTCAAAAGTTTTTGCAAATCCACATTTTTAACATGGAAATTAGCTTAAGCAATGTGACATGAAAATCAGGGTGTGACATTTACCCAGGTTTGGGGCTCTCCGTGGAGATAATACCCCTAATCCTGCTCTGCGGGGACTCCACGTCATGACTATCGTCAATAGAGTACCTACAAGGTTGCTGCTCGAGCTGTGTTGGCTAGAGGAGGAAGATGAGCAAGGCTATCCCTAGTTCTCCCTTCTCTAGATGGATGTGTGTTAGCTAAGGTTCTGAATCCCTTTCATGGGGAGACCTGGGGGGTTTATATAGTCCTACCCTCTAGGGGTACAATGGTAATCTGGCCGGGTACGGGCACCGGCCATCAGCGTCTCTGGACGCCGGCTTCTCCACCGGCTGCTGGGCCCTACCGCTTGGTGGGTCCCGCCGGCTACTGGAGATATGTTCGTTATATGGGGCCCGCCGTCTGTGGGCCAGGGTGACTGCCTTTGACTGTTGCCTCTCCTATGAGGACAGAGGCTTTGTTGGGGAGGGCATGGCTACAGTCCCACCGCCTGGCGGGCGTTCACTGTAGCCACGCCCCATCTTATCAGCTTAATGGCTTCACAGACTCCAAGGGCGGAAGGGCCGCCTACTGGATGGCGGCCTGCCCTTAGCGTCGCCTACTGGGGGCTTGCCGCCTTTTGGTGGCTCGCAGATAGGTCAGGCCCGCCGCCTTCGGGCCGTACTGCTGCTCGTCGTGGAGGCATGGCTCCTTCCGTCGTGGGCGATGTCGTGGGTCACGTGGCTACTGTGGCGCGCCGGTCGAGGGATGTCCGTGGTACATCCGCACTATGGCCATACCTACCCTGGATTCTGGGGTGGCAGGCCATACTGTAGCCATGCCTTGTCCTGTCATGCTCAAGTGGGCGCAAACTTTGAGGGGGCACAAGGCCGCCTGCTAGATGTCGGCTCTCTCGATCCGCCTGATGATGGCTTGCCGCCTTCTGGCAGCCGGCTCGTTGGACCAAGCGGCCCAACAAGGCGGCCTTTCTTGCGGACGGTTGGAGGGGCATAGTCGGCCCCGATGTTTTGAACTATTATTAGTGGTTAATAAAGACAACCGTGGTCAATATCTATGATAGCTGCTTTGAGCAGCCCCTCAAGGAGAGTTACAGGGAATTTTTACGACCCACCCACCACCCACATAGTAGCCACAGTCGAAGATTTAACCGACATGTTGGACTACACCTTGAAAATCGTCAAATCCATGGACGAGGACAGCGGTGCCACGACACATGTCGATGCAGCTCCCCCAGTCACAGGCCATTAGACGGCCACGTCCACGTACGACGTCTACATGGTGGACACCCCTAAGGACGGCGACGACATGCCGAAGCAAAACAATGACATACCCAGTGACGAGCCGCCCAAACACCACAGACAACTCCGTCACTCCAAGGCACGTCGAAGCCATGCGAGCAATACAGACACCACGAAGAACGGCACCCTGGATGATATAGACAACCTCGACGATGCCACCACCAACGACCATCAACAAGATGATCCCGAGTGGCTCGAGGACTCGCTCAACCCGGAAGATCTTAATGACTCCAAAGATAGCAACTACCTCCAACTTTTCGAAGAGGAGGTCAGCTTGGGTGACGAAGATTTCATCGTCCCCGAGGATCCGCTGGAGCAGGAGCAGTTTAAATGGAAATGAATTGCCACCGCAGTGAGCCTAAAGAAGCAGCAGCAGAGGATAAAATCTGAACGTGATACCATCAATGAGAGATGGACCGAGGTCCTAGCAGCCAAAGAAGGCTATGGCTATGGGCAGAAGACCAAGAGCTACCCAAAGCGCAGATTGTTGCCGCAATTCGATGACGTGACCATAGATCCAGCAGCTCCTCGTCACACTCAGGCTAAACAGCTAGACCGCCTCCCCTCGAGGACGGGATAGGACGGCTACGGATGCCGAACTGCCCGTCTCCCCAACACGTCGTCACGGCGAGGAAACATCACGATTGGTCGACAAGTACGACTTATGATGCGACCTGGACACTCGAAGCAGGTCCATCTATGGACCCAAAGAAAACCCTACCACTAGCCGAGATGGATATCAAGCTTGGTTGATCCGGAAGGATAGAATTCGGGAACAACAACAAGTTCGTATGGTCGATGACCTCCGACACGACGTGGCCCAAATAATGGGCGCCGCTCACCCACTGTGCTTCACAGATATGGTAATGCAGCATGAATTTCCCGAAGGCTTCAAGTCTGTCAACATCGAGCCATACGACTGAACAACAGATCCAACCGTTTGGATAGAAGATTTCTTGCTACATATCCATATGGCATGAGGAGACGATCTCCGGGCCATCAAGTATCTGCCTTTAAAGCTCAAAGTACCGGCCAGACACTAGCTAAATAGCCTCCCCGAAGACACTATAGGGTGTTGGGAGGAGCTCGAGGATGCCGTCCGAGACAATTTTCAAGGAACGTATGTCCGGCCTCCGGATGCTGATGACCTAAGGCAAGTAACCCAACAACTCAGAGAGTCAGTCCGGCAGTTTTGGAACTGATTCTTGATCAAAATAATCAAATTGTCGACTGTCCGGACGTCGAAGCCATCACCGCTTTCAGACAGAGTGTCAAAGATGAATGTCTTGCACGACAGCTCGGCCATGACAAGCCGAAGACAATGGCAGTCTTGACCTCCTTGATGACCCGCTTCTCTGCAGGAGAAGATAGTTGGCTCGCTCAGAAAAGCACCAATCCTGACACACCCGGTACCTCCGAAGACGGGGATGGAAACGGGAAGACGCAATGCAACAAAAACAAACGTCGCCATAATGACGGCGACACCGAGGAGATGACAGTAAATGCTGGACTCTGCAATCTGAAGTCCGGGTCTCGAAAGAAGCCCTCTAAAGGCAATCATGACGGCCCATCCAATATAGATGCAACCTTGGACCGACCATGCCAGATACATGGCACCCTCGAGAAGCCCGCTAATCAATCGAACCACAATTGTTGGGTTATAAAAAAGGTCAGCAAAGCCACGCTCGAGGACTCTAGTAAAATCCCTCGGTGCGAGGACGAAGAAGAGCCTCGCAAGCCGAATAATGGAGGCCAAAATCCTTCCCCCGATGTCAAGACGGTAAACATGATTTATGCCACCCACATACCACGGACGGAAAGGATGCGCGCTACGCGACGTATAGTTAGTCGAGCCTGTAGTGCCCAAATTCAATCCCCCAATCACTTTCGACCGCAGGGACCACCCGACCAGTATTCGTCACGGAGGATCGGCGGCCCTGGTGCTCAACCCCATTGTTGATGGGTTTCACCTCATAAGAGTCCTCGTGGACAGAGGCAACAACCTCAATGTGATATATTAAGATATAGTGAGGAAGATGGGAATAAATCCATCAAGGATTTAACCCAGCAACACCACCTTCAAGGGGGTGATTCCGGGCGTTGAAGCCCGATGCTCCGGAATAGTAACTCCGGAGGTAGTGTTCGGCTCCCTAGATAACTTTCGCAGTGAAGGGTTGATCTTCTACATAGCCCCTTTTCGCAGTGGCTACCACGCACTTCTGGGTCGGACCGTGTTCCCCCGTTTCAATGTCGTCCCGCATTATGCATACCTTAAGCTTAAGATGCCCGGACCATCGGGCATCATTACCATAAACAGTAACATGGGACATTCGCTCCGGCCCGAAGAGCACACTGTGGCCTTGGCGGCTGAAGAACAAGCCAACGCTTCAGGGGCCAGATATCAGCCAGCCGTAAGGGGCGGAAACACAAACAAGCGGACCTGAGCCCGGTCGCCGTCACGAGAGCCCGCCTGCATTCGCCGCGAATAGGCATACCTGCCACACAGCTCGCCCATCCGAATCGCATTATACTTGCCTTGTCAGCACAACTTCGCTCTCAAGACACCATGGGCGGTCGAGGGGCCTACATCAAAACCACAAATTCATGTTTTGGCTCAAGCGAACTCGGAACAACCATGTATTTGGATGGCAATGGGTATGGCTACGGATCCGCACGCATCAAGCTGTTGCAATAAGCCTACTTGACAAGATTCCTCCTTAAAGGATCCCAAGCACACCCCCACCCTATACGGTGCTTCCTCATCTAGCTGAAGTTAAGGGGCAGACGTGTAGCAGGGCACAGTTGCGGTTCGACCCACGTATCAAGGCCCTACATAAACCTTTCTTCTATATTAGTTTTCATATATGTATACATATATAATGAATGCCTCGATAGTTAGAATTGTACGGATAGACGTCCCCAGCTTATGGAAAACAATAAATAAACACCCTTTATGGTGTTCGGGTGTCGGGACACCGGTCCTAAGTCACATCGATCTAGCATGTAACACATCATATCACTTTGCAGCCTCACGCACGGTATCCCCACGAGTGCCACCTTACCTGGCCCGAGATCGTTTGCGCATTTTGGCTCACGTATATGATAGTATCGTTAGCATCCATATGATAGAGAACCCGAGCCAACATGACTAGTTATAAACCAAAAGTGGTACTAAATTATAGGGACATGCATACATGACCCAACAATGCACATGTCGATCAGCAGCGAGTGTTACCGGGCTGTAGCTAGCTAACATGACTCCCGTATACACCACGTGAAATTTCCCCATAGGGGACAGACACAGGAGCAAGGAAGGACACATGTCGGTCAATCCATGTGTTCCGGAGCAGTATCAAGCTACCAACGCTCAGTGGAAGCACTAGGAGGCATTTCCCCATAATATATGCTACCAAGGGTAAACAACTAGGTGTCGTATCCCATAGATACCAATCATTTCAATAACATACACACAATATGCTCGATATGTGCAAATACAACATGGCATCACACCAAAACTCTATGAATCAAAGTATTTATTCATTAGGCTCCGAGGAGCCTGATATTACAAACATGGGTCTCATGACCCAGCATACAGAGCATACAAGAAGCGGAAGCATAACATGTCTCGATATAGACAACTACAAATGAAAGAGACTAAGGAGCCTAGCTATCTACAACACCCATACAAGATTTTAGCTGAGGTCAGAAGCTACTTGTCGAAGTCCAAGCGAAACTACTAGTGAGACAGATGTCTCATCTGCAGAACATAAATTAAGCAAACATGAGTACAAAGGTACTCATCAATACTTACATCATATCCTATCATACATGCATTAGTATCAATAAGGCAAGGTGGGGTTTAGTTGCAGCAAGCCAGCTTTGACTCAGTGGCTATCCTGTTCTACGACTACGAGTAACTTCTTTGAGGTGAGAAAGCGCACACGAGTCCACTAATCACCACATCAATACACTACTATGGATTCATTCCCGTCTCCCTACGAGAAGGCCATCCATAGCACTCACACTTGTCTTGAGCATTTTAGAGTATCCACTTCAAGTTCTCTATGTACCACGTAAGCATCCAAGAAGTCCATATCCACGGACCCGGCTATTCGGATAGATCATGTCAACCCCGCAGGGGTGTACTTCTTCACACACGCTCTCGCCACTTACCGCCATGTACACGTCGTGTATCTTGGCAACTTTCAAGCGGAAGCCTGGCGAGGGTGTCACTAACCACACAAGACCCTAGTCCAGGTTTATCGCCTATTTGGGTTCTATCCGCAAGGGAGTCGGCCCGAGGTTTGCATCACGGCCCAAAATGATGTGTGCAGGGTTCCCCGAGCCCACCATCTGGGTGCCACTCGGTACACCAGGCCACGTGTGCCTAGTATGTCCCAAGCCCACCCTGTCGGGTGCCACTTGGTATAAAAATAATACTACCTACAAACACCAGAAACTAGTTGCGACTCCTGGACAGAGATCGAGTTGGTTAATAAGTCGAGAGTGGTCGAGTTATCAGAACCCAATGTGTGGTAGTAGCTAGTCATTGGACAACATACACAGAACTCAGTGCTTAAGGACGGTTCTAGTGAGACAAACCACCATGTACTCCTACATGGCCTCTCACCGCTACCTTTACAAAATCGTGTTCACACACTTAACTCTCAGTATCATAACGTAGCACTGCACTCCAATTCATTCCCAATGAATCAGACCCGACACACTTTAAGCAATAGCTGGCATGGCATGGTAGGAACATAGCATGGCTTCAATCAACTCCTACACATGCTAGTGGGTTTCAACTATTTACTGTGGCAATGACATGTTGTGCAGAGGAATGGGTTCAACTACCGCAACATAAAGTAGCAGTTGAATCGTTGTTGTCCCAATGCAATAACAGAGAGCGGGAGCGAGAGAGTGGGATTGTATTGGAATGATCAAGGGGGTGTGCTTGCCTGGTAGATCAACAGTAGAGCACTGCTCCTCTAACACGTACTCTGGAATGGTCTCCGGAGCTGGACCTATCGAGAAGGACGGTGCCGACAATCAATACACAAGCATATGCAACAATATGATGCATGAACATGGCATGTAGATGTGATGTTGTTTGTGTTAATGCAACCAACAACAAGTTCAATGGAGCTCATTTGAATCAAAGATTCAAATGCAACTCTGAACTTAAGCATTTTAAATGCCCTTTATGTGTTTTCACTTATACAATATGTATAAGTTGGTATGTCATGCAAGAAACTAGTACATATGAAAATATTGAATTATTCTGATAATTTTTCATATATAAATTATTTCAATCTGAGCTACGGTTGAATCTCTGTGATTTTTTGAAGCTTAAACAATTTTTTGGAATTCCCTGAGTTACTTTAAATCCAGAAATCATTTACTGCGTCATGCCTTCGTCAGCAAGCCAACAACACTGACCAGGTCAAACCTAACATGTCGGGTCCTCACGTCAGTGTCATAGGTTAAACAGGGGGGTTATTTCTAATCTAACTAAAAGTTTAGGGCGCCGGGGCCCACTGTCACTGTCTCAGTGGGGTTAGTTAAGCGGCGATGAGCCCTAAGCTAATCACCTAACCGACGAGAGCCACCGGTCAGTGGCACGGGTGGAGGCTCGTCGTCGACGACCTCTGGTCGCGGCAGTGTCCGCGCTACATGTGATGGGGGCGGTGGCTGAGAGCACCGGGTGTAGCCCAGGCTTGTCCGCATCCAGGGGGTAGGTGGGAGGACACGGCGTGGTCGGAGCTCGCAGCGGCAGCCGGAGCACGGCCAGGTGCGGGCGGGGGGTTGCGGTGCACGGGAGAGCGAGCGGATGGGCTCTACGGCCTCCTGGCATCACCGGGAGACGGGTGACGCGCGCGGTTGGGAGTTGTGGTAGCTCTGGGCACGACGGAGAGGTACCATGTAGGCGCGACTGCTCGAGTCCGGTGGGAAGCGCGGCTATGGCGCGCGAACGATGAAACAGAGAGGGGGGAGCGACTGCGGGACTCACAAAGGATCCGGTGGAGGTGCCAGTGGGCTCGGGGGAGGTCCGACGCGGGCACAAAGGCAGCGGCGATCTCGGGTGGCCGGAGGTGAATACGACGGTGATGGTGGCGTTCCAGGGCCTCCCGCGATGCGTGGCTCGATGGAGATGAAGTAGGCGTCGCGGCGGAGCTTGCAGACACGAGGAGAGGGTGAGGGGGAGGCGGTAGCTATGACGAGAGTGGGTTGCGGCGACGACAGCGCTCAGCAGTGAGAGATAGAGATCCAGGGGAGGAGGAGGAACGAGAGATAGTGAGAGAGGTTCGGGGGGTGTGGCGTTGTCCACGGTATCCAGGGCGACGATGGGGTGAGGCAGACAGGCAGGAGGTGGCCGGATGCGTGGCCGCACGCGCCGGGCGCGTGCCTGTGTCCTCCTGGCGCGAGGAAGGGGACGACTGGCAGTGCCAGTCGGCTGGCCCGGCCTGCTGGGCTACACAGTGTCAGGCCGCCAGGTGAGTTTCTTTTCTATTTTTGTCTTTTGTTTTCTTTTCTCACATTTGGTTTGATTTAATAATAATAAATCATTTATTTTCTTCTGACAATTTTTGCAGGGACCTAAGGAATTATTCCAAAGCCCCTCACCGAAATTCAGAATTTTTGGACATATATAAAATATAATATATATATATATATATATATATATATATATATATATATATATATATATATATATATATATATATATATATATATAATGCAAATAATTATGGCACTAATTCCAAATGCCCAAAATAAATATTTATGAGCTCCTAAAAATATTGGTTTGAATTTTACCTCTGACCAATATTTTCAAAAAGAAACATGAACATTTTCTTGGACCTTTTTGGAGCAATTTTTATCTGGGTCATTCCCAGAAATGATTTCTAAGGGTTTCACAAATCCCCAATTCTAATTCATTTGAATTTAAACATGATGCACACATGACTATCTAGTCTTGATCATACAAGAACTAGGGATGTGACATCAGGTATCCGCATTGTTTGAGCCCTTCCTTTTCCCTTTTCCCTCTCTTCGAATCGCCGGGCCTAAACAAATTTTGTCATAAATACAAATCTCTTAATTAATCAAGAGTTCAGCTACTTCATTAGCTCCATGTACCAAAGTCCGGCACAACCTTTTGTTGAATGTCTGGTGTCTCGGATATTGCATTATATGCATCAGTTTCGAAGTATGTCTTGGGTCAATAGTTGGGTTGCCCGGCTCCTGTGTTTACCACTTACGTACTGCATGTTCGACTAAGAGGGTAAAGGGAGAACCCCTGTGATTGTACTTCTGGCTAGCCCAGTAAAGTACCTCAGGAGGAGAAAGCCAAAAACTGACCGTCATAGTAACCATGAACTGGTAGACGATCCGATGACGAGCATTCGACTCAAAAAATCGTTGGCAATTTCTCCGTGTCACACGCAGGGTTTGTCTTAGCACAAACCATGTGATTAAAAAAAGGTATGCCTCGGCTCCCAAGAATATCACAAAATATTGGGGGCTAGTCACTCGCCCCCGCCGTCAAGTTCCAATGGCTAAGTGAAAGCAATAAAGTTACATAGTCTGATCGCCTAGCCTCTCTCAGGCACTACCACCTTCGGGTACCAAGACGTTGGCTAAGGGTAACATTGCGGAGACGAAACACTCCTCGTGATATTCACTTGGGGGCTGAAGCCGACGACTGGTTACTTTCAGAATAAACATATAACCACACAAGAGTCAAAATTAAACTATTATGTCATAAAACATGCAAATAGGCCGCATAAGGTCTAGTTGATGAACTTGATATAGTCATTCAATGATTACATCCTTTGAGTACCGACCCTCTATCGCACGCGCACCATTCATAACCTGCGCAAGGTACAACTCAGGGCGACGATGCTCCTTTCCAGCCGGCAGAGGGCCAATGGCCATGTCCATCTTTCTTAGTCATGCCTACACTTCATTTTACTTCATCTGCTATTACTATTTTAGCACTATTATTATATGCGCGCCGCACAAAGGACAAACAGACAGAGAATTAGTAGTAGACGCAAGCAAAATTGCAGATGCATAGTGCAATAGGTGAGTACAGTACCTTGGAATGGAATGGAACGGAACAAAACGGACGCAGAAATTCCCCCTGAATTGATTCTTCTTGTGGTACTATGATAATGAATAGTTCTGAACATGGAAAATGTGACTGAATTTTGCTACGTGGTACATGCACGGAACAAAATTTCTCCTTTCTCTGAACTCAACAACGCATTGCCATGCATCTTATAATTTGTAATACTTATAAGAGCATCTACAACCAGACATAGCAAATATGACCCTTAAACGCCCGCGGACATGTCCGGTCAGTGACCGGGCGTGTCCCTTTCGAGCCCCTATTTATCCGTCTGTGCAGTCACATTTCTTATTTTTCTTCTCATATGCTCGGTCACTTGCACGTGATTGGTGTTGATGAAGAGAGAGAAATAACAGAATGAATAAAAAGAAAAAAGGTGGCCCAGGGCTGCGTCCTACATGACGGAATGCCCGGGCGCGTCCAGGAGCTCTCATTTCCCCCTCATATTTGAGATGGATATGAGAGTTCGTTGACAGCCGGGCATATAGAGATGATATGAGGGATCTGATTGGATCACGTTTTTCTTTCACTCTCCTATCCGGTCACTGACCGCGCGCGTCCGCAGGCGTATGAGCGATGGTTTGAGCCGTCGAGCTATAGATGCTCTGACTAACTGCACGCATACTGCTCTAGTTTGTGCTACTACCCCTGTTCATAACTATAAGATGTTTTGCAATTTAAAAACTATGAGAACATCTAATATTCAAAAATAGAGGGTGTACTTACTTACCAATAAACTATGAGAACATCTTCTGAGAATAGTAATGATGTTTCTATTTCTGATGCTGAGACACAACCTGGAACATCCACCTAGTGATAATGATAATGATAATAATGATATTCATGTGGATGCCCGACCCAATTATGAAAAAGAAAATGATACTGATGTAGAAAAAGAACATGTTTTTGATCTTGATAACCCATTGAGGGGGTCCTGGATTTGGGGGTCCATGAGGATCCGTTCTACTAAAGCTGGGACGGATAGATGGGCCATGAAGATGAAGATAAACTAACGTCTCGGTGTCCTGTTAGGACTCATGTATATGTAAAAAGGCAGAGTAGATGTTCGGATGTAATGATTCCTTTCTTCCCAAGCAATAGTTGTAACCCTAGGTCTCCTCCAGTGGATATATATACCGGAGTGTCTAGTTCATAGAGGGTAGCAGAATCACAATATCATAAGCAAGACTTCTAGGGTTTAGCCATTACGATATCGAGGTAGATCAACACTTGTAATCCCATATGCATCAAGATCAATCAAGCAGGAAGTAGGGTATTACCTCGATCGAGAGGGCCTGAACCTGGGTAAATTTCGTGTCCCCGGTCTCATGTTACCATCGGTCCTAAGACGCACAGCTTGGGCACCCCTACCTGAGATCTGCCAGTTTTGACACCGACAATGGTGATTTCATTGAGAGCTCCACTGTGCGCAAGCGAGAAGCGATTGATGGCTCATATCATCATCAATGACGATTTCACCCTCGAAAACAACCTGGCCATGGGCTAGATCCTCAACCTCGGCCGGTTTGATGTATGCGCCCGCATGGCCGCCAAGCCGGCGGCGCTCCGCACGGTCATCAAGCACCACTCCTATATTGGCTCCGACCACTCTGATGACGTGATTTTGGCGGATTCCTCTTCTATAAACGAGCTGCTAGATCGCATTGCCGCCTTGGGGCTTTCATCGCCCGATGATCAGGTTGGGTTTAAACCCGGTCAGAAGGAAGTCAATTCCACCCCGATCACTCATGTGGTGACAGCTATCGAGTACCGAGCCAAAGATATTTCCCCTCTCGAAACAGAGATCAGTGCTATTCGGATTTCCAAATTCCTCGAGCCGAATACACCCTCGTCAGGTGGCGCTTCATGCCTTTCAAGATTAAAGAACAGACACCGGGCCCACAGAACGTTCAGATCCCGCTGGGCCTTGATCGTACACACCGGAGGTTCCACAAACCCCGGACACTACATTGGGTCGGGACTCAAATTTATCCACACCCACCCACCACAGTACACACTCTCCAAGTAACTCCGGACTAACGGACATATCTGATCTCATGTATATACAATAGCAGCCCCAAGCGACGGTGCACCATTTCTGGGCTAGATTCCTACTTGTTAAAAATAAGATTATGAACTACTGCGACGACGACACGGTTCCCATATTTCACCGTAGTTGCACGGACAAGGGAGTCTTGAACGCCCTCAACCGCCGTCGAATACAGAGCGTTTCAGAACTATCACATTTGGTAAAAAAAAGTACTGTGATATGGAAAACACTTGGAAATCCCAGAATACACCTCTGGAACAGTTCATCTTCGGACAATACGGCGCTAAAGTGAAACGGGCATACCCTAGCAGGGCATCTGATAAAATATACATGGCAAGAAAAAACAGACCTTTCACAGGACACAGGACCGTTCTGGATGAACTGTTGGATAAACCCTGCCAAATACATGATGCCCCGGACATTATCCCAACCCACTGCCTTAGAGCATGTTGGGTACTCCGGCAGGTAGCAAAAAGCGGTGAAGAAATCCTCACCACCGCAACGCTAGGGGAGAAAGACCTCGATGTCTTCACTATCTTTGAGACGTTCTCCTCAAACAATCGGCGCAAGAGAGCAAATCATGAACTTATCGAGGTCCATCAAATCAGCACTACAAGCCCATGGAGCGACACAGCAATCACCTTTTCTGCCGAAGACGAACCACGAGTCAGGCCAGTCCGAGCCACAGCCGCTCTTGTACTAAACCCAATAGTAGACGACTTTCACCTCACTAAAGTACTCATGGACGGGGGCAGCGGAGTCAACCTCACATATGAGGATACGCTTGCAAAAATGCAGGTCGATAAATCCGACATTGAACAAAGTAATACAACCTTTATAGGAATTACTCCCAGTCGGGAAGCCCAGTGTTTGGGAAGCATTAAGTTCTATGTAGTATTCGGTATTCGAGAGAACTATAGGTCGGAAGAACATCTCTTCCACATTGTCCCCTTCAACAGCGGATGCCACGCTCTTCTAGGGCAGGACGCTTTCTCACGCTTTCAAGCTATAGCCCATTATGGGTACATGAAGCTCAAAATGCCAGGGCCCAATGGAATAATCACAGTTGCAAGTGATCCATATAGAGCACTCCGTGCTGAGAACAAAACCACATACTTAGCCCTAGAGGCACTATCCGAAGCCCTCGCGGCCGAAGAATTAACCACCTTAAGATCTACGGTGGACAAGGATGACGTAGTCCATGACAAGAGATCGAAATCTACCTCCTTCAAGCCAACAGATGAGATTGTCAAATTTCAAGTGCATCCAACGGACCCCAACAAAACGGCATCCATTGGACCACAGCTGGACCCAATGGTAGACAGCGCCTTGCGCGCCTTCCTTCGCGAAAACTGGGACATATTCGCTAGGCATCCTTCAGACATGCCGGGAATCCCACGCAGGCTGGCCGAACACAGCCTTAATATAATCAAAGGGTTCAAGCCAGTCAAGGAGTCACTACGATGATTTTCCGAACCCAAACGACAAGCGATGAGGGAAGAGCTAGCCAAGTTACTGGAAGGAAGATTCATATGTGAGATCAAACACCCGGACTAGGTAGCCAACTTAGTTGTGGAACCAAAGAAAGACAAATCCTGGTGCCTTTGTGTCGAATTCATAGATTTAAACGAGGCTTGCCCTAAGGATCCCTTTCCAATGCCCCGCATTGATCAAATTATCGATGCAACCCCATGACATGACTTGTTGTGTTTCCCCGATGCTTACTCCGAATACCATCAAATAAAAATGAAGGAATCTGATGAAGCTGCAACGGCATTTATCACTCCGTACGACCCCTTTTGTTCCAACATTATGCCATTCGGACTCAAAAATGCTGGTGCCACGTATCAACGCATGATTCAAACATGTTTAGAGAAGGAAATTGGAAAGATAGTGGAGGCATACGTTGACGATGTAGTCATCAAGACTAAACACGCCGAAACATTGGTGGATGATCTTCGTCTTATGTTCGATAACCTCAGAACATATGACATACGGCTCAATCCGAAAAAAATGCATCTTCGGCATTCTAGCTAGAAAGTTATTAGGGTTCATCGTATCCCATAGAGGAATTGAAGCGAACCCAGCTAAAATCCGGGCCCTATCATAGCTAACTACTCCAAGCGATCTAAAACAAGTGCAAAAGCTAGCAGGTTGCGTAGCGGCCTTGAGCCGCTTTATCTATAGACTATGAGAGAAAGCACTGCCACTTTATAGACTGCTGAGGCGCACAGACAAGTTTGAATGGATGGATGCGGTCACGACCGGATTGGAGGAGATAAAAACCCTATTAGCGGGCAATCCGATCCTAGCCGCTCCAGGTGTTGGCGAGCCAAAGCTGCTTTAAATCTCAACCACTCACCAGGTTGTGAGTGCGGTACTCAGCACCAAACGAGATGAAGGGGGACATAAATTACCCGTTCAAAAACCCGTATACTATGTATCCAAGGTTCTCACACCGTGTAAATCACGATACCCCCATTACCAGAAAATTGCCTATGTGGTACTCATGGGATCTCGGAAGCTCCAACACTACTTTGAAGAGTGTTCGATCACAGTGGCATCTGAAATACCACTCAACGATAATTTAAACAATAAAGATGCCACATGACGCATAGCCAAATGGGCCATCGAGCTCTTACCGTTTGAAATAACATACAAACAACTCCAAACTATTAAGTCTCAGGTGTTGGCCGACTTTGTCGCGGAATGGACCAAAGCTGAACTCCCTAAAGAGTACGGAGCATACTCCCACTGGACCATGTATTTGGACGGCTCTAAAATGCTAGCCAGATTGGGGGCTGACATCATCTTGATATCTCCAACAGAGGATACAATCTGCTACTTACTACAGATCATGTATACGGACTCAAACAATGTGGCCGAATATGAGGCACTACTGCACGGTCTCCGCATACCCGTATCTATGGGCATACAGTGCCTCGAGGTGCGCGGAGACTCAAACCTCGCCATATCTCAGGTAAACAGAGAATTTTATGTGAAGGATTCAAAGATGGCAGCTTATCGAAATGCCATATTAAAAATATCAGCTCGGTTTGAGGGGCTGGAATTTCACCATGTAGCTCGGGACAATAACCAGGCAGCGGATATACTTGCTCGTATGGGCGCCAAACGCGAACCAATCCCGCCTAACACCTTTGTGGAAAGGTTGTTCAAGCCATCAGTAACATGGCAGGACGAGAACAAGGACGCTAATCAGGACCCGAACACGCCCCCAGCCGAACTCAATAACAATGTCATCAGGGACTCGGACATGGAAATAACAACCTTGTCTCATGAGATCATAGTTGTCATAGGCCCCTGGACCGAGCCTTTCCTAGCCTACCTTAATAGGGAAGAGCTCTCCGTTGACCAAAATGAGGCCCACCGCATAATTCGGCGCTCTAAAGCCTATAAAGTTCACGAAGCTGAACTATACAAGAAAAGCACTACCAGTATTCTCCAACGGTGCATCTTCGAAGAGGAGGGACGGCAACTTCTAGCCAAAATACATGCTGGCATGGGCGGCCATCATGTCGCAACCCGAGCTCTTGTAAGCAAGGCTTTCCGAATTGGTTTCTTCTGGCCAACTGTGCGAGGAGATGCACAAACCCTTCTCCAACATTGTGTTGGGTGCTAGCTTTTCACAAATCAAAGTCATATGCCTCCCACCACTCCGAGAACCATCCCCATTACTTGGCCCTTTGCGGTCGGGGGGCTGGATAAGGTCGGACCTCTTAAAGGGGGAAGCCATAAAAAGAAATATTTACTGGTTATGGTGGACAAATTCACTAAATGGATAGAAGACAAGCCAGTCAGAACAGCTGAGGCAGGGCCGATGATAGATTTTATATCCGGTGTACTACACCATTATGGTGTCCCGCACAGTATTATCATAGATAACGGCTCCAACTTCATCGCTGATGAGGTGAAAAATTGGTGCGCTAGCTTAGGCATTAAACTTGATTACGCCTCTGTGTACCATCCTCAAACAAATGGTCAAGTCGAAAGAGCCAATGGCTTGGTAATGAGCGGCATTAAACCCCGACTAGTGCGCTCCCTACGGGAGTCAGATAAACACTGGGTTGAGGAGCTCGACTCCGTACTCTGGGGGCTGCGGACCACACCTAACCGGACCACCGGATACATGCATTTTTTCATGGTGTATGGCACAAAGGCTGTTTTGCCCTGCGATATTATTCATGACTCACCTCGAGTGGCGCATGTATGAAGAGCGAGAGGCCGAGCTAGATCGGCAGGACGACCTAGACGGCCTTGAAGAGGAGCGCAATATCGCGCATGCCCGTTCCGCATTCTATCAACAACATGCTAGGTGATACCAAAGCAGAGAAGTGCGGCCCAAGACATACAATGTTGGCGAACTCGTTTTACGCCTCCCGGAGAAGAAAAGGGATAAGCTAAAACCAAGATGGGAGGACCCCTTCATTATTGACTAAGTACTCACCGGTGGATCCTATCGCCTTCGAAACGCGTCAGACAATCGCCTTGAGTCGGACCCATGGAACGCTGCCAGGCTTCAACGATTCTACGGATAGTTCGGTAGCACCTTTTTATTCTTTTTTCAGTCTAGGTCTTATCCCTTGTTTTCATTTTAAGTTCTCCTCTTCTTTTCTTAGTTTTTTCTTGTCGGTAAGTATTTGGCTCAACCAAACTATTACAGGGTAGAGCATCCTCAAATGTACATACCTCAAAATACTTGGGGGCTTCTATAAGAAGCCCATTATTAAAAAGCATATTGCTTACAATACTCATGTCGTCTATTTCATACAGTCTCCTCGCCATTATATGCACCTTTATGATTTATGTTTTTGCCAATCTAGGTTGCCTGGCTCATGTGTGTATACCTTACGTTCCCGATTGTTTGGCTAGGGTGCAAAGGGAGCACCTCTGCGATTGTTACAACCGGGTAATTCGGGCCTGTACCTCCGACGGGTGAAGCCGAAGGCTAGCATTCTTAGGGGAATCATTGATCGACGGATAAACCACGAACGGCTTTTAAGCGCATAATCTTTCAAATCCCATAGGATAGGCTTCTATAATCCTATTTTTTAAGGATCAAAGCCTAGGCACGCGCACATATGCATGCTAACCCAGGGAAATGAACCCTTAACGGAACTATTCTATATGGAAGATGTTTCTTACATTAAAAATTAATATAACATAACTCCCCGAACATAGTTTGTCTATTCAAGCAAATGTGACCGGATTTCCTGGTTACCGAACATACCACGTGTTTACCACATGTATAGTATTCGGAAACACTCCATCCCTTGGGTTTTCAGAGGTCAAAGCAGAAGGTCTGCCATGACAATCTTTCAAATAAATTCGTCATGAGATATGTTTGATGATAAAGTACATTGCTACGTAGAATCAAATGCCTACTCTTCATCTATACCATCTATAAGAGTGTCTAATTTGATGTCTTGTTGTGAAATTTTGGCGGCTGTCTTTACTTGGTCATACACCAAGCTCACAGGGATTTCTAGTCCGTCAGGCCCTCGAGGTCCAAACCGGGCCATATGATTCGGGTCAAGTCCGGTGTAGCGTGTCTTCATCATAGCCCAGGATTCTCGAGCACCTTCTCGACATGATGATGCTTTCCATAATTCAAAGCGGGGTCGATCCCCTTTGAATAAGCTCACCAGTTCCTCGATAACTTCTGGAGGAGAATCGGTTGGCCATAAAGCCTTGGCCATATTCTTCATGGCTTTCCGAGCTTGCTCGTGTACCTTGGAGAGCTATTGCAGCAGGTCACCTTGAAATCCAGACACCTCTCCCTCGGGCCGCCCAGTTAACAAGCCTACAGGAACAATATCGTAAAAAACTTTGAGTCAAGGGACTATAATGAAAGCTAGGTTCAAGGTCATATTGAATATGCCGCCTTTAAGCTTCTTGTTCTCTTTCAAGCCATCTGAGAGTTGGGATTGTACGTCCTTTAGCTCCTCCGCTTGCTTGATATTTGTATCTGCAGTTTGTTTGCCCTTCGGCTTGTTCTTTCTCCACCATAGCAGCCCTTAACTTCTCTTCCAGTTGGTCTGTTGGCCTTGTTGCTGCAGTTAAAACAATGTATATCTGAAGATCATTGATTGGCATAGGACCATACTTTCCGGACACTATTGTTCTTACCATCAGAGCCCTTCTTGGACTTCTTTGAATCTTCCAATTTGGTGGTAACAGCAGTAAGCTTGGTCCGGCATTCTTCGAGCTCCTTGGATAATATGCTAGTCTTTTCCTTGAGTACCTAAGGACATAGCGATCCATAAATCAGTTGGGCCTACTGCTTTAAACCTCGGGGGCTATTGGCATATGAATATTGAATTAACACTCACCCGCGTATCCTTGGAAAGCTGGTGAGTGGCTCCGGCCAGTCCATCTCGAGCGGCTCAGATATACACATCCGCAGAACTGAGGGCGTTAAACTCCTCCTCGGTAAAAGTTGGATCATGCATGGCTGCTTTTCATCGCCGATGATTCATCACGCTTTCCACTTCAGAATTGGTAACAGATACCTCATCCAAAGCCTCTTGGAGAGGACAATCTGGCGTTACAATCGTATTAACCCTAGTCCTTGTGGTTGGGCTCGGTGCCGGATTGGTTGGAGCATGACAAGCAGGATCCCCGAACACAGTCCTGCTATGCTCCTTCTAAAAGGAAAAATAAAGCGGAAAATTATAATCCAGCTCCGCGACCAAGCATATGTTAAGAAGTCATATCTCTTCGATAAAGGCGGAGGTTCGGTGGTGTCTCCGGTTTCCTTTCGTTGTAGAGATTCACCCTGCGCAGGCATCGCCTTCTTGGAATATGCCCTTGATGTAGTACGGTAGGACAAGTGCCGCCCCTTCTGAGCACGAGACAGTGTGATGGGTGAGGCACGCTAGGAAAACTCTCTTTGAAGAGGGATCTCCTGGGTACTTACGCAAGAGGAAGGAAGGAGGCCAGGGTATTCGGCTACAATAGCCACTTCAGTACCATCATGGTAAGCCTGATAAAAAACTCCATCCCTAAGCTCTATGCCTATGTTCGGATCTTCTTGAAATCTGGGGTCCATGTCTCGAATAGGGTCCTCTGGCTGCGGGATTGGGCTATGAATCCCTTCAAATACTATCCTCCACTCCTATTGGAGGTAGCCGAATTAAGTTTAGATTAGTGTATCTCAAGAAAAATTGAGCAAAACTAATGATCAGAGAAAGACTTACCCAATCAATGGGGTTGTACATAGAAAAACCTTCCCGACACTTCAAGCAAAGAAAGTCCTCCTTCTCCCCTTTGTAGAGGTCCGCTAGGATGGCGGCTAGGGCGGCCGGGTTGTCTAGACCCTTGTGTAGAAAGCGTGAAGCATCTTCTTTCCCGCTATAATGCCACATAGGAAACCCCGTGGCTTGAAGTGGCTGAACGCATCGCGTTATCAAGATCGCCATTACTTCAATTATTGTCAGCTCGGTGTGGGCAAGTAATCTGATCTTGCTTACTAGCCTTTTGATCTCCGCACTATCTTCTTCTTTCAGGCTTCGAGGATACTAGTTGAAACACTTCTTTAAAGGAGCACTGGAGTATTCGGGAAGGCCCTGCCAGATTGGGTCCGACAGAACAACGTCTTCAATAGAAAACCACTTCGAGGGCCACTCTTCGGATGCCTTCTTCGGAGTGCCGGACATATAACCTATCACTGCTATACACCACACTTCGGCGCTGCCTACCTTGAATATAGATCCCTTCTGGGAGCGAGGGACGAGGCAGAAGAATTTTCGCCATGCCTCAAAATGAGCCTCACACCCCAGAAACAGCTCACAAAGAGCGACGAAGCCTCCAATGTGCAAGATAGAGCCCGACGTGAGATCGTGCAGCAGGAGGCCATAGAACTCCAGGAACCTGATACGTCCAAAATGCATCACTATTTTGTATCATAATTTATCCTTATTCATTGATATATTTCACGTTACGGTGATGTTCTTATGTTGTTTTGGTCTATTTTACACAATTTGCAAACTTTCTGATGCCGAAGCAGCAGACGCAGGATTCAGCAGTAAAAAGTGGATACTGAGTTGCTGAAGAAGAATACCTCCAAATTACCTGAAAATTGACGGGAGATATTTTTCAGACGGATTACGAAGGCATGCAAAAGGGCAACCAGAGGGGGGCCACAGGGTGCCCAGGCGCCCTGGGGGCGCGCCCCCCTGGCCACGCCGGGGGGGGGGGGGCGCCTGGAGCCCCTGGCCCACCTCTGGCCGCCCCCTTTTGCATATATGCTCTCCGTTATCCAAAAACCCTAGAGACGGGAATTTTTACGGATTTCCGCCGCCGCTCCGTGGCGGAAACCTACAGAGAAGAAAAAGCCATCTCCGGCGGGCAGATTCTGCCGGGGAGATCACCTCCCGGAAGGGGAGATCGTCGCCATCGTCATCACCATCATCATGGGCATCATCGAGATCATCATCAACATCATCCCCAACACCAGCACCATCTCCATCTTCATCCAAATCTCATCTTACAATCGTAACTTATGTTGTAACTCGTACTACCTATCCTCTCTACTCCATCGGTGTTGATTACTACTTTGTGGTGAATGCTATTGAGTTTTGTTTAAGAAATATTATTATGTCCAGATTGTTTATCACCTATTTATCCCCACTGATCATGATCTCCTTTATGTCTCGTGAGTAGTTACCTTAGTTCTTGAGGACATGGGGAAAGTCTTATTGTTAGTAGTCATATGCTGTTGAAGTAATATGTGTTGTTTGATACTTAAGTTGCATTGTCATTCTACTAGTGGTGTTGTGTGAGTCGAACACCCAACACTTCGCCTTATTAAGGACCTAGGAGAATACATTGTGTATAAAGAATGCTTATGGTGGGTTGCCAGAGTGACAGAAACCTGAACCCCAGTTCGCACGCTTTTGCATAAGGGAATAATGGATCCTCGATCGTATTGCTATGGTTAGGCTTTTGCCTTAAATTCTATCTTGTATTTGCGGATGCTTGCAAGGTGTTTAATCATAAGAGTGCACTCATCTTAGTCCAGAGAGTGTACTAGCATAGATCCACCCACTCAACACTTATCAACACATAACATAGTATCGATACGGAATATGGTGAAAGCACATGACTACCTCTCCCGTGTGTCCTCAGGAACGCTTTAGTCTTTATAAGTTCAGTTGCTAGGCCTCTCCTTTGCTAAGAAAGGATTGGGCCACTTGTTACTCTCAGTGCCTTTTACATTGCTTGCTTTTACCTTCCTGTTGCCTATATCGAGAAAACCCCTAAAAAGTTATCTTTCAGTGCTTGCAGTAATTTCTTGCTCAGAGTCTCTTATCAATACCTTCTGCTCCTCGTTGGGTTCGACACTCTTACTTATCGAAAATGTTGCAAAAGATCCCTTACAGTTGTGGGTCATCAAGTACCATTTTCTGGCACCGTTGCCGGGGAGCGTAGCGCTATTGGTAAAGTGAAACTGGTAAGGAAGTTTTTTATATAATTCTGTTTTTGTTTTTTGCTATTGCTGCTCTTTGTCCTTATGGATAACCCTGTTATTGGAGCGTTGCTTGCGGGAAGACGCCCCACACCTGTGGTGGTTGATCGTCCCCCTACTGAAATTGTGCCTTGTAAAATACCAGCTGGCATTATCGATTATGTTTTGGCTAATCGTTATGCAGGAGACAGACATCCGGGTGAACACTTGCTATATCTGTCACAACTAAGTTCATTATTTAAGCTTGCAGGTGTATCGAGGGAGTTTGTCATGAGAAAATTGTTTGCCGTATCACTTATAGATAAAGCTTCGGATTGGTATAGGCTTCTCGATAACTCACACTTGCTTGACTGGCAGGAGCTTATGTCTCTCTTTTATACTAAGTTTTATCCTCTTCATGAAATTCATCGAGACAGGAACTATATCTATAACTTTAGGTCTCGTGATGGAGAAAGCATTGCTCAAGCTTGGGCGAGATTAAAGTCCCTAATGCTCAAATGCTCTATTCATAAGCTTCCCAAGGAAATTATACTTACAAATTTTTATGTCAGGCTTTCTCGTCAGGATAAGGAGATGCTGGATGCCTCCTCTAGTGGGGTATTTCAGAAAAAGAGTCTTGAGGAAAGGTGGGATCTCATTAAAAGGATCCAGAGGAATACCGAAGATTGGGAAATTGATAAAGGTATTGAACCCGCTATAAATTATGAACATGATTATATTGAGAGCTATGTGAAAACTGATTACTTCAATACTTTTTGCTCTAAGATTGGTCTTGATTCCCATCTAGTGATTGATTTGTGTAAGAATTTTGCCTCTCACGTTGATTCTTTTAAAAAGAAGAGAGACCATCACCATGAACCTTTTAAAGAGTCACCTATTGACGTTTATGTTGCTGACCCTATTTTGCCTACAGTTATATATGAAAAGCCTCCTTTTCCTGCAAGGATAAAGGAGCACTCTTTTGTGACAGGCATAATAAATAAAAGTGAGAGAAGAGTTGATGAGCCTGAGGACCAGATCAAAGTCGATCCTCAAGTTGCATTGATTAAAGACCTTGCTACTAATGATGTTTTGGATTCCAATATAATTTTTTGTGCTGTTTCCACTAACCTTGTCACAACCAAGAATAAAGGCCCAATTTCAGGTACTCCAGTGGTATCTGTTAAAATAGGAGATCACAATTATTATGGGCTATGCGATTTGGGATCGAGTGCAAGTGCTATCCCCTATTCACTTTATGAAGAAATCATCGGTGAGATTTCCCCTTGTGAACTTGAAGAAGTTGATGTTACCATTCATCTTGCAAACAGAACAACTATCTCTCCTATCGGGATTGTGAGGGACATTGAAGTCCTACGTGGAAAGGTAAAATACTCTACCGACTTTCTAGTACTTGGTTCAAAGAGGGACAATTTTTGTCCAATTATTTTTGGTAGACCTTTTATTAGGACTTGTGGAGCTATAATAGATTGCAAGAAAGGTAAAGTTTCTGTTGAATTCGATGGTGAGCCATAGGAATTTAATTTTTCTAAGTTCTCTAAGCAGCCTCGTGGTACTGATTTACCCAGTGATGATAAAATTATTGAAAGTATTGCCTCTATTGCTATTCCCCCTAATGATCCTTTGCAGCAATACATGGAGGACCACGAGAATGATTTGCATATGCAGGAAAGAAATGAACTAGATGAAATATTCTTGAGGCAGCCTGCTATTCTGAAGCACAACCTTCCGGTTGAACCTTTGGGAATTTTATCAAAACCTAAAGAAGATCCGGAGTTCGATCTTAAACCTATGCCCGATACGCTCAAGTATGCTTATTTAGATGAAAAGAAAGTATATCCTGTTATTATCAATTCTAACCTTTCAGGATATGAAGAAGAGCGATTA
The DNA here is from genome assembly GCA_902687465.1 of Secale cereale. Taxonomy (NCBI): domain Eukaryota; kingdom Viridiplantae; phylum Streptophyta; class Magnoliopsida; order Poales; family Poaceae; genus Secale; species Secale cereale. The sequence goes on from LR738715.1 coordinate 530,254,273, forward strand.
TTGGAAGTACTTCGTAAACACCGAGGCGCAATTGGCTATACCCTTGATGACCTTAAGGGGATTAATCCATCTATCTGTCAACATACTATCAACCTTGAGGCTGATGCTAAACCAGTTGTTGATCATCAACGACGGTTGAACCCGAAGATGATGGATGTTGTGAGAACTGAGATTCTCAAGCTTCTGGCCACAGGTATTATCTACCCTATAGCTGATAGTAAGTGGGTAAGTCCGGTACATTGTGTTCCTAAGAAAGGAGGTACAACTGTGGTTCCTAATGATAAAAATGAATTAATACCTCAGAGAATTATTATTGGATATAGAATGTGTATTGATTACAGGAAGTTGAACAAGGCAACTAGGAAGGATCACTACCCGTTGCCGTTCATCGACCAAATGCTTGAAAGGTTATCCAAAAATACCCACTTTTGTTATCTCGATGGTTATTCTGGCTTCTCTCAAATTCATGTTAACACTGCCGATCAAGAGAAGACCACTTTTACTTGTCCCTTTGGTACTTATGCTTACAGGCGTATGCCTTTTGGTTTATGTAATGCCCCTGCTACTTTTCAAAGGTGTATGTCTGCTATCTTTCATGGTTTCTGCGGGGATATTATGGAAGTCTTCATGGACGATTTCTCCGTCTATGGAACTTCTTTTAACCATTGTCTTCACAATCTTAATAAAGTTTTGCAGAGATGCGAGGAGACAAATTTGGTACTCAACTGGGAAAAGTGCCACTTCATGGTTAATGAAGGAATTGTTCTTGGTCACAAGATTTCCAAAAGGGGAATTGAAGTGGACAAGGCTAAGATCGAAGCTATTGAGAGGATGCCCTACCCAAGGGACATCAAAGGTATTCGCAGTTTTCTCGGTCATGCAGGTTTTTATAGAAGATTTATTAAAGACTTTTCTAAAACCTCAAGACCCCTCACTAATCTTCTCCAGAAGGACGTTCCTTTTGTATTTGATGAAAATTGTAAGGAAGCTTTTGAAGTCCTTAAGAAAGATTTAATAACCGCTCCTATAGTGCAACCACCTAACTGGAATTTACCTTTTGAGATTATGCGTGATGCTAGTGATTTTGCTGTTGGAGCTGTTTTAGGACAAAGAGTTGATAAGAAATTGAATGTTATACATTATGCTAGCAAAACTCTTGATAGTGCTCAAAGGAATTATGCTACTACGGAGAAGGAATTCTTAGCTGTAGTTTTTGCTTATGATAAATTTAGACAGTATATTGTTGATTCCAAAGTTATTATTCATATTGATCATGCTGCCATTAAGTACCTTATGACAAAGAAGGATGCCAAGCCAAGGCTTATCAGATGGGTACTCCTTCTTCAAGAATTTGATTTGCAGATTGTTGATAGGAAAGGAGAAGACAATCCGGTAGCGGACAATCTTTCAAGGATGGAAGATATACCGCATGATCTCATCCCAGTTAACAATAGTTTTCCAGACGAGCAACTTGCCGTTGTAAAAGTACAATCTCTTTCCGATCCTTGGTATGCAGATTTTGCTAATTTTATTGTTGCAAAGTATTTGCCTCCAGGTTTAACACTTCAGCAAAGGAAGAAGTTCTTTCATGATTTGAGGCACTACTTCTGGGATGACCCACATCTTTTCAAAGAAGGTCCCGACGGGATCGTGAGGAGATGCATTCCGGAACATGAGCAGAAGGACATTCTCACAGGGTGTCATGATAGTCCCTATGGAGGACATCATGCCGGTGAGAGGACTGCACATAAGGTTCTTCAATCAGGTTTTTATTGGCCTACTCTCTTTAAGGATGCTAGAAATTATGTTTTAGCCTGTGATAAATGTCAGAGAGTTGGTAACATTAGTAGAAGGAATGAGATGCCTATGAATTACTCACTAGTGATTGAACCTTTCGATTGTTGGGGTTTTGATTTTATGGGTCCTTTTCCTTCTTTGCACAAGTACACTGACATTTTAGTAGCTGTTGATTATGTGACCAAGTGGGTTGAAGCAATCCCCACTGAAAGTGCTGATCACAAGACATCTTTGAAAATGCTTAAAGATGTAATTTTTCCTAGGTTTGGTGTACCAAGGTATCTCATGGCTAAATACGATGTTAATCATAGAATCGCTTCACCATATCATCCTCAAACTAGTGGGCAAGTTGAGCTCACCAATAGAGATATTAAGTTGATCTTGCAGAACACAGTAAACAGAAATAGAAAGGACTGGTCAAATAAGTTAGGAGATGCTTTGTGGGCATATAGAACTGCTTACAAAAACCCCATGGGCATGTCCCCCTATAAGATGGTGTATGGCAAGGCTTGCCATTTGCCATTAGAGTTAGAGCACAAAGCTTTCTGGGCTGTTAGAGAGCTTAACGCTGACCCAAAACTAGCTGGTGAGAAGCGTCTCATGAACTTGACTTCTCTAGATGAATGGAGAAGTGAAGCTTACGAGAGCGCTAAAATGTTCAAGGAAAAGGTAAAAAAGTGGCATGATAGGAAGATTCTGAAACATGAATTTAATATTGGTGATAATGTTTTGTTGTTCAGATCCCGTTTCAGGTTTTCTCCACGTAAACTACTTTCCAGGTGGGAAGGACCATTTCATATTGAAGAAGTTTATCGGTCTGGAGCAATTAAGATTAATAATTTGAAGGCACCAAACCTCAAGTTGTGAATGGGCAAAGGCTTAAACATTACATAGCAGGAGACCCTGTCAATGTTGATGTGAATATAATATACACAACAACCCACGAAGAACATGTTGCAGCCCTGTTTCAGATGCGAGCAGGAGCAGAATAAAGAAAAGGTATGTAGTACGGTAAGGAAACATCGCGAACCGCCATAAAAGTTCTGTATTACGAGTTTCTGCAAAATTAGTAAAATTCCGAGTCTAAGTGGAGCCGGAGACGACCTCCAGGGAGTCCAGGCGCCCCCCTGGCGTGCCCCCCCCTGGGCCGCATCGGGAGGCCGCCTGGACACCCGGAAGCCCGTCTCCGTCCCCGCTTTGGTCCGTTACCTTCCTTTCTGTGCATAAATTTTTCCTATATATTTTCCCGGACTATTCCGGCAACGTATCTTGCGATTTCGCGTGTTTTCTCTTCGATCTGTTTCTGCTAGGGAATCTTTCAGCTGAATTTAGGTGCCATGGCTTCTCCAAGCTCCCCCAAGGACGAGTTTGTCGTCAACGTCATCAACCCTTACCTCGCTGAGGTGAAGAAGCACCCTCAGGTTGTTTGGATGGAGGATGGTGTCCTTCATCAAGAAGATCTGAAGGGACCTATCAAGGAGGGGAGCGTCCAGGCCAGGCTGGAAGAAGTGGAGCAAGAAGTCTTCGAGTACAAGAAGATGATCGAGCATGGTGTTGAAGCTAACTTTGACATCACCAACGAGCTGAAGAACTACTTCCTGAAGGAGATGAAGGAGATGTGGAAAAGCATCACCGCCTCTGAAGAAAGAATTATAGAGCTCCAAGAGCAAATTAATGATCTACATAACCAGAACTGTGAGTATGAACTAAGGTTTCTGCGCATGGGTTTGGGTGCTGAATGCAGGATTCAGGAGACGAGCTTCTCATATGAGATTGGGGAACCCCTTCCATGGAAGCGTTTCGCCAAAGACTACTTGATCAACGCCAACAAGGATGATGAGTGAAATCTCCTAGGGTAATGGCATTCCCTTGGCTTGTTCCAAGCTTGGGGGAGTGCCCGGTATCTTTATCTTTACCTCCCGGAAGGGGAGATCGTCGCCATCGTCATCACCATCATCATGGGCATCATCGAGATCATCATCAACATCATCCCCAACACCAGCACCATCTCCATCTTCATCCAAATCTCATCTTACAATCGTAACTTGTGTTGTAACTCGTACTACCTATCTTCTCTACTCCATCGGTGTTGATTACTACTTTGTGGTGAATGCTATTGAGTTTTTTTGGAGAAATATTATTATGTCCAGATTGTTTACCACCTATTTATCCCCACTGATCATGGTCTCCTTTATGTCTCGTGAGTAGTTACCTTAGTTCTTGAGGACATGGGGAAAGTCTTGTTGTTAGTAGTCATATGCAGTTGAAGTAATATGTGTTGTTTGATACTTAAGTTGCGTTGTCATTCTACTAGTGGTGTTGTGTGAGTCGAACACCCAACACTTCGCCTTATTAAGGACCGAGGAGAATACATTGTGTATAAAGAATGCTTATGGTGGGCTGCCGGAGTGACAGAAACCTGAACCCCAGTTCGCACGCTTTTGCATAAGGGAATAATGGATCCTCAATCGTATTGCTATGGTTAGGCTTTTGCCTTAAATTCTATCTTCTATTTGCGGATGCTTGCAAGGTGTTTAATCATAAGAGTGCACTCATCTTAGTCTAGAGAGTGTACTAGCTTAGATCCACCCACTCAACACTTATCAACACATAACATAGTATCGATACGAAATATGGTGAAAGCACATGACTACCTCTCTCGTGTGTCCTCAGGAACGCTTTAGTCTTGATAAGTTCAGTTGCTAGGCCTCTCCTTTGCTAAGAAAGGATTGGGCCACTTGTTACTCTCAGTGCCTTTTACATTGCTTGCTTTTACCTTCCTGTTGCCTATATCGAGAAAACCCCTAAAAAGTTATCTTTCAGTAATTGCAGTAATTTCTTGCTCAGAATCGCTTATCAATACCTTCTGCTCCTCGTTGGGTTCGACACTCTTACTTATCGAAAACGCTGCAATAGATCCCTTACGGTTGTGGGTCATCAGAACCCCCTGAGGAAAGGATGGATAGGAAATCCTACGCCTCTCAAAAGGAAGGAAACAAAGCACACCCGCTCCTCTTTGGTAGGATTGGGGAAATTCTCCACCAGGGCTTCGCTGTCTATAGAAGTTAATCCAGCCCGGCGGAGACTAGATCCGCGGGAGGGAGGTACCCCTGCACCTGAAGTTTACTCAGATGCACATGGGATACTTAGCAACTTTCCCAATCGCCTGTTTGAGGGCCATGAGGGTGTGAGCAAGAACTGGGAACACCATCCATGTTTGGAAATTTTCTGTGGCAAGCTCTAAGGATTTTCCGCGTGGAATGGAATGTCATCTGAGATTTAGTCTCTTTAAATAGGCACCTTCCTTACGAAGTCAAGGGGTTAATTGTAAAAAATACCCAGACAGTTCACATTCATATGACATGTGGAAGCCGAGGCGACAGTGGCAAGGAATCAAACAGGATATAATATTGAATATGGAGTCGAACTATCATCTATTCTGAAGAAGAACCTGCCTTGCAAGACCGAAGGCATAAAGCCAAATACAATCTCGTCATTGAACGCAAGTTCGGGGGCTACTGAGGGGGTCCTGGATTTGGGGGTCCATGGGGATCCGGTCTACCGAAGCTGGACCGGATAGATGGGCCATGTATATGAAGATAAACTAACGTCTCTGTGTCCGGTTAGGACTCCTGTATATGTAGAAAGGTAGAATAGATGTTTGGATGTAATGATTCCTTTCTTTCCAAGCAATCTTTGTAACCCTAGGTCTCCTCCGGTGGATATATAAACCGGAGGGTCTAGTCCGTAGAGGGTAGCAGAATCACAATATCATAGGCTAGACTTCTAGGGTTTAGCCATTACGATCTCGAGGTAGATCAACTCTTGTAATCCCATATTCATCAAGATCAATCAAGCAGGAAGTAGGGTATTACCTCGATCGAGAGGGCCTGAACCTGGGTAAATATCATGTCCCAAGTCTCATGTTACCATCGGTCCTAAGACACACAGCTTGGGCACCCCTACACGAGATCTGCCGGTTTTGACACCGACACCCATCTCCTAAGAATAAATGATATGATAAAATTGATTTCATTGCTAGCAAACATGGTAAAGAAAGGGAACCATGGGTTCAGAAACTCATGCCTTTCCCTACTAAGCCTCTGAAAAATAAGGATTAGGAGGATTTTGAGCGCGTTGTCAAAATGCTTAGACCAGTATTTTTGCGCACTCGCTTGACTGATATTTTGAAAATACGTCCATATGCTAACTATATGAAAGAATTGTCACTAATAAAAGAAAGATACCTGAAGCTAAATTTTCCACCATGCTAGCAAATTATTCTTCTAAGGGTGGAGTACCTAAGAACCTAGGAGATCCAGAAATACCCACTATGCCGTGCTCCATCAAAAGAAATTATGTCAAAACTGCTTTATGTGATTTAGGAGCTGATGTTAGTGTTATGCCTTTCTCTTTATATAGAAGACTTGATTGAATAAGTTGACAGCTACTGAAATATCTTTGCAAATGGCAGATAAATCAACTGTTACACCTATAGAAATTTGTGAGGATGCCTGTTGTAGCTGCAAATGTCACTATCTTAACGGATTTTGTAAAACTTGATATACCCGAGGACGGCAACATGTTGAATATCCTTGGTAGACCCTTTTTGAATACTGCAAGGGCTGTTATTGATTGCGACAAAAGTAAGTTCACTTTTCATGTCAATGGTAATGAGCATACAATTTATTTTCGAAGAAACAACTCCAAGTGAATAGTATCAACTTTATTGAAAGTGTTATGACAATCACTATTGGAGGTTTTGAATTCCCTCTTCTATCTATCAAAAGAAATATGAAACTCTTATTGTTGGTGAGATGCATATCCCTATTGAGGTAACCTAGTGTTATATGAAAATTCTTCCGTTTCATGTTACTCGAAAACTATTTGTTAATAAGACCTGATCAACCTTATTAATGGATTCTTTTTTGGGGGCATGTGGTCGATGAATTTAGTAAGCACAACCTTCAATAATCTTAGTTTTCTCTATGTTATTTATAGTTCAGTAAAGTAAAATGACATGAATATCCTGTTTTGTAAAGATCCATGCCATAAAAATGGCCCAAAACAAAAGTGCTTAGAATGGCATGAAATTTTAACATGATTTTTTTGGAATATTTAAGAATTTTTGGCATTGAATACTTCCCAGGGGGTGCCCCTATTGCTCACAAGGCAACATGGCGCGACTACCCCTTTAGGGCATGCCAAGATGCCTTGTGGGTCACATAGGACCCACCTCACTCAGTACTTCAGCCCACTTCATCTCTTAGGTCTAGAAAAAATTCCGGTTGCTCCCTCTCTCTCTCTCTCTCTCTCTCTCTCGTGTTCTTGCTCCCAAACCTGGTATTTTTGATCTCTTTGCTTGGAGCGCCATTTCCTAAACTGTTTTGAGGGATTGCTCCTTGGTATGTGACTCATCCATTGCTCTAATTATTTTTTTATTTATTGGATTATATTTTGTGGCTCTTGGTGCTACTGAAAATGAGCTTACATGTTGGATAGTTTGAGTTCCAAGTAGTTTGAACGCTTGATATAACCTCTAGACATCCATATGAGTAGTTTCTATCAACCTTATAAAATTTTGTTGACATTATTTTCTGGTACAAATTGTTTAGAATTTTATCCCTAGGAAAATGAACATCTTTAGGAGGAGCTTTTCAAGGAGGAGGTCCTCGGGAGAATCGTCGAGTGAAAGTTTGGTACGACAAGCATATGTTGAACCAAGGGCAAGTTCGATGCAGATTGCCGAAGCTAAATCATGTCGGTGGCCATGTAACGAGTTCATGAGAGGTGCTGGTATTAAGGAAGAATTTGATCAATATCCAGAACATTGAGCTCACCGGCTTCCTCACAGATAAGCATACCGAACACTATAACCTCACCCATTCGTTCACTCACAAGTTTAATTATCATTCCCGTGATTATAGAGTAGTTTTATTCCATCTTTTTGATAGATCTGATGGCATGTCTCTAGAATACTTTTGTGATCATTCAAAATTCCATATTGGAATTCGATTAGCAAACCACAAAAATCTGATTATGACATGTTTCTTAGTAGTCTTTACAATGGTGAGGATAGGGGAGTTACACAAGCAAGAATAAAACACATTCAATTTCTCTCTATTAGATACCTGGCCTTGTTTAATGGGAAATGCATCGTTGGTATACATGATTGTAGTGCACTTAGCGCTTCTGACTTGAGCATTATTCATACCGCCTTAGCAAGCAATAAACTAAATAATCTTGGGTCACACGTCGACTGCACCGCAATGTGGGCAATCGTGATTTACATGGACGAATTTGTGCTTTCCACGTAGCCGCAAGGCTAGGGGTCTCGCCTTGACCCAATGATCCCATGTTACCTGATAAATACTTAGACTTTGAGGCAATGTAGTGACATGAATTTATTAAGGATAAAGCTCACAACTATGACCACAACTTGATATTTGTTAAATACCGTGTTGTCTTTATTATTTTGCATGTGCCTATTCTAGTTGGAATTCGGACAAAATAGAGATATTTTATCTATGAGAATGAAGCACGAGAGTACAATGTAGTAGTAGGGGCCGCTCGCCTTGTTGAGAAGGCGGAGTGGAACGCCTCAACGAGCTATCTCTTTGATTATTATCCAGACCAGCGATGGTGATTACCAAGCTAGACCAAAAGCCTAAGCTTGGGGGAGTACATATTTCTCACCGACATCACATTCATGTTCACACATTCAATTTTTGTTGTCAGTGTTCATCCTCTTTCATCTTTCATTGTAATATCCATGTTAGTTTTATTTTCGTGTTCTTTCTTGTGTGTTTGAAAAACTTTGAAAATCCAAAAATATTTCTCATTTCTTTTTGTTTTTTCTTTCTTGTTTAATTAGTATGTTGTATTAAAAGAAAACCACAAAATATGCTTCTTATTTTTTTCTTGTTAACAACTTTCCCGTGTAAATAGTTTTTCTCACTCTTTTTTTTATTCGTTAGTTTGCTTTATTTATAAAAACTAAAAACTCCAAAAATATTTCAGTGTGTTTCTCTTAATTTCTTTTCTTCTCATTGAGTCAACTTAAGGAGAGACCATGATGAAACTCTTAAGTGGCTCTCACATGCTTTATTGTTTATCTAACGAAGAGCTAGTATTACCTTGTCTTCCCCTTTGAATGAAATGTTTGCAGATTCGAGCTTATTCCGCGAAACTCTCGCACTATTATTATTTTAGTACCATTCAGTCATCCAAGTGAAAGGCAATAATGACGATGATGCGATGAAGTGGTTGTGGCAAAGAAAAGTTGGTACAAACTCTTCTTGATTTTGATTTTGTAAATATGTTTAACTCAGCATCCATGATTCAACATATTATGAGCAAACATGTTTGTAATGAAAATTAGAGGTTATAGTTGATCATGTCATGCTTAAGTAGCTAGAAGTTGATAATGATTTATTTTGAGCATCAACATGCACTAAAATGGTTATGATATAGTATGTTAGTATGGTATCCTGCTCTAAATGTTTCAAGTGGCTTAACTTGGCACATGTTTACACATGTAGTTGATTCAAACCAACATAGCCTCCATGATATTCATGTTCATGGTGTTTATATCCGACTCATGCTAGAATTCAATGTTAATTATTCGCAATGCATGATTATGACCGTTGTCGCTCTCTAGTCTAGACGCTTGTCAATCTATTTGCTAGCCCTCGCCTATACTAAGCGGGAATGCTACTTGTACATCCAAATCCCTAAACCATAGTTGTTCCAGATGAGTCTGTCATATCTACCTATATGTGGTATTACTCTGTCGTTCCAAGTAAATTTGCATGTGCCATCTCTAAACGTTCAAATAATCTTCTGTTTTGTGTGGCCGTAACACTCATGGAGCGACAGGGGATGGTCAGTATCTTCCATGTTTAGTGGGTTATTCTCACAATGGATGTTTATTCGCTTGTCATTACACGAGAGAGTAGGGCTGGAAAAAATCTCAAAGCTCGCGAGCTAAACAAGTAGCTCATGACTCGGCTTGAATCGACTCGAACTCGAAGAATAATGAGTCGAGCCAAGCTTTATTTTAAGATCGTTTATAGACCAAGTTAAACAGGCCAATCCGACGAGTACTCGTGTAACTCGTTAGGCTCGATACAAAAGACCAGTTGATACGTCCATTTTGCATCATGTTTTCTTACCGTTATTTATGATGTTTTTATGTATAATAATGCTTTTTGGAGTAATTCTAATGCCTTTTCTCTCATAATTTGCAAGGTAGGCACCAAGAGGGAGAATTCCGGCAGCTGGAAATCTGGACCTGAAAAAGCTACATTGGGCCACCAATTCTGCACAATTCCAAGGAAGCTAAACCTTCACGGAGAATTTTTATGAATTATTTGAAGAATATTGGAGCAAATAAGTACCAGAGGGGCCCACCAGGTGGGCACAACCCACCTGGGTGCGCCAGGGAACCCAGGCGCGCCCTGGTGGGTTGTGCTCACCCAAGCCCACTTACGGTGACCATCTTCTGGTATATAAGTCTTTCTGACATAGAAAAAAATAAGGAGAAGACTTTTTGGACGGTGCGCCGCCGTCTCGAGGCGGAACTTGGGCAGGAGCACTTTTGCCATCCGGCGAAGCGATTCCGCCGGGGGAACTTCCCTCCCGGAGGGGAAAATCATCATCATCATCATCATCACCAACAACCCTCCCATCCTGGGGAGGGCTATCTCCATCAACGTCTTCAACAACACCCTCTCATCTCAAACCCTAGCTCATCTCTTGTGTTCAATCTTGTTACCGGAACTATAGATTGGTGCTTGTGGATGACTAGTAGTATTGATTACATCTTGTAGTTGATTACTATATGGTTTATTTGGTGGAAGATTATATGTTCAGATCCAATATGCTATTTAATACCCCTCTGATCTTGAGCATGCTTATCATTTGTGAGTAGTTACCTTTGTTCTTGAGGTCACGAGAGAAATCATGTTGCAAATAATCATGTGGATTAGATATGTGTTCGATATTTTGATAGTATGTATGTCGTGATTCCCTTAGTGGTGTCATGTGAACATCGATTACATGGAACTTCACCATACTTGGGCCTAAAGCAATGCATTGTGGAGTAGTAATTAGATGCTGGGTTGTGAGAGTGACAGGAGCTTAAACCCCAGTTTATGCGCTATTCCGTAAGGGACCGACTGGATCCAAAAGTTTAATGCTATGGTTAGAATTTATTCTTAATACTTTTCCCGTAGTTGCGGATGCTTGCCGGAGGGTTAATAATAAGTAGGAGGTTTGCTCAAGTAAGAACATCACCTAATCACCGATCCTCCCATATACCAAATTATCAAAGTAGCGAACATGAATCGAACCAAGATGCTGAAAGTGACTAGATGAAATTCCCGTGTACCCTCAAGAAAGCTTTGCTCATTATAAGAGACTGTCTTGGCCTGTCATTTGCCTCAAAAGGATTGGACTACCTTGCTACACTTTCTCTACTACTATCGTTACTTGCTCGTTACAAAAATATCTCGCTATCAAACTACTGTGTTACTTACAATTACCTTGCTGAAAACCAGCCGCCATTTCCTACTGCTCCTCGTTGGGTTCGACACTCTTACTTATCGAAACAAGCTACAATTGATCCTCTATACATGTGGGTCATCAAGGCTATTTTCTGGCGCAGTTTCCGGGGAGTGAAACGCTTTTGCTAAGTGGAAATTGGTAAGGAAACATTCATATAACGCACTAAAATTTATTGTTACTTGTTACTATGGAGAACAATCCTATGAGGTGTTTGTTCGGGGTATCTTCACATTGACCGGAACCACAATTAGCTACCCCTCAACCTGCTGTACCTACTGAAAATATTGAATATGAAATTCCTTCGGGTATGATAGAGCAACGGCTAGCTAATCCCTTCGCAGGAGACGGAACCGAACATCCTGATATGCACTTGATATATGTGGAAGAAATTTGTGGATTATTTAAGCTTGCAGGTTTACCCGGAGATCAAGTTATGAAGAAGGTTTTTCCTTTATCTTTGAAGTGAAAAGCATTAGCATGGTATAGGCTATGCGATGATATTGGAGCTTGGAATTGGAACTGATTGAAATTGGGGTTTCACCATAAAATTTATGCTATGCATCTAGTTCATCGTGATCGGAATTACATATATAGTTTTTGGCCTCGTGAAGGAGAAAGTATCGCTCTAGCTTGGGGGAGGATTAAATCAATGTTATATTCATGCCCAAATCATGAGCTCTGAAGAGAAATTATTATTTAGAATTTTTATGCACGGCTTTCTCATAATGGTCGATACATGCTTGATACTTCTTGCGTTGGTTCTTTTATGAAGAAAACTATTGAATTCCGGTGGGATCTTTTGGAAAGAATTAAACGCAACTCTGAATATTGGGAACTCGATGAAGGTAAAGAGTCAGGTATTAAGCTTAGGTATAATTGGGTTAAATCTTTTATGGATACCGATGCTTTTCAAAAGTTTAGCACTAAATATGGACTTGACTCTGAGATAGTAGCCTCATTTTGTGAATCATTTTCTACACACGTTGATCTCCCTGAAGAGAAGTTGTCGGGGGGATGAACCCCAGGCAGGCAATGGAAGCCGGATCCTTTTCAAAAAACGACGGGGCCAGCATCGCCCCACAATCCGGCTCTCGCTTAGCCGGGTCGCTCAACCCGGCCAAGAACCACAACCGGGCCAAACTCTCCAATCCGGCTGGTTCCCATGATCCGGCCCCAACGGCCTGCGAAAGGGACCCGGACCCGACGCGCGAAGACTTCTCCAACAAGCCAGCCCAGCCTGTGGCGTGTTCCCCAATCCGGCCACGGGTCAGCTCCCGTCCCATCCCGGTCGTACGATGGGACGAGACGCCACCTATGGATGACCATGGCAATAGTACATCGCCCATGGCCTTGGTAAGCCGAGGCGTGGCAACAGTGCAATCATCACCACCCATGACACTGGCAGACGGTGACATGACGGAGTGCGCTGTACCCGACTCAACCCGGCCACTCCCTGGCGAACGACAAGACGGCACACAGTGCCCCCGTACCCGGCGGGCCCGCACCCGAAGAACACGGCGAGCCCTGTACCCGGCGGGTCCCAGTGCCGGCTTCCCGGACAATGACAACCCGGCCCCACGGTCTTGTAACATTACCATTGTATCCCTGGGGGGTTGGCCTATCAATACTAGTAGCGCTGGATAATAGTAAATGTTGCTGCTATTTAGCAGTAGCGCTTTTTCTGGAAAGCGCTACTAGTAACACCATAGTAGTAGCACGGGTATGAAGAAAAGCGCTACTACTATGTGGGACCAGACGAGGTCACCGACAGTAGCCAGAGTGGCAGCAGTGTACAGGGAAAAGCGCTACTACTAACTCTTTAGTAGAAGCGCTTGGTTTTATTGCGCCGCTACTGCTAGTGGGCCCCACTTTGTAGTAGCGTTTTTCCTGAACAATGCTACTACTAATTCGTGTAGGAGCAGCACTTTTTTTAAAGCAGCACTACTGCTAGTTGCGGCTGCCACCTTTTTTCCAGCCCTCCCCCTCCTCGCCCCCACTTTGCCCTCTCTCCCCCTCCTTTCCCCTCTCCACTCCACTCTCCACTCTCCACCATTGTTGCTCTTCTTCTCTCTTCTCTCTTCCTCCTACCTCTCTTATCTCCTCATGAATGGCACCCTCCTCCATAAATGGCATCTCTCTTTCTCCTACACCTTGTCAGCATCCTGGGAACCAGGGTACCCAGACTTGCCTGTCTGCGGGCCGCAACGCGCTCCTGCTACGGCCTGGTACGGGCCAGCTGATCGGCCAGCTGTCCAAGACCCTCGCGAGGTGTGCTAAGCCTCGCGAGGAGAACAACGTCAAGACTCCCTCGGGAGCGGCCTCGGCAAGGTGCTTCGGAGGGGCGGAGAATCCAAGGCCAAGTCAGCCTCAGGAGGAGGCAGAGACGTCAGCAGTGACGCACCGCGCCAGCGGGTGCCAGTGCCCGCCAGCGACGCGGTTGCCGTTTTGGTGCAAGGGGGACAGCGCAGGCACAGGTTCCTGAGGAGCGGTACAAAGGTTTCCCCTTTGGTGCAACAAGACCGAAGACCGCAAGGACGGCAAGGAGGATGTCACCGTCGAGCCCACCACCGCATCACCGCCTGATCCTTTTGCCAGCGAAGACCGCTTTTGTCAGGATAGGAACGTCCTTGTGTTCCCGCTCGAAAATGGCCATTGTGGGATCCCTTTCGGCCTAAACATTTCAGGGGAAGAGGACCCTGGCCGCCTATATAAGTAGCTAGGACCCCCACTATCGAGGGACAAGTCGAGCCAAGCCTAGCTAAGTAGAACAGATCCATAAACTCTACCACCACGCAAAGGAGCAAGAACACTTGCCTCCTGACTCTCCTGGGCTTACATCCTGAGTTTAGGAACCACTGTACTAGTTCATACTCCAGCCCTCCTGAGGCCAATCCACCAAAGCAGGAAGTAGGATTTTACACCACACCGTGGCCCGAACCTGGGTAAACTCTTGCGTGCTTCATCTGTTGTTTGCTTGAATCTCTTCACCAAGACGAGAGCGAGACGCTAGGTAGGCGTGAGTGGGAGAGATCTTCGTTCACGCCCCTGTGTTCGAACTTCTTGGGTTTTATGGAGCCCTAAATCCGACATTTAGCACGCCAGGTAGGGGGTGTGTCAAGATCTCACTTCTCCGACGACCTCGCCCCGCTCTCGTCGTCGACTCCGCTCCACAGCCATGGTGGACACACGCCGAGCTCGCGCCGCCCACCGCGCCGCGAACGTCGCTCAGACAGCGCCCCCGGGCAACGGTGCACCAATCCGCCCCAACTCGCCGGTCGCCAACGCCGCCACTGACCCGGCCGTCCACGAGTAGCAGGACTCATCGCTGACACCGTCCGTGCGGCATGATGGCCGCACGGCGACGCCTTCACCCTCACCGGCCGCGGTGTCGTCCTCGCTGGTCCGTCGCAGGCCGGTCTACCAGCAGCCTACACTTCTGATGGCGCGGGAGCTCTTGCGCTACCGCCCGGCAAATGACCTCTACAACGAGTGGCTCCACCGCATCACCGAGCTCGTCAACGCCGATGGAGAAGCACCTGCACCAACGCACTCCTCCCGTCCCCCGTCGCCCCCGGCGGGGAACGAAGGCCATGGAGTCCCAGCGCCACCTCCACTCTACGGTGCCGGCCAGGAGGTCCGACGCGAGGCTCTGCGGCATGAGCCGCCCCACAGAGCCCATGCGCGCGACGAGGAGAGCTGCCAGGTGATTCCTCATCCCCAGGCGGGTGCTCACGGGCCCCCTAGCCCGCAGCGCCTAGACCGCGCGCCACAGGAGGTGGTGGCGCCAGCTCCCCAAGAACTAGAACCGCAAGCGCAGGGGGGTCTGCGATCATGAGCGTGGCTGGATGTCGCGCCCTAGCTCCTGAGCTACGGCGCCTCGCCTGGCCTGGCAAGTTCAAGCCGGACCTGCCTCCGCGCTACAACGGCAGCACCGACCCTACGGAGTTCCTCCAACTCTACAAGCTGAGCATTGAGGCGTCCAACGGCACCTAGCAGGTCATGGCGAACTGGTTCCCCATGGCTCTGAAAGATGGCGCACGCTCCTGGCTCCCGAAGCTCCCCGTGGGATCCATCTCCTCCTGGGAAGAGCTGCATGAGCGTTTCGTCACCAACTTCGAAGGCACCCGCGACCGAGCCTCGGCCCCTGCTGATCTGTGCCGCGTGAGGCAGCAGCTGGGAGAGACCCTGGAAAAGTGCATCCAACGCTTCAACACCATGCGCCTCCGGATCCCTAGGGTCTCGGACGAGGCCATCATCTCGGCGTTCTCCGGTGGCGTCCGCGACATCATGATGAGGGAGGAGCTCGCCATCCATGAGGACCTATGCACAACCCTCGAGATGTTCAAGCTCGCGGCAAAGTGCGCCAGGGCGGAGGAAGGACGCCTCTCCCTCCAGGAGCTGCCTAAGGCGGAGGCGGACAACAAGAAGACCAAGGCCAAAGAAGCGAAGCGCAAGGGACCCGCCGTGCTGGCTACGGAGCCAGAAGTAAAGCGTGGCTGCGGCTATGACGACCTCCCCAGAGACAACCGACCGTACTGCATCTTCCACAACGTCCACGGCCACAACACTAACGACTGCAAGGAGCTCAGGGCGATGCGCGGCGGGCGCGTCGAGCAGCGTCCTGAGCGCGACAACCGCGGCTACGGCCGTGGAGGAGGCCAAAGTGGAGGACTTTGGGATGGCAGGAACTCACGCCAAGGGTGGCGCGAACAGCCTCGTGAAGACCACTGGCAGGAGCAGCCTAGTGACGCCCCCTGGCGCGACCAGCCTCGTGAAGGTCGCCCTCAGGGCAATGGAGGCCTGCCTCCGCTGCCGCCACCGCCAAGAAGGAATGACAACGACCGCCGGGGAGATAGAGCAAGGGGCTTCCAGGAGCCGCATGCAGTGGCATGCATCTTGGGAGGAGCCCATGCTCCGGCTTCCCGTCACATCTTCAGGCAGTTCGCCCGTGTGGTGAATGTGGCACTCCCCAGGCCTGACGCCGCGTGCAACCTCAGGTGGACCAAGCAAGTCATCGCCTTCGACCCCAAGGACAAGCTCAAGTGCACCGCGTCCCCAGACGCTCTCCCGATTCTCTGCACCCCGACCATCAGCAACGTCCTCGTGACCTAGACCCTCAACGACGGCGGAGCAGGACTCAACGTCCTCTCCATCCAGACCTTCGAGACGCTCCAGGTTCCCTATGATCAGCTCCACCCGACAAAGCCATTCTACGGAGTCACGGATGGCTCCACACTCCCGATGGGGCAGGTCCGCCTTCCCGTCACCTTTGGTGACAGCGACAACTACCACACCGAGCTCATCGACTTCGACGTCGCCAACATACACCTCCCGTACAACGCCATCCTCGGGTATCTGCCCTCGCCAAGTTCATGGCGGCGACCCATCACGGCTACAACGTCCTCAAGATGCCTGGGAGCGGCGGAATCATCACGATCGCCTCCGACGAGAAGGAAGCGGTGCGTTCCCTGGAGTGCACCTACCAGACTGTGGCGGTCGAACGCTCCGATGAGGATGGAGCCGTCCTCGCCCTCCAGACCGCCCCAAGAAGAAGAAGAACCTGCCCGTCAGCGGACCTCAGGATGCAGGGGCTCCTGACGGCCCGGCCTCAGGACTCACGCTTGCTGACAAGGCGCCCTCCACCCTCGCATAGGGAGGCGCGCCCGACGCCCCTCTCGTGACGGGCTCAGGGGCTATCCTATGGAGTGTCTCCGGATTCACCAGCGTCTCGAGGGAGGTGTTCGGGCACCACCTGCAAGCGTGTCTCGACGCGTGTTTTTGTGAGCCCAGCGCGAACCGCTCAGCGCTAGGGGCTCAGGACTTCATCGACCAAGTTACCGAGGAACTTCAGTACGCAAGGCCCATCCGCGGTGGGCGTAACCGCGCAACCCCAAGCTCGCCTGCCCGCGGCCCGAGCGACCGTATCCGCTTCTGCGTCGAAATCGCGGGTCTCAACCGAGCCGCCTCTCAGGAGCCCTTCTGGCCGACGGCGGTCGGCCGGAGGAGGGCCCTCCCCTGCAGCTACGTTTGCACACTCTTTGGCTTCCGCAACGTAGCTGCCACGTTCTAGCATCTCGCGCAACAGGCCTTGGGGGCTCGGGAGGCTCAATGGCAGGCGGTCCGGATGGAGTAAGAGCCGAACCCGCGCGACCACTGAGAGCCTTCGGAGCCCCTGGGCCTCAGGAGCTCGACGATCCTTATGAGCAACCCGCATGGCTCGCGTCTTCAGCTACCCCAACTCTTCTTTGACAAGTATCAGGTGACGCTTCTGGTATCCAATTGAGGGCACCCCCCGGGCTGCATCATCCTCGGATTGCTGGGGGCTGTTCCCCCGTAGTTGTCTTCCTTTTTGCATGTAGCGACCCGGCCCAAATGGATCGAAGTCTCTGTGCTTAAGTGTCATCCCTGGATCGGTATGCTGACACACACAGTACTCGATGAATTATAACAGAGTTCAATCACACACTTTATTACATCGAGGTCCTCAAAAGAGTATTTATTACAATAATATGGCCAAAAGCCATCTGGATAAAATAACTGCGGAAGCATCAAAAGTAAAATGAGTCCATCAACTCCACGGCAAACTGAGTGCAGAACAACGACCTATCGCACCTTTACTCCTCGTCGGAAAACTCTGCAACATGAGACATTGCAGCCGTGTAGGTCAGCACATGGAATATGCTGGCAATGTCACACCATAGAAATAATAAAGAAAAGACTATCTCTATATGCAAATTTAGCTGGTGGAGGCTCTAAGTTTAATGTTTGCATAAAGCCAATTTTACCCTACAACAAAGGAATAAATTTTTATTTACTACTAAGTTAAAAAAATGCCATTATTGAGAAGGTTCCTCCAACTCAATCCCAAAATTCCCAAGTTATTAGTAACCCAATGATTTCATTAAATAAAGTGATGAGATCAACCAATAATTCACTTCCAGATACTCAAGTTGTCCATAACCGGGGACACGGCTAATCATGATTAGTTTGTACACTCTGCAGAGGTTTTCGCACTTTTCCCCACAAGACTCGACCACCTCCATGATCGGAAGATCGAGACATAGTCTTTCTGAAGTATTTCCTCCAAACCCTGGGTAGACCGGTACACCTACTTTCCCCTACATCAGCTAGTCTACCACGGAAAGAGGTCACACAACTTACTCAACTATGCCAGAGCCCATAATGGCTTGTGGCTGCACACGGAAGTTTCTAGGCATGAAATATCTTATGATCCCTTTGAGCCTGGGTGGCGGACCTAGGGTAATCACACGGGTACTCCGGGATTCCCCTTGGGCAAGCACTGGTTTCTCCAGGTGCCCCAAACAATCCACCCAGATGTGTATTAAAGTTGCCACCTTATGTTGTCCCGATAAATTATTATCTCTCGCAACTTGCATGTATCTCACATACCAATCCCCGTCTACGAGCATGGCTAAGCAATATATGACATAACGAATATTCCCGGGGTGATAAAAGGTCATAGGTTCCTACCACATAAACTACATAGTATAACCACATGTTCCCAATCCTACTAATGCAATATTTGAGGGTGAAACTAATGCATAGTAAAAACTGGGTATTGAAAATTATGATCAAAGTGTGAACTTGCCTTGCTGACGTTCGTTGAACTCTAAAGATTCGTAGTAGCAAGCTTCGCACTCTGGATGATCTAGCGTAAGCAAGCAATAACATACATAAGCATACAAGCAAAGATCCAAAAAGAAAACGAATAAAAGACTTCGAAAAAACTCCAAAAAGACAAAAAAACAAGTTTCTGTACAGAATATAATTTTCACAGCAACAAAAATAAATGGTTTTGGTTTTAACAGAAGGTACATGTCACAAGCTTCGATTTGCAAAAAGAATCACCCAAAACGGAGTTACGAAACTCAAGTTATGGCCTAACGAAGTTTGAATTCAGATCTGCTTGAATTGAAAATTTAAAATTTTCAAAAATATATTTCGTTAGGTTCTCTGGATAGAGGATATTTCTACGAAACCGTAGGAAAAAGAATCAACTAAACCGGATCTATAGACTAAAAGATATACTAGAAACAAGATTTGGTAAAGAATCTGAATTGGAAAATATACTGATAAAAGAGAAAAAAAATTGAACAGGGTGTTCACCGGACTTGTCGCCGGAGACGAGGAAGAAGGTGGCTCCGGTGTGTTTCGGCGAAGGACGCGTACGGGACGGTGTAGAGGACGATGTGGTGAACCTCTTGATCAAGTTTTGGTTGAAGATAGCTTCATGTACACACGGTGAGAGGTCGCCGGACTTCACGAACTCCGGCCAGCAATTGGCGAGGTTAGGGAGGGAGATAGCTTTTGCAAATAGGGGGCTTCGGACGAGGGGAACTGGGGCAACACTCTGGGCTTTTATAGAGGGTCAGGGGAAGGTCAGAATCCGAGAAGATTATGGTGTTTAATGGTGGCTGTTTCTCTGCCTCGTAATGGCCATTACAGGCGACTCCAAGGCGTACTAGGAAGGGGAAGGGGTAGAGGAAGGCGAGGGAAACCGAT
The DNA here is from genome assembly GCA_902687465.1 of Secale cereale. Lineage (NCBI taxonomy): Eukaryota > Viridiplantae > Streptophyta > Magnoliopsida > Poales > Poaceae > Secale > Secale cereale. The sequence continues at coordinate 530,274,160 of LR738715.1, forward strand.
TCAGAGCGGTTTTAGAGCGAGGGAGAGAAGGGGAGGGGGTGGGGCACGAGGTGGAGGTGGTACGTGGCCATGGCTGCTGTGTGTGTTGTGTACGTGCACGAGGAGGAAGACGAGGCATTAGCTCGTGGGCTGCTCGGCCAATGGGCCAAGTTGGGCTGCGTTTTTTTTTTGTTTTTTTTTACAAAGAGAAAAAAAAATAAAAATATTTTAATATAGGACATATATATATCAAAAAATTCAGAAAAATAAATCCTACAAGATGAACTATTTTTCAGAGGCTAAATAAAAACTTTATAAAAAAACATTTTTTTCTAGAAATCCAAATGAAACTCAAATTTGAATTCAAAACTTGCCGCATTGTTTTCTTATGTCTTTTTGGAGTGTCATGTTAGCTCCTCTCATACTTTTGAACAAGTATCTCGTCAGGGATTTTTGAAATAAATTTCAATTGCCAAGTAGAATTCAAAGTCAGATAAAATTCAAATGCCTCTGAAATTTCCAAATGACACTTAAATAAAAAAAAATGCATAGATGCTTAGCTAATAATTGTAAAACATTCCAAATTGAAAATTTGGGATGTTACAAACCTACCCCCCTTAAGATGAATCTCGCCCTCGAGATTCGGGTTGGCTAGCAAAAAGGTGTGGGTGATCCTGTCGAAGATCTTCTTCGCGTTCCCACGTGTCTTCTTCCTCTGTATGATGACTCCACTGAACCTTGCAAAACTTGATGACCTTGCTGCGGGTAACCCTGCTTGTTGCTTCGAGAATCTTGACGGGCTTCTCATCATAGGTCAGATCACTATCCAACTGTATGGCCTCCAGTGGCACTGTATCTCTCAAAGGAATATCAGCCATCTCTGCATGGCACTTCTTCAACTGGGAAACGTGAAACACATCATGAACTCCTGACAAGGCTTCGGGTAATTCCAACTTGTAGGCAACTTCACCCATGCGTTCCAAAATTTTGTATGGCCCCACAAATCATGGTGCTAGTTTGCCTTTAACTCCAAACCGTTTAACTCCTCGAAGTGGAGACACACGAAGATATGCTCTATCTCCGACTTCATAAGTTACTTCCTTGCGTTTAGTATCGGCATAACTCTTCTGTCTGGATTGGGCTATCTTAAGTCTGTCACGGATCAACTTGACTTTCTCCTCTGAATCTCTGATAAGGTCGGGACCAAATAATTTACGGTCTCCAACTCCATCCCACATTAATGGTGTCCTGCACCTCCTTCCGTACAAAGCTTTGAAAGGGGCCATCTTCAAACTAGCTTGATAGCTGTTGTTATATGAGAATTCTGCATATGGCAAATTATCATCCCAACTAGATCCATAATCTAGCGCACAAGCTCTCAACATGTCCTCCAGAATCTGATTGACTCTCTCGGTCTGCCCATCTGTCTGCGGATGAAAGGCTGTACTGAACTCTAGCCTGGTACCCAAAGTTTCGTGTAACTGATGCCAAAACTTTGAGGTAAATTGTGTTCCTCTATCTGATACAATGGTCCTCGGAACTCCATGCAGACATACGATCCTGGTCATGTATATCTTGGCCAATTTAGCACTTGTATATGTGGTTTTCACGGGGATGAAGTGAGCAACCTTGGTCAAGCGATCAACTACTACCCAAATAGAATCATAGCCTGATCGGGTCCTGGGTAATCCTATAATGAAGTCCATGCCAAGCTTGTCCCACTTCCAATCGGGTATTGGCAAGGGCTGAAGTAATCCTGCTGGTTTCTGGTGCTCTACCTTAACTCTTTGACATACGTCGCATACTGCTACATACTCGGCAATATCCTTCTTCATACCTGTCCACCAGAAACTTTCCTTCAAGTCCAAATACATCTTGGTGTTTCCTGGGTGTATCGAATAAGGCGGATCATGAGCCTCCTAAAGAATCAACTTCCTGATCTCTGTGTCATTTGGCACATAAATACGCTGCTCAAACCATAAGGTTCCGTGTTCATCCTCACGAAATCCTGCTGCCTTTCCTTGGTTCATCCTTTCCTTTATTTCTGCAATACCTTTGTCTAACTTCTGGGCTTCTCGAATCTTTCCCAACAAGGTGGATTGAATTTCCATTGCGGTAACAAAACCTCGTGGTACTATCTCCAATCGGAGATCTCTGAGATCATCAATTAACTCTTGAGGTAATCCTCCTGCTGTGAGGGTATTGACATAACTCTTGCGGCTCAATGCATCTGCCACAACATTGGCCTTTCCTGGGTGATAGTGCAATTTCATGTCATAATCTTTTATGAGCTCCAACCATCTTCTCTGCCTGAGGTTCAACTCCTTCTGCGTGAAGATGTATTTCAAACTCTTGTGATCCGTGTAAACATCACAATGATTTCCAATAAGAAAATGCCTCCAGGTCTTGAGCGCATGCACTACGGCTGCTAACTCCAAATCATGCGTGGCATAATTCCGCTCATGGGGTCGAAGGTGACGTGAGGCATATGAAACAACTCTTCCTTCTTGCATAAGAACACCTCCAAGTCCCTGACGAGAAGCGTCGCAATATACCTGAAAATCCTTGCGTATATTCGGAAGAATTAGTACTGGGGCTGTGACCAAACGTTTCTTCAACTCCTGAAAACTGGCCTCACATTCCTCGGTCCAATTAAATTTGTTGTCTTTCTTCAATAACTCTGTCATGGGCTTGGCGATCTTGGAGAAATTCTCAATAAACCTCCGATAATATCCTGCGAGTCCAAGGAAACTGCGAATCTCTCCGACTGAGGTGGGTGCCTTCCATTCGGTGACGGCTTCAACTTTCGAAGGATCCACTGCTATTCCTTCCCCTGATATAACATGTCCGAGAAATCCAACTTTCTTCAACCAGAATTCACACTTGCTGAACTTTGCATATAACTGATGTTCCCTGAGCTTCTCAAGAACCAAGCGCAAATGTTCCGTGTGTTCTTCTTGATTCTTTGAGTAAATCAATATATCATCAATGAATACCACAACAAACTTATCCAAGAACTCCATGAATACCTTATTCATCATACTCATAAAATTGGCAAGGGCATTAGTCAAACCAAAAGACATGACTGTATACTCATAAAGCCCATATCTCGTGGTAAAGGCTGTCTTGGGTATATCCTGTTCTCGAATCTTCAGCTGGTGATATCCAGATCGAAGATCGATTTTTGAGAAAACTTTTGCTCCTTGTAGCTGGTCAAACAAATCATTGATCATCGGCAGAGGGTACTTGTTCTTGATCGTCACCTCATTCAACGCACGGTAATCCACAACCATTCTCAAGGATCCATCCTTCTTCTCAACTAGAAGCACTGGGGCTCCCCAAGGTGATGAACTCGGTTGAATATAACCTTTCTCCAATAATTCCTTAATCTGCTTCTTAATTTCCTCCAGGTCATTTGCGGGCATCCGATACGGTCTCTTGGATATTGGTCCGGTGCCTGGTAACAATTCAATCAAAAACTCTATGTCCCGATCAGGTCGCATGCTGGGCAATTCCTCGGGGAATACATCGGGATAATCCTTCAGAACTGGTACTTCCTCCTGAACAACTCCCGAAAGCGAATTCACTTGAGTCCTCCTTTGCGTATGCCTCGACACATACTTGATCCGTTTCCCCTCTAGGGTAGTGACAGTGGGTTGTTTTTGTTGTTGTTGTTGTTCTGGTTCTGATTTTGGATGAGTAGCTGCATGAGGGCATTCTGGTTCTGGATCAATTGGGTAAGTTCCGGTCGGAGTTCCGGGTAACGTCTCGGAGGCATCAGTTAGGTTTAGAGTGGATGAGAAATTAGAATGGAATAAGGGCCTAATGAGAGAAATCACTACCCATATGCTTATGATAGCAATAAAACTTCAAATCAAGCAATTCACACAAATCACTCCACACAAGCAAAACCTACAGGTAAGGTCATATCCACAGGAGATATGATCTCTTCATACTACCGCAATCATTCTTTGGACTACATTTGGTTGTGGTGGTCTGAACTAAATCTTCTCAAATCAAAGTCAACTCTAGCTTCTTCTTCTTCTTCTTCTTCGTCAATGATGTCTTCATAGGTCTTGGTCTCATCGGCTAAGCAACTTGGTGATGGGGTTCAACAACTATTGAATTGAAGTAGAGAAGAGATAGAAATGAATAAAGAAGAGTACAGACCAACGGATATATAAGGAAGTGGTAAAATAGAGTTTTCTTCCTATGGTTTTCCATTTCCTAGTGGCCGCGTCCTACAGTCAGCGTGTGCTCTGATACCATCTTGTAGCGACCCGACCCAAATGGATCGAAGTCTCTGTGCTTAAGTGTCATCCCTGGATCGGTATGCTGACACACACAGTACTCGATGAATTATAATAGAGTTCAATCACACACTTTATTACATCGAGGTCCTCAAAAGAGTATTTATTACAATAATATGGCCAAAAGCCATCTGGATAAAATAACTGCGGAAGCATCAAAAGTAAAATGAGTCCATCAACTCCACGGCAAACTGAGTGCAGAACAACGACCTATCGCACCTTTACTCCTCGTCGGAAAACTCTACAACACGAGACGTTGCAGCCGTGTAGGTCAGCACATGGAATATGCTGGCAATGTCACACCATAGAAATAATAAAGAAAAGACTATCTCTATATGCAAATTTAGCTGGTGGAGGCTCTAAGTTTAATGTTTGCATAAAGCCAATTTTACCCTACAACAAAGGAATAAATTTTTATTTACTACTAAGTTAAAAAAATGCCATTATTGAGAAGGTTCCTCCAACTCAATCCCAAAATTCCCAAGTTATTAGTAACCCAATGATTTCATTAAATAAAGTGATGAGATCAACCAATAATTCACTTCCAGATACTCAAGTTGTCCATAACCGGGGACACGGCTAATCATGATTAGTTTGTACACTCTGCAGAGGTTTGCGCACTTTTCCCCACAAGACTCGACCACCTCCATGATCGGAAGATCGAGACATAGTCTTTCTAAAGTATTTCCTCCAAACCCTGGGTAGACCGGTACACCTACTTTCCCCTACATCAGCTAGTCTACCACGGAAAGAGGTCACACAACTTACTCAACTATGCCAGAGCCCATAATGGCTTGTGGCTGCACACGGAAGTTTCTAGGCATGAAATATCTTATGATCCCTTTGAGCCTGGGTGGCGGACCTAGGGTAATCACACGGGTACTCCGGGATTCCCTTTGGGCAAGCACTGGTTTCTCCAGGTGCCCCAAACAATCCACCCAGATGTGTATTAAAGTTGCCACCTTATGTTGTCCCGATAAATTATTATCTCTCGCAACTTGCATGTATCTCACATACCAATCCCCGTCTACGAGCATGGCTAAGCAATATATGACATAAAGAATATTCCCGGGGTGATAAAAGGTCATAGGTTCCTAGCACATAAACTACATAGTATAACCACATGTTCCCAATCCTACTAATGCAATATTTGAGGGTGAAACTAATGCATAGTAAAAACTGGGTATTGAAAATTATGATCAAAGTGTGAACTTGCCTTGCTGACGTTCGTTGAACTCTAAAGATTCGTAGTTGCAAGCTTCGCACTCCGGATGATCTAGCGTAAGCAAGCAATAACATACATAAGCATACAAGCAAAGATCCAAAAAGAAAACGAATAAAAGACTTCGAAAAAACTCCAAAAAGACAAAAAAACAAGTTTCTGTACAGAATATAATTTTCACAGCAACAAAAATAAATGGTTTTGGTTTTAATAGAAGGTACATGTCACAAGCTTCGATTTGCAAAAAGAATCACCCAAAACGGAGTTACGAAACTCAAGTTATGGCCTAACGAAGTTTGAATTCAGATCTGCTTGAATTGAAAATTTAAAATTTTCAAAAATATATTTCGTTAGGTTCTCTGGATAGAGGATATTTGTACGAAACCGTAGGAAAAAGAATCAACTAAATCGGATCTATAGACTAAAAGATATACTAGAAACAAGATTTGGTAAAGAATCTGAATTGGAAAATATACTGATAAAAGAGAAAAAAAATTGAACAGGGTGTTCACCGGACTTGTCGCCGGAGACGAGGAAGAAGGTGGCTCCGGTGTGTTTCGGCGAAGGACGCGTACGGGACGGTGTAGAGGACGATGTGGTGAACCTCTTGATCAAGTTTTGGTTGAAGATAGCTTCATGTACACACGGTGAGAGGTCGCCGGACTTCACGAACTCCGGCCAGCAATTGGCGAGGTTAGGGAGGGAGATAGCTTTTGCAAATAGGGGGCTTCGGACGAGGGGAACTGGGGCAACACTCTGGGCTTTTATAGAGGGTCAGGGGAAGGTCAGAATCCGAGAAGATTATGGTGTTTAATGGTGGCTGTTTCTCTACCTCGTAATGGCCATTACAGGCGACTCCAAGGCGTACTAGGAAGGGGAAGGGGTAGAGGAAGGCGAGGGAAACCGATTCAGAGCGGTTTTAGAGCGAGGGAGAGAAGGGGAGGGGATGGGGCACGAGGTGGAGGTGGTACGTGGCCATGGCTGCTGTGTGTGTTGTGTACGTGCACGAGGAGGAAGACGAGGCATTAGCTCGTGGGCTGCTCGGCCAATGGGCCAAGTTGGGCTGCGTTTTTTTTTGTTTTTTTTTACAAAGAGAAAAAATAAATAAAAATATTTTAATATAGGACATATATATATCAAAAAATTCAGAAAAATAAATCCTACAAGATGAACTATTTTTCAGAGGCTAAATAAAAACTTTATAAAAAAACATTTTTTCTAGAAATCCAAATGAAACTCAAATTTGAATTCAAAACTTGCGGCATTGTTTTCTTCTGACTTTTTGGAGTGTCATGTTAGCTCCTCTCATACTTTTGAACAAGTATCTCGTCAGGGATTTTTGAAATAAATTTCAATTGCCAAGTAGAATTCAAAGTCAGATAAAATTCAAATGCCTCTGAAATTTCCAAATGACACTTAAATAAAAAAAATGCATAGATGCTTAGCTAATAATTGTAAAACATTCCAAATTGAAAATTTGGGATGTTACATTGCATGATCAAGGATAGTTGTTTCTTTCCATTCGCATTATCCGCATGTTTGGCGTCCTCACCGCCACTAAGGTCATGAGCCCTTGTGAGCCCACTCGCGACCGCCCCATGATTAAGGACTAGCACGGCATCTGTGCTCGGGTCCGTCCCTGCAGCATCGCTAAACCCAAGCTCTGAGCTTTGTCTCGCGAGCCATTTCCGTGACGTCACCTCCCGTGGTCCTTGGTGCCTTGTTCTCGCATGGGCTAATCGTGGATGGGTAAGTAGGGGCCCGTTGCAGGTGCCTCACTTACGTGGGAACCGCGCGCCGGTTGTTTTTCTTTTGGATCGTTGCATGAGAAGACTGGGGCACGACCTCTGTGCTCGGGTCCGTCCCTGCAGCGTCGACAAATCTAGCGGCTGAGCTCTATCTCGCGAACCATTCCGTGATGTCACCTCCTGGGGTCGCTGGTGATGCGGCCTTCTCATGCGATACCCTCTAGAGATGCACTCGGCGTAGGTCGACACAACACCTCTCGTTTCACATTTTGCAGAAGAAGACTCAGGCGCAACCAGCCTCAGGGTAGGGTCTCGTGGGTGATGCGTAAGCTCACGAGAACTTCCTCAAAGTCATTCAGCTCGTCCTTAGGAGGTCCCATATACACCTTGGCTGTCCTACCGTGCAAGCCACATGTTAGGACGGGGCTGTACACGCCTCGGAGTCTCTCCCAATGGGAGGATCCCTCCCACGGTCCAGTGGAAGTACCATGCTCCGCGCTGGCACATCCAACCGAGGAGCGGTTATGCCCACGAACCAGTGGAAGCTCCAAGCTCCGCGCTGGCCGCTATGACCGAGGCGCGGTTATGCCCACACTCCGCGCAAGTGTGGTACCTCTATGCTCCGCGCTAGTTATAAACAACTGAGGGCGCCCCCAGTGGTCGCGCCAACCTCAGGGAGCTTTTCAGCTCACGACGCTCATAGCTTCTCCTTGTATGGGTGTCGAGAGGGGGGCTAGGCACAGGGGCTATGCTCAGGTCACGCCTGGCAGACGCCACCCTACCAGGTGCCTAGACACCTGGCCTTCTTGTGCCCCCATCCCAGGCGAAGGCTCGTGAGCAAGGTATGGTGCTCGTTCTCCTTCATGAGAGCCGTTTGTACGTCAAAGGGGACCCCTGGGCATCGCGACCCAGGGGCCTAACTAGCCACGTAGCCCCTCATCCCTTGAGTCTAGTTATGACGATAACCTCGGTCACCCGGAAGGCTCAATGGCGATCGAGGTATGCGCGGGGTTAGGCCCTGCCGACGCAGAACGCAAACGGGATCGCTTGAACGTCAATGGGGACCCTTGGGCATCGCGACCCAGGGGCCTCACTAGCCACGTAGCCCCTCATCCCTTGAGTCTAGTTATCGCGATAACCCCGGTCACCCGGAGGGCTCAATGGCGATTGAGGTATGCGCGGGGTTGGGCCCTGCCGACGCAGAGCACCTAAGCAAACATGAAAGGAAGCAAGCACGGAAATCATCTAGCTATTACAATAATACCAAGTTTTTCAAATTCAAACAAAGTTCTCATGCCTCCCCGAGGCACTCGCACTTCTCTCTCTGGACAAGAACAGATCAGGCATCACCAAGCGCATCATCACCAGTCTCCACCTCTTCGGCTGCGGTAGTAGTGGCCTAGAGGAATGCCTCCACCAGCTCTGTGACCTTCGCCCCCAGGGCCTCGGTAGCCGTCCCCTCCATGACCATGGTCACGGGCTCGGACAGCAAGGCCAGGTCAAGGGTGGGGTCACGAAGACTTAGGTGGCTGCACACCTGCGTCAGAACCAAGGTAAGGAGCACGCGGCTCTCAACGTCGGCTAACTGGCCAATTGCGGCCGCGACCTCGCAGGGACTTCACAAGCGCGGCGAGGAACCCGGCGGGGCCTTCCTTCGGGGCGGCCAGCGGTTCCTTGAACCCTTCCCCGTAGGCGGCCTACAGCGCCTTGCGGGCCTCAAGGTCAAAGGCGGCGAGGGCCTCGGGACTCACTGCTGCTGAGGCCGCAAGGGCATCCTTCTTGTCGCGAGTGGCTTGGGTCACCTTGGCCTGCTCGACCCCAACCTTTAGCTTCTCGAGGGCCGCGCGGTCAGCAAGCTGCTCTTGTTGCAGCCGGGACGTCTCAGCCTTTTGCGCCTCGAGCTCCTTCTCCAACCTCTTGAGCTCCAGTGCGCGCCCAGTGCCTTCCTCGCGAAGGGCCTCCAGCTTGCTCTCCACTTTGAGGCAGCGCTTCTCGAAGGACGCAGCGTCGGCTCGCATAGTGTCGCGAGCCCGCGCGGCTGCTACAGCTTCCTCTTGACCCTTGGCAGCAATCGCCGAGGCCTGGTCCCAAGAGGTCCGCGCAGACTCGTCTGCCAGGAGCCACCCGCGGACCAGCCCCAGGCACCCTTCCATCAGGCCGCCCTCACCACCTTACAGTTTCACGCGAAGCCGACCCAGTGCGGCGGAGGCAGCCTCCAAGGTCTCAGGGCCAGGCTGCGCCGGCTGGCGCACGGGTACCAACAAGACCAACTACTCGACCATGGGCTCGGGGGCTCCAGCCCCCCTCGCCAGAGCATCCGAAGCAGGAGCCACTACGACCTCGCAAGAAGCAAGGACGCCCTCAAGCGACGTCGCCACTGCTTGCTCAGTGGCATGATCGACCGAGACGCCCAGCGTCGCGGCATCCTTCCCTATGGTCACATCAGCAGCGGGAGGGGTAGGGCATCACGATGTGACCTCCCCCTTCGCCTTCTTCATCACACCACCCAGGCTGCTGCGTCAGGAAGAGCACATCAGGGACACAACAACTAAGGATAGTGAGAAACTGCACACTTACTCGTTGGAGGCGAGGCGCGCCCTTCTCTTCGCCAACAGGTCAGCCACAGCCGCTGGTGCTATGGGCGTGTCGGTAGTCCGAATCTTGGCAAGGCGTGAGGCCACAGTCCTGGGCGCTGCCGTGGCCCCCAGATTCGCTGGCACGGTACTCCTCGGCGGGGTCGTCACATTGCTTCCCCCGGATGCAGCGCGTCCGGATCGACGTGGAGTGACCGCCTGGGACCGTCCGGCGGCACCTGCGCCTGACATCATTACTCCAGCGAACGCCTCGGAAGAGTCCCCCTTGTCGTCCAGGGTCTCCTCTGAGCCACCCTCGTTGCTCTCGCCACCAGAAGACACATCAACCGTGGGCGGAGCGCCCACGCGCGCACCAAAACCCGACCCAGCCTTCAACAGCTCTGCCTTGTCAGGATGGCTATACAGCGGCAGATGGGTCCCGGGGAGGTCCTCCAGAACCATCCCAAGGAGGGTGGCCGAGGTGAACTCCAGATCGTCCTCTGCCAGCGCCCCTCAGTGCAGCCGGAGCCTGTCGTCGTCGCCCATCAGCTCCCACATGGGGCGTGAGTGTGCCTGCAGCGGCGCCAGACGTTGCCTCAAGAACTCCTTCACGATCTGGCCCCCTTCGAGCCTCGAGCTCAGGTCGGCCTCAATCCTTGCTAGGACAGGCCTGGCAAGGGGGTCGGAGAGCTTCGCGTAGCTCCAGCCAGCGCGTTTCACCGGACGGGCGGTAGGCAGCGCCAGCAGAGGGTGGACGCGTTGGGCATCCAGATAGACCCATCTCTTCCGGTGGGAGTATATGTTCTTCCCATCCGTCATCAGCCGACAGCCCTGGCGCTGGAAGATGAAGGAGACGCAGCCCGAGCACGGGCCATCGTCGTACCGGCGCATGGAGAAGAAATGGCGGAAGAGGGCAATAGTCGGCCTCACCCCCACGAGCGCCTCACAGTAAAAGGCGACGAGCGACAACACGAAGATGGAGCGAGGCTGGATATGGAGAGGATGCACCTGGTAATGTTCCGGCATGGCGTAGAAGAACTCTGAGAAGGGTGGCATGAGCCCCACGGAGATGCTGTGGAGAAAAAAGGGGTAGCAGGACTTCGGCAGGATCCGCGTCGTGGTGGATCCGGCCCAGATCCCAGTCGGGCCATGCTCGTTGTGAACGTTTGACAAGAAAGGTTGGACCTCTGAGTAGTCCTCCTCCTTGGTGATGGAGGACTCCTCGAGCGCCACCTCAAGGGAAGAAGCAGATCCAGACGCCGGCGCAGCACCCTTGTTCCTCTTCGCCATTGCTGAAGGAGCCGAAGGACGTAAGCGACTTAGGAAGGCAGGAGGCGTAGGAGGGGGAAATCTGAGAAGGAAGGAAGGGAAGCGATAAATCCCCCAGCGGAGGCGGCCCCTTTTGTCAAGACACACGGTTGCCAATATGGCGTGGGGAGTGGAGTCACCCGCGTCCCATCCAACCGTCATGCGCCAGCCTGGCCCGAAGCCTTTTTGGGGCCCGCGACGCTTCGTCCTCAGCTAAGGCTTCGCCCCGAAGCTAACTCCGCGCGCGCCTTGGGCCCGGGGGCTACTATCGGCGTCCTGGGAACCAGGGTACCTAGACTTGCCTGTCTACGGACCGCGACGCGCTCCTGCTACGGCCTGGTATGACCCAGCTGATCGGCCAGCTGTCCAAGACCCTCGCAAGGAGAACAACGTCAAGACTCCATCAGGTGCGGCCTCGGCAAGGTGCTCTGGAGGGGCGGAGAATCCAAGGCCAAGTCTACCTCAGGAGGAGGCAGAGATGTCAGCAGTGAAGCACCGCGCCAGCGGATGCCAGTGCCTGCCAACTACGCGGTTGCCGTTTTGGTGCAAGGGGGACAGCGCAGCCGCAGGTTCCCGAGGAGCGAGACAAAGGTTTCCCCTTTGGTGCAACAAGACCGAAGACCACAAGGACGACAAGGAGGATGTCACCGTCGAGCCCGCCACCGCCTCACCGCCCGATCCTTTTGCAGGCGAGGACCGCTTTTGTCAAGACAGGAACGTCCTTGTGTTCCCTCTCAAAAATGGTCGTTGTGGGATCCCTTCCCGCCTAAATATTTCGGGGGAAGAGGACCTTGGCCGCCTATATAAGTAGCTAGGACCCCCACTATGGAGGGACAAGTCGAGCCAAGCCCAGCCAAGTAGAACAGATCCATAAACTCTACCACCACGCAAAGGAGCAAGAACACTTGCCTCCTAACTCTCCTGGGCTCACCTCCTGAGCTCAGGAACCACTGTACTAGTTCATACTCCAGCCCTCCTGAGGCCAATCCAACAAAGCAGGAAGTAGGGTTTTACACCACACCGTGGCCCGAACCTGGGTAAACTCTTGCGTGCTGTTGGGGAACGTCGCATGGGAAACAAAAATTTTCCTACGTTCACCAAGATCAATCTAGGAGATGCATCTACGAGAGGAGAGTTGGATCCACATACCCTTGTAGATCGCTAAGCGGAAGCGTTCAAGAACGCGGTTGATGGAGTCGTACTCGCCGCGATTCAGATCGCCGAAGATCCTAGCACCGAACGGACGGTGCCTCCGCGTTCTTCACACGTGCAGCCCGGTGACGTCTCCCACGCCTTGATCCAGCAAGGAGAGAGGGAGAGGTTGGGAAGACTCCATCCAACAGCAGCAGGACGGCGTGGTGGTGGTGGAGGAGCGCGGGACTCCAGCAGGGCTTCGCCAAGCGCTGCAAGAGACGAGGAGGGAGAGGGGTAGGGCTGCGCCAAGAGGGAGACGTTCTCGTGTGTCTAGCAGCCCTAAAACCTCACATATATATAGGGGGAAGGGAGGGCTGCGCCCCCCTTTAGGGTTTCCCACCCCTAGGGTGCGGCCAGCCCTAGATCCCATCTAGGGGGGCGGCCAAGGGGGAGAGAGGGGGAGGCGCACCACTATTGGGCCCTAGGGCCCAACTGCCCTAGGGTTTGCCCCCCTCCCCTCTTGGAGGCGCCCTGGGACTTGGTGGGGGGGCGCACCAGCCCCCTTGGGGCTGGTCCCCTCCCACACTTAGCCCACGTAGCCTTCTGGGGCTGGTGGCCCCACCTGGTGGACCCCCGGGACCCTCCCGGTGGTCCCGGTACATTACCGATATTGCCCGAAACTTTTCCGGTGACCAAAACAGGACTTCCCATATATGAATCTTTACCTCCGGACCATTCCGGAACTCCTCGTGACGTCCGGGATCTCATCCGGGACTCCGAACAACATTCGGTAACCGCGTACATACTTTCCCTATAACCCTAGCGTCATCGAACCTTAAGTGTGTAGACCCTACGGGCTCGGGAACCATGTAGACATGACCGAGACAACTCTCCGGCCAATAACCAACAGCGGGATCTGGATAACCATGTTGGCTCCCACATGTTCCACGATGATCTCATCGGATGAACCACGATGTCAAGGATTCAATCAATCCCGTATACGATTCCCTTTGTCTATCGGTATAGCACTTGCCCGAGATTCGATCGTCGGTATACCGATACCTTGCTCAATCTCGTTACCGGCAAGTCTCTTTACTCGTTCCGTAACACATCATCCCGTGATCAACTCCTTGATCACATATTGTGCACATTATGATGATGTCCTACCGAGTGGGCCCAGAGATACCTCTCCGTCATACGGAGTGACAAATCCCAGTCTCGATTCGTGCCAACCCAACAGACACTTTCGGAGATACCTGTTGTGCACCTTTATAGCCACCCAGTTACGTTGTGACGTTTGGTACACCCAAAGCATTCCTACGGTATCTGGGAGTTGCACAATCTCATGGTCTAAGGAAATAATACTTGACATATAGAAAAGCTTTAGCATACGAACTACACGATCTGTGCTAGGCTTAGGATTGGGTCTTGTCCATCACATCATTCTCCTAATGATGTGATCCCGTTATCAACGACATCCAATGTCTATGGTTAGGAAACCGTAACCATCTATTGATCAACGAGCTAGTCGTCTAGAGGCTCACTAGGGACATGGTGTTTGTCTATGTATCCATACATGTATCTGAGTTTCCTATCAATACAATTCTAGCATGGATAATAAACGATTATCGTGAACAAGGAAATATAATAATAACCAATTTATTATTGCCTCTAGGGCATATTTCCAACAGTCTCCCACTTGCACTAGAGTCAATAATCTAGTTCACATCGCCATGTGATTAACACTCACAGGTCACATCGCCATGTGACCAACATCCAAGAGTTCACTAGAGTCAGTAATCTAGTTCACATCAATATGTGATTAACACTCAATGAGTTCTGTGTTTGATCATGTTATGCTTGTGAGAGAGGTTGTAGTCAACGGGTCTGCAACATTCAGATCCCTATGTACTTCGCAAAACTTTATGTCATATCGTAGATGCTGCTACCACGTTCCACTTGGAGCTATTCCAAACTGTTGCTCCATTATACGTATCCGGTATCTCCACTTAGAGTTATCCGGATAGGTGTTAAGCTTGCATCGACGTAACTCTTTACGTCGAACTCTTTATCACCTCCATAACCGAGAAACATTTCCTTACTCCTCTAAGGATAATTTTGACCACTATCTAGTAATCCACTCCTGGATCACCTTTGTACCCTCTTGCCAGACATGTGGCAAGGCACACATCAGGTGCGGTACTTAGCATGGCGTACCGTACAGAGCCTATGACAAAAGCATAGGGGACGACCTTCGTCCTTCCTCTTCCTTCTGCCGTGGTCAAGTTTTGTGTCTTACTCAACTTCACACCTTACAAATCAGGCAAGAACTCCTTCTTTGACTGACCTATTTTGAACTCCTTCAAAATCATGTCAAAGGTGTGTATTTCTTTTGAAAGTATCATCAGGCGTCTTGATCTATCTCTATAGATCTTGATGCCCAATTATGTAAGCAACTTTATCCAGGTCTTCCTTTGAAAAAAAACCTTTCAAACAACCCTTTACTCTTTCCAGAAATTCTACATCATTTCGGATCAACCATATGTCATTCACATATACTTATCAGAAATGTTGTAGTGCTCCCACTCACTTTATTGTAAATACAAGTTTCTAACAAACTTTGTATACCCAAAAACTTTGATCACTCCATCAAAGCATATATTCCGACTCCGAGATGCTTGCTCTAGTCCATAGAAGGATCGCTGGAGCTAGCATATCTTTTAGCATCCTTAGGATCGACAAAACCTTTCCGATTGTATCATATACAACCTTTCCTTACGAAAACTGGTAAGGAAACTTGTTTTGTCATCCATCTGCCAGATTTCATAAATGCAGCTAATGCTAACATGATTCCGACGGACTTAAGCATCGCCACGGGTGAGAAAATCTCATCATAGTCAACTCCTTGAACTTGTGGAAAACTCTTCGCCACAAGTCGAGCTTCATAGACGGTGACATTACCGTCCACGTCCGTCTTAGTCTTAAAGATCCATTTGTCTCAATGGCTTGCCGATCATAGGGCAAGTCCACCAAAGTCCATACTTTGTTTTGATACATGGATCCTATCTCGGATTTATCGGCTTCTAACCATTTGTCGGAATATGGGCCCACCATCGCTTCTCCATAGTTCGTAGGTTCATCGTTGTCCAACAACATGACCTCTAAGACAGGATCACCGTACCACTCAGGAGGAGTACATATCCTTGTCGACCTACGAGGTTCGATAGCAACTTGATCTAGAGCTTCATGATCACTATCATTAGTATCCTCTTCAACTGTCGTAGGTTCCACAGAAACATCTTTCTGTGTTGCACTACTCTCCGGTTGAAGTGAGGGTTCGACAACCTCATCAAGTTCTGTCTTCCTCCCACTCAATTCTTTCGAGAGAAACTCCTTCTCGAGAAAGGACCCATTCTTAGCGACAAACATTTTTGTCCTTGGATCTGAGATAGAAGGTATACCCAACCGTTACCAGTGGGTATTCCATGAAGATGTATTTGTCCGCTTTGGGTTCGAGCTTTTCCTGGCTGAAGCCATAAGCATCGCAGCCCCAAACATTTAAGAAAACGACAACTTTGGTTTCTTGCCAAACCACACGACGTCGTCTCAATGGACTTAGACGGTGCCCTATATAAAGTGAATGCAGCTGTCTCTAATGCATAACCTCAAAATAATAGCGGTAGATCGGTAAGACACACCATAGATCGCACCATATCTCATAAGGTTCGATTACGATGTCCGGACACACCATTACGCTGTGGTGTTCCAGGGGACTTCAACTGCGAAACAATTCCACAATGTCTTAAGTGATTGCCAAACTCATAATTCAGATAATATCCCCTTGATCAGATCGTAGGAACATGATCTTCTTGTTATGATGATTCTTAATCTTCACTCTGAAAATTTGTGAACCTTTCAAACGTTTCAGACTTTTGCTTCATTAAGTAGATATACCATATATACTCAAATCGTCAGTGAAGATGAGAAAATAACGATATCCACCACACGCCTTAATTCTCATTGGATCACATACATCAGCATGTATGATTTCCAATAAGTCACTTACCCGTTTCATTGTACCTGAAAACGAGATCTCAGTCATCCTGCCCATGAGGCATGGCTCGCATGTGTCAAGCGATTCAAAATCAAGTGACTCCAAACGTCCATCAGCATGGAGTTTCTTCATGCATTTTATGCCAAAATGACCTAAGCGGCAGTGCCACAAGAAAGTGGTACTATCATTATTAACTCTACATCTTTTGGCATTAATATTATCATTATGTGTATTACCATGATCGAGATTCAACGAACCATTGGGTGCATGACCATAAAGGTATTATTCATGTAAACAGAATAACCATTATTCTCTAACTTAAATGAATAACCGTATTGCGATGAACATGATCTAATCATTTTCATGCTCAACGTAGACACCTGATAACATTTATCTAGGTTCAACACTAATCTCGAAAATAGAGGAAGTGTGCGATGGTGATCTCATCAACCTTGGAAACACTTCCAACACACATCGTCACCTCGCCCTTAGCTAGTCTCCGTTCAGTCCGTAGCTTTTGCTTCAAGTCACTAATAATAGCAACTGAACCGGTATCCAATACCCAGGTGCTACAAGGAGTACTACTAAGGTACACATCAATAACACGTATATCAAATATACTTTGTTGAAGTTGCCAGCTATCATATCTACCATGTATTTGGGGTGGTTCCGCTACCATGTAACCTTTCCCCTTACAATAGAAGCACTTAGTCTCGAGGTTTGGGTTTAACCATGGGTTCCTACATCAGAGCGACAACAGGTTTGTCATTCATGAAGTTTCCCTTCTAGCCCTTACCCCTTTTGAAACCAGTGGTCTTGTTAAACCATCAACACTTGATGCTCCTTCTTGATTTCTACTTTTGCGGTACTAAGAACCGCTAACAGCACCGGGATCATCACCATCCTTTGCATGTCATAGTTCATCACGAAGTTCTAGCAGCTTGGTGATAGTGTCTAGAGAATTCCGTCAACCATTATCTCACCTGGAAGATTTAACTCCCACTTGGTTCAAGTGATTTTAGCACCCAGACATTCTGAGCACACGCTCACTAGTTGAGCTATTCTCCTCCATCTTTTTGGCAAAAGAACTTGTCAGAGGTCTCATACCTCTCAACACGGGCATGAGCCTGAAATCCCAATTTCAGCTCTTAGAACATCTCATATGTTCTATGGCGTTCAAAACGTCATTGGAATCCCGATTCTAAGCCGTAAAGTATGGTGCACTAAACTATCAAGTAGTCATCAGGACGTCTCTGTCAGGTGTTCACAACATCCACAGACAACGTTGTAGGGGTTTGCACATCGAGCGGTGCATCAAAGACGTAAGCTTTCTTTGCAGCAGTGAGGACACTCCTCGGACTACGGACCCAGTCCGCATCCTTGCTTACAATATCTTTCAACTTAGTCTTTCTCTAGGATCGTATTAAACAGGGAGCTACAACGCAGTTATTGGTCTACAACATAATTTGCAAAGGCAACTTAGACTATTGTTCATGATAAGTGAGTTTAACTAATCAAATTACTTATAACTCCCACTCAAATTGACATCCCTCTGGTCATCCGAGCGTGACATGATCCAAATCCACCAACCCAAGTCCGATCATCACGTGAGATGAGGTGGTGTCAATGGTGAACATCTTCATGTTGATCATATCTACTATATGACTCATGCTCGACCTTTCGGTCTTCCGTGTTCCGAGGCCATGTCTGTACATGCTAGGCTCGTCAAGTCTAACCCGAGTGTTCTGCATGTGCAAAACTGGCTTGCACCCGTTGTATGCGAACGTAGAGTCTATCACACCCGATCATCACGTGGTGCTTCGAAACGACGAACCTTCGCAACGGCGCACACTCGGGGGGAACACAATTTCATCTTGAAATTTTAGTGAGGGATCATCTTATAATGCTACCGTTGTCCTAAGCAAAATAAGATGCATAAAAGGATTAACATCACATGCAAATTATAAGTGACATGATATGGCCATCAACTCGTGCTTTTGATCTCCATCTCCAAAGCACCGGCATGATCTCCATCGTCACCGGCGTAACACCATGATCCCCATCATCATGATCTCCATCATCGTGTCGCCATCGGGGTCGTCGCGCGCCCACCATGCTCTTACTACTATTGCTACCGTTTAGCGATAAAGTAAAGCATTACATAGCGCTTAATGATTGACACGCAGGTCATACAAAATTAAAGACAACCCTATGGCTCCTGCCGGTTGCCGTATACATCGACATGCAAGTCGATATTAACTATTACAACATGATCATCTCATACATCAAATATATCTCATCATGTCATTGGCCATATCACATCACATACATACCCTGCAAAAGCAAGTTAGACGTCCTCTAATTTGTTGTTGCATGTTTTACGTGGCTGCTATGGGTATCTAGCAAGAACGCTTCTTACCTACGCAAAGCCACAACGGTGATATTTAAGTTGCTATTTAACCTTCTACAAGGACCGCCTTTGTCTATTCCGATTCAACTAAGATAGGAGAGACAGACACCCGCCAGCCATCTTATGCAACAAAAGTCGCATGTCTGTCGATGGAACCGGTCTCATGTACGTGGACATGTAAAGTTGGTCCGGGCCGCTTCATCCCATAATACCGCTGAATCAAGAAAGACCAAGGAGGGAAGCAATCTAAACATCAACGCCCACAAACCCCTTTGTGTTCTACTCGTGAAAGCATCTACGCAAGAACCTAGCTCTAATACCACTGTTGGGGAACGCCGCATGGGAAACAAAAATTTTCCTACGTTCACCAAGATCAATCTAGGAGATGCAACTACGAGAGGAGAGTTGGATCCACATACCCTTGTAGATCGCTAAGCGGAAGCGTTCAAGAACGCGGTTGATGGAGTCGTACTCGCCGTGATTCAGATCGCCGAAGATCCTAGCACCGAACGGACGGTGCCTCCGCGTTCTTCACACGTGCAGCCCGGTGACGTCTCCCACGCCTTGATCCAGCAAGGAGAGAGGGAGAGGTTGGGAAGACTCCATCCAACAGCAGCACGACGGCGTGGTGGTGGTGGAGGAGCGCGGGACTCCAGCAGGGCTTCGCCAAGCGCTGCAAGAGACGAGGAGGGAGAGGGGTAGGGCTGCGCCAAGAGGGAGACGTTCTCGTGTGTCTAGCAGCCCTAAAACCTCACATATATAAAGGGGGAAGGGAGGGCTGCGCCCCCCTTTAGGGTTTCCCACCCCTAGGGTGCGGCCAGCCCTAGATCCCATCTAGGGGGGGCGGCCAAGGGGGAGAGAGGGGGAGGCGCACCACTATTGGGCCCTAGGGCCCAACTGCCCTAGGGTTTGCCCCCCTCCCCTCTTGGAGGCGCCCTGGGACTTGGTGGGGGGGCGCACCAGCCCCCTTGGGGCTGGTCCCCTCCCACACTTAGCCCACGTAGCCTTCTGGGGCTGGTGGCCCCACCTGGTGGACCCCCGGGACCCTCCCGGTGGTCCCGGTACATTACCGATATCGCCCGAAACTTTTCCGGTGACCAAAACAGGACTTCCCATATATGAATCTTTACCTCCGGACCATTCCGGAACTCCTCGTGACGTCCGGGATCTCATCCGGGACTCCGAACAACATTCGGTAACCGCGTACATACTTTCCCTATAACCCTAGCGTCATCGAACCTTAAGTGTGTAGACCCTACAGGCTCGGGAACCATGTAGACATGACCGAGACAATTCTCCGGCCAATAACCAACAGCGGGATCTGGATACCCATGTTGGCTCCCACATGTTCCACGATGATCTCATCGGATGAACCACGATGTCAAGGATTCAATCAATCCCGTATACGATTCCCTTTGTCTATCGGTATAGCACTTGCCCGAGATTCGATCGTCGGTATACCGATACCTTGCTCAATCTCGTTACCGGCAAGTCTCTTTACTCGTTCCGTAACACATCATCCCGTGATCAACTCCTTGATCACATATTGTGCACATTATGATGATGTCCTACCGAGTGGGCCCAGAGATACCTCTCCGTCATACGGAGTGACAAATCCCAGTCTCGATTCGTGCCAACCCAACAGACACTTTCGGAGATACCTGTTGTGCACCTTTATAGCCACCCAGTTACGTTGTGACGTTTGGTACACCCAAAGCATTCCTACGGTATCTGGGAGTTGCACAATCTCATGGTCTAAGGAAATAATACTTGACATATAGAAAAGCTTTAGCATACGAACTACACGATCTGTGCTAGGCTTAGGATTGGGTCTTGTCCATCACATCATTCTCCTAATGATGTGATCCCGTTATCAACGACATCCAATGTCTATGGTTAGGAAACCGTAACCATCTATTGATCAACGAGCTAGTCGTCTAGAGGCTCACTAGGGACATGGTGTTTGTCTATGTATCCATACATGTATCTGAGTTTCCTATCAATACAATTCTAGCATGGATAATAAACGATTATCGTGAACAAGGAAATATAATAATAACCAATTTATTATTGCCTCTAGGGCATATTTCCAACACGTGCTTCATCTGTTGTTTGCTTGAATTTCTTCACCAAGATGAGCGCGAGACGCTAGGTAGGCTTGAGTGGGAGAGATCTTCATTCACGCCCCTGTGTTCGAACTTCTTGGGTTTTGCGAAGTCCTACTTGTGTCGAGGAGGCCAAGAAAATCGTTTGCCCTTTTGATTTGCTGCACATTAGATACCACGCATGCATCAACGATTGCATAATTTATCGGGGGGGGGGGGGAGCACGCGGAAAAAACCAGCTGTCCGGTGTGCAATGCTTCTCAATACAAGAAGGCAGGAAAGAAAGCTCCTCAGAAAGTTGTATGGTACTTTCCGGTCACTCCCCGTCTGTAGCGGTATTTCGTAGATCCTAAGGAAGCAAAGCTCATGCGCTGGCACGCGGAGAGGAAGAAGCCCGACGATGGAGATGATCAGAGGCTGAGACACCTCGTGGATGGTAGCCAATGGAGAGCATTCAACGCCGTATATGGATTTCCTACAGAAGATCCAAGGAACATCGTGCTTGGTGCGACTACCGATGGCATGAATCCGTTTGGAAACCAGAACACCAACCACAACATATGGCATGTGTTTGTATGGATGAACAACCTTCCCCCATGGAAGTGCATGAAGACCAAGTGCATACACATGGGCATGCTGATTCAAGGGCCAAAACAACTGGGAAATGGTATTAACATGTATATGGGGCTTCTGCAAGAGGATCTAGACACATTATGGAAAACACCAGCATGGACATGGGACGCCAGCAAAGGAGAATATTTCCATATGAGAGATGACGATGGTGCACGACTATCTCAATTATGGGTACACCTCAGGCCAGGTGTGCCACAGATAATGCGGATGCACGAGGTGCATGGATGATACAATGTCTCAGCATCTTACGTCAACGAAAGATGGCGGGTCTGGGAAAATCGTGTACATGGGGCATCGTAGATGGCTCGAGAAGGAGAAAGCGTGGAGATCTATTCAATGGGTTGGTTGAGCTTCGAGGACCTCCACGTAAGAGTATCAGCGCCAGAATCGACGAGCTATTGAGAAACTGGGAACAATGCCCCGTGTCGGGAAAGATCAAAAAGGCGTTAGAGCCGCTGCCGAAAGGTATGGAAAACGAGGTCTGTTTTCTGGGACTTGGAGTACTGGCTCAATCACGACACGCCTCTTTGCCTTGATCAAATGCATATCACGAAGAATGTCCTCAAGAGCTTGCTTGGCACACTGATGAACATGCCGGAGAAGACCAAGGATGGGCCGAAGGCAAGGAAAGACTTGGAAGATTTGAAGATCAGGAAAGATCTCCACCATAAAAAGTCGATGGAGGAGACGAAGACGGAGACGGAGGAGGGGAAAGGGGCAGAAAAGTCAACAAGAAGGAGGAGAATTATTGCCCCCCTTCTTGCTTCACCTTAAGTGCGAAGGAGATTAATCAATTCATCAAGTGCCTTATGGGAATCAAAGTCAGTTCCGGTTACTGTGGGAAGATAAGCAGATTTCTAGACACCGAGAAGAAAAGGTTCAGCGGGATGAAGTCTCATGACTGTCACATGATGATGACGCAGATACTCTCGGTTGCCATTAGAGGGATAATGGACAAGCACGTCCGTGTGACGCTTACTGGTCTCTGCAACTTCGTCGACGTTATATCTCGAAAGTCCATAAGTGTGAAGCGGCTCCGAAGGCTACAGGAAGAGATCGTTGTCATACTATGTGAGCTTGAGATGTACTTCCCGCCCGCGTTCTTTGACGTCATGGTGCATGAGACGCTTACTGGTCTCTACAACTTCTTCGATGTTATATCACGAATGTCCATAAGTGTGAAGCAGCTCCGAAGGCTATAGGAAGAGATCGTTGTCATTACATGTCTATACCCGACGGGAAGAGCACTCTCGTGAACGTTAACGATATCACCAAAATTGAGCCATGGGTACATGCTAAGCACATGACACAATGCTTCTTCATAACCGACCCGGCCAATCCCAGCCATGTTGTCGTGAGGAGATCCAAAAGGAGCATCGTTGGAATGGATGGAGTAGCCAACGACAAAGACTACGACCAATACGACAACCCGATGAGGGAAGATGACGATGACGATGAAGCATATGTGAAAATAAGAATCAATACTACATTACCTAAGAAAGATCGTAATCCATGGCTCCGGAAAAGTCATAGGGAGGGGCTCAATTACTCGGCAACGAACAAGAAAGGGAAGAAGCTCAATGTGAAACGTCGTTCACGCAACTGATTAGAAACCTACATTTATATATATATATATATATATATATATATATATATATATATATGTATCTATTTTGTGTGCGCACTTAAGTAACCGTTATCGGTAAACTGATATGTTACCACATGCACAGGTTCCGGTGATATTCGCGTAGTGGGGAGAAGAGGGAGACGCCGTCGTCGGGAAAAAAGGAGACGAAAACCAAATGTGCTTGGCATCGGACAAATTGTGGTCACGAAGATGCACCCTAAAAAGTTAGAGCCAACGGCGACGGAGGAAACGCGCTCGTGCTCGGGCAATCAACTAGGATGCATCCTCAAGGAAACCGCCAACATCAATGATGTTCTGTTGAAGAAGATACCACATATGGAGCACATTCTCCTAAAGAAGTTGCACAATAGGTTCATGTTCCCCAGCTGGAGTGAAGGCCAGTATAAGATCCGTGGGACGATCCTACCATGACAAAGATAAACAACAAGTCGATGGTGACGTTCACCAACGTTTGTCCTCCTAGAAAGTTTGGGTGAAAAGAGTGATTGCAAAGAATGAACCATGGTCCATTATTCATGATGATAATCCGCCAATAACAGAAGTGGACCTTGCAAAATTCAAGGAGAATTGCGCTAAAGAAAGTTTCAAGGCAAAGTCGGTGAAATGAAGGCGCTCTAGGCCGGGAACATGCCTCCCCACCGCCTCGGAAGTCATGGTTACGAGGGGAAGAGGCACGTATGGGCCAAGGAGGACGCCGAATGTGAAGGTCATGGAATCCCAGACCCCTTGGAGGAGTTCAGCAACCTGTTAGAGCATGACTGGATCAGGGCCCAGTACAAGTGGGACAAAGTTAAAAATATCTTTTACACGGACCCGAACACGAGAGAGTTCATGAGACTTCTGGTAATTGTTATATTACCAAATTATCATATTAGCTTCCAATCAATTCGACTGCATGTTTTGTCACATTAGTAAACCATCGATGTTCCTTTTGCAGAAAGAGCAGCACCAAAAGGCAGCCGAAAGCGACAAGTCGTCACAGTTGTCGGCGAGGCCCAAGTGGGACACCCCATTCAACCGGGCCCTGAACATACTGAAAAAGGTCCTGGTGGACGATCCGCCCTCATATGGACATGTGCACGGCGTCGGAGATGGCGCCTCATGGAAGACGTGCTACAACGAGGAGCCAGAGGAAACAAAGAAGAGACGATTGGTCGTCAATCAGCAGAGCATCGACGAGAAGGTCAAGATTGCGGATAATATGTGGGGACCCCGACTCATAAGTCGTGATCACCGAATGCACGTGTACAGTGATCCCAGAGATCACTGCTCACTGAACACACAGAAGCTGAATAACAAGAGTCTTACATTCAAGCATACCGTATTACACAAATAGGACGATTATGGTCAAGTCTTGAGTATATCATTGCAGCGGAAATCTTCAATAACAACTTGGACCCATGCCATCTGCCTTAAACCTACAGGCATTCTGACTGGGAAGCGTCCTAGCTCGCATGTTTGTCACCAAGAAATCTTCAACATATCTTGTTCTTTCATGCCTGGCCAATAAAATAACCAGTGGCAAGCCAATGAGTACTTTGAATGTACTCGCAAGCAACCCAAGTGTGATGACAGAATAATTACGCAGGGCTCTACTACTAAATTGGCATTTTGCAGAAAGCTAGTTTTTCATGTGCAAGTATGATCAATATATAACCAGGGCATGCATGCGTCTGCAACAAGTATGTGGAGGTTACAGACATCAACATCGGGAAAGTGTTATGAACAACTCTTGCTCAAGCTCATCGTGACTTTCTCACAAACCACGTCAGCAGATTTACCCAAACTGAGTTGTTTTCCAGAAACTTAAGGACATAGTCTAAGCAGCACCACCCAACAGTCCTTGACCGTGGACCCGGCTATTCGAATAGTTTTACACTCTACAGAGGTTGCACACTTTACCCACAAGATCCGGGGAACTTCCGTGTCATCCACGACCCGCGGTACCTCAAGTACCCGGCGTAAGCACCCGATCACTATCTTTCCCTAGACGACACTAATACAGAGTCCACTCGATTGGTAGTAACCCCCGTGCCCAACATTTCACATTTTAAAAATTGTGGAGCCTCGCTCCCATATTCATCTCATACCACATGCACAGGGTACCAACGGTGTGTCCCGTGCGCTGTAAAGGCAGTCATGGCCGCCTATCCAAGCACGACACCGTCCCGAAAGTGACCTCATGTCACCCCCGTCACTAGTAATGTGGGAACCATGCTAGTATCGACCTAGGTAATCAATAATGTCCTTTCTCATGTAAGGGTAGAGTGGTTGCGCATGTTTGGTTGGGACGGTCGACAAATCTTAAATCTAATCCGTCTCTGTAAACAACTCCTTCATCAAGCCTCGGCACACTACTTCTCCACCAAGTAGTGCCCTAGTTCCTCATCATCTCCCAGGGGCATTAGTGGCACCCACTAGGTTATTTGCGAGTATGTCACCCACACTTGTTTCTTTCTATGGATAAACCTGACCCATTTTGCGTAGCCAACTACTATAGAATATATATATATCTACTTCCACCCACATAACCCTCATAGGAAGTTAGGGTCATGCTTCATGCAAGTTTCAATAGTAAAGTAACAAAGGTACCAACCAAAGTGGTCACCACCTCTACATGATTCCGATGCATTGATAATAAGGTGCTATGAGACATGCATAAAAAGGTTTCTCAAACATGGTCAAAGGGCTGCTTGCCTTGTGCTTCCGAGTCTTCAAACCTTCTGGTCCATCTCCAAGTACTCCGTTTGTCTCGTCAACTAATCGACGGAAACAATCATAATAAGCAACACAACAAGGCAAAAATAAAAGTGCTCTAAAAATAGGAGTTGGACTTTTCTAGGATACCTCTGGTCATATGAAGAATGATCAAGGTGGTTTCATTGGAATATGATCAATGGATATCTCTGAACATTTCAATATGATGTAATCAGGGGATTTGTGGATTTGCAAGAAGTGTACGGAAGAATTATTTTGAAAAATGGTCACAGGCACCTATCAAAAAAGGAATGATTTTATAAGCAGCTAGGAGTTGGTTTCACTTGATTTGGAGTTCAAATGAATTTCCTATGATTTTGCAAAGTTGACAAATATGAAGAAATGGTTCAATATTTTGTGGGGTACAGAAAGTATTAATAAAAATGTTCATAAACTAAGTTATGAACTTAGAAGAATCTAGGAATTTGAATCATGGCATTTGGATCAACTTTGAGCTCTCTGTGATTTTCTAAAGTTTATCACAAAAATAGAAAAATGAGATTTTGATAATATTTATGAAGAAAAGGTCTCTAGAAAAATGTGCATGTTGCACCAACAGGTAGATCATGATTTTAGAAACTCCTAGAAATTTGAATCATCAAATTTGGAGTTCATTTGATTTATTTATGGATTTTAGAAGTTTACAGAAAAAGAAAAAGGAAAGGGAAATGATTTTACCCTTATCCTGCACACAGGCGAGATGCAGACGTGGGCCGGCCCAGTGGCATCAGCCGCCTGCAGAGGGCCAGGCGACGTCGAAGGCGCCTTTGGGCCAGGCGTCTTCACCGCAGGGACGCGGCTTTGGCTGATGCCGTCTCCACTTATGCGCGGGCCCGGCCTTCGGGTCGCTTACGAGCGGGCCCCGCCTGGCAGGCTTGTCTTCCTCCTCCCGCTCGAACAGAGGCGAGGCAGGGGAGGCAGGGCCGAGTGCTCGCCGGCGCTGCCCCGTCGACTTGGGCCGTCCCCAGCGACGCCTCGGCCACCGAAATTAGCAGCGCGGAGAGGCGCTTCCAGCCATGGGTAACACGCCTGCCAGGGAGGACCGGGGCAAGGAGGGCGCCGTCCGCGGTGGATGTGGCTGACGGCGATGGTCGTCACGACGCTCAGGCCACCTATGAGAGTAACAGGAGAGCGAGGGAGCCTCGTGGTGGCCTTGGGGTTCGCCTAGTGGAGAAAGGAGGGGAGGAGGAGGCCTCAATGGCGCGAATTTAGGCAGAGGCCGGCGGCATTGCTCCGGCCATGGAGATGCAAGGAGGGCACGAGAAGAGGGACGGCTTGGTACAGAGGATGCTCGGGAGGGAGAGGGAGCAAATGGAGCAGCGAGGAGGGTCTGGAACGGCCTTATGTAGCCGACTCGCGGCTCACCGTGGACGCGGCGCATGGGTGGCCGCGACAATGGCTCGGGAGGCCAGGAGAGAGGGCGAGGGGCTGTCTACGGCGTTCGTGGGAGTTGAGTAGGGCGCCAGGAAGAGAGAGGAGGAGCGGGGAGGTGCCAGAGGTGTCACGTGTGTGAGGTTCCCCATTGGAGTGCTCGGGCGGCCGGTGCGCGTGCGAGAGGAGGCAGGAGGAGGAAGAAAGAGAAGGGGGGCGGGGGTGTGGCGTGTCGCGGACGTCGAGGTGGTCCTGCTGACGTGTGGGGGAAAGCTGAGGTGGTCGGGGCATCGGGATGGGGGGCGGCTACAGTGCGCTAGAGCAATGTAGCGCGCTCCAGAGCGCCATTTTGTCATGCCAGGGCATGCCATTGGCACTTGAGCTTGGCCAAGCTTGTCTACTAGCTTTGGGTTGGTACTGGGATGCTCTATGAAGCTTAGGAGGTAAGGTAGGAGGGAGGGGTAAGAAGTAGGAGGGTAGAAATGTGCTGCCATGGTGAAAGCAGAGAGCTAATTGGGGGTTTAACCCCCTCAAATGATTGAGCTGAGGCATGGGTGAGTTACTGGAGGTAGAAGGTGATCAGGTTCATCTGTGGTAAAAAGTTGAAGCAAAGGTTAATAGTAAAAGGGGGCAAAACAGTGGTTTCGGAAAAATGGCAGAAGGTGTTTGATGTGGTTTTGGGCAAGCAAATGATTTCCAATTAACATGAGACTTAACATGATCAAATGGTATATATAAATGGGGTATTCCACCAAGTTTGAGCTCATTTGAAGAAACTTGCCAATGTAACTTTGGTGAACCCTAGAAATTGACAGAAATGGATTTTTCAAGATTAGGTTAAGCAAATCATCCCTCCTTGATGCACCACTTGGTGTAGTGTCATCATTTGGGGTTGTGCGCATGTCCACAAAATTTAAGGCCCCAAGTAAAAAGTTGGCAATGTAGAGTTGTTCAAATTTCAAAATGGACATAAATGGTTTTGAGGGGATTTGATGATGATTCCTTGATCTTCAAGGCATGAGGCTTTGTAAGATCATCAAATATGTCATAGCTGACATGATAGAATTTCCTTGAAATTTTTGGAGATTATTTCCTTTGAAAATATTTGAAAAGCTTGAAATATCCAGAAAGGGTTTTCGAAAGATTTGCCCAATATTTTGAACATGACCATGTGTTGAAACTCTTATATATGGACAATACATGTCCTATGAGTTTCCCCGAATTTTGGCAAATATTTTTGAAATAGTTAAATAATGTTTACCTATTAAAGACCATTTCCGGCCTAAAGAAAAAGCCTTTAAATAAAATAGGAAAATAACTTTTAAAATTATACTTTTGTGGTTTATGGGAGTTCTATACCTAATAGGATTCAAATATACTTTTCGAAAGATTTTTCACACCCTAAATGAGGTACTTGCAGTAGAAACCTCAATTCAGGGGTTTTTGGAAAACTAATTTTAGAAAATACTATTTGGCCAAAATATTTTTATAAGAAAATACTATAATGTTCTATACACATGGCATGATCATTGGGAAAAGGTTTTGGATCAAGGAGATGAAGTATAAGAGTTGGATGATTTATTTGATTTTTAGAGCACTTGCAAATAGCAAATCAGAAAACCAATCAAGTAAGGTCAAAACACTCAAAAGTTTTTGCCAAACCACATTTTAGCATGACTATTAGCTTAATTGTTTGTGGCATGAAAATCAAGGTGTGACAGACCTACCCCCCTTACAAGAATCTTGTCCCCGAGATTCCTAGACTAGGCATGGAAAGTAATATGGAGACTTGGATACAGGGTAGTCTTCACTTTTTCTTGTTGGTTCTGCCTCCGAGTGGAGCTCCATGCAACCTTGAAGTACTTGGTGGTGTGGCTTCTCGCTTGTTACCCCTTTTGATGCAGGTTGCTGAGGGTCTCTTGCATAGGTTAGGTTGAGCTAGACGTCAAGGGTTTGGTGATCGATGTCCTTGCAGGGACCGGGCTAGTTAGGAAGTTAAAAGTATTTCAAGAGTTGTTACTCGTGGAAAATTTGGTGCACGGTGGGTAACTCAGGTGGTAAGCCAAGTTGGTAGCCATCTACTATTCATTTTGCAGTGGTCTTGAAGAAGGTTGATGAATCTTGGTGTGAGCGTCCCTTCGACATGGAAATGCTTTGTTTCTTCGAGAAGAATGGTTTGCTGATACGCCTGGTCTTCGATGCGGAAGTTTACTTCTTGATGACGGTGATTGGCGTAGTTCTTCCTTCTTGACATGTCAGTCTTCAAATGTCTTCTATCCAGCTGACCATCTCTTCTTTTGTCTTTGTGCAGACAAGTAGGTCAAATAATGATGTTACCCAACTTGTCCAAGTACTCCACGAAGTCTACGGGTACGCGAGATAGGCTGGGGTATTGGTGGTGGTCTCCGTTGAGTATTGACAATGGTCTTCTTGACTTAGATCCAAGGCCCATGGTCAGGATTTGACCATGTTGTGGCTTGGTGGGGCTTAAGGGTCTCAAGGATTCTAGTGTGTGAGTGAACGTTTATCATCTTATCCCTCAGCACGGTTTTTGAGATGCCAATAGTTCTACCTAGTCCTACAATCCTTATACCACCGAAAGCATCATGTCTCATAGACCAACTTCAATCACCACTCATGCCATACATATCCTCATGACTCCAAAAGGAGGTCTAACAAAATTACATATGTCTACGGTCCGCGAAAAATCATTTGTATGGCCACCCCTAAGAATCCACGGGTAAGGCATACAAGCTGCTAAGCTTGAATTAAACATGACAATCCAAGTGCTCATCCCATTCTTCCAAGGTTCAAGATAATGCATCTCTATTCTAAGGAGACACGTCATATGCCACTCCAAGATCTTGTTTCCTTCCTATAGATCAACTCCAACAGCCCGGTAACTTCCATAAATCACCACATAATCCAACAATTCTACAAATCCGATGTCTACGGTGTTCCTCAAGATATCAAGTCCCTATAATACCCAAATACTTGGAAGGGCCGTGCATTATTATTATAGTAAGCCCACCAAATTCCCACCATCTTGGTCAAGCAAACTCCAGGGTCAAGCTCATACAGATCCCTAGATACACTCCGATAATTAATCCAATCTCCTAGTTTATCGTCCACCGAGAAAGATGGAATCATGATCGGGATCATCAGTCTAAACCCAATTTACTCCGAACCATGCAGACATATCTAGCATCCATATCCAACCAGAATCACCTACTTAAATCCAAATCTCATGTCCGACGAGAATTCCTACATTTTCCCCAAGTCATTCTCAAAATGTCAACTATATTCTATCAATATCCCCTGGCTAGGTCAAATCCCTATACCTCCAAGAATTTCAATTTGCGATCACCATTGCCTTGCAAATCCAAGTTACTCCAGGGTGATGAAAGTTACGCTACTCTATTAATCATGATCCCACCAACACGAAAACCTCACAACCCATCAAGGTCTCAGATAATTCCTCGAAGCCACTGGTATAAAGTCACCAAGTCATCTGTCCTATATCCTCAAATTGGTCTATCTATGGCATCGCCAGTTCCTATGCTATATTAGGATGAAAATGTCCTTATTCACTGTGTTCACTAGTTCTGTTATGAACCCAGTGTTGTGCAAGGTTATAGAGGTTTAACTGGTTCTCTTGTAATTCTATGGGTTAGGCACATTGTTAAGGATTCGTGTTGGAGTATCTCGTGAAGTCTCAAAGGGTCTAGGAATGGGTTTTTAAACATGAGGGGTAATCATAACTTCACGGGGTTGCACTTGGTCGTGGAGGTTGTAGCAGAAGTCTTCATTGTTAGTTGGTTGCCGAGTTGGAATCCTTGGTACTTCTTGTCTTGCTGGTCTTCAGTTGAGGAGATAGAAGAGAGGGGAAAAGTAGCATAAAGGGGCAGAATGCCTAAAGGGGGTTCTATAGTGCAAGTGCAGATAAACAGGTGCAAAAAGGCCGAAACAAAAGAAACAAGGTAAGGAAGGTGATATAGCCGTGTTCTTGTTGCGTAGGGCAAAAGTGCGACTTATATCAAAACACAAACAATAAAAGCAAGCAACACACAATCATGGTTCTATTCGAACCATCATACAGACTCGATTGCGCATAGGGGGTACATGACTCATCCTACCCTAGGGGTTCTTGGACTCAGCAGTCGTGACTTGTGCCTCGTGCAGTCTTCTGAGTTTTCCTCAGGTGTTTCTATGTCCCTCGTAGTTGTTTGATGAACGATCCGGGTTGAGCCTGAAGAATCTTCAACAGCTTCTCGCCTGATGAGGTGATGTGGTGAAGGTGCCTCCTTGTAGCCGGCGTTGACTTGGTCTTCTCTTATCTCTTTAATCATTGCGATCCCTTGTGCCTTCTAGGGTGTCGAGGGTACCAGGTAGGCAATCCATTATGCAATGATATTAACAAGGCATAGTAGAGGTTCAACATGTCGATTACGTTGATGAAAACATCAACACCAAGAGCGGGGGACGAAGAGAACCATTTTCATGCTCACTATAGTGAGGCGGACCAAATGGCGAGGTTCTCATCCACCGGTGGTTGCCATCACAACAACAGTAGTGACAAGGTTACTCTATTAGCGATGTGATCTTGCATAACCTATACCCTGGTCATCATAGGCCAAGGTTGCATCATCTTGGGGCACTGTCGAGAGTGTCACCATCTTCTAGGTCTTCCTGTCCTCATTCCTCAGGGATGTATCTTCTGTTGGCATCATCTTGTCGTGGTGTCGCCAATCTTATGTTCAGAAGAGGTGGGTGAGTGTTTGGCAAGGTGTACTCCTTCTAGATTATCCACGAGGATTATAGAAAATCCAGTGGTCAGGGGCACAAGGGTTCTAACGACCAAAAGTTTTGAAGGGGAAGAGATCAATAAGGAAAGTATAGCCTAGTTTTCGAAAAACTGAGAAGGGAAGAGAAGTATAGATAGTTTTAAAAACTAGTAATAGTTTTGGAAATAGTTTTACCCTAACTAACGACCACGCTAACTAAGGCTTCCTACAGTCTGGATGGCTCTGATACCAGCTCTGTGGGACCCTGACTCATAAGTCGTAATCACCTAATGCACGTGTAAAGTGATCCCAGAGATCAATGCTCACTAAACACACAGAAGCTGAATAACAAGAGTCTTACATCCATACATACCGTATTACACAAATATGACCATTATGGTCAAGTCTTGAGTAAATCCTTGCAGCGGAAATCTTCAATAACAACTTGGACCCATGCCACCTGCCTTAACCCTACAAGCATTCTGACTGGGAAGCGTCCTAGCTCGCATGTTCGTCACCAAGATATCTTCAACATATCATGTTCTTTCATGCCTGGCCAATAAAATAACCAGTGGCAAGCCAATGAGTACTTTGAATGTACTCGCAAGCAACCCAAGTGTGATGACAGAATAATTATGCAGGGCTCTACTACTAAATTGGTATTTTGCGGAAAGCTAGTTTTTCATGTGCAAGTATGATCAACATATAACCAGGGCATGCATGCGTCTGCAACAAGTATGAGGAGGTTACAGACATCAACATCGGAAAAGTGTTATGAACAACTCTTGCTCGAGCTCATCGTGACTTTCTCACAAACCACGTCAGCAGATTTACCCAAACTGAGTTGTTTTCCAGAAACTTAAGGACATAGTCTAAGCAGCACCACCCAACTGTCCTTGACCGTGGACCCGGCTATTCGAATAGTTTTACACTCTGCAGAGGTTGCGCACTTTACCCACAAGATCCGGGGAACTTCCATGTCATCCACGACCCGCGGTACCTCAAGTACCCGGGGTAAGCACCTGATCACTATCTTTCCCTAGATGACACTAATAAAGAGTCCACTCGATTGGTAGTAACCCCCGTGCCCAACATTTCACATCTTAAAAATTGTGGAGCCTTGCTCCCATATTCATCTCATACCACAAGCACGGGGTACCAACGATGTGTCCGGTGCCTTGTAAAGACAATCATGGCCGCCTATCCAAGCACGACCCCTTCCCGAAAGTGACCTCATGTTACCCCGATCACTAGTAATGTGGGCACCATGCTAGTATCGACCTAGGTAATCAATAATGCCATTTCCCATGTAAGGGTAGAGTGGTTGCGCGTGTTTGGTTGGGACGGTCGACAAATCTTAAATCTAATCCGTCTCTGTAAACAACTCCTTCATCAAGCCTCGACACACTACTTCTCCACCAAGTAGTGCCCTAGTTCCTCATCATCTCCCAGGGGCATTAGTGGCACCCATTGGGTTATTTGCAAGTATGTCACCCACACTTGTTTCTTTCCATGGATAACCCTGACCCATTTTGCGTAGCCAACTACTATAGCATATATATATCTACTCCCACCCACATAACCCTCATAGGAAGGTAGGGTCATGCTTCGTGCAAGTTTCAATAGTAAAGTAACAAAGGTACCAACCAAAGTGGTCACCACCTCTACATGATTCCGATGCATTGATAATAAGGTGCTATGAGACATGCATAAAAAGGTTTCTCAAACATGGTCAAAGGGCTGCTTGCCTTTTCCTTTCGAGTCTTCAAACCTTCTGGTCCATCTCCAAGTACTCCGTTTATCTCGTCCACTAATCGACGGAAACAATCATAATAAGCAACATATCAAGGCAAAAATAAAAGTGCTCTAAAAATAGGAGTTGCACTTTTCTAGGATACCTCTGGTCATATGAAGAATGACCAAGGTGGTTTCATTGGAATATGATGAATGGATATCTCTGAACAATTCAATATGATGTAATCAGGGGATTTGTGGATTTGCAAGAAGTGTACGGAAGAATTATTTTGAAAAATGGTCAGAGGCACCTATCTAAAAAGGAATGATTTTATAAGCAGCTAGGAGTTGGTTTCACTTGATCTGGAGTTCAAATGAATATCCTATGATTTTGCAAAGTTGACAAATATGAAGAAATGGCTCAATATTTTGTGGGGTACAGAAAGTATTAATAAAAATGTTCATAAACTAAGTTATGAACTTAGAAGAATCTAGGAATTTGAATCATGGCATTTGGATCAACTTTGAGCTCTCTGTGATTTTCTAAAGTTTATCACAGAAATAGAAAAATGAGATTTTGATAATATTTATGAAGAAAAGGTCTCTGGAAAAATGTGCATGTTGCACCAACAGGTAGATCATGATTTTAGAAACTCCTAGAAATTGGAATCATCAAATTTGGAGTTCATTTGATTTATTTATGGATTTTAGAAGTTTACAAAAAAAGAAAAAAGAAAGGGAAATGATTTGACCCTTATCCTGCGCACAGGCGAGATGCAGACATGGGCCAGCCCAGTGGCATCAGCAGCCCGCAGAGGGCCAGGCGACGTTGAAGGCGCCTTTCGGCCAGGCGTCTTCACCGCAGGGACGCAGCTTTGGCTAATGCCGTCTCCACTGATGCACGGGCCCGGCCTTTGGGTCGCTTTCGAGCGGGCCCCGCCTTGCAGGCTTGTCTTCATCCTCCCGCTCAAACAGAGGCGAGGCAGGGGAGGCAGGGCCGAGCGCTCGCCGGCCCTGCCCCGTCGACTTGGGCCGTCCCCGGCGACGCCTCGGCCACCGGAATGACCAGCGCGGAGAGGCGCTTCCAGCCATGGGTAACACGCCTGCCGGGGAGGACCGTGTCAAGGAGGGCGCCGTCCGCGGTGGATGTGGCTGACGGCGATGGTCGGCACGATGCTCGGGCCACCTAGGAGAGTAACAGGAGAGCGGGGGAGCCCCGTGGTGGCCTTGGGGTTCGCCTAGTGGAGAAAGGAGGGGAGGAGGAGGCCCCAGTGGCGCGAATTTAGGCGGAGGCCGGCGGCATTGCTCCGGCCATGGAGATGCAAGGAGGGCACGAGAAGAGGGATGGCATGGTCCAGAGGATGCTCGGGAGGGAGAGGGAGCAAATGGAGTAGCGAGGAGGGTCTGGAACGGCCTTATGTAGCCGACCCGCGGCTCGCCGTGGACGCGGCGCATGGTGGCCGCGACAACGGCTCGGGAGGCCAGGAGAGAGGGCGAAGGGCTGTCTACGGCGTTTGTGGGAGTTGAGTAGGGCGCCAGGAAGAGAGAGGAGGAGCGAGGAGGTGCCGGAGGTGTCGCGCGTGTGAGGTTTCCCATTGGAGTGCTCGGGCGGCCGTGCGCGTGTGAGAGGACGCAGGAGGAGGAAGAAAGAGAAGGGGGCGTGGGTGTGGCGTATTGCGGACGTCGAGGTGGTCCTGCTGGCGTGCGGGAGACAGCTGAGGTGGTCGGGGCATCGGGATGGGGGGGCAACTACAGTGCGCCAGAGCGCCATTTTGGCATGCCAGGGCATGCCATTGGCAGTTGAGCGTGGCCAAGCTTGTCTACTAGCTTTGGGTTGGTACTGGGATGCTCTATGAAGCTTAGGAGGTAAGGTAGGAGGGAGGGGTAAGAAGTAGGAGGGTAGAAATGTGCTGCCATGGTGAAAGCAGAGAGGTAATTGGGGGTTTTACCCCCTCAAATGATTGAGCTGAGGCAGGAGTGAGTTACTGGAGGTAGAAGGTGATCAGGTTCATGTGTGGTAAAAAGTTGAAGCAAAGGTTAATAGTAAAAGGGGGCAAAACAGTGGTTTTGGAAAAATGGCAGAAGGTGTTTGATGTGGTTTTGGGCAAGCAAATGATTTCCAATTGACATGAGACTTAACAGGATCAAATGGTATATATAAATAGGGTATTCCACCAAGTTTGAGCTCATTTGAAGAAACTTGCCAATGTAACTATGGTGAACCCTAGAAATCAACATAAATGGATTTTTCAAGATTAGGTTAAGCAAATCATCGCTCCTTGATGCACCAATTGGTGTAGTTTCATCATTTGGGGTTGTGAGCATGTCCACAAAATTTGAGGCCCCAAGTAACAAGTTGGCAATGTAGAGTTGTTCAAATTTCAAAATGGACAGAAATGGTTTTGAGGGGATTTGATGATGATTCCTTGATCTTCAAGGCACGAGGCTTTGTAAGACCATCAAATATGTCATATCAGACATGATAGAATTTCCTTGGAATTTTTGGAGAATATTTCCTTTGAAAATATTTCAAAAGCTTGAAATATCTAGAAAGGGTTTTGGAAGGATTTGCCCAATATTTTGAACATGACCATGTGTTGAAACTCTTATATATGGACAATATATGTCCTATGAGTTTCCCTGAATTTTGGCAAATATGTTTGAAATAGTTAAATAATTTTTACCTATGAAAGACCATTTCTGGCCTAAAGAAAAAGCCTTTAAATAAAATAGGAAAATAACTTTTAAAATTATACTTTTGTGGTTTATGGGAGTCCTATACCTAATAGGATTCAAATATACTTTTTGAAAGATTTTTCACACCCTAAATGAGGTACTTGCAGTACAAACCTCAATTCAGGGGTTTTTGGAAAACTAATTTTAGAAAATACTATTTGGCCAAAATATTTTTATATGAAAATACTATATTGTTCTATACACATGGCATGATCATTGGGAAAAGGTTTTGGATCAAGGAGATGAAGTATAAGAGTTGGATGATTTATTTGATTTTTAGAGCACTTGCAAACAGCAAATCAGAAAACCAATCAAGCAAGGTCAAAACACTCAAAAGTTTTTGCCAAACCACATTTTAGCATGACTATTAGCTTAAGTGTTTGTGGCATGAAAATCAGGGTGTGACATGATAAGACCAAAGCTAATACCAAAGAAGAGTTGCTCGGGGCCGTCAATGAAGCGGTCACTGACGCGGTGGTCAGCTTGCTTCCGGCACTTTTTGATTACACGAAGAACAATCCGAATGCACGGCCGGAGGACTTTCCCCTTCCCAGCTTTGTCGGGAGCAATTTGGTGAACACCACAGCACCAGCACCTGCTCAAGCAACCGCAAAAGGTCCCGCTCCTGTTCATAGCAGCCCGACCATCTCTTGCATGCTCGGCGGGCCTTCATTGCTGGCTGAGCTCGATGCCCTCGTGGTAATTACGTGTCATACCATTTTCAGCAGCATGTCTATAGTCTTCCGTTTTAGTTGCCTCTTGGATGTTTGACGTCGTAGACATGTCTCCTTCATAGGTCGACGACACCTCGTGCACCCTACTCTACCACATCAAGGGCCAGAAGGTGGCCGTTCGAAAGGCAATGATCATGAAGCCCAAGGACCGCATGTTCCACAACCGAGAGGTGCCCGATGGTGTCTTCAAGGTTAACTTGGCCAGTGTCTTAGCGGGCTTCGAGGATTTGCCTCCTCCGGTACCAGTCACTGACGACGAGACCACTAAGATGATTGGCGCATGCAAGAACTGGTTCTTGCCTTGTCCCAAGTCTCTTCTTTGTCTCGAGGCACCCAGTATCACGCCAACACCACCTTCTCAAGAAGGTATGAACACCACCACCCCACCTACCAAATTACTTGCACCTGTCATGGCGGGTGATAGCGGACGACACGAGGGAGAGCCTCCATTAGTACTAGATCAAGTTGCCCCGGCTGTCGAGGAAGCAAATGTTGATGATGACATAGAGGAGGATGATGATGAAGACCCAGACAAGTATTTCAATACCGCCTATGATGATGGAAGGTTGATGGCTCAGGACGACGAAGACTCAGGCTATGATCATGGAGATGATGACTTGATGTTGCCTCATTTGCCGGAGCCGGAACGTCCTAAGGCGGAATGCAAAAAGTCTCTCTTCAAGAAATCCTCGCAGGAGATGCCTCCAGATGCCGCCTCTACCGAGCAACCCCCCGAGGCCTGTCCAATGATTAGCCCGATGACACTTGGGGTGGTGGTTAGGGAATGTATGGTGGGCTCATACCGCTCCACACCAAGAAGCAAAGGAGGAGACCGGATAGGAAAGGCCCTAAAGGCGCCAGAGCTGCTTCAAGCAGCCAGCCGCCTCTGAAGCCCCGGGTGGTAGACAGAATACCCGTCGAATGTAAGAATCGCTTCCATGTCGACAGTGAGCCGATCCTACCTGCCAAAGAGCTAGATCACATACTGAACAATGATTTAAGGAGACTCCATGAAGATGCGATGGCCAGAGAGAAAAACCTTCTGATCAAGGAAAAACCAGGATACCCGCTCGGCTCAGGTGTCGGGTGGGAAGTTGTATGTCGACACCTGGCCCGTGAGTCAGTTCATCCTGCGATTTGACTACATTTTCGACATGTTCCACATGACCAAGCTGGATTTCCAGTTCATCCGCATGTATGCGCTATATCTCAACTACGTGATCAGGATCGAGAACATACAATATATCTTTGTTGCGGACCCGTTCTATATGCACGAGAGCTTCTTGGCAGTTTGCAAAGAGCATCATGGATATGCGAGCAGTACCTCGGCGAATTCATGATTGCTAATAAGGACAAGGAAGCGATTCTCCTGCCTTATCATCCCACGTAAGTCATCCACGCACATCCTTTCGTAAGTGTTAATCATTCCTTTGCAAGCATTGAGGCTAATTTGAGGTGTACTTAATTTGGCAGCGGGGGCGGCGCCATGCTGATCGTTCTGTATCCGGAATACTCCCATGCTATGTACTTGGAATCATCGAAGAACATCAAGAAAAAAGATTACATGCAGGTAAAGAGTGTTCTCGATAGTGCCCTGTTTACCTTCAACATGTCTGGTGGATATATCAAGTTGAAAAGGAACATGAAGAACGGGCTGGTTTCCGCCATAAGACCGACTTCTGCTGCATCCAGCAACCGCACACCAGTCAGGCTGATGGATTCTACCTCATGCATCACCTCCCCGAGTACAGAAGGGATAATCAACGCCTTCGCATGTCACCTACTACTGAAGATGCCGAGATTGTCAGCTGGGCCACAAGCATACGAAAGACACCGGATCATCAAATTCGAGCTGAGTTTTACCACATCCAGTGTGAACTTGCCCAAGTGATGATGAAGCAGGTGCTCGAACCAACAGGGATGTTCTACCATGGGCCAACAATGACGCGGGATGATGTCCGAGCACTGCTACTCGCTCATCGTCTAGACATTAAGCCTTTCATGAAGCTTGGGTGCTTCCTCCCTGACTATGAAGATTGGACCGCCGACATGGAGGACTGATCGCTCTAGTTAATTAGTTTGGGTATGAGAACTTCGTCACTTATGTTTGCTATAAGTTGCTTGTATTTTGCTAATTGTGCCTCTTTGTTTTCTTAAGTACATTATGTTGCATATTATCGTTCAATTAATCAACCGTCGATGTAGGTACATAGATCAGAGATGGCGAAGGACTGCTATGTCATATTCGTTGGGAGGGTTCTAGGAGTCTACGACAGCTGGCCAGACGCTCAGGCACAGGTGTACAAGTACCCGGGTGCTAGCCATAGAGGGTTCGATAGCAGAGCCGATGCGGAAAGTGGTTACTTGAGGTGGACACTCCGGCATGAGCGTGGGCGGGACCGCCGTTGCCTCAAGTACTACATAGTGATGCTCTTGCTCATGCTGGTCGCTCTTCTCCTGTACATCATGCTTTAGATAGAGATGATGAAACTTGTGTGTATGCCATAACCATGCATTTGCACTTATTAGAGACATGACATAATCACTCTTGTGTATCGCTATTTTCGAAATGTGATGAAATTTGTGTTGAATGATGATGATGGTATGACGAGAGTATTGTATGTCTATGATGATGATATTTAGTATGATCTGATGAAACTACTGTATAGAGATTGTATAAATACATCACAAATACGTAGAGGGGGTGTAAATCTGTGAAAGCATGAATACTAGCAGCAGCGTTGGATTGCATATAATAGCAGTGCTGGGTTAGCAGCAGCGCTTCCTTTATTCAAGCGCTACAGATAGTTAGCAGTAGCGCTGGTCTAGGAAGCGCTACTGTTAACAGTACTTACCAGTAGCGCTGCCCATACCAGCGCTACTGCTACAACTTAGCTGTAGCGCGCTAGCAGTAGTGCCAGACCCAGCGCTACTGCTATGCATATTTCCAGTGCTACAACTAGGGTTTACCCTAGTAGTGTATAAAACCCCCAGAGCCCTCATGCATACAGGTGAGCCCTAGTAGAGAACAAGATAGACACACATCTCAAGGAGAAGCAACCTAAGTCCTCGCTTGTCTTCCTCCTTCCTTTATACAGCTCAAGGAGCAACTCTGTACTGATAAAACAACAACCATGCTCGGCATGATTAGGGGTGTTATCTCTCCAAAGAGCCCCTAACCTGGGTATGTCTTGCATCCCGCGCTCGCTCATGCCAACCTAGCCTCTGAAGCCCACTGATACGTCTCCAACGTATCTACTTTTCCAAACACTTTTGCCCTTGTTTTGGACTCTAACTTGCATGATTTGAATGGAACTAACCCGGACTGACGATGTTTTCAGCAGAATTGCCATTGTGTTATTTTTGTGCAGAAATAAAAGTTATCGGAATGACTTGATAATCAACGGAGAATTATTTTGGAATATATAAAAAATACTGGCAAACGAATCAAGACCAGGGGGCCACGCCCTGTCCATGAGGGTGGGGGCGCCCCCCTGCGGGCGTGCCCCCCTGTCTCGTGCTCCCCTGATGCTCCACCAACATTAGCTCCGACTCCATACATTCACTTTCGTGGAGAAAAAAATCAGAGAGAAGGATTCATCGCGTTTTACGATACGGAGACGCCACCAAGCCCTAATCTCTCTCGGGAGGGCTGATCTGAAGTCCGTTCGGGGCTCCAGAGAATGGAGATCGTGGCTGTTGTCATCATCAACCTTCCTCCATCACCAATTCCATGATGCTCACCGCCGTGCATGAGTAATCCCATCGTAGGCTTGCTGGACGGTGATGGGTTGGATAAGATTTACCATGTAATCGAGTTAGTTTTGTTAGGTTTTGATCCCTAGTATCAATCATGTTCTAAGATTGATGTTGCTATGACTTTGGCATGCTTAATGCTTGTCACTAGGGCTCAAGTGCCATGATTTCAGATCCGAACCTATTATGTTTTCATGAATATATGTGAGTTCTTGATCCTGTCTTGCAAGTCAATAGTCACCTACTATGTGTTATGATCTAGCAACCCCGAAGTGACAATAATCGGGACCACTCCCCGTGTTAATGCTTTGGTCCGGTACTCTATTAAAAGGAGGCCTTAATATCCCTTAGTTTCCAATAGGACCACGCTGTCATGGGAGGGTAGGACAAAAGATGTCATGCAAGTTCTTTTCCATAAGCACGTATGACTATATTCTGAATACATGCCTACATTACAATGATGAACTGGAGCTAGTTATGTGTCACCCTATGTTATAACTATTACATGAGGAATCGCATCCGACATAATTATCCATCACTGATCCAATGCATATGAGCTTTTCACATATTGCTTGTTACTTCCATAATACTACAAAACTGCTATAATTAGTTACAATCACTACAAAACCGACATAATTAGTTACTTTACCGCTGCAACTGTTACAATCACTACAAAACTGCTATCGCTACTTATGCCACTATTACCGTTACTTCCATATTACTTTGCTAATAAATACTTTGCTGTAGATATTAGGTCTTCCAGGTGTGGTTTAATTGACAACTCAACTGCTAATACTTGAGAGTATTCTTTGGCTCCCCTTGTGTCGAATCAATAAATTTGGGTTGAATACACTACCCTCGACAACTGTTGCGATCCCCTACACTTGTAGGTTATCAAGACTATTTTGTGGTGCCATTGCCGGGGAGCATAGTTATATTCTTTGAGTCACTTGAGATTTATATCTGTTGATCACTATGAAGAACTTGAAAGACGAAAAAACCAATATTTATCCCTCAACTACGAGGGGAGGTAAGGAACTGCCATGTAGCTCTGCACTTGATTCACCCTCTGTTATGAGTAAATTTGGGACACCTACTCCTGCTATTGAATCGGATATGTCGCATGTTCTTGATGATGCCACTTCTGTTATGCATGATACTTATGATGAAACTACTTCTATGCTTGATAATACTGTGCCACTAGGTGAATTTCTTTATGAACAAATTGCTAGGGCTAGAAAGAATGCAATTAATGAAACTGATAATATTGATGAAAGTGATGATGAAGATTCTCCCCCTAGATATGAATTGCCTGTTGTGCCTGAGGGTTATGTTATGGATGAAGAAACTGCTAGAGAATTTCTTGCTTGCAATGATAGATATGATCTTAAAAAACTGTTAGCCAAGCTGAAAGAAAAGTCTTTGAATGCTAGAATGAAATATAACCCTGCTTTTGCTACTACACCTATCTGTATTTCTGACAAGGATTATGATTTCTCTGTCAATCCTGAGTTAATTACTTTGGTTGAATCTGATCCTTTCCATGGCGATGAATCTGAAACTGTTGTGGCACATCTTACTAAATTGAATGATATAGCCACCCTATTCACCAATGAGGAAAAACTTCGCTACTACTATATCCTTCAGTTATTTCCATTCTCCTTAAAGGGTGATGCTAAAACATGGTTTAATTCTCTTGATCTTGGTTGTGTGCGTAGTCCCCAGGATATGATTTATTACTTCTCTAGTAAATATTTTCCCGCTCATAAGAAACAAGCCGCCTTAAGGTAAATATATAATTTTGTGCAAATTGAAGAACATAGTCTCCTACAAGCTTGGGGGAGGCTTCTCCGATTACTTAATGCTTTTCCTGATCATCCTCTTAAGTAAAATGAAATACTTGATATCTTTTATAATGGACTAACCGATGCTTCTAGAGACCACCTGGATAGTTGTGCTGGTTGTGTTTTCGGGGAAAGAACTGTTGATCAAGATGAATTGCTATTGAATAATATGTTGAGTAATGAAAATAATTGGACACTTCCTGAACCAACTCCTAAGCCAATTCCAAAGAAAAGGGGTGTTCTGTTTCTAAGTCCTGAAGATATGCAAGAGGCAATGAAATTTATGAAAGAAAAATGTATTAAAGCCGAAGATGTTAAAAATTTATCACCGGTTGAAGAAATACATGGTCTTGATAACCCAACACAGGTAGTAAAGGTAAATTCTCTCTATAGATTTGATGAAGGTGATATTCCTCGTTATAAGTCTGCTAGCCAATGCTTAGATGAGTTTGATAAATTTCTTGTTAAACAAGAAAATTTCAATGCTTATGTTGGTAGACAATTGCAACGTAATGCTTATATGATTGAACACTTGAGTGATTATATGTCTAGAGTTAAAGGTGAACTTAAACTCATTAGTAAACATACTTCTATGGTTACCACTCAAGTAGAACAAGTACTTAAAGCACAAAATGATTTGCTCAATGAATTAAATAGTAAGTAAAATGATAATGTTGTTAGAGTTGTGACTAGAGGGGGTAGAATGACCCAGGAACCTCTGTATCCTGAGGGCCACCCTAAGAGAATTGAGCAAAATTCTCAGAGAATTAATGTTGATGCACCTAGTCCTTCTAAGAAGAAGAAAAAGAAAAATGATAGGACTTTGCCTATTTCTAGTGAACCTGTTGTTGACACACCTGAGAATCCCAATAATATTCCTATCTCTGATGCTGAAACAGAATCTGGTAATGAACATGAGCCTAGTGATAATGTTAATGATGATGTTCATGATGATGCTCAACCTAGCGATAATAATGATGTAGAGATTGAACCTGTTGTTGATCTTGATAACCACAATCAAAGAATCAACGTTATGATAAGAGAGACTTTGTTGCTAGGAAGCACGGCAAGGAAAGAGAACCATGGGTTCAGAAACCCATGCCTTTTCCTCCTACACCATCCAAGAAAAAGGATGATGAGGATTTTGAGCGCTTTGCTCAAATGATTAGACCCATCTTTTTGCGTATGCGTTTGATTGATATGCTTAAAACAAATCCCAATGCTAAGTATATGAAAGATATTATTACAAATAAAAGAAAGATACCTGAAGTTGAAATTTCCACCATGCTTGCCAATTATACTTTTAAAGGTAGAATACCAAAGAAACTAAGAGATCCAGGAGTACCAACTATACCATGCTCCATTAAAAGAAAAGAAGTTAAAACTGCTTTGTGTGATCTTGGAGCCGGTGTGAGTGTTATGCCTCTCTCTTTATATCGTAGACTTGATCTGAATAAGTTGACGCCTATTGAAATATCTTTGCAAATGGCCGATAAATCAACTGCTATACCTGTTGGTATTTGTGAGGATGTGCCTGTTGTGGTTGCAAATGTTACTATTCTGACGGACTTTGTTATCCTTGATATTCCCGAGGACGATAGTATGTCTATTATCCTTGGTAGACCCTTTTTGAATACTGCAGGGGCTGTTATTGATTGCAACAAAGGCAATGTAACTTTTCATGTCAATGGTAATGAGCATATGGTACACTTTCCGAGGAAACAACCTCAAGTCCACAGTATCATTTCTATTGCAAAAATTGCAACGATTACTGTTGGAGGTTTCAAATTTCCTCTCCTACTGCCAAGAAGAAATATGATATTCTTATTGTTGGGAA
Organism: Secale cereale; assembly: GCA_902687465.1. Taxonomy (NCBI): domain Eukaryota; kingdom Viridiplantae; phylum Streptophyta; class Magnoliopsida; order Poales; family Poaceae; genus Secale; species Secale cereale. The sequence continues at coordinate 530,318,837 of LR738715.1, forward strand.
CATAAATAACCCCATTTAGGTAACCTAGTGTTATTAGAAAATTCCCCAGTTTCATGTTATTCGGAAAGAGTTTATTAACAAGACTTGATCAACCTTGTTAATGGATTCCTTTTGATAAGCATGAGATGGATGAATTTAGAAAGCACAACTATCTATACCCTCTTTTTACTTTCTGTTATTTAGATTAAATAAAGCAAAATCAGTATTTTTTGTTTGTTTCCTGAGTTATCCTTGCAATAAAAATACCCCGAAAATAGAAGTTCTCCAAATGCCCCGAAAATGAAATATGATTTTTTCTAGAATATTTAAGAATATATGGCACTGAGAACACAACAGGGGGAGCCAGCACCTGGCCACGAGGGTGCAGGGCGCGCCCACCCCCTGGGTGCGCCCTCCTGCCTCGTGGGCCCCACGTGGCCCCCTCCACTTACTCCAGCACCCACACACTTCATCTTCCTCTAGAAAAAAATCCTCCCACTGCTCAAACTCGTGTTCTGGCTCACCTTGCTGCCATTTTCGATCTCCTTGCTCAAAGCTCCATTCACAAAACTATTTGGGGAGATTGTTCTTCGGTATGTGACTCCTCCAATGGTCCAATTAGTTTTCGTTCTAGTGCTTTATTTATTGCAAATTTTTGCTGCTAAGGTGACCCTATTCTTGAGCTTGCATGTCAAATTTATGTGGTCCCAAGTAGTACTAATGCATGATATAGTCTCTATGCACTTGTGGGAGTAGTTGCTATCAATCTTGTTGAGTTTGGTTCACTTTTATTTCGACTCACTAAAAATTTCAGAAATTTTTCAGAGGAAGAAAATGATGAGGAGATTGTTGAGAGGCTCTTCTAGCCAAAGTTCAAAGGATAAGTAGAAGGAGGAGAATAAAAAGCCCAAATACAATCTTCCTCGCACTGCGGAAGTTCGTCCATGTGAATGGCCTTGCAATGAGCTCTTGGAAGCCACCAGGATTTATAAAGACTTTTATTACTTGGCTGAGAAAGCAGGCCTCACCGACTTCCTCCATGACCAGCGCGAACAGTATCTCTTACTCACTAATATTTTCGTGCAAAATTTTCATTTCCATGCTAAGAAATCACCACCTTCAGTGGAGTTTCATTTATATGATGAGGTTAGGGAGATGCCACTATATGAATTTTTTCAAGTCTGTAAGATACCCTTTGCGGGTAGCCTAGAGGAACCACATCGTAAGGATGTGGAGGAATTTATTGACATGATCATTGTAGGGGAAACAAGGAAAATTTCAGGGGCAATAATTACTAGTATACATTTTCCTGTTCTACGCTACTTTGCGATATTTGCTAGTAGATTCTTAATTGGTCGCGGGAACAGTGGAAACCTTCGTGCCCCTGAAATTTTTATTTTGCGCCATGCTTTTTTCTGAGATACAACTTTTAGCTTAGGCGCTGTTGTTGCTAAACGATTAAGTCTGAACCATACAAAGGGCCCCATCTTCGGAGGCATCTTTGCTTCACGCCTTGCTGAACAATTTAGAATACCTATTAGGACTTATGAGAAGGAGGACAAGTTACTGGCCCTTGCTTTTCTAAATTATAAGAGTATGATAGCACATGATTTTATTGTTAAAGATAAGCAGAAGTTGCTTAAGTATAAAGTGATATTTGATGAAAATTATTGTGAGATTATTACCCTGCATGCACCTTCTTTGTTTGATCTACTTTCAGACACGTACCTTGTTTTACCGGATGTCGTTTATGCGTACTGGAGCCAAGCACATGCCTCAGAGCCTGAGCCGGAGCCATCCCTTGACCCTTATCGGAAGTCGGTTTATCAGTGGGATCCGGAGGAGATTGCCAACTAGTGGCACCCAGAGGATACTCTTCCGTGCACCGAAGAGAGTAGCTTTAATCCGTGGCAATAGACAAACTTAGGGCAAAAGCCTAAGCTTGGGGGAGTACGTATTTCTCGCCGACATTACATTCATGTTCACACACTCATTCCAGTAATCGGTGCTCATACTCTTTCATTGTGCTATCCATATTAGTTTACTTTCCATGCGTGTAGTAGTAGTAATTAAAAGAAAACCCAAAAATATTTTTCGTTCTTCTTTGCTTGTTGGGAGCTTTCCCGTGTAAATAATTTATTTTCTTTTCTTTTCTTTGGGGGTCAAGAGGAGAAGACCATGATGAAAATGTTTAGTGGCTCTCATATGCATTACTGTTGATTTAACCATGAGCCATATTACTTTGCCTTCCCCATTGTTTTAAATGCTTGCAGATTCTAACTTAGTCCAATGCATGTGCACTATTATTATTATCCACACCGTTTGGTCGTGTGAGTGAAAGGCAATAATGACGATATATGATGAACTGATTGAGATGGGAGAAGCTGGTATGAGAACGACCTATCTTTTTTTGTAAATATGATAGTTCATCGTTCCTGATTCAGCTTATTATGAATGAAACATGCTTGCAATGACAATTAGAGATTATAGTTGCTCATGACATGCTTAATTAGCTAGCAGTTTATAATGGTCTGCTTTGCGTGCCAACATGATATTAAAATGGTTGTGATGTAGTATGATACGGTGGTATCCTCCTCTGAACGATTCAAGTGGTTTGACTTGGCACATGTTCACGCATGTAGTTGAAACAAAGTCAACATAGCCTCCACGATATTTATGTTCATGGTGATTTATATCCTACTCATGCTTGCACTCATTGCTGATTAATTTTAATGCATGTTTATGACTATTGTCGCTCTCTAGCTGGTCGCTTCCCAGTCTCTTTCTAGCCATCACTTGTACTAAGCGGGAATACTTCTTGTGCACCCACTTCCATAAACCCCAAAGTAATTCCATATGAGTCCAGCATACCTTCCTATATGCGGTATCTACCTACCGTTTCAAGTAAATTTGTATGTGCCAAACTCTAAACCTTCAAATGAAATTCTATTTTGTCTGCCCGAACAGCTCATGTATCAAGTAGGGCTGTCTATATCTTCCATGCTAGGTGGGTTATTCTCACGATGAGTGGACTCCGCTCATCATTCACGAGAAAATGGCCGGTAACCGGGATGCCCACTCCCATGCTCAAATCAAATCAAAATAATTAAACAAAACTCCCCCAGGGATGTTGTTGGTATGGACGGTACCCCATGGATTCGGATGGTTGTGGAGTGTGCTTGTTGGTGGTGGGTTAGTATAAACTTTACGATTCTTTTTGGGAACCGCCTATAATGTGTGTAGCATGGAAGATATCGGGAACTCTTGGTTGTTATGTTGACAATGAAAGTATACCACTCAAAATATTATTCATCTCTATTTTAAAACTCGAGCTCTCGCACCTCTGCTAATCCCTGCTTCCCTCTATGAAGCGCCTATCTATTTACTTTTATGTTGAGTCATTATCCTCTTATTAAAAAGCACCAGTTGGAGAGCACCACTGTCATTTGCATGTATTGCTATTAATTTACATTGAGTATGATCGTGACTGGATCTCTTTTACCATGAATTACAATGTCTAGTCGGTCTTTGATCTTCAGAGGTGCTCTGCATTTATGTTTTGCGGTCTCAGAAAGGGCTAGCATGATACCATCTTGTTATATCATATTATGATTGTTTTGAGAAAGTGTTGTCATCTGAGTTTTATTATTATTGATCGCTAGTTGATTATGCTACTCATATGAGTAAACATGAGACTTGAAAGTTATTGTGAATGTGGTTAGTTCATAATCTTTGCTGAAAACTTGAATGCTGGCTTTACATATTTGCAACAACAAGAGCAAACAGAGTTTGTAAATGTTTTTCTTTATCACTTTCGGTTTGTCAACTGAATTGCTTAAGGACAAGCAAAGGTTTAAGCTTGGGGGAGTTGATACGTCTCCAACGTATCTACTTTTCCAAACACTTTTGCCCTTGTTTTGGACTCTAACTTGCATGATTTGAATGGAACTAACCCGGATTGACGATGTTTTCAGCAGAATTGACATGGTGTTATTTTTGTGCATAAATAAAAGTTCTCGAAATGACCTGAAAATCAACGGATAATTATTTTGGAATATATAAAAAATACTGGCGAAAGAATCAAGACAATGGGCCCACACCCTTTCCACGAGGGTGGCCCCCCCTGGGCGAGCCCCCTGTCTCGTGGGCCCCCTGATGCTCCACCGACCTCAACTCCGACTCCATATATTCACTTTCGGGGAGAAAAAAATCAGAGAGAAGGATTCATCGCGTTTTACGATACGGAGCCACCGCCAAGCCCTAATCTCTCTCGGGAGGGCTTATCTGGAGTCCGTTCGGGGCTCCGAATAGTGGAGATCGTGGTCGTCGTCATCATCAACCTTCCTCCATCACCAATTCCATGATGATCACCATCGTGCGTGAGTAATCCCATTGTAGGCTTGCTAGACGGTGATGGGTTGGATGATATTTACCATGTAATCGAGTTAGTTTTTTTAGGGTTTGATCCCTAGTATTCATTATGTTCTAAGATTGATGTTGATATGACTTTGCCATGCTTAATGCTTGTCACTAGGGCCCGAGTGCCATGATTTCACATTTGAACCTATTATGTTTTCATGAATATATGTGAGTTCTTGATCCTATCTTGCAAATCAATAGTCACCTACTATGTGTTATGATCCAGCAACCCTGAAGTGACAATAATCGGGACCACTCTCGGTGATGACCGTAGTTTGAGTTCATGTATTCACTAAGTGTTAATGCCTTGGTCCGGTACTCTATTAAAAGGAGGCCTTAATATACCTTAGTTTCCAATAGGACCCCACTGCCACGGGAGGGTAGGACAAAAGATGTCATGCAAGTTCTTTTCCATAAGCACGTATGACTATATTCGGAATACATGCCTACATTACATTGATGAACTGGAGCTAGTTCTGTGTCACCCTATGTTATAACTATTACATGAGGAATCACATCCGACATAATTATCCATCACTGATCCAATGCCTACGTGCTTTTCACATATGGCTTGTTGCTTAGTTAATTTACCGCTGCTACTGTTACAATCACTACAAAACTGTTATCGCTACTTTTTCCACTGTTACCATTACTTCCATATTACTTTGCTACTAAATACTTTCTGCAGATATTAAGTCTTCTAGGTGTGGTTGAATTGGCAAATCAACTGCTAATACTTGATAGTATTCTTTGGGTCCCCTTGTGCCGAATCAATAAATTTGGGTTGAATACTCTACCCTCAAAAACTGTTACGATCCACTACTCTTGTGGGTTATGTGGGAACCCCAACTCATAAGTCGTGATCACCGAATGCACGTGTACAGTGATCCCAGAGATCAATGCTCACTGAACACACAGAAGCTGAATAATAAGAGTCTTACATGCATACATACCGTATTACACAAATAGGAAAATTATGGTCAAGTCTTGAGTATATCATTGCAGCAGAAATCTTCAATAACCACTTGGACCCATGCCATCTGCCTTAACCCTACAGGCATTCTGACTGGGAAGCGTCCTAGCTCGCATGTTCGTCATCTAGAAATCTTCATCATATCCTGTTCTTTCATGCCTGGCCAATTAAAATAACCAGTGGCAAGCCAATGAGTACTTTGAATGTACTCGCAAGCAACCCAAGTGTGATGACAGAATAATTATGCAAGGTTCTACTGCTAAATTGGCAATTTGCGGAAAGCTAGTTATTCATATGCAAGTATGATCAACATATAACAAGGGCATGCATGTATCTGCAACAAGTATCCGGAGGTTATAGTCATCAACATCGAGAAAGAGTTATGAACAACTCTTTCTCAAGCTCATCGTGACTTTCTCATAATCACGTACCAAACCGTGTTGTT
>LR738715.1:530326527-530488154 GCA_902687465.1 Secale cereale
CGGGTTTCGCAAACATTGGACGTAGACCAAGAGCGGTTACCCAACTATCCTTGACCGTGGACACGGCTATTCGAATAGTTTTCAACTCTGCAGAGGTTGCACACTTTACCCACTAGATCCGGGGAACTTCCGTGTCATCCATGACTCGCGGTACCTCAAGTACCTGGGGTAAGCACCCGATCACTATCTTTACCTAGGCGACTCTAATATGGAGTCCACTCAATTGGTAGCAACCCCCGTGGCCCACATTTCACATCTTGAGATTTTTGGAGCCTCGCTCCCATTTTTATCACATACCACAAGCATGGGGTACCAACGGTGTGTCCGGTGCCCTGTAAAGACAGTCATGGCCGCCTATCCAAGCGCGACCCCATCCCGAGAGTGACCTCATGTCACTCCCATCACTAGTAATGAGGGCACCATGTTAGTATCAGCCTAGGTAATCAATAATGCCCTTTCCCATATAAGGGTAGAGTGGTTGCGCATGTAAAGTTGGAATAACGGTCGCAACTTAAACCAATTCGTTTGAAAAACAACACACACACTTGCCTCGGTACACCACTTCGTCATCAAGTGGTTACCCAACTCATCATCTCCCTCGGGCATAAATGGCACCCGACGGGGTTTTCAAAAAGTCTTTTAAAAGTACTCTGCTTCCATCAGCATGCATATTCCCGTCCCTTTTTGCGTAGCACTACTTTAGCATCCTATATACTCCCACCGGCATAACCCTCATAAGAAGGTAGGGTCATGCGCAATGCAAGTATCAATGAGGAAGTAAGGTGGCAAACCATCAAAGTGGTTACCACCTCATCATGATTCCGTTGCAACAACAATATGGTGCTATATGACATGCATAAAAAGGTTTCTTGAACATGGTCAAAGGGCTACTTGCCTGTCTTAACCAAGTCCTTGGGGTCTTTAAACCTTCTGGTCCATCTCCAAGTACTCCTCTTATTTCGTCAACAAACGATGGAAACAATCATAATAAGTAACACAACAAGGCAAAAATAAAAGTGCTCTAAAAATAGGAGTTGGACTTTTCTCGGATACCTCTGGTCATATGAAAAATGACCAAGGTGGTTTCATTGGGATAAGATCAATGGATATCTCTGAACATTTCAATATGAGGTAATCAGGGGATTAGTGGATTTGCAAGAAGTGTACAGAAGAAATATTTTCAAAAATGGTCAGAGGCACCCATCTAACAAGGAAAGATTTTAGAAGCAGCTAGGAATTGGTTTCACTTGATTTGGAGTTCAAAAGAATTTCCTATGATTTTGCAAAGTTGACAAATATGAAGAAATGGCTCATTATTTTGTGGGGTACAGAAAGTATTAATAAAAATGTTCATAAACTAAGTTATGAACTTAGAAGCATCTAGGAATTTGAATCATGGCATTTGGATCAACTTTGACCTATCTGTGATTTTCTAAAGTTTATCACAGAAATAGAAAAAATGAGATTTCATAAATAGTTGTGAAGGAAAGGTTTTTGAAAAAATGTGCAAATAGCACGATGTGATAGATCATGATTTATGGAGCCAGCAGAAATTTGAATCGTCAAGTTTGGACACTATTTGAATATTTGGGAGATTTTACAAGTTTACAAAAAAAGAAAAAGAAAAGAAATACCCAAGTTATACCTAAAGCACGCGTCGGGCGAAGGATAGCTACTGGGTCGGCCCAGTAGCTCAGCTGCGAGCGGGAAGGGCCACGTCGAAGGTGCCCGCCGGGAGTACGCCTTTGCGGCGGCTAGGCGGTTTCGGCCGAAGCCGTTTCCACTTAAATGGCGGGGCCCAGCCACTAGGTCGCTGATGCGCGGGGCCCAGCGCTCAGGTCGTCGCCTACCTCCCGCTCGGACACAGTAGAGGAAGGGGAGGCGAGGCCGAGTGGGTGTCGGCGTTCCTCCCGGTGCCACCGTCCACCTCCGGCAACACCCGGCGTACCGGCGTGCTCGGGAGAGCGTGTCGCATCCGTCGAGGTGCGCCACGACCACGGGGACGGCCAGACGCGAGCGCCCCATCGGCCACGACGGAGGACGGCATCGGCGGTGTTGGGCACGGCGACACAGGCAGGGAGGACGAAGTGGAGTACGGGGGAAAGCTTCAACATGGTGGTGGTGTTGCTCTGGAGTGGAGAGGAGGGGGTCCTGATGGCATGAATTTTGGCGGCGGCCGGCGGGGAAGCTTCGGCCATAGGAGAGGTTGGAGGGGACGGGAGGAGGTGTCGGTTGTCCTGGGACGTATACGGGAGGGATAGTGGCAAATGGAGCAGAGAGGGGGCTCGGGGAGGCCTTATATAGGCCAGCCCGAGGTTCGCCGCGGGTGGTGCACCGGCGAAGCTGTTGCCGTCGCTGCAAGCCACGGGGGCACGCGTGGGTGTGTCTGGGGCGTTTGTAGGGGTGGTCTATGCCTAGAGGAAGGGAGAGAAGGAGCGGGGAGGTGCGAGAGGGGCCGCGCTTGTGAAGCCAGTCACTAGAGCTTGTGGGCGGCCGGCGTGCGTGCGAGTGCAGCAGCAGCAGGGAGAAGGAGGAGGGGCCGACCAGCTAGGCGTGTCCCGGACGTCGAGGTGGTCCTGCTGGCGTGCGGGGGACAGCCGAGGTGGTCGGGGCATCGGGATGGGGGGCGGCTATAGTGCGCCAGAGCACTGTAGCGCTCTCCAGAGCGCGACCATTGCATGCCATGGCATGCAACTGGCGTCCCGCGCGTGGCCAAGCTTGTCCACTAGCTCCTGGGGATTTCTGGGATGCTCTATGAAGCTTAGGAGGTAAGGTAGGAGGGAGGGGTAAGAAGTAGAAGGGTGGAAAGGTGCTGCCATGGTAAAAACAGAGAGGTAATTGGGGGTTTTACCCCCTCCAATGATTGAGCTCAGGCATGGGTGAGTTACTGGAGGTAGAAGGTGATCAAGTTCACCTATGGTAAGAATTAGAGGTAAAGGGGAATAGTGAAAGGGGTCAAAACAATGGTTTTGGAAAAATGGCAGAAGGTGTTTGATGCAAATTTGGGCAAGCAAATTAACTCCACTTGACATGAGACTTAACAGGATCAAATGGCACATACATTTAGGCCATTTCACCAAATTTGAGCTCATTTGGTCAAAGTTGCCAATGCAACTTTTGTAAACCCTATAAATGAACAGAAATGGATTTCCTAAGATTAAGCTAAGCAAATCATCTCTCCTTGATGCACCACTTGGTGTAGTGTCATCATTTGGGGTTGTGAGCATGTCCACAAAATTTGAGGCCCCAAGTAAAAAGTTGGCAATGCAGAGTTGTTCAAATTAGGATCTGGTCAGAAAGTGTTTTGGGTCACTTAGATTAAGTTATCCTTCTCCAAAACTTGTGCCATTTGGCATAGATTCATGTTTACATCATTTGAGCATGTGCACAAATTTTGAGAGCATTTGGACAAGTTTGGCAATGTAAAGTTGCTCAAACTTCAAAATGGACATAAATGGTTTTGAGGGGATTAGATGATGTTTTCTTGATCTTCAAGGCATGAGGCTTTGTAAGATCATCAAATATGTCATATTTGACATGATAGAATTTCCCTGGAATTTTTAGAGAATATTCCTTTGTAAATATTTCAAAAGCTTGAAATATCCAGAAAGGGTTTTGGAAGGATTTGTCCAATATTTTGAACATGACCATGTGTTAAAACTCTTATATATGGACAATATATGTCCTATGAGCTTATCTGAATTTTGAAAAATATATTTGAAATAGTTAAATAATTGTAACCTATTAAAGACCATTTCTCACCTAAAGAAAAATCATTTAAATAAAATATAAAAATATCTTCTAAAATTATAATTTTATGGTTTAAGGGAGTCCTATACCTAATAGGATTCAAATATACTTTTTGAAAGATTTTTCACACCCTAAACAAGGTACTCGCGGTGCAAACCTCAATTCAGGGGTTTTTGGAAAACTAATTTTAGAAAATACTATTTGACCAAAATATTTTTGTAAGAAAGTACTATACTGTTCTATACACATGGCATGATCATTGGGAAAAGGTTTTGGATCAAGGAGATGAAGTATAAGAGTTGGATGATTTATTTGATTTTTAGGGCGCTAGCTAACAGCAAACAGAAAACCAATCAAGCAAGGTCAAAAACACTCAAAAGTTTTTGCCAAACCACATTTTAGCATGACTATTAGCTTAAGTGATGTGGCATGAAAATCAAGGTGTGACAGACCTACCCCCCTTACAAGAATCTCGTCCCCGAGATTCCCAGACTAGGCGTGGAAAGGAATACTAAACCTTGGATATGGGGTAGTGTTCACTTCTTCTTGTTGGTTCTGCTTCCGAGTGGTGCTCCTTGGAATATTGAAGTACTTGGTGGTGTGGCTTCTCGCTTGTTGCCCTCTTTGATGCAGGTTGCTGAGGGGTCTCTTGCATAGGTTTGGTTCGGCTAGTCGTCAATGCCTCGGTGATCGATGTCCTTGGAGGGACCGGGCTAGTTAGGAAGTTAGAATTATTTCCAGAGTTGTGACTCGTGGAAAATTTGGTGCACAGTGGGTAACTCAGGTGGTAAATCTAGCTGGTAGCCGTCTATCATTCGTCTTGCAGTGGTCTTGAAGAAGGTCGATAAATCTTGGCGTGAGCGTCCCTTCGACATGGAAATGCTTGTTTTCTTCGAGAGGAGTGGTTTGCATATACGCCCGGTCTTCGACGCGGAAGTTTATTTCTTGATGATGGTGGTCGGTGTAGTTCTTCCTTCTTGACATGTCGTTCTTCAAATGTATTCTATCCAGCTGGCCGTCTCTTTTTTGTCTTCAGGCAGACAAGTAGTTCATCAAATAATGATGTTACCCAACTTGTCCAAGTACTCCATGAAGTCTACGGGGTACGCGAGGTAGGCTGGGGTATTGGTGGTGGTCTCCGTTGAATATTGGCAATGGTCTTCTTGACTTAGAGTCAACGCCCGTGGCCAGGACCTGACCATGTTGTGGCTTGGTGGGGCTTAAGGGTTTCAAGGATTCTAGTGTGCGAGTGAACTTTCATCATCTTATCCTTAAGCAGAGTTCCTGAGATGCCAATAGTGCTATCTAGTCCTCCAAACACATCACTCCATACCACCGAAAGCATCATCTTGTATAGGCCAACTCCAATCACCACTCATGCCATACATATCCTCATGACTCCCAAGAGGCGGTCTAACAAAATTATATTTGTCTACGATCCCCAAATCCATATGTATGTCTACCCCTAAAATCCATGGGTAGATCATACATGCTGCTAAGCTTGAATTAAACACCACAATCCATGCACTCAACCTATTCTTGCAAGGTTCAAGATAATGCATCTCTATTCTTAAGAAACACGTCATATGCCACTCCAAGACCTTGTTTCCTTCCTATAGATCAACTCCAATAGGCCATTAACTTCCATCAATCACCACATAATCCAACAATTCTACAAATCCGATGTCTACGGTGTTCCTCAAGATCTCAACTCCCTGTAATACCCAAATACTTGGAAGGGCTATGCATTACGATAGTAAGTCCACCAAATTCCCAGCATGCGGGTCAAGTAAACTCCAAGGTCATGCTTATATAGATCCCTAAATCAACTCCGACAAATAATCCAATCTCCTAGTTTGCCATACATCGATAAACACGGTATCAAGATCAACGGTCTAAATCCAATTTATTCCAAACCATGTAGACATACTTAGCATCTATACCCAACCAGAATCACCTACTTAAATCCAAATCTCATGTCCAACGAGAATTCCTACATGCTTCCCCAAAGCCATTATCGTAATGTCAACTATCTCCCATCAATATCATCTGATCAAGTCAAATCCTTATACTTCCAAGAATTTCATCTTGCGATCACAATTGCCCTGCAAATCCAAGTTACTCTAAGGTGATGAAAGTTACGCTACTCTACTAATCATGATCCCACCAACATGAAAACCTCACAATCCATCAATGCCTCAGATAATTCCACGAAGTCTCTGATATAAACTCATCAAGTCATCTGTCATATATCCTCAAATTGGTCTATCTATGGCATCGTCAGTTCTTGTGCTATATTAGGATGACAATGTGCTCGTTCACTATCTCCACTAGTTCCATAAAGAACCCAGCGTTGTGCAAGGTTATAGAGGCTTAACTGGTTCTCTTGTAATACTATGGGTTAAGCACATGGTTAAGGATTCGAGCCGCGGTATCTCGTGAAGTCTCAAAGGGTCTAGGAATGGGTTTCTAGTCTGGACGGTTAAACATAACTTCACGGGGTTGCACTTGGTCGTGGAGGTTGTAGCAGAAGTCTTCATTGTTAGTTGGTTGCCGAGTTGGAATCCTTGGTACTTCTTGTCTTGCTGGTTTTCAGTTGAGGAGATAGAAGAGAGGGAAAAAGTAGCATAGAGGAGGGGAATGCCTAAAGGGGGTTCTATAGTGCAAGTGCAAACAAACAGGCGCAAAAAGGGCGAAACAAAAGAAACAAGGCAAGGAAGGTGATATAGTCGTGTACTTGTTGCCTAGGGCAACAGTGCGACTTATATCAAAACACAAACAATAGAAACAAGCAACACACAATCACGGTTGTATTTGAACCATCATACGGACTCGACTGCGCATAGGGGGTAAACGACTCATCCTACCCCAGGGGTTCTCGAACTCAGTAGTCGTGACTTGTGCCTCGTGCAGTCTTCTGAGTATTCCTCAGGTGTTGCTATGTCCCTTGTAGTTGTTTGATGAACAATCCGGGATGAGCCTGAAGAATCTTCAACAACTTCTAGCCTGATGAGGTGATGTGGTGAAGGTGTCTCCTTGTAGCTGGCGTTGACTTGGTCTTCTCTTGTCTCTTTAATCATGACGATCCCTTGTGCGTTCTGGGGCGTCGAGGGTACCAAGTAGGCAATCCTTTATGCAATGATATTAACAAGTCATAGTAGAGGTTCAACATGTCGGTTACGTTGATGACAACATCGACACCAATAGCGGGGGACGAAGAGAACCGTTTTCCTGTTCACTATAGTGAGGCGGACCAAATGGCGAGGTTCTCATCCACCGGTGGTTGCCGATACAACAACGGTAGTTACAAGATTACTCTATTAGCGATGTATATCATGATCTTGCATAACTCATGCCATGTTCGTTGAAGGCCAAGGTCGCATCATCTTGGGGCAGTGCCAAGGATGTCACCATCTTCTGGGTCTTCATGTCCTCATTCCTCGAGGATGTATCTTCTGTTGGTATCCTCTTGTTATGGTGTCGCCAATCTTGTGTTCAGAAGAGGTGGGTGAGTGTTTGGCAAGGTATCATCCTTCTAGATTATCCACGAGGATTACAGAAAATCCAGTGGTCAGGGGCATCAGGGTTCTAACAACCAAAAGTTTTGAAGGGGAAGATATCAATAAGGAAAGTATAGACTAGTTTTCGAAAAACTGAGAAGAGAGGAGAAGTATAGACAGTTTTGAAAACTAGTAATAGTTTTGGAAATAGTTTTACCCTAACTAACGACCACGCTAACTAAGGCTTCCTACAGTCAGGATGGCTCTGATACCAGCTCTGTGGGGACCCCGACTCATAAGTCGTGATCACCGAATGCACGTGTATAGTGATCCCAGAGATCAATGCTCACTGAACACACAGATGATGAATAACAAGAGTCTTACATCCATGCATACCGTATTACAGAAATAGGACCATTATGGTCAAGTCTTGAGTATATCATTTGCAGCAGAAATCTTCAATAACCACTTGGACCCATGCCATCTGCCTTAACCATATAGGCATTCTGAATGGGAAGCGTCCTAACTCGCATGTTCGTCACCAAGAAATCTTCATCATATCATGTTCTTTCATGCCTGGCCAATTAATATAACCAGTGGCTAGCCAATGAGTACTTTGAATGTACTCGTAAGCAACCCAAGTGTGTTGACAGAATAATTATGCAAGGTTCTACTGCTAAATTGGCAGTTTGCGGAAAGCTAGTTTTTCATATGCAAGTATGATCAACATATAACAAGGGCATGCATGTATCTGCAACAAGTATCCGGAGGTTACAGACATCAACATTGAGAAAGAGTTATGAACAACTCTTGCTCAAGCTCATCATGACTTTGTCATAATCACGTCAACAGATTTACCAAACCGTGTTGTTTTCCTCACACACACATACCAGGTTTCGCAAACATTGGACGTAGCCTAAGAGCTGTTACCCAACTGTCCTTGACCGTGGACACGGCTATTCGAATAGTTTTACACTCTACAGAGGTTGCACACTTTACCCACTAGATCCGGGGAACTTCCGTGTCATCCGCGACCCCCGGTACCTCAAGTACCCAGGGTAAGCACCCGATCACTATTTTTCCCCAGGCGACACTAATATGGATTCCACTCGATTGGTAGCAACCCCCATGCCCCACATTTCACATCTTGAGATTTTTGGAGCCTCACTCCCATTTTCATCACATACCACAAGCACGGGGTACCAACGGTGTGTCCGGTGCCCTATAAAGACAGTCATGGCCGCCTATCCAAGCGCAACCCCGTCCCGAGAGTGACCTCATGTCACTCCCCTCACTAGTAATGCGGGCACCATTCTAGTATCGGCCTAGGTAATCAATAATGCCCTTTCCCATATAAGGGTAGAGTGGTTGCGCATGTAAAGTTGGAATAACGGTCGCAACTTAAACAAATCCGTTTGAAAAACAACACACACACTTGCCTCGGTACACCACTTCGTCATCAAGTGGTTACCCAACTCATCATCTCCCACGGGCATAAATGGCACCCGACGGGGTTTTCGAAAAGTCTTTTAAAAGTACTCTGCTTCCATCAGCATGCATATTCCCGTCCCTTTTTGCGTAGCACTACTTTAGCATCCTATCTACTCCCACCGGCATAACCCTCATAAGAAGGTTGGGTCATGCGCAATGCAAGTATCAATGAGGAAGTAAGGTGGCAAACTATCATAGCGGTTACGACCTCATCATGATTCCGTTGCAACAACAATAGCGTGTTATATGAAATGCATAAAAAGGTTTCTCGAACATGGTCAAAGGGCTTCTTACCTGTCTTAACCAAGTCCTTGGGGTCTTCAGACCTTCTGGCCCATCTCCAAGTACTCCGCTTATTTCGTCAACTAACGATGGAAACAATCATAATAAGAAACACAACAAGGCAAAAATAAAAGTGCTCTAAAAATAGGAGTTGGACTTTTCTAGGATACCTCTGGTCATATGAAAAATGACCAAGGTGGTTTCATTGGGATAAGATCAATGGATATCTCTGAACATTTCAATATGAGGTAATCAAGGGATTTGTGGATTTGCAAGAAGTGTAAAGAAGAATTATTTTGAAAAATGGTCAGAGGCACCCATCTGACAAGGAATGATTTTAGAAGCAGCTAGGAGTTGGTTTTACTTGATTTGGAGTTCAAAAGAATTTCCTATGATTTTGCAAAGTTGACAAATATGAAGAAATGGCTCATTATTTTGTGGGGTACAGAAAGTATTAATAAAAATGTTCATAAACTAAGTTATGAACTTAGAAGCATCTAGGAATTTGAATCATGGCATTTGGATCAATTTTGAGCTATGTGCGATTTTCTAAAGTTTATCACAGAAGTAGAAAAATGAGATTTCACAAATAGTTGTTAAGGAAAGGTTGCTGGAAAAATGTGCAAATAGCAGCATGTGATAGATCATGATTTATGGAGCGAGCAGAAATTTGAATCATCAAGTTTGGACACTATTTGAATATTTGAGAGATTTTACAAGTTTACAGAAAAAGAAAAAGAAAAGAAATACTCAGGTTATACCTAAAGCACGCGTCGGGCGAAGGATAGCTATTGGGCCGGCCCAGTAGCTCAGCTGCGAGCGGGAAGGGCCACGTCGAAGGCGCTCGCCGGGAGTACGCCTTTGCAGCGGCTAGGCAGTTTCGCCGAAGCTGTTTCCACTTGAATGGCGGAGCCCAGCCACTAGGTCGCTGACGCGCGGGGCCCAACACTCACGTCGTCGCCTACCTCCCGCTCGAACAGAGCAGAGGCAAGGGAGGCGAGGCTGAGCGGGTGCCGGCATTCCCCCCGGCGCCACCGGCCTCCTCCGGCGACACCCGGCGTACCAGCGTGCTCAGGAGAGCGTGCCGCATCCGTCGAGGTGCGCCACGACCACGGGGACGGCCAGACGCGAGCGCCCCATTGGCCACAGTGGAGGACGGCGTCAGCGGTGTTGGGCACGGCGAAACAGGCGGGGAGGACGAAATGGAGTACGGGGGAAAGCTTCAACATGACGGTCGTGTTGCTCTGGAGTGGAGAGGTGGAGAGGAGGGGGTCCTGACGGCACAAATTTCGTCGGCGGCCGGTGGGGAAGCTTCGGCCAAAGGAGAGGTTGGAGGGGACGAGAGGAGGCCTGGGTTGTCTTGGGACGTATACGGGAGGGAGAGTGGCAAATGGAGCAGAGAGGGGGTTTGGGGGAGGCCTTATATAGGCCATCCCGAGGTTCACCGCGGGTGGTGCGTCGACGAAGTTGTTGCCGTCGCTGCAAGCCACGGGGGTGCGCGTGGGCGTGTCTGGGGAGCTTGTAGGGGTGGTCTACGCCTAGAGGAAGGGAGAGAAGGAGCGGGGACGTGCCAGAGGGGCCGCGCGTGTGAAGCCAGTCACTGGAGCTTGCGGGCGGCTGGCGCGCATGCGAGTGCAGCAGCAGGAGGGAGAAGGAGGAGGGGCCGACCAGCTAGGCGTGTCCCGAACGTCGAGGTGGTCCTGCTGGCGTGCGGGGGACAGCCGAGGTGGTCGGGGCATCGGGATGGGGGCGGCTACAGTGCGCCACAGCACTGTAGCGCGCTCCAAATCGCGACCATTGCATGCCATGGCATGCAACTGGCATCCCGCGCGTGGCCAAGCTTGTCCACTAGCTCCTAGGGATTTCTGGTATGCTCTATGAAGCTTAGGAGGTAAGGTAGGAGCGAGGGGTAAGAAGTAGAAGTGTGGAAAGGTGCTGCCATGGTGAAAACAGAGAGGTAATTAGGGGTTTTACCCCCTCCAATGATTGAGCTCAGGCATGGGTGAGTTACTGGAGGTAGAAGGTGATCAGGTTCACATGTGGTAAGAATTAGAGGTAAAGGGGAATAGTGAAAGGGGTCAAAACAATGGTTTTCGAAAAATGGCAGAAGGTGTTTGATGCAAATTTGGGCAAGAAAATTAACTCCACTTGACATGAGACTTAACAGGATCAAATGGCACATACATTTAGGCCCTTTCACCAAATTTGAGCTCATTTGGGCAAAGTTGCCAATGCAACTTTTGTAAATCCTAGAAATCAACAGAAATGGATTTTCCAAGATTAAGCTAAGCAAATCATCTCTCCTTGATGCACCACTTGGTGTAGTGCCAACTTTTGGGGTTGTGAGCATGTCCACAAAATTTTAGGCCCCAAGTAAAAAGTTGGCAATGTAGAGTTGTTCAAATTTGGATCTGGTCAGAAAGGGTTTTGGGTAACTTAGATCAAGTTATCCTTCTCCAAAACTTGTGCCATTTGGCATAGATGCATGTTTTCATCATTTGAGCATGTGCACCAAGTTTGAGAGCATTTGGACAAGTTTGGCAATGTAAAGTTGCTCAAACTTCAAAATGGAGAGAAATGGTTTTGAGGGGATTAGATGATGTTTTCTTGATCTTCAAGGCATGAGGCTTTGTAAGATCATCAAATATGTCATATTTTACATGATACAATTTCCCTGGAATTTTTAGAGAATATTCCTTTGTAAATATTTCAAAAGCTTGAAATATCTAGAAAGGGTTTTGGAAGGATTTGTCCAATATTTTGAACATGACCATGCGTTCAAACTCTTATATATGGACAATATATGTCCTATGAGCTTCCCTGGATTTTGAAAAATATATTTGAAACAGTTAAATAATTTTAACCTATTAAAGACCATTTCTGGCCTAAAGAGAAAGCATTTAAATAAAATATAAAAATAACTTTTAAAATTATAATTTTGTGGTTTAAGGGAGTCCTATACCTAATAGGATTCAAATATACTTTTTGAAAGATTTTTCACACCTTAAACAAGGTACTCGCAGTGCAAACCTCAATTCAGGGGTTTTTGGAAAACTAAGTTTAGAAAATACTATTTGGCCAAAATATTTTTGTAAGAAAATACTATACTGTGCTATACACATGGCATGATCATTGGGAAAAGGTTTTGGATCAAGGAGATGAAGTATAAGAGTTGAATGATTTATTTGATTTTTGGAGCACTAGCTAACAGCAAACAGAAAACCAATCAAGCAAGGTCAAAAACACTCAAAAGTTATTTCCAAACCACATTTTAGCATGACTATTAGCTTAAGTGATGTGGCATGAAAATGAGGGTGTGACAGGTTAACACCCACCAGTGCCCTCGAGCCACCTCCTATCTTTAGCCATCCCTTGGCATCTGTCGTGCGCCCACCACGATACTTGGCGCCCACCGTGGGGCAGCTCGAGGTCCTGGCCGGGAGCATGCTTCAGACGGGGCCCTCCTCTGACTCCGACAAGCTCGTCGCACTGGCGGACGACGTCGTCGACGCCCTCACCGTCTCCTTCGCTGCACTACGCATCTCCTATTCGCTTGCGGCCGACGGGTACCCCAGCGAGGTACTTGACTTTTCTGAATCCCCCATCTCTCCCGGTGGTAGCATTCCCGACGGAGCAATGGACCTCTGCGTGGAGGCTTTCGTCATCGACACTAGTGCCACCTCCTCGACGAGCGCGGCAAGAAAAGCCGCCGAAGCTAAGGCCGCGGCGGAACGGGCCGGCTCGACCAACCCGCTGTGCGCCACGATGCAAAGCCTCTGCGTTCCCATCGGTACCGACATCGACGCCTCCAACATCGTCGAGGCCCGGACTCGCCTTGACAAGGACCGCCAGCGCCTGCTGGACCTCCCCCTACTGAAATTGTGCCCTATAAAATACCAGCTGGTATTATCGATTATGTTTTGGTTGATCGTTATGCAGGAGACAGACATCCCGGTGAACACTTGCTATATCTGTCACAACTATGTTCATTATTTAAGCTTGTAGGTGTATCAAGGGAGTTTGTCATGAGTAAATTATTTGCCTTGTCACTGAAAGGAAAAGCATTGGAATGGTATAGGCTACTAAATGACTCTCACCTGCTGGAGTGGGAAGAGATCCAGTCTCTCTTTTACTCCAAGTTTTATCCTCTTCATGAAGTCCATGAGAATAGAAATTATGTTTATAATTTTTATCCTCATGACGGAGAGAGCATAGCTCAAGCTTGGGGAGACTGAAAACGTTAATGCTAAAATGTCCTAACCATGGGCTCCCCAAAGATATGATTATTACTAATTTCTATGCGAGGCTTTCTCGACAGGATAAAGATTTGCTCGACGCTTCCTCTATGGGTTCTTTCACAAACAAAAAGATTGATGCTAAACGGGAACTCCTTGAAAGAATTCAACGCAACACTGAAGATTGGGAGATCGACAAAGGTAAAGAGTTAGGTATAATTTATGAGTATGATTGCATTAAGTCCTTTGTTGAAACTACAAGTTTTAATAAGTTTAGTGCTAAGTTTGGGCTTGATTCTCAACTCCTTGTTGATTTCCTCAAATCGTTTCCTTCACATATTAATATGCCTAAGGAGGATTGGATCAAGTATCATAAACCTTTTAAAGAGACTTGCAAAGAAAATGAAATTGTTCATGATGATTGCAACATGCATGATCCAATTCCTAAAAATGAAGTTTTATATAAGCATGTTAATTTTTGTGGAGTGGATAGACCTTGTGAAAGGCCTATGATTGAACAAGAGAAGTATTGTAAGCAACATAAGCATGAAAGAACAATCACTTGGGTCAGAGATTTAAATGAAATTGCTAGAGAATTGTGTGACCGTTATCCTTTTACTTGTGAACTTTGCCGTATAGAGGGTCACTTTAATTTTCAATGCATGAACTTTCAAAACATAACTGTTAACTGGTTGTGTGATAACATGATCACCTCTGATCTTTATGATGAGCTTATGTTATTTTTGATGTGTGAAGAGTTATCAGAAAAGACTTCATGGCTAGATGTTAATGCCATAGGAATAAAAAACACTTTGCAAAATTGCCATCTCTATTGTGTTGTTAATTGCCATGAAAATGATTACATAGGTAGATTATAAAGGAGGGAACTTTACCAAAGTATTAAAATGTCTCTTATATTTCTGCTAATAAAAAGGAGAGTTTCTCACAAGTTTCCCCTATTGTTTCTAATGATAAACCAGGATATGTGGAGAAGCTTCATCTCCAACCACTCCCTCCTAAGGTTAAGAAGAAGAAAAAGAAGAGGAGGAGGAAGAGGAGCAAGAAAGAAGAAGAATGGGTATCAACCTGGCCTGAGCATATTCCTCCCATCAACTTTTATCCTAACGATTGTAAGTTTAAAGAAGAAGGTGAAGTTTATTGCCTTAATTATCATCTTGATGATACGTCCGTAGGTACTATTGAAGATGATTTTGATTATGATATGCATGTTACCTATTGTGATTGGGAAAATGATGATAATGCTACTTATGATCTTGAAAATCTTTTTGGTACCAACTCTGAAAGTGATGATATGGGAAGCTCTAAGCTTGGGGATGATAGGATTGCAAATCCTTTACCCACTAGTGATGTGATAATTGATAATTCTTTTGCTAGTAAGAATAAAGACAACATGATTACAAATATAGTTGCTAGCAATGATAATGCTCTTCTCTACTATGATGATGTCATAACTCCAACCTATAGTTTTTATAAACGTACCTATGACATAAGGAGAAATTACCCTTATGAAACTTGTCATGATCATGGAGGGAATTACTCCCTTGTTGAACACCACCCTCCTAATACACAAGTAATCTATAGTGTTCAAGTTGTTTATGATAGTCCTACTCCCACTATTACCAATGAGAAAGATTATGCTTATGTGGAGAGTAAGAGTACCTTTTTGCATGTGGATCATGGTAACAATGCTTTACGTGATGCTTATATTGTTGAGTTCATCCATGATGCCACTGAAACTTATAATGAGAGAGGGAGACTTGGTTCTAAATATCTTAATAATAAGAAGTTTCCTCTCTTTATGGTGAATATTTTGAAGTTATGCTTGTTTTGCCTTCCTATGCTAGTTGCTTTGTGCTTTAATGAATTATTCTATTGCAATATTCCTATGCATAGGAAGCATATTAGGCTTAAATGTGTTTGGTATTTGCTTCTTGATGCTCTCTTTTGTTCTTCAGCTCTTATTCCTACGAGAGCATCATTAAAGTCTTAAGCCTATCTTTATGGATATAAATAAAGAGCTCTAGGGAGACAACCCTTGTTATGTTTACTTTCAGTTTTAGTGGTCTTGATGTTTGTTACTACTGTAGCAACATCATTGTATCTTTATTTTTCAGCTTTGTGCCAAGTTTAGCCTCTGATTGCAAGAAAGTTCAAAAGTTGTGACGTGCTGTCCAGGAAACAGATTCTGTCCTTGGATAGAAAAATTCGTATAAAATCAACACATCATCTTTTTGGTCTGACTTTTTTCGAAAGCGTGCTCTATATAATTTTCTTTCGTGCGTCTGTTTTGAGTTTTTTGATTAGAGTGGCAGAAGTGCCCCGGAAAAATCATTTACTACCTGCTGTTCTGTTTTTCACAGATTCTGTCATGTTTTGCCTTTCCTTCATTTTGCAAACCTAGAGCTTGCTTTTTCTTTGCAAAAACCTTTTGGCAATCTTGAGAAACAGTAGAACTTCAAGAATATCTTTATTTCCAGCAAGGAATAATTATTTTATTATGGGTACTAACCTCGCTAATCAGATTATGATGAGTTATGTATGAAGGGAGTTTTCAAGTGTGCGAGGGAAGATGATAAAAAGATTCAGGAGTGTCAAACGCTCAAGCTTGGGGATGCCCCCATGCACCCCCAAGAAATATTCAAGGAGACTCAAGCGTCTAAGCTTGGGGATGACCCGTGCATTCCCTTCTCCATCAACATTATCAGTTCGTCCTTCGTTCCACTATATTTTAATCACTTCATGTGTTATGTGCTATGCTTGGACCGTCTTGTTTTAGTTTTCCTTTTAGTTTTCTTTAGCTTTTCATAACGAGTTGGAACTCAGCTTTCTTTATGTGGGAGAGAAACACGCTCCACTTCTACCTAGAACATAACATAGAATTTGCATGTCTATCTTTGCTGTGTGTGTTCTTTGTCTTTTAATAGCTACTATCATGCTTAGCTCTTAACTTTCATGCTTATCTTTTTAAAGAGCTTTTGTTTAGTTGGTTGCTTGAACTCTCTTTAGTTATCATGTTTATCTTATTAAGAGAGTTTGCTTCTATTGCATTGGTTGATATGTCTATGATAATGATGCTACGTGCATAATGGCGCTTAGTAGTTCATGTTTTCTTATGGTTAGTCTCAAATAGCTGGGGGGTTCCCAATGTGTTATTGGAGTACCAACATGATTTGTTTGCCAATGATGTGGTATGGTTTAGTAATATCTTCCTTCAAAGAATTTATTTTGATTGACTTGGCGTATGCTCACGCATATTTAAGACTGTAAAGAAAGTCTGTCAAGCCTTGATGATCTTTTGTTTCTGAGTAGCGATATAACTTCCATGCATGATTCAATGTTGCTTTGTCGCTCTGCATGATTATGACCGTCATTGCTCTCTTAGTTGGTCGCTCCCCGTCTTTTGCTAACCTTCGCCTGTACTAAGCGGACTGACTGCTTGTGCATCCACATCCTTTTAATCCAGTTATGCCATATGAGTCCACCATATCTTCCTACATGGTATTTACCTGCCATTCCTAACAAAGACTTGCATGTACCATCTCGAAATTATTCAAAGAAAAAGCATTCCTATTTTGTGCCTCTGTTTTAAGTTCATGAGGAAGTAGTAGTTAATTCATGATCTTTTTAAGTTGGACAAGCTTCACCCCGGGATTGCATGTATAATTTGCAAACCCATAATACGAGAAGGAACTGGCATTGAGTGCGCCCGGCTCAAAAAGATAATATAACAAACAAACCCTCCTTCACGCTTTGTTCATGAGAAATTAGAAAACTTTGGCAGTGATAAACAAAGGAGATTAAGAGGATGTTCCTCGAAACTTGTCCATCTCAAGAAGTGATTGAGTTGTCTGCTAGCATTCGTTGACGAAACATGCATGATCTAAAAAAAATATTACCTCTGTTTTAAAACCAAGAGCTCTGGTACATGTTTTGTCTTTGTTTCCGACTACGGGTTTTCAACCTTGCCAACAAAAGCCACGGTTTGAGAGTCTCCACCTTCTTTTAAAAGCACCAACTACTGAGAGCATGATTGTCATTCTGAGTGTAATGTGCATTGTCCCAAAGTAGCATTGTCTTTTGCTTGATTGTGATATCGTTTATTTTGAAATCATTGTATCTAGTCATCACTTAAACCTTGGAGGTGCCCCTGCATTTATGTTTTGCTTCACTAAAGGGGGCAAGCTAGATATCACTTTATCATATTTGCACATCATGTTCATTACAAATCTATTTGATGTTTCAATATCATATTGTAAAACTTTCAGTTATTTGTGATTTTCTAATGAGGCAACTTAATTACTATAGATTCATTGTCTCAGTAAGCTTTTGTCATATGACTATGAAAAAGTCCTATATGGTTAATAGCATGTCACCACATAAATTATTCTTGTTATCATTTACCTACTCAAGGACGAGCAGGAATTAAGCTTGGGGATGTTGATATGTCCAGAACGTATCTATAATTTCTGCTTGCTCCATGCCTCTTTTGGGTGATATTGCTATGTTATTTATACACTTCCATACAATTTTGATCATATTTGTACTAACTTATTAACTCAGTGCACCCCAGTGCCAGTTTCTGTTTTCGGATGTTTTTGTATTTCAGGTTTTCACATTACGAGAACTGCCAGAAAAAATCCAGAAAAATTATATAAAAAATCAGCGTTCCGGAAGCTTCCATGCGGCCAAAGTAGGGCCGGAGGGGACCCACAGGGGCTCCAGGCGGCCTGCCCACGCGGCCCCCCTGGCCGCGCCGGGGGGGCGCCTGGGCACCCCTGACCCCCTCTGATGCCCCCCTTTGGCATATATTTACACCGTGCCGTGGAAACCCTGATTCCAGACCCCTTTTCTCCAGACGCGATTCCGATCTCCGCCGCCATCGCCATCATGCTTCGGGGGACCAGAATTCCTGCGCCGGCACCCTGCCGGGACGGGGAAGTGCCCCCGGATTCATCTCCATCGACGTTGCTTCCTCACTCCATGATGCGGGAGTAGTTCCTCCTCGGGGCTGAGGTTCTTACCAGTAGCTATGTGGTCAATTCTCTCTCCCATGATGTGATCTTCGTTGTGATCATAGGCTATGTTAATCTAGGGTGATCCCATGATATTTCCCCTTCCTCTATGTATTGGATTGATATACTCACTTGTCTTTATCTAGTATAATCCCCGAGACCAAGGTGACAGCGGTCTATTGGACATGGATTAGAACAATATTTTCATGATTGATTTCCTCTCTTGTGTGTTGATTGAAGATTGAGAGTCTCTTGGTGCTTGTCTTTGACTATCCTTTATATATGTTGTGGTGATTGTGGGACTCTCTTTGGATGGCCGCGGTGACATTGGGAAATCCTTAGATTGAGAACTACGAACTTTGAGGTGTGCTTTTGTAGCCCTACATAATTCTCGTCCTCTCTTGACCACGAAGGAATGACCTCCGAGTGCGTCCCCTTTGCATGTTTTATGGGAAATATCATGTGATTCGATTATGTTAATGTTGTTGGGAGTTGCCACTAGTGAAAGTATGAAGCCTAGGCCTTGTTTCCACCATTGCAATACCATTTGTGCTCACGTTTACCACTTGTTTGCTTGCTGCACTTTTTAGTACAGATTTACATTACTTTGTTTTGCCATCCATATCACTTGCCATTTAACATCTCTTCGCCGAACTAGTGCACCTATACACCTAACAAGTGTATTAGGTGTGTTGGGGACACAAGAGACTTCTTGTATCTTAGTTGCAGGGTTGCTTGAGAGAGACCATCTTCAACCTCTACTTCCCTGAGTTCGATAAACCTTAGGTCATCCACTTGAGGGAAATTGCTGCTGTCCTACAAACCTCTGCGCTTGGAGGCCCAACATAGTCTACAAGAGTAGAAGCGTGTGTAGACATCACTTCATCAGCAGCAAGGCCTTGTGCAACCGCAATGCTTACCACCTCATCGACGTCCGCAAGTCTAACAAGCGCAAGAGGGACACATCTGGAGAAGAAACAACTCAGCCCTGGAATGCGTAACTCCTCTGTTCGTTTTACAGTTAGCCGTGTACGTGTATGTATCGCTTCCTTTTGTACTCAGTTAAAAACTATGGGATCCCAAAACGATGCTCAGGGGCCGTCCTTTCCGACCAAGTTATTTGTTTCTCCAGCATTTTACGCTTTACCTATCTCTTCGTCAAAACCCGGCCACCGGTCTGACTTGTTCGACCCGGGGGCTCAGGGGGCTGGCCGGCTCGGTCACTACCTGTCACCTCGCTTAGCGTTTGCTGACGTGTTGGGATCGCCGCTGTCCCCCGCTCTGCCTTAAGCCATAGATTCGGCTTTGGCTGTCGGTCGGCAAGTGTGCAAAGGCCAGAGCACCAGCACGCCACAAAAACGAAGCCAAGGAACGCCGGGTTGCCCAACACGGCCGGCTGCTCGACCCACCGGCCCCGCCGAACCGCCGCCAACCGGTCCAGTGGGCGTTTCGCTCGTGCTCAACGTTTCGAACGCCTAACTACTGCGTGTTTTCTCTCAAAGTTCAGACCCCTTGTCACAGACCGGAGCCTCAGCCGTTAGACTCGCGGGGGGAAGCCCGAGGGGGGAAAACACAGGAAAACGGCTCCACAAACAAAAATTAAAGGCGCAGACATCCACGAATGTCACAACACGGTGCCGGATTAATCGATCTGGCCCCATCACTCATAAACCTCACCGCATGGCCGGCTGCTCGCCAACCGGCCCCGCCGGATCGCCGCCAGCAGGCCCAGTGGGTGTTTCGCTCGCGCTCAACGTTTCGACAGCTCGACTACTGCACATTTTCTCTCAAAAGCCAAACCCCTTGTCACGGACCGGAGCCTCGGCTGTCAGACTCGTGGGGGGGAAGCCCGAGGGGGGAAACATAAAAAACGGCTCAACAGACAAAAAGCAAGAGCACAAATACTCACAAAATTTATACACCAAGTTCAATTCAAACAGGCCCAAGGCCAGAATTCATTTACACACGAGTACACCTAGTGGGTGGGGTGGACCTGCTACCTAACATAAATTTCTACAAAGATTCAAAGCAGGCGGCCTCAGGCATCCTCCTCGGCACCCGCCGGGCCCGCCGAGGTGCCGGTGTCCCCGTCGTCGGCGCCCACATCACGGTAGACGCCCGCCTCCACGGAGCTATCGTCCGGATCATTCAGGAGTAGGCCGAAGTCGTCGACAGGCATGATTCTGCCGTCTAACGTCCGCTCTGGCCGGAACTCATCGTGGAAGGAGAACCCGGTGATGTAGTTGGCCCGGGCAGCAATCCGGCCGGCCTTCGCCTGCAGCTGGCTCTCCGAGCCGGCTCGCTGGCCCATCAGCGCCTCCAGCAATAGATCCAGATGCCAAGACATCGCGAACCTAAGTGCCATCTCGGCACCGGCATAGGCGGCGGAAAGGCGCCAGTCATGGAGCCAATCCGGCCCTGCCTCAAGCCACCGCGCCAGCCGCGAGAAGCTGTTCGACGCATCGGAGCCCGGCCAAACGGCCGCCGTCATCACCGTGCTAGCCTCAGAGAGCTGCGCCATCTGCCTGCCCAAGGCTTCCAGACGAGCCTCGGCGGCGGCCATGAGCTCCAGGAAGTTCCAGGCCACACGCAGATCAGTCCCGGAGCCGATCACGCCCTCCGGATCACGCTGAAAGCGGACCGCCTCCTCCGCCAACTCCTGCGTCTCCGGGAAGACCCCTGTCGAGAAGAGAATCAGAAGAAAGTCGCTATGAAAAGAGAAGCCGGAACCCCAGCCGACAAAAGACCCAAGGAAAGCACTTACTAGAGGAGGATTCTTCCAGGTGCTGCGCTTCGAGCAACATACCGCGCTGCTCCCGTTCGATGGCACGGTCGCGATCCTTAACCGTCGCCTCCAGTTGGGCGGCCGTGGTGTTGGCCACCTTTAGCTCGGCGTCCTTGTTCGCGGCTGCCTTCTCGCCTCCTCGCAGCGCCAGGTTTCCCCCCGCTGTGCCTCCTCCGCCATGGCCACCAGCCCCTTCAGGTGCTCCACCTCGGCCTGGAGCTGACCCTTGTTATCGGCCAGCTTGCCGCGTTCTGGTCCGCCTCGGCAAGGGCCCGCTGCGTCTCCACGACCTTGGCGGCTTCTGCTCAGAGACGCTCCACCTCGGCCTCGAGGCAACTCTTGTCGCCTGCTAGCTGCTTCTCCGGCTGGCCGGCTTCATCGAGCGCCTGTCGGGCTCTCGTACCCTCCTCCCTCGCCCACTACACCGTGGTTGTGGAAGAACGACTGATGAACAAAGCACCACCCCGAAGATTTGCAAGAAAGGAAGGGAAAAACACAAGGAAAGTACCTACCATGACGCAGAGCTCCTCCTCCTTGGCGGCAAGCTGCTCCTTGAGCCGCTCGTGCGCCTCAAGGAGCCGGCTATAGACGCTGACCCGATAGGAGTCCAATTGCTACAGCAAAACAATGATCAGCGCGAAAGAAAGCAATGTGAAGATTCGACCCAACTGCTACGCAGTTGGCCCAAATCTTGGGGACTACACCCAGTGGGTGCGCTGGCGCGCCCCCGCAAAGAAGAAGTAAGAAGCAAGCAACTAGAAAGAAGAAAGTAGGACTTACGAGCACGGCATCCTCCAGCTCCCGCGCCTTCTCCAGCTCGGCCTGGGCAAAGGCCTGGACCCGGTCCGCCCGCCCTCACAGGTGTCGGGTCACGGCGGCCATCGCCGCCTCCTCCCGGGTTGGTGGCCCGAAGATGACCTCGGCGGCTCCGTGTCGCGGCGGCTGTGGCACAACGGCCCGGCGGCCCCCGGGCCGGAGCACCAGGGCAAGCTCATGACTGGCGGCCTCCCCTGTGGCTGGCGTCCTCTTCGGCGCACAAACAGCGCAAGCGGCGGGGGGGATCCGCGGTTCCCCCACCGGCGCCCCTTGCGGCGCTATCCGCAGTGCCTCCCCCAAGACGGCGTCACCACCGCCTCCGTCGGCCCCCGCTCGCTCAGCCGCGTCGGCCCGTGGGGGGGTCCCGTCCCCGATGACCACGACCTCCTGGTCGAGGTCCATCACATCCGCACGGCCGCTCTGGCTGTGCTCCTCCTCCAACGATGGCATGAAAGCCGTCGCCGCCACCGTCGTCCCGACCGGCATCTCTGGCCACGCCGGCTCGCGCCCACGCCTTCGCGGCGCTGGACCAAGCCCGGGTCGACGCCGCCTTAAGCTCAGCCTCGGCCCGGTCCCAGTCCCGCTAGGCCCAGCCTTCAGTATCGGACGAGTCCAGACCAAGGTACGGATCCGCCCGCCCCTCCTCCTCGCCCCGATCGACGGTGCCGGACCGGCTCCTCTGGAATCTGGCACCCTCGGGGGAAGCGGCTGAGGGAGTCCTGATCAAGGGGTCCTCATGTGGCCGGACAAACTCCTGGTGGGCCGGACTGGTGGGCCGTGAAGATTATTATAGAAGATCATCTCTCGTTTCCGGATAGGACTCCTGGATTCTTGTAATGGCAAGTTTTAGGCTCGGGTGTAGATTTTCCTTCCTCTGCAAGATAATATGTACAAACCCTAGGCCTCCCCGGTTTGTATATAAACCAGAGGGTTTAGTCCATAGAGGCTAGAGAAGAATCATAATATCCTCATAGGCTAGACCTAGGGTTTAGCCATTACGATCTCGAGGTAGATCAACTCTTGTACACATATTCTTTCATACTAATATAGCAGGAAGTAGGGTTTTACATCGATTGAGAGGGCCTGAACCTGGGTAAACATCATGTCCCCTGCCTCCTGTTACCATCAATCCTCAGACGCATAGTTTGGGATCCCCTACCCGAGATCCGCTGGTTTGGACACCGACATTGGTGCTTTCATTGAGAGTCCACTATATCGTCGACGACAGGACTGATGGATCATGTCATCAACTGCAATGGCGACGTCGAGGGGATTTTCCCTCCCGACCAACTTTTTGTGTTCGGTGGCTTCGCGCTTCGTGCCAACACCGAAGGCCACCTTGAGCAGATCAAGAGCTACGCCCCTGGCCATCATGTCAGATTCGGTAGCTTGAACTACGTTGCTGATATCCATGGAGACTTGATCTTCACTAGATTCGAGCCAGCGGCAACCCCTCTCTGCCACCACGATGATCATGGCTTAACTCTGTCATCGGATCAAGAAATAGCACCTGCAACAGTTCTGGCCCTAGATCCAGAACAGATCGCGTCACCCGAAGATGGCTCAACCCCACCATGGGAGTCGCAGACTCTACTGCGTTGGAGCCGCAGACGCACCCAACTAATGGGGTATGTGTTACCGGAACTCCGGACTCGGCTCCGGTCTCTGATTTCGAACTGCGCGTAACTGCGCCCCTCCAATCCAATCAGGCGCCTACCGCCGAATTCTATGCTGCGGATATTTTCCAGCACTCACCACTTGGCGACATGTTAAGGTTGTTAAGATCCCTCTCCTTGGATGAGAGCACACAGCCGCACTATATCGGTTCGAACTAGAGGCTGATGAACAGCCGTGCTATACCCAGGGGATGAAGAATTTCGTTCCCCACCGACCACCCACTTCGTAGCCATGGTTGAAGATCTAACCTATCTACTCGACTACGCTTCAGAACACTTCGACGGGATGGACCTCGAAGCTGAAGCAGATACAGATCAAAGCCGGCCCATAACAGGGCGGTGGAAAGCTACGTCTTCATACGACGTATATATAGTGGATACACCCAAAGAGGCCGAAGGCAATGGCGAAAACAATCCCGTAGAGGATAAACCCGCGGCAGAACCTCCTAAGCGTCGGCGTCCAAAACGCCGAACAAAATCCCGTAAAGGAAAAAACATCAACACCGTGACTAATGACGGTGATATTCCGGAACAAGCCGAAGACCCCGCAGATCTAGAGATAGTGCAGGAGGAGCGAGTGGACGGTGAACAGAGTCCGAAGCCTCGGTCCGATGATAGCGATACCGAAGACGGTGACTATGAGCCGGTCTCCAAAGAAGAGGCTATCCTGCATGATGATGAATATACCGTCCTAGAAGAACCCTCCAAACAAAAACGCTTCCATCGAGGGCTTATAGCCAGTGCACAGAGATTAAAAAAGCTGTAGAGACGGCTTCGAGCTGCACAAGACACGCTCAATGATAGATGGAATGAGGTGCTAGACGCCGAACAGAAACATGGCTTTAACGGCCAAACCAAAGGCTATCCCAAGCGCAAGCTGCTGCCCGAATTCGACGACGAGGCCCTTACGCCCGTCCCACCGAAGAATAACACCACAAACAAGCCGGACCGACCACCTCGCTGATGCGATAGAGTCGCTAGCAATGGCGTAAACAAGCCCCACCCCATAAAGGAAAGGAGGGTGCACTCCAAGTCCGAAAACACGATCTGCATGAGGACCTAAATAGAAAAGCTAGCAAGACAAGATCTATATTCGGACCCAGAGACCGAGCTCCCGCACGGGATGGCGGCTATCAAGCCAATCGCGTCGGTGAGATGCCAGTTCAGGGTCAATACCGAACACCACAACCATCATACATACGCCACGATATAGCAAGATACAGAGGAGCTTCACACCCTCTATGCTTTACCGATGAGGTGCTGGGTCATGATTTCCTAGAAGGGTTTAAACCCGTGAACATCGAATCGTATGATGGAACGACGGATCCAGCCGTCTAGATAGAAGATTTTATTCTTCACATCCACATGGCTCGAGGAGATGACCTCCACGCCATCAAATATTTACCCCTCAAGCTAAAAGGACCAGCTCGACACTAGCTAAACAGTCTCCCAGAAAACACCATTGGAAATTGGGAAGAACTTGAGGACGCTTTTTGGGACAATTTTCAAGGGACTTGTGTCTGGCCCCCGGACGCTGACGATTTAAGTCACATCATCCAACAACCCGAGGAGTGATCCTGCAAGCTTTGGAATCGGTTTCTCACTAAGAAGAACCAGATCGTCGACTGTCCGGATGCCGAAGCCTTAGCAACATTCAAGCATAGTATCCGGGATGAATGGATAGCCAGACACCTTGGATAGGAAAAGTCGAGGACAATGGCAGCCCTAACTACATTCATGAATCTCTTTTGCGCGGGTGAGGATAGCTGGTAAGCTCGTAGCAGCACCAGTGACCCTGGAACATCCGAAGTCAGGGACGGCAATGGAAAGCCACGACGTAGCAAAAAAAACGTTGAAACAATTCTGGAAGCCCAGATGATACAGCGATAAACGCCGGATTCAGTGGCTCCAGACCCGGTCAACGAAAGAAGCCATTTAAAGGCAACAAAGACGGTCCATCAAGTTTGGATAGGATATTAGACACGCCCTGCCAAATCCATGGCACCCAAAAATACCTGCCAACCACACAAACCGTAACTGTTGGGTTTTCAAGCAGGCCGGCAAGCTAAACGCCGAACACAAGGGGAAGGAGCCTCAAAGAGAAGACGAGGATGATCCTCGCCAGCCGAATAGAGGGGGACAGAAGAAATTTCGACCGGGGGTCAAAACAATGAACATGATATATGCCACTCATATCCCAAACAGGGAGCGCAAGCGCGCACTCCGAGACGTCTATGCCATTGAGCATGTCGCCCCAAAATTCAACCCATGGTCAACCTGTCCGATCACTTTCGATCGTAGGGTCATCCGACTAGTATTCGGCATGGGGGTTCGGCTGCCTTAGTGCTCGACCCAATAATAGATGGATACCATCTAACCCGAGTCCTTATGGATGGCGGCAGTAGTCTCAATCTGGTATATCAGGACACTATCCGCAAGCGGGGATCGACCCATCAAGAATCAAGCCAAGCAGCATGACATTTAAAGGAGTGATACCGGGCGTTGAAGCTCGCTCCACAGGCTCTTTAACATTCGAGGTTGTATTTAGTTCTCCCGACAACTTTCGATGCGAAGAACTACTCTTCGACATAGCTCCGTTACTAAGTGGCTATCACGCTCTACTTGGAAGAACGGCCTTCGTCCGCTGTAATGCACTCCCACATTATGCCTATTTAAAGCTCAAGATGCCTGGATCACGTGGTGTTATCACGGTCAATGGAAATATGGAGCGCTCTCTCCATACGAAGGAGGACACTGCGGCCTTAGCAGCCGAATTCCAATGCGGCCTATTCAAGCCGGATAATCTATCAACAACGGACACAGCTAAACGTGTCTGGCACACGCTTCGGCGCGGCAGCTCAGATGAACCTGAGCAAAATTGACAGCTACGCCCCCGTCGACTGCCCCATAAGGTGATAGCATATGTGCCTCGAGTACATAATTATGCCTTAAAAATTCCTTGGGCGACGACTGGGGGCACCTGCATATAGTCCATAGTTCGGTTAGACCCTATTCGGACTTTAAACTTACCTTCTTTAGGTTTATTAAACGAACCGGACTTGTTATGGCCACATCGGATTGATTTATTCTTTTCCAGGTTTACTTTTTCCTTTCTACAGACGGCCAACATACTCACACCTTCAAGGACACATTATATATGAGGAAACGACGCAGACGTGCAGTAGGGACCCGCACTAAGGTTTCTTTCTTTTAGATTAAGACCCTTTGTAAACCTTTTTTCTCTTTCTTGTTGTATACCTTTTTGGCATGTAAAATGTCCAAAAACGGTCATCAGCATTATCTGTAAAGTTTGCGGCACACCGTACTATAGAGGGATATTAATAGAACAGTTTTTATTCGTATTATGTCTAGAGTTTTATTCACTCACCATGGAATGTAATTTCCCCGCATCAGATTGCCATATGTGCCTTGTCAATAAGGGTTTACTACCAGGGGCTATAGTCAGCCCTGGTATATGCTGAAAAGACGGAACACCTATAGGGAGTGTTCGGCGTCCTGGATATTTGCATTATATGCATCAGTTTCGAATCATGTCTTGGGTCAATAGTTGGGTTGCCCGGCTCCTGTGCTTACCCCTACGTTCCCGATTGTTCGGCTAGGGTGTAAAGGGAGAACTACTGCGATAGTATTTCTGGCTAGTCCAGTCAAGTACCTAAGTAGAGAAAGCCGAAAAGTGACTATCATGATAAGCGAGAACCTGGTCTGCAATCTGGTGACTTAGTTTTATACTACGATCGATAGAGATCTACCCCGTGTTATATGAAGGGTTGGTTTTTCACTCAGCCAAGTGCAATTGGATACCTCATCCGCACCAGAGGCTAGTACCTAGCCCCACTTGTCAAGCTCCTATGACTAAGTGAAGGGAATAACGCCCCATAGCCTGATTGCCTGGTTTGCTCGCATACACCTCCTATATGGACCAAGACGTTGGATAAAGCGTGTATTTGCATATGACCGAACACCCTAGTACTATGTACCTAGGGGCTGAAGCCGACGACTGGAAACTTTCATATTTAAAATAAACATTCACATAGGAGGAAAAAGACGCTGATATTACAATAGCGCAAGATTTATACACATTGGATTCATAAGCATAGCCTTTACATCCGGATACAATCATTCGAAGGCAACATCCTTCGAACACTGGCCTTCTATAAGGTGGGCGCCATCGATGACGTCCTCGAAGTACTTCTCCGGCTTGCGGTGCTCCTTGCCTGCAGGCGGGCCAACAGTAGCTATATGCACTGCGTTCATCTTCGCCCAGTGCACTTTAACGCGAGCGAAGGCCATCCGAGCACCTTCTATGCAGGCCGAACGCATTAGTGCGTCGACCCGCGGACTCGCCTCGACGAGTCGCTTCACCAATCCAAAGTAACTACGTGGGATTGGCTCGGCGGGACATAACCGTACTATTAAGTACTTCATGGCCGAACCCGCTATGTTGTGCAACTCGATCAGCTGCTTCATCTGGTCGCTGAGGGGCATCGGATGTTTTGGCGCTTTGAACTGCAACCAAAACAACTTCTCCATGTTTTCGCCTCCAGGGCTCGAAAATAATGGGCGGCGTCTGCGCTGCTCCTTGGAAGATCAACAAACACGCCTGGAGCACTCCCCAATCATGTCAGCCCAATATACTACCGCCCTCCGAAGATGCTCTGTAAGAGAAATATCTTACCAGATGCTATTTGTCGTGCCTGCTCGATTTCTTGACGAGCGCTGTGCGCCTCGCCTCGCGGGTCCTGGACATACTTTACTGCCACAGACAGCTCGGTCGCCAGTTCCGAAGCTTTCTTCTCCGATGCCTCACACTTACGGATGGCATCTTGGAGCTTGACCTCGACTTCGGACGCCCGAGATTTGTGCTTCTCGCACTCCGCCTTTTTGGCCTCCAAATCAGCAGCCGCTTTATCAGCGGCCGCCTTGTTTGCCTTGGCCTCATCCTTGGCCTTGGAACCCTCGCCCTCGAGGGCCTCAAGCTCAGCGGCGCCAACTTTGTAATATAGAATACAATATTAGAGTTTGTAATCATACTCAATCAATTAGGTCTTATTGACATTTAAAAACAAAAATCTGCATACCTTGCGTTTCATAAAAACGCCGGTTGATGCGGTCGAGGTCCGCGTTGGCCACCTCGAGCTTCCGATTTAGTTCGGCAACCTCTGCGTCTCGCGCAGTCGCTGTAACAAAGGAAGCCTGCACAACAGTTCAGCTCTGTAAGTATGCTATTCTAATGGATACTTCGTCCGATTCTTATCAGATTCACATAAAGCATCAGGGCTACTGGTTATATATGTGTATTTAAAACAATTAAAATTTATTAAAAGCATTAGATTGCTTACCTCAAAGCCTGTTAAAATGATGTTGAAGGCTTCATTCAGTCCGCCTTTGACGGACTGAATCTTCTTCATCACCGCACCCATCACCGTGCGGTGTTCTTCAATGATGAGAGCACTTTGCAATGCTCCCTCCATAGAATCCAGCGCCTCTGGATTAACTCCGAGCGCCGCCGTATTATCCTCCGCTTGAGGATCTGGATCTTTGAACCCCGGAGCTGTGCTAGGCTCCGGGATGGTGTTCGGTGGGACCCCAGACTGTTCGGGCCCCATGTCTTCGGTCTCCATGGGGGATGTCTCTCCATGGTTAGCGGCCGCCGAGGTATTACCCTTGGCCGCCCTGTCTCCTGCCCTGCCCTCATCTCCTTCGGCGGAGAGAACCCGCTGGGATGACACCTCGGTGTCCCCGTCGATTATGGGTAATGGAGCCCGGACTGGCGGGTCATTCTCCGTCTCCCCGGGCACCAGATAGTTCTCTTCCGATGATGTAACATCGGGGTTTAAACCGGGAGGGCTGTAGGTCAGCAGGAGAAAAATAGTAAGTAAAAATACCATAAAAATTGAATAAACAAAGATGCAGCACTTGAGTCCGGACTGACTTATGTCGTGGGCAGTGGTTTTTCCCTGGGCTTCATCACATAGCTATGTTCGGATGAACTCGAACTAGCTCCGAGGATTAGTTTCCTCCACGGCACGGCCGTACCCGCGTCAGCGATGGCCCCCCTCTTCCTCCCCCTGCCTTGCGCAGGGGGTATTTCTTCTTCCTCCTCTTCCTCCTCATCATCTTCCTCCGCCTCGTCGGAGGAGAGGATGTGGAGGTCCTCTGGCTTCTTGCCCGCAGGACGGGGGCTG
This sequence comes from Secale cereale, assembly GCA_902687465.1. Classification (NCBI taxonomy): domain Eukaryota; kingdom Viridiplantae; phylum Streptophyta; class Magnoliopsida; order Poales; family Poaceae; genus Secale; species Secale cereale. Next base: position 530,356,302 of record LR738715.1, read on the forward strand.
TCTCCGGCCCCCTTGCCCTTTGACTTCTTGGGCTTCTTGGTCAGCGCCTTGTACGGCGCTAGAACCAGCATCACCTTCAGTAGAGGCAGTACTGGCTCTTCGGGCAAAGGCGATGGACACTTAATCCGGGACGCCTTCTTCGTCTAGCCATGTATATCACGTAAAAATTACAACTCCTATTATCATTAAATAAGGGAAAGGTTAAGTGTTCGGCAAGGATTATTATTACCTCTGTGGCGGAAACTTCGGTGCTGAAGTCCGCATCTTCGTCCTCAAGCGAATAACAAGTAAAACACACACGAATTTACCTAGGTTCTGTCCACCTTGCGGTGTAAAACCCTACTTCCTGCTTTGGTGGATTAGCCTCGGGAGGGCTTGAGTATGAACGAGTACAGTGGTTCCTGAGCTCAGGAGGAGAGCTCAGGAGGGTCAGGAGGCAATGGTTCTTGCTCCTTTGTGTGAGGGCGGAGTCTCTGGATCTGATCAGAATGCCTCCATAGTGGATACCCAAGCTACTTATATAGGCGGCCGGGGTCCTCTTCCCCCGAAATGTTTAGGCGAGAAGGGATCCCACAACGGCCATTTTGAGCGGGAACACAAGGGCGTTCCTATCCTCACAAAAGCGGTATTCGCCTGCAAAGGGATCAGGTGATGACGCGGTGGTGACATCCTCCCTGTCGTCCTTGCGGTCTTCGGTCTTGTTGCACCAAAGGGAAAACCTTCGTCCCGCTCCTCGGGAACATGCGCCTGCGCTGTCTCCTTTGCACCAAAACGGAAACTGCGCCGCTGGCACGCGTTGGCACCCGCTGGCGCGGTGCGTCACTGCTCGTGTCACTGCCTCCTCCTGAGGCAGGCTTGGCATTGGATTCTCCGCCCCTCCGGAGCAACCTAGACGAGTCCGCTCCTGAGGGGGTCTTGATGTTGTTCTCCTCGCGAGGTTTAGCCCCCTCGCGAGGGTCTTGAGCAGCTAGTCGATCAGCTGGGCCATACCATGCCCTAGTAGGAGCACGTCGTGGCCTGTAGACAGGCAAGTCTGGATACCCTAGTTCCCAGGACACCGACAGTAGCCCTCGGGCCTAAGGCGCACCCGGAGTTGGCTTTGGGGCGAATCCTTAGTCGAGGACGAAGCGCCGTGGGCCCCAATAGGCTGCGGGCCAGGCTGGCGCGTGACGGTTGGATGGGACGTGGGCGACTCCGCTTCCCATGTAGTCTTGGCAACCGTGCGACTTGACAACTTCCTGACGCGAATGACGGGGTCGTTATGGCTGTGACGCCAGTGACTGGCAGTTGGGCTCCTCCGTCCTATAAATGTGAGTTGGGGGAGCCCACAAGCCAACTTCAAGCTAGCGCCGTCTGCCTCCTTGTTTGCTCCCCGCTTTTCTTCTCGCCGCAGTATCTTCATGGCACCACCGAGGAAGCCGTCCACCGTGGAGAAGGGGAAGGCCCCGAAGGATTTGGCTTCACCGCCGTTGAAGAGGGGTCGCTGTCGGCGTCATGGGAACCAAGGTACCCAGACTTGCCTATCTGCGGGCCGCAACGTGCTCCTACAAGCGGCCTGGTATGGCCCAGCTAATCGACCCGCTGCTCAAACCCTCGCGAGGGGCCAGGCCTCGCGAGGAGAACGACGCCAAGACCCCCTCGGGAGCGGCCTCGGCAAGGCGTTCCGGAGGGACCGAGAATCCAAGGCCAAGCCTGCCTCAGGAGGAGGCAGTGATGTGAGTAGTGACACACCGCACCAGCGAGTGCCAGCGTCCGCCAGCGACACAGTTGCCATTTCAGTGCAAAGGTGACAGCATAGCCGTTGGTTCCGAAAGAGCAGGGAAAAGGTTTCCTCTTTGGTGCAACAAGACCGAAGACCGCAAGGACTATAAGGAGGATGTCACAGTCGAGCCCACCACCGTGTCACCGCCTGATCCTTTTGTAGGCGAAGACTGCTTTTGTCAGGGTAGGAACGTCCTTGTGTTCCTGCTCAAAAATGGTCGTTGTAGAATCCCTTCCTGCCTAAACATTTCGGGGGAAGAGGACCGTGGCCTCCTATATAAGTAGCTAGAACCTCCACTTGGAGGGGGAGAGGAATCATCGACTCACACACTTGCCACCGCACAAGGAGCACGAACACTAGCCTCCTGACCCTCCTGAGCTCAGGAACCCTTGTACCAGATCATATTCTAGCTTGCCCAGAGCCAATCCACCAAAGCAGGAAGTAGGGTCTTACAACACACGGTGGCCCGAACCTGGATAAACTCTTGTGTGCTTGTTCGTTGTTTGCTTGAATCTTTCCATCGAGACGAGAGTGAGGCGCTAGGTAGACGTGAGTGGGAAAGATCTTCGTTCACGCACCTGTGTTCGAACTTAACAGGTTTTGCGGAGCCCTGAATCCGACATTTGGCGCGCCAGGTAGGTGGCGAGTCGAAATCTCGCCTGTCCGACGACCTCGTCGCGTTCTCGTCACGGACCATGCTCCACAACCATGGTGGGCACACGCCGAGCTCGCGCCGCCCGGCGCGCTGCGAACGTCGCTCAGACGGCACCGGCGGGCAACGGCGCACCGCTCCGCCACAACTCGCCGGTCGCCAACACCGCCACCGACCAGGCTGTCCACGAGCAGCAGGACTCCTCGCTGCCGCTGTCCGTGCAGCGGAATGGCCGCACGGCAACACCTTCACCCTCGCCAGCCGCAGCGTCGTCCTCGCTGGTGCGCCGCGGGCCCGTCTACCAGCAGCCTGCGCTACTGATGGGCGGGAGACCTTGCGCTATCGACCGGTGGATGATCTCTATGACGTGTGGCTCCACCGCATCACCGAGCTCGTCAACGCCGCTGGGGAAGCACCTGGACCAACGCATTCCTCACGCCCTTCGTCACCCCCGGCGGCAAACGAGGGCCGTGGGGTCCCGGCTCCGCCTCACCTTCACCCCGCCGGCTAGGAGGGCCGGTGCGAGGCCCCTTGACGTGAACAACCCCGCAGAGCCCACGCCCACGACGAGGAGAGTTGCCAGGTGATCCCGCACCCACATGCAGGGGCTCGTGGGCCCCCTGGCCCACAGCGCCCAGACCGCGCGCCACAGGAGGTGGTGGCACCAGCACCTCAAGAACCAGTGTCACAGGTGCAAGGGGCACCTGTGATCATGAGCGTACGCGGGTGTGGCGCCGACTTGCCTCCGCGCTACGACGGCACCACCGACCCCACGGAGTTCCTCCAACTCTACGAGCTAAGCATCGAGGCATCCAACGGCACTGAGAAGGTCATGGCGAACTAGTTCCCCATGGCTCTGAAGGACGGCGCGCGCTCTTGGATACTGAACCTCCTGGTGGGATCCATCTCCTCCTGGGAGAGCTTGGCGAGCGCTTCGTCGCTAACTTCCAAGGCACCCGCGACCGAGCCCCGGCAGCTGCTGACCTGCATCGCATAAGGCAGCAGCCGGGAGAAACCCTGCAAAAGTACATCCAATGCCACAAAACCATGCGCCTCCGCATCCCCAGGGTCTCGGACAAGGCCGTCATCTCCGTGTTCTCCGAGGGTGTCCGCAACGTCAGGATGAGGGAAGAGCTCGCCATCCACGAAGACATGTGCACAGCCCTCGAGATGTTCAAGCTCGCGACAAAGTGTGCCAGGGCGGATGAAGGCCGCCTCTCCCTTCAGGAGCTGCCTGAGGCGGAGGCAGACGACAAGAAAACCAAGGCCAAGGAGTCTAAGCGCAAGGGACCCGCCGTGCTGGCTGCTGAGCCAGAAGTGAAGCGTGGCCGCGGCTACGATGACCTCCCCAGAGACAACCGACCATACTGCGTGTTCCACAACGTCCACAGCCACAACACCAATGACTGTCAGGAGCTCAATGCGATGCGCGGCGGGCGCGGCGGGCAGTGCCCTGAGCATGACAACCGCGGCTACGGCCATGGAGGAGGCCGAGGACGAGGACACTGGGACGGCAGGAATTCGTGCCAAGGGTGGCGTGAGCAACCTTGTGAAGACTACTGGCAGGAGCAGCCTCGTGACGCCCCCTGGCGCGACCAGCCTCGTGAGGGTCGCTCTCAGGGCAACGGAGGCCTGCCTCCACTGCCACCACCACCAAGAAGGAACAACGACGACCGCCAGGGAGACGGGGCAGGGGGCTTCGAGGAACCGCATGCAGTCGCGTGCATTCTCGGAGGAGCCCATGCCCCGGCTTCTCACCGTATCTTCAAGCAGTTCGCTCGTGAGGTGCACGCGGCGCTTCCCTGGCCTTATGCCGCGCGCAACCTCAGGAGGAGCAAGCAAGTCATCGCTTTCGACCCGAAAGAACAACTCAAGTGTACTGCGGCCCCAGGCGCACTCCCGATGCTCTGCACCCCGACCATCAGCAACGTCCTTGTGACCAAGACCCTCATCAACGGCGGGGCAGGGCTCAACGTCCTCTCCGTCCAGACCTTCGAGACACTCCAGGTTCCCTACGATCAGCTCCGCCCCACCAAGCCATTCTACGGAGTCACATATGTCTCCACGCTCCCAATGGGGCAAGTCTGCCTCCCCGTCACCTTTGGCGACCGCGGCAACTACCACACCGAGCTCATCGACTTCGACGTTGCCAACATCCACCTCCTGTACAACACCATCCTGGGGTATCTTGCCCTTGCCAAGTTCATGGCGGCGACCCATCACGGCTACACGTCCTCAAGATGCCCGGGAGCGGCGGAGTCATCATGATCTCCTCCGACGAGAAGGAAGCGGTGCGTTCCCTGGAGCGCGCCTACCAGACCGCGGCAGTTGAATACCCCGGTGAGGATGAAGCCGTCCTCGCCCTGCAGGCCGTCCCCAAGAAGAAGAAGAACCTACCCGTCGACGGACCTCAGGACGCGGGGGCTACCGACGGCCTGACCTCAGGACCCGCGCCTGCTGACGAGGTGCCTTCCACCCTCGCATAGGGAGGCGCACTCGACGCCCCTCTCGTGACGTGCTCGGGGGCTCTCCTCTGGAGTGTCCCTGAGCTGACCCGTGCCTCGAGGGAGGTGTTCGAGCACCACCTGCAAGCGTATCTTGATGCGCGTTTTTGTGAGCCCAGCGCGAGCCGTCCAGCGCTAGGGGCTCAGGACTTCATCGACCAAGTTACGGAGGAACTTTAGCTCGCAAGACTCATCCGCGGTGGGTGAAACCGCATAACCCCAAGTCCACCCGCTCGCAGCCCAGGCGACTGCTTCTACGTCTGCGTCGACATCGCGGGTCTCAACCGAGCCGCTTCTCAGGAGCCCTTCTGGCCGACGACGGTCGACCGGAGGAGGGCCCTCCCCTGCAGCTATGTCCGCACGCTCTTCGGCTTCCGCAACGCGGCTGCCATGTTCCAGCATCTCGCGTAGCAGGCCTTGGGGCTCGGGAGGCTCAGTGGCAGGTGGTTCGGATGGAATGGGAGCCGGACCCGTGCGACCACTGAGAGTCTCAGGAGCCCTTGGGCCTCAAAAGCCCGATCATCCTCGGGAGCGACCCGCACAGCTCGCCTCTTCAGCTACCCCAACTCTCCTTCGGCAAGTATCAGGAGACACTTCAGGTATCTAAACGGGGGCGCCTCTCGGGCTGCATCATCCTCGGGCCCCTGGGGGCTGTTCCCCCGTGGCTGTCTCCCTTTTTGCATGATCAAGGACAGATATTTCTTTCCATTCGCATTATCTATATGCTTGGCATCCTCACCGCCACTAAGGTCATGAGCCCTTGTGAGCCCACTCGTGACCGCCCCATGATAAAGGACTAGCACGACGTCAGGGCTCGGGTCCGTCCCTGCAGCGTCGGTAAACCCAAGGGCTGAGCTCTGCCTAGCGAGACATTTCCGTGACGGCACCTCCCATGGTCCTTGGTGCCTTGTTCTCGCATGGGATAATCGTGGATGGGTAAGTAGGAGCCCGTGGCAGGTGCCTCGATCATGCGGGAACCGTGCGCCGACTGTTTTTCCTTTGGATCGTGGCATGAGAAGACTGGGCACGGCGTCTGTGCTCAGGTCCGTCCCTACAGCGTCGACAAATTCAGTGGCTGAGCTTTGTCTCGCGGATTAACCCCATGACATCACCTCCTAGGGTCACTGGTGCTACGGCCTTCTCATGCAATGTCCCCTGGAGAGGCACTCGACGCAGGTCGAAACAACACCTCTCTTTTCACATTTTGCAGAAGAAGACTCAGGCGGAACCCGCCTCAGGGTAGGGTCTCGTGAGTGATGCGTAAGCTCACGAGAACTTCCTTAGAGTCGTTCACCTCGTCCTGAGGAGGGCCCATATACACCTTGGCTGTCCTACCGTGCAAGCCACGCGTCAGTACGGGGCTGTACACGCCCCGGAGTCTCTCCCGGTGGGAGGCACCCTCCCACGGTCCAATGGAAGTACCAAGCTCCGCGCTGGCAGATCTAACCGAGGAGCGGTTATGCCCACGAACCAGTGGAAGCACCAAGCTCCGTGCTGGCTGATACGACCGAGGCACGGTTATGCCCACACTCCGCACAAGTGTGGTAGCTCTATGCTCCGCGCTAGTTATAAACAACTAAGGGTGGCCCCCAGTAGTCGCATCAACCTCAGGGAGCTTTTCAACTCACGACGCTCATAGCTTCTCCTTGGATGGGTATCGCGAGGGGGGCTAGGCACGGGGGCTATGCTCAGGTCACGCCTGGCAGACGCCACCCTACCAGGTGCCCAGACACCTGGCCTTCTCGTGCCCCCATCCCAGGCGAAGGCTCATGGGCAAGGTATGGTGCTTGTTCTCCTTCATGAAGATCCGTTCATACGTCAAGGGGGACCCCTGGGCATCACGACCCAGGGGCCTAACTGGCCACGTAGCCCCTCATCCCTTGAGCCTTGTTATGAAGATAACCCCGGTCCTCCTGAGGGCTCAATGGCGGTCGAGGTATGCACGGGGTTGGGCCCTGCCGACGCAGAACGAAAACTGGATCGCTTGAACGTCAAGGGGGACCCTTGGGTATCGCGAACCAAGGGCCTCACTGGCCATGTAACCCCTCATCCCCTGAGTCTAGTTACTATGGTAACCCTGGTATCCGGATGGCTGAGCAACGAGTCTAGTTACTATGGTAACCCCGGTCATCCAGAGGGCTCAGCGGCGGTCGAGGTATGCGCGGGGTTGGGCCCTGCCGACGCAGAGCACCTAAAGCAAACATGAAAGGAAGCAAGCATGGAATCATCTAGCTATTACAATAACGTCAAGTTTTTTCAAATTCAACCAAAGTTCTTACGCCTCCCCGAGGCACTCGCACTTCTCACACTAAGCAGGACGGATCAAGCATCGCCGGGCGCAGCAGTGCCGGTCGTCTCCCCTTCAGTCGCGGTAGCGGTAGCCTGGAGGAACGCCTCCACCAGCGACGTGACCTTCGCCCTCAGGGCCTCGGCAGCCGAGTTCTCCATGACTGTGGTCACGTGCTCAGACAACAAGGCCAGGTCAAGGGTGGGGTCGCGAAGGCTTAGGTGGCTGCACACCTGCGTCAGGACCAAGGTAAGTAGCGTACGGCCTTCAGCATCGGCTAACTGGCCAATCGCGGCGGTAACACCATGCAGGGACTCCACGAGCACAGCAAAAAGCCCGGCGGAGCCTCCCTCAGGGGCGGTCCGCGGCTCCTTGAACCCTTCCCCGTAGGCGGCATGCAGTGCCTTGCGGGCCTCAAGGTCAAAGGCGATAAGGTCCTCAGGACTCACCGTCGCCAAGGCCGCGAGAGCTTCCTCCTGGGCACGAGCGGCTTGCGCCGCCCTGGCCTGCTCAACTTGAACCTTCAGCTTCTCCAGGGCGGTGCGGTTAGCAAGATGCTCCTGTTGCAGCCGGGATGTCGCAGCCTTCTAGGCCTCGAGCTGCTTCTCCAACCCTTTGAGCTCCAGGGCGCGCCTAGTGTCTTCCTCGCGGAGGGCCCCCAGCTCGCAATCTGCCTTGAGGCAGCGCTTCTCGAAGGACGCGGCGTCAGCTCGTACGGCGTCGCGAACCAGCGTGGCCGGCGTAGCTTCCTCTCGCCCATTGGCAGCAGCCGCCAAGGCCTGATCCCAGGAGGCCCGTGCAGACTCGTCTGCCAGGAGCCACCCGTGGATCAGCCCCAGGCGCCCTTCTATCAAGTGGCCGTCATTGTTTTGTAGATCAGCGCAAATACGACCCAGCGCGGCGGAGGCAGCATCCAAAGCCTCAGGACCTGTCTGCGCCGGCTGGCGCACGGGCTCCGACAAGACTGGCTGCTCGACCAGGGGCTCGGGGGCTCCGGCCCCCCTCGCCAGAGCAGCCGGAGCAGAAGCCAACTCCGCAACCTCGCTGGAGACACGAACGTTTTTGGGTGGCACCGTCACCACACTCGCGATGGCCCGGCCAACCGAGGAGCCCAACGCCGCGGCATCCTTCCCCGAGGTTCCACCAGTAGCCAAAGGAGCAGGGCACCGCGGCAGGACCTCCCCCTTCGCTCTCTTCATCACACCCCCTAGGCTGCTGCATCAAGGGAGAGCGCATCAGGGGCACGGCAAATAGGAATGAGTGGGAAATTGCACAATTCCCCGTCAGAGGCAAGGTGCACCCTTCTTTTCACCAGCAGGTCAACAACAGCTCCTGGCGCGCTGGGCGTGCCGACAGCCCGGGCCTGGGCAAGACGCGAGACCACGGTCCTGGGCTCGGCCGCGGTCGCCAGGTTCGCCGGCGTGGTGCCCTTCGGCGGGGTCGCCACCTTGCTTCCCCCGGACGCAGTGCGTCCGGACCAACGTGGAGTGGTCACCCGGGATCGTCCGGCGGCACTTGTGCCTGGTGTCATTGCCCCGGTGAAAGCTTCGAAGGAATCCCCATCATTGTCCAGGGTATCCTCCGAGCCCCCATCGTCGCCCTCGTCGTCATCTCTAGAAGACACGTTAAACGTGGGCGGAGCGCCCACGGGCGCACCATGGTCCGGCATGGCCTTCGGTAGCTCGGCCTTGTCAGGGCGGCTGTACAGCAGCAGGTAGGCCCCAGCAAGATCCTCCGGAACCATCCCCTAGATGGCCCTCGAGGTGAAGTCCAGATCGTCTTCGGCCAGCATCCCTAGGTGCAGCCGGAGCCCGTCGTCGTCACCCATCAACTCCCACATGGGGCGTGAGTGAGCCTGCAGCGGAGCCAGACGCTGCCTCAAGAACTCCTTCACGATCTGGCCTCCTTCGAGCCTCGAGCTCAGGTCAGCCTCAATCTTCGCCAAGACTGGCCCGGCAAGAGGGTCGGTGAGCTTCGTGTGGCGCCAGCTGTCAAGTTTCTCCGGACAGGGCAGTAGGCAGCGCCAACAGAGGATGGGTGCGCTGGGCGTCCAGATAGACCCACCTCTTCCGGTGGGACTCTATCTTGTTCCCGGTCGTCTTCAGGCGACAGCCCTGGTACTGGAAGACAAATGAAATGCAGCATGAGCACGGGCCCTCGTCGTACTGACGCATGGAGAATAAGTGGCGGAAGAGGGCGACCGTCGGCCTCACCCCCACGAACGCCTCACAGTAGAAGGCGAAGAGCGACAAGACGAAGATGGAACGAGGTTGGATATGGACAGCGTGCACCTGGTAATGTTCTAGGATGGCGTAGAAGAACTCGGAGAAAGGGGGCACAAGACCCATGGAGATGCTGTGGAGGAAGAAGGGGTAGCATGACTTTGGCAAGGTCGGCGCCATGGTGGATCCAGCCCAGATCTGCGTCCGGCCGTGCTCATTGTGGGAGCCGGACACGAACGGCTAGACCTCTGAGTAGTCCTCCTCCCTGATGATGGAGGACACCTCAAGCGCCGCGTTAAGAGAAGAAGCAGATCCAGACGCCGACGTGGTGCCCTTGTTCTTCTTCGCCATGGTCAAGGAGGGCCGAAGCATGGAGAGAGGCAAGAGGCGCAAAGGGAAGAAATCCAAGCAGGAAGGAAGGAGGGCGATAAGTCCCCCGGCGGAGAAGGCCCCTTTTGTCAAGACACAAGGTTACCGAGACGGTGTGGGGAGCGGGGTCGCTCGCGTCCCATCCAACTGTCATGCGCCAGCCTGGCCCGCAGCCTTTTTGGGGCCCGCGGTGCTTCGTCCACGACTAAGGCTTCGCCCCGAAGCCAACTCCGCGCGCGCCTTGGGCCCGGGGGCTACTGTCGGCGTCCTGGGAACCAGGGTACCCAGACTTGCCTGTCTGCGGGCCGCGACGAGCTCCTACAAGCGGCCTGGTACGGCCCAGCTGATCGACCAGCTGCTCAAGACCCTCGCGAGGGTCCAGGCCTCGCGAGGAGAACGACACCAAGACCCCCTCGGGAGCGGCCTCCGCAAGGCGTTCCGGAGGGGCGGAGAATCCAAGGCCAAGCCTGCCTCAGGAGGAGGCAGTGATGTCAGTAGTGACGCACCTCGCCAGCGAGTGCCAGCGTCCAACAGCGACACAATTGCCATTTCGGTGCAAAGGAGACAGCACAGCCGTTGGTTCCCAAGGAGCGGGGCAAAGGTTTCCTCTTTGGTGCAACAAGACCGAAGATCGCAAGGATGATAAGGAGGATGTCACCGTCGAGCCCACCACCGTGTCACCGCCTGATCCTTTTGCAGGCGAAGACTGCTTTTGTCAGGGTAGGAACGTCCTTGTGTTCACGCTCAAAAATGGCCGTTGTAGAATCCCTTCCCGCCTAAACATTTTGGGGGAAGAGGACCGTGGCCACCTATATAAGTAGCTAGAACCTCCACTGCAAGGGGGGGAGAGGAATCATCGACTCACACACTTTGCCACCGCACAAGGAGCAAGAACACTAGCCTTCTGACCCTCCTGAGCTCGCCTCCTGAACTCAGGAACCCTTGTACCAGTTCATATTCTAGCTCGCCCGGAGCCAATCCAACAAAGCAGGAAGTAGGGTCTTACACTACAGGGTGGCCCGAACCTGGATAAACTCTTGTGTGCTTGTTCGTTGTTTGCTTGAATGTTTCCATCGAGACGAGAGTGAGGCGCTAGGTAGACGTGAGTGGGAGAGTTCTTCGTTCACGCCCCTGTGTTCGAACTTAACGGGTTTTGCAGAGCCCTGAATCCGACAGTCGCGGCCGCCCCCGCAAGTATGCCGCTGCACCCGCGGTGGCTCCTCGAGGGAGCGGGCATGGCCTTCCGGGTCCCGAAACGGTCGTCGGTTAGAGGCACGGTGCCTCTTCTCGCGGCGAAGGTGGTCGTGGCCGCTGTGGGGGAGGAGGCGCGAGGCGGCGTTTGGCGGTCGTGCATCCTCCGCGCCCGCAGCTCCACTCCTTCGATGTGTCGTCGGAGTTCGTGGTGTGAGCAGACAAGCCTAGCGGCTTGTGGCTCCGGCTCCCCCGCTCGTTCGGCAATGTGCTACCAGCCAGAGGCCCCGACGGCGTCTAGCTGTAGATCAACGGTTGCTGCAGTGGTGCGTCCTGGGTGGAGGTCGACGTTGCTCCCTCGGGCGACGTGTTCCTGGAGCGCGGCTGGCAGTCATTTGCACGTGCGCGCCGGCTGCAGGGGAGGTGCACGCTCCACTTCAGGTATGATGGTGCCTCAACGCTATTCGTCAGGGTCTTCTCGGAGGAAGGGAGGCGCCTTGGGTGTTGTCCTGAGGTTAACAATGAAGAGGATGGTGGGGACGGCGTCCGGAGGAGCAGCTCCGCCTCTGGAGACGGGCTTGGCCCTGGAGGGCGCCGCGGATCCCCCTCTGTGGCAGCAGCAGCTCCTCCAGCAGCGGCGGCTACAATGAGCCACCGCGCCGCCGAGCTTGGCTCAACGAGGGGAGGGTGTTGTTCCGCCATTGTGGCTCGGTTAAGCGGGAGGAGCTGGGAGACTCCGACCGAGTGGGGGCAACGGTGCTGAGCTGCGGCTTGGTGGAGCTATGGCTTGGTGGGTCGGCCTCTGCTTCTTCTTTTTCTTTATTTCCTTCCTCTGTCAAAATTTTAAGTTGCCTCGAGAAGGCGTGTAATGGACTATGAAATATGTATGAAGCGAGAACTTGCTATCATGTTTTTGGTCTGGGTGAGATTACTTAGCTTATCTGCTGCGACATCTTGAGGCAAAGTGCTCCTGACTCATTGTCATCATGAGCCCCCGACGGGCCATGAGGATGGCTGAATTCGGGGGGTCCTGACCTGCGTAGCCCCCGAGTATGAGTGAGCTGCTGTGAGCTACTGAGGGCTTGCTCCCTTGGGCTCACTTGAGAGCGCCGAGCGTGGATTAAGGCGCCAAGGCATGAGCTGGCTCGGCAGAATAGGTCGCGTGGACTGAGAAGTCTGATGCTAGAGCCTGAGCAGGCTTGGCCAGGCGAGGTCACGGGACCGTGGCAGACGAGAGCCGGGACCGACCGAGTCCCAGCCCCCTCGCGCGAGGTGCGCGAAGGAGAGCAAGCGGCGCAGCCCCTGCTTAACAAGCTGAACTTAAAACCGGCGAGAAAATCCAAAGGACGACTCCCAATCAAATGCAAGAAACACGAGAACTTCATAGCATGGGGTAGAGGAAGGGCTGATAGCCAAGGAAGTTGAAAAGGCTAATAGCCAAACACCAATCCAAAAAAGGGGAAAAAAGTCATGTCTGACCCCTACACTACGTCGTCTTCCCAGCGCGGAGCTAAGGACAGCCACTGGGACGTGGGTGGGAGCCCGGTCTAATGGCCCGCAGGCAACGCTCAGGAGACTCCAAGGCGTGTACAGCCCCAACTCATTATTATGTGAGAGTGTCACGAGCGGAGACCTTCACGGGCACGGAGCCTTGATTACGGATAGAACATCCTGAGGTGCTCAATGTTCCAGGAATTCTGGATAGGTACCCCATCCTACATCTCCAGGCGCACAACACCAGGCCTACAGACACGGGCGATTCTGAACGGGCCCTCCCACATGGGCGAGAGCTTTTGTAACCCCTCCCTGGAGAGGACCCGCCTCAGGACCAAGTCACCAACTTCAAGTGTTCTTGTGCGGACACTGCGGTAGTGGTACCGCCGTAGTGCCTGCTGATATTGCGTTGCCTTGAGGGAAGCTCGGCGGCGGCCCTCCTCGCCGAGCGCGAGGTCCATCCGCCAGGTGGCGTCCTGGCGTTCCTCGTTGAAAGCCAAGACCCGTGGGGAGCGATGCTTGACCTCATGAGGGAGGACCGCCTCGGCCCCATAAACGAGAAAGAAAGGAGTTTCTCCCATGGGTTTGGTAGCAGTGGTTCGGATCGACCACATCACCGACTGGAGCTCGTCGATCCAGCCCCTGCCACAATCCTCGGGCTTCTTCTTAAAGCTGCGCGTCTTGAGGCCACACAAGACTTCCGCGTTGGCACATTCGGCCTGACCGTTGGTCCTGGGGTGAGCCACCGAGGCGTAGCAGATCTGTGTTCCAAGGTTAGCACAATATGACCTGAAGAGATTGCTTGTGAACTGTGAACCGTTATCCGTGATGATGCGGCTGGGGACCCTGAATCGCCTCACGAGGCCCTGGATGAACTCGACGGCTGACCCGGCTAGGATTGGGCGAACAGGCTCCACCTCTGCCCACTTGGTGAATTTGTCGATGGCGACGTACAGGAAGCGGTAGCCCCCCGCTGCCCCGGGAAATGGACCCAGGATGTCCAATCCCCAGACCGCGAAGGGCCAGGAGAGCGGGATCGTCTGGAGGCCCTGCGCTGGTTGGTGGATCTACTTGGCATGAAACTAGCACGCCTCGCAAGCCTGCACAAGCTCCGTGGAGTCGTTAAGCGCCGTGGGCCAGTAGAAGCGGCTACGGAAGGCCTTGCCCACGAGGGTGCGGGATGACGAATGGTGACCGTAGTCCCCACAGTGGATGTCATCCAACAGCTCGCATCCTTGTTTCCTCGAGATGCACTTTAGTGAGACGTAATTGGGGCGCCTCCTGTAGAGTTCGCTGTCTTGGATGCAGTAAGCCGAGGCCTGTCGGACCACGCGCTTCGCGTCTTCCTCCTTGTCTGGCAAGGTGTCGTGTTGCAGGTACATCTTGAGCTCTTGGGTCCAGCAACCCTCCTCGGGCTCCACGGCGAGTAGTAGACGGGCTCCGGAGGCCGGTCCGCAGGGCGGAGCTCTGGCTGCAGGCGCTGTAGGTAGCCCTTGTTGAGGTGACGTCGGCTCAGGAGCGGGCGGTGTTGCCGACGGCTTGAGCAGCCGCTCCTTGATAATGCCCGGCCTTTGAGGCTCCCGCCTGGAGGCTCGTTTGGCGATGTCATCCGCTTCCTTGTTCGTGCCTCTGGGCACGTGCTGCACCTCCAGTCCTCGGAATCGCTTTTCCATCTTACGCATCTCCTCCAGATATGCCTCCATGTTCTCTTCCTTGGGCTTGTATTTCTTGTTGGAAAAGTTGACGAGGAGCTGTGAATCGCCTCTGATGGTGAGGCGCCTGACCCCCAGTGCAGCGGCGGCCTTGAGCCCAGCAATCAGGCCCTCATACTCTGCGATGCTGTTGGAGACCTTCTCACCTTGCTGGAAGCAAAGCTGCACGGCGTAGTACAGCTTGTCCTGAGTGGGAGATACCAACACGGCGCTAGCTCCCACGCCAAGGCGCGAGAAGGCGCCGTCGAAGTATACCACCCATCCGTCTGGGGCTTCATCGCCGGGGGCCAGTGAGCGATCCTGGCCAGCCCCCTGCTCCGGTGCGTCGGTCCATTCTGCCACAAAGTCTGCCAGAGCCGCTCCTTTGATTGCTCGCGTGGTGCTGAACTCCAACAGGAACGCCTGGAGCTCGATGTTCCACTCAGCGAGCCTACCAACGACATTCGGGCCCCGGAGCACCTTCTCGAGAGGGTATGACGAGGCAACCTTGATAGGGTGGCCCTGGAAGTAATGGCGTAGCTTCCTGGAGGCGACAAGGAGCGCCAGGAGCAGCTTTTGAGGCATCGGGTAGCGCGAGCGCGCATCGCATAGTACGGTGCTGACGAAGTACACTAGGTGTTCCATGAGGGTCGGCGTCGCAGGATCCTTAGGCGCTTTAGGAATCTTGGGTGCTTCTTGCTGGACGGCGGGGCCACCAGTAACCGCGGCCGAATCTACCTCCGGAGCTACGTCAGGGGGCGACGGGGGTCCTGAGGATGTCAAATTGCCCCGTGGTCTCGCGCTTCGGGGCCCCTCCTCGCGCTCCACCACTAACGCTGCATTGGCGGAGTGAGGCGTAGCGGCGAGATAGAGAGTCATGGGTTCCAGGGGTCGTGGTGCCACCTTAACCGGCGGGTTGGTGAGGTATTCCTTGAGACCCCCGGCAGGTGGCATCCGCCTCCGCTGTCCACTCAAAGGGCCCCTTCATCTTCATGAGCTTGAAGAACGGGAGGGCGTTCACCAAGCTTAGAGATGAAGCGTCCCAGGGGTGTTATGCATCCCGCAAGCTTCTGCATCTCCTTTAGGGTTGTGGGCGGCTTCATTCTTTCGATGGCCTTGATCTTCTTTGGATTAGCTTCAATGCCCCGGTGTGAAACCAGGAACCCTAGCAACTTGCCAGAGGGCACACCAAACACGCATTTCTCCGAGTTGAGGCATAGCTTCACCTTGCGCAGGTTGGCGAACGTTTCTTCTAGGTCCTAGATGAGAGTACTGCCCTCTCTGGTCTTGACAACGATGTCGTCGACGTAGGCCTCCGATTTCCTCCCGAGCTGAGTGCCAAGGGTGATGTGCATCAGGCGCTAGAAGGTGGCGCCCGCGTTTCTCAGCCCGAAAGGCATGCAGGTGTAGCGATAGACCCCGCAAGGGGTCAGGAACGCCGTTTTCTCCACATCCTCAACCGCCACCTTAATTTTGTGGTAGCCCGAGAAAGTGTCGAGCAAGCAGAGCAGGTCGCACTCAGCCATTGAATCCACGATCTGGTCGATCTGTGGGAGAGGGAACGGGTCCTGAGGGCAGAATTTGTTGAGGCTCGTGAAGTTAACGCACATGCGCTCCTTGCCTCCTTTCTTCGGGACTATGATAGGGTTGGCCAGCCACTCCGGGTGTCGTACCTCCCATACGACGCCTGCTTCCTCTAGCTTCTGAACCTCCTGAACGATGAAGGCATGCTTCTCCAGGGCCTGTCTGCGTGCTTTTTCCTTGATAGGGCGCGTGCTGGGGCACACCGTAAGGTGATGCTCGATGACGTGCCTAGTCACCCCGACCAAGTCAGCGGCTTTCCAAGCGAACACATCCTTGTTTGACCTGAGGAAGCTAACCAACGCTGCCTCTTGCTCAGGGTCCATGCCCGTGCCGATGGTCAAGGTGGCTCTGGAGCCCTCCTCGTCAGCGGGCACGTGCTTCGTGTCGGCCGGGTCCTGAGAGAAGAGCTACTTCTTCTTGGCACGCGCGGCTTCCGGTGTCTCCGGAGCCCCCTTCGTATCTGAATGAGCTGCGGCAGTAGCCCTGTAAGCGCGCCCGAGGACCTGAAGGGTGGCCTTGGGGTCCCCTTTGATAGTGATGACGGCGCCGCTCCCGGGCATCTTGATGGTGTTGTAGCCCGGGTGAGACGCCACCATGAATTTCGCCAAGGTTGGGAAGCCGAGGATGGCGTTGTAGGGCAGGTGGATGGGCGCAATGTCGAAGTCGATGAGCTCAGTCCGGTAGTTAGCGGGTGTGCCGAAGGTGACCGAGAGATGGATCTGGCCGAGCGGGACGGCCTAGCCCGCGACCCCTGAGAAGGGCTTGGTGGGGAGGAGCTGCCTGTAGGACACCGGCAGATGACCAAAGGCCTCGGGGGAGAGGATGTTGAGCCCGGTGCCGCCGTTGATGAGGGTCCTTGTGACGGCCACCCCGCAGATGGTGGGAGTGCATAGCGTGGGGAGGACGTTCGTGCCAGCTGCAACTGTGGCGCAGTCACCAGGGCCGAAGGTGACGACGTGCCCCTGCGCACCCTGTACCCACGGGGCCTCCTGCGGCTGGGCGGCGGCCTCGATCTGCCGAAAGTGTGACTTGACGTGCCGGGCCGACGCCGGTGCTTGGGATCCTTCGAGGATGCAAGCGACCCCGCGGCAGGGCAACCCCCCGCCGGCAGCGCCCCGTAGCTCATCGACATGGGCCGTTCGAGTGTCAAGCTCCTCCGTGGGTGGCCGGTGTTGGGGCAGCCTCTGCGCCACTAAGAGCGCCGCTGGCGAGGCCACAGGGAGCGGAAGTGGTGGATCAGGCCGCTCTCCGGTTGCCCGGCCGACAAAAACATTGTCGGGGAAGGAGGCGGAGCACCCATGGGTGGCGCGGTCCGCCGATGCCTCTCGGACAACGGGGACAGCGCTAGCATCCACGCGGATGTGACAGGCCGCGGTCATCATGGCGGCGCAGAGCAGGAGAGGGGAGGCGAGGTCGTCGGAGAGGCAAGATTTCGACACGCCCCCTACCTGGCACGCCAAATGTCGCATTACGGGCTCCGCAAACCCAAGAAATTCGAACACAGCGGCGTGAACGAAGATCTCTCCCACTCACGTCTACCTAGCATCTCGCCCTTGTCCGATGAAGAGATTCAAGCGAACAACAAGTAAAACACACATGAATTTACCCAGGTTCAGGCCACCTTGCGGTGTAAAACCCTACTTCCTGCTTTGGTTGATTAGCCTCGGGAGGGCTTGAGTATGAATGAGTACATTGGTTCCTGAGCTCAGGAGGAGAGCTCGGGAGGTTCAGGAGGCAAGGGTTCTTGCTCCTTTGTGTGAGGGCGGAGTCTCTGGATCTTATCAGAATGCCTCCATAGTGGAGACCCTAGCTACTTATATAGGCGGCCAGGGTTCTCTTCCCCTGAAATGTTTAGGCGGGAAGGGATCCCACAACGGCGGGAACACAAGGACATTCCTATCCTGACAAAAGCGGTCTTCGCCTGCAAAGGGATCAGGCGGTGACGCGGTGGTGGGCTCGGTGGTGACATCCTCCCTGTCGTCCTTGCAGCCTTCGATCTTGTTGCACCAAAGGAGAAACCTTTGTCCCACTCCTCGGGAACCTGCGCTTGCGCTGTCTCCTTTGCACCAAAACGGCCACTTCGTCGCTGGCACGCGCTGGCACCCGCTAGCGCAGTGCATCACTGCTCGCGTCACTGCCTCCTCTTGAGGCAGGCTTGGCCTTGGATTCTCCGCCCCTTCGGAGCAACCTAGCTGAGGCCGCTCCTGAGGGGGTCTTGACGTCATTCACCTCGCGAGGTCTAGCCCCCTCGCGAGGGTCTTCAGCAGCTGGTCGATTAGCTGGGCCGTACTAGGCAATAATAGGAGCGCGTCGCGTCCCGCAGACAGGCAAGTCTAGGTACCCTAGTTCCCAGGACGCCGACAAGAACGAGCCGGGTCAGCATCATCTGGATCACGGAGGCGAGCAGGTGCCCCTTGGAGATCACGCCGGACACAAGACCCACGAGAGTCGTTACCTTGGTGTGCGACCCCAGTCCAGACCCTTCTAGGTCTAGGAGGTCAACCTCATTGGGGGTCCAGATCTGAATGCAGGTTCCGCCGCCCACTTGGTGTCGCGGGGTTCAGTGATGTAGAACCATTCCTGCTGCCAGACCTTGTTCCTCTCCATGAATGAGCCCTTGGGACAAGTTGCATTCGGGAGCTTGCTGATCATGGCGCCCCCGCACTCTGCGTGTTCCCCGCCAACCACCTTCGGCTTCACGTTGAAGGTCTTAAGCCATAGGCCGAAGTGTGGGGGGATGCGGAGAAAGGTTTCACACATCACTATGAAAGCGGATATGTGAAAAATTGAGTTTGGGGCTAGATCATGGAAATGTAGCCCGTGGAAGAACAAAAGACCCCGAACAAACGGGTGGAGTGGAAACCCTAGCACCCTAACAAAGTGAGAGGTAAAAACTACCCTCTCGCTCGCCTTAGGAACGGGAATTACCTGGCCCCTAGGGGGGACTCGGTGTACGATGTCGCCGGCGAGATACCCCGCGCTCCGTAGATCCTCCACGGTCTTTTCGGTGACCGTGGAAGCCTCCCACTTGCCTCTGGCACCGGATCCAGCCATTGCTGGGAAGAGGCGTAGTGGTTGAGGAACGAGGAGTTGTGGGTGCAGGAGATGAGAATACGGGGGCAAGGGAGATTGGAGAGCTCGTGCTTGAGGAAGTCGTCGGACTGATGAAAGGGATTGGTGTACTTTTATAACACCACGAATACAGAGCGTCCCCCCACTTTAGCCATAAAACTCATCGGTTCCCAAAGCGGTCGTGCGTAATGCGCGGCGTGGGTGCTCACGTCACACTGATAAGAATCCCACAATAAGCGGGCAATCTCTATTCTGATGGGACGTGCCAATGAGGATATACCTCGGAACGCGAAACTGGGACCAAATAAAACTGTTCGATATGTTAGTGGGTTGGACGCGATGCTTCAACCAAAAGTTGTCAGTAGAGACACATTATTCATTTCTTTAAAAGCCTTGCCTTCGAGGCTAAGGGTTGTACTAACCTTGCAGAGCCGAACACAATCCATCTATTTGTGGAAGATATATTCGGGAGGAGGAACCCACCTTGCAATGCCGAAGACAATACGGAAGTTGAACTCATCATCATCGAAGACAGGTTCAGGGGCTACTGAGGGAGTCCTGGATCGAGAGGTCCTCATGTGGCCAAACAAACTCCTGGTGGGCTGGACTGGTGGGCCGTGAAGATTTTTATAGAAGATCATCTTTCATATCCGGATAGGACTCCTGGATTCTTGTAATGGCAAGTTTTAGGCTCGGGTATAGATTTTCCTTCCTCTGCAAGATGATATGTACAAACCCTAGGCCTCTCCGGTGTGTATGTAAACCGTAGGGTTTAGTCCATAGGGGCTAGAGAAGAATCATAATATCCTCATAGGCTAGACCTAGGGTTTAGCCATTACGATCTCAAGGTAGATCAACTCTTGTACACATATTCTTACATACTAATATAGCAGGAGGTAGGGTTTTACCTCGATCGAGAGGGCCTGAACTTGGGTAAACATCGTGTCCCGTGCCTCCTGTTACCATCAATCCTTAGACGCATAGATCGGGACCCCCTACCCGAGATCCGCCGGTTTTGACACCGTCAGCGGCCTCCGAGGCCGCCAGCGCCAACGAGATTGGCGAACTGAAAAATCAAGACAAGTAAGCACAGAAGAGCTCAACGGAGCCACCCGGCCACTCTGCTCGAGCCAAAGAAAAACTCACCCAGCAGCACTAGCACGGCACGCCTCGTCTGCTGGGTGACACGCCACCTCTTAGCGGCTGCTTCGCGCCCCCAGCCGCGCCCGCTGTGCGCTTCACGGTCGGAGCCGGCTGCGTGACGTTGCCCTTCCAATGCGGCCGGCTCGCCACCGGCACCACCCAAGATGACCCGGCGCCAACCGCGCCGCCGGCTCGTCCGCCCGTCGACGTCAACGCCACCCGAGACGACCCAGCTCCAGCCGCGCTGCCGCCTCGTCCACCCGACGCCGCTACATCAACAACTCTCGGCAGCGCCTCCAGCGTCATCCCGTAACCGGCGACTCAAAAAAGAAAGATGGGCTCACCTGCTCGACGCCCCGAGCCCGCCTCAGCGGCTGCTCCCTCCCCTCCGTCGTGGGCCTCGGTCTCTCCGATGCAGCGCGCACCACCTGCTTCCCCACCCAGTCATAAGGATGTCGGATGGCATTCAGAAGCACCTCCCGCGTCGCGTCCGGACGGATAAGAAGATGTGTGACAGCGAAATATGGAGACCACGGACTCACCATCGGTGCCGGGTTTGCATGACTGTACGGGGCCTTCCCAAAGTGCCAGTCATCCGGCAGGTTGGCCTTGGAGATGTCGTTGACCCAACTCACGATCTGGTCCACCCTCAGCCGCAAGTTCGACATGCGGTCGGGGTCCTCGAGGCCGGTCATCTCGCCGATCAGGTGGACGCGCTGTTGCAGCGGCAGCACTCGCCGAGCGATGAAGGCAGTGATGAGGTCGTTGCTAGAGAGTCCTTCCCTCTCCTTCATCACTGCCACCCACTTGCATAGATTGAGCACTACCTGCGACGGGCGCTTGGGGTAGAACGACCAGTTCTGCTTTGCCCACGGCGGTGAGTTGATGAACGGCGGCAGGTTGATGCTGTCCGCGCGCTGATTGTAGACGTAGAAGAAAGAATTCTGCCACTTCTTTGCAGAATCCTCCAGCGGCACCTTGGGGCGCTCGTCCCCCGGCCGCCTGCAGATGACGGCGGCCCCGCACTCCCACATCTCCCCGGCTTTCGGCCCCTGCTGCTTCAAGGTGAAGAGGCGCGCGAAGAGGTCGAGGGAGGGCTCGACTCTGAGGTATGCCTCGCAGAGCGTGACAAAGCCCAAGAGCTGCATGGTGGCGCCGGCCCCAAGATGGAGGGGCTAGAGCCTGAAAAAGCCCAGTAACTCATGGAAGAAATCGCTCACGGGCAGCCCGAACCCGCGCTTGAAGTGCGGGAAGAAAACCACGCACTCCACGCCCTCGGGGCATGGCTCTCGCTCGTTCCCCGGCAGGCACATGGCGACCTCCGTTTCTGGCGGCAGGCGCTTGGTGGTGCGTGATAGGTGATGTCGTCCTTGGTAACAGTCGAGCCCATCCACGAGCCCGACGGCAGCGCCATCAGCAAGAATGTGCAAGAAAGAGGAAGAAAATGGGCTCTACTAGAAGCAACGGGCGTCGCAGCGCGCGGCGTTCGCAAGAAGCAGAGGAGACAAGGAAAGGCAGGAGGGCGCGAGCGAGAATGATTTCCGCTGCCACCTCGGCCCAATTTATAATCCATGGTTTGAACGTGGGGGAGTCGGATCATTTGCGCTCGCCTCCCCAACTTCCACACAATAAATGGGCACGTATGTGCATAATAATTGCCCCCAGAAGAGCAACCAGTTCATGGACGCCGCAATAAATCCACGCGCGTGGGCCGAGGCCGCGCAGCCACGGGCCCCAGCGCTTCGCCCCGTCCCGTCGCGCGCATGGGCTATCAGGCCGCTCCGGCTTTCGGGCACCATGTGGCGCCCGTGCAGAAACCAAAAGATCGCTCAAGATTCGGCGGGCCCCTCGGTTTCCTGCCACAATCGGGCTGCCGTAGTCTGGCTTCGGGAAGCCGGCACATGGCAGGCGTTGCCGGACCCAGCGGCCACAAGTTTGCCTCCAAGGAAAGTAAACTGCGAAGGCCCTTTTACCCGAAGATGGCGGACCTTCACAGCTTCGGGGACTACTGTCGGGGGATGAACCCCAAGCAGGCAACGTAAGCCGGATCCTTTTCAAAAAACGTCGGGGCCAGCATTGCCCCGCAATCTGGATCTTGCTTGGCCGGGTCGCTCAACTCGGCCAGGACCCACGACCCGACCAAAATCTCCAATCCGGCCGGCTCCCATGATCCGGTCCCAACGGCCTGCGCAAGGGATCCAGACCCGATGCGCCAAGACTTCTCCAACAAGCCAGCCCAGCCCGCGGCGTGTTCCCCAATCCGGCCACGGGTCAGCTCCCGTCCCATTCCGACCGTACGATGGGACTAGACGCCACCTACCGATGACCAAGGCAACAATACATCGCCCATGCCCCTAGTCAGCCGAGGCGTGGCAACAGTGCAATCATCACCACCCATGACGCCGGCAGACGGTGACATGACAGAACGCATTGTACCCAACTCAACCCGCCACTCCCTGACGAAGGACAAGACGGCACATAGTGCCCCCGTACCCGGCTAGCCCCACACCCGAGCAACCCGACGAGCCCTGTACCCGGCGGGTCCCAGCGTCGGCTTCCCGGACAATGACAACCCGGCCCCACGGCCTTGTAACATTACCATTGTATCCCTGGGGGGTTGGCCTATAAAACCACCAGAGCCCTCATGCATAGGGGCAAGCCGTAGTAGAGAACAGGATAGACACACATCTCAGGGAGAAGCAGCCTAAGCCGTAGCCTGTCTTCCTCCTTCCTCCATACAGCTCAAGGATCAACTTTGAAATGATAAAACATCAACCACGCTCGGCAGGATTAGGGGTGTTTTCTCTCGGAAGAGCCCCAAAACTGGGTATGTCTTGGGTCCCGCGCTCGCTCATGCCAACCTCGCCTCTGAAGCCCACCAGTGCCCTCGAGCCTCCCCCTATCTTTAGCCATCCCTTGGCATCTGTCGTGCGTCCACCACGACGGAAGTGGTTTAAATATCACCCACCTATGAAAGAGGAAATTAAAGAACCAGTACTAGCTAAGGAAGAAACTATAGTTCATAATGTTGATCTAGTTGTTCCTACTGCTTATATTGAAAACCCACATTTTCTGTCGGATTACGGGCTCCGCAAACCCAAAGAAGTTTGAACACAGGGGCGTGCACAACGATCTCTCCCGCTCACGTCTACCTAGCGTCCTCACCTGGTGATGAGATTCAACCAAGCAACAAGTAAAAGCACACACGAGTTTACCCAGGTTCAGGCCACCTTGCAGTGTAAAACCCTACGTCCTGCTTGAGTGGATTAGCCTCAGGGGGCTTGCGTATGAACAAGTACAGTGGTTCTTGAGCTCAGGAGGAGAGCTCAAGAGGGTCAGGAGGCAAGTGTTCTTGCTCCTTGAAACGAAGGTGGGGTGTCCGAGATGAGGCCAATCCAGCCCCCTCCACAGTGGAAACCCTAGCTACTTATATAGGCGGCCAGGGTCCTCTTCTCCCGAAATTATTAGGCGGGAAGGGATCCCACAATGGCCATTTTGAGCAGGAACACAAGGACGTTCCTATCCTGACAAAAGCGGTCTTCGCCTGCAAAAGGATCAGACGATGACGCGGTGGTGGGCTTGATGGTGACATCCTCTCTGTCATCCTTGCGTTCTTCGGTCGTATTGCAACGAAGGGGAAACCTTTGTCTCGCCCCTCGGGAACCTGCGCCTGTGTTGTCTCCTTTGCATTGATACGGCAGCTGCGTCGCTGGCACGCGCCGTCACCCGCTGGCGCGGTGCGTCACTGCTCGCGTCGCTGCCTTCAGTTCTCCGCCCCTCTAGAGCAGCCTAGCCGAGGCCGCTCCTGAGAGGGTCTTGGTGTCGTTCTCCTCGTGAGGCTTAGCACACTCGCGATGGTCTCGAGCAGCTGGTCCATCAGCTGGGCCGTACCAGGCCATAGTAGGAGCGCGTCGCGGGCCGCAGGCAGGCAAGTCCGGGTACCCTAGTTCCCAGTACGCCGACAGTAGCCCCGGGGCCCAAGGCGTGCGCGGAGTTGGCTTAGGGGCGAAGCCTTAGTCGAGGACGAAGCGCCGCGGGCCCAAAAGACTGCGGGCCAGGCTGGCGCGTGACGGTTGGATGGGACGTGTGCGACTCCGCTTCCCACGCAGCCTTGGCAACCGTGCGATTTGACGACTGCACAGCTGATAGGTGGACTCCTTGCTGCCGCCCCTGCTTTCTTGCCTCTCCATCGCCTCCTTCCTTTCCTTGCCTTCTCTGACCCCCCTTCCTTGCTGCCATGCCGTGTAGGACAAAGAAGAGGGTAACTGGCAAGGCTGCCACGCTGCCGCCGGGGCTCGAGCCGGCATTGGGTTGCTCCTTCGTGGTGAACAAGGATGGCATGGACAAGGTGAGCCATGCCCTAGCCGATGCGTCCAACGAGTGGGGGCTGACCCGGGCCTGGCCCGCTTGCCGGCCAACGCAGAGTTGAACGCCACTGACATCCAGCTCCACCTCCACGCCATCTTCGCGGGTCTCCTCCCCCTTTTTCTGCCTTCTTCAATGCGGTGCTCACGCATTACCAGATTTTGGCGCTGCACTTGGATCCGGGGTCCATCATCCTCCTCTCCCGCTTCGCATTTCTGTGCGAAGCTTCTGTCGGTGTTCCCCCGTCCGTGGCCCTGCTTCGCCACTTCTTCACCCTCCACCTGGTCGACGGGGGGTAGTGCTTGGGATGCGTGTCGCTGCGCGCGGTGGAGGCGACTGCTGCCTCCGGGATCGACTTGACGCTCCGCCCGACCACGGCTGGGTTCCGTCGGCAGTGGATGTATGTTGATGCTGCTACGTACAACCCTCTGCTCCACCTCCCCGATGCGCCGGTGGTGCCGAGCTCGGGCTGGGAGCATGAGGTCCTCTCAGATCCACGGGCAGAGCAGGTCACGCGTCATTTGGTCAACCTGAGGAAGAATGGCATGACTTTGGCGATGGTGGTGAGGGACTTTCTTATTCTGCGTGTCGCCCCGCTTCAGCGCCATTCCCGCCTGATGTGGGCCCTTTCCGGTCTTGGTGATCCTGTGCGTCTTCAGCGGGGGCTGTTTCCTCCTGAGATGCTCCAGGGAATCCTATGGCTGCACGTCGGTGGAGTGCCTGAAGCACGCCCCGCCTCCGCGACTCGCTTGTACCGGGCTCCCATGGCCGGAAAAGCCTTTTCCGAGAAGATGCCCCGCTTCAATGCATGGGGGCTATTGTCGGAGGGCATCTCTGGCCCTCGTGACAATCCCCTGATGGTAGCACCAAGGCTCACGAGCCCAACTTTTCCTTCCATGGCGGATACGTCAAGTGGAGCTCCTGACCTAGGGTCCGCTCCGCCCCCGGAGCGAGTAGACAAAGCGCGGGCGCCTGCGGCTCTGGAGGTGGCCGAAGAGGCCAAGGTGCTGTCGGCTCCTGAGGTGGCCGAAGATGGAGCACGGCAGCCCCCTCTTGGGGTGAGCCCAGAGGACGCCGTGGCGGGGGATGGGGCGCCGGTCGCGGGCGTCCACCGTGGCCTTGACCCAGCTTGAGGCGCGCCCACCTCAAGCGGCCTCCTGCCATCCTTCGCAGTGTTGAGCAAAAGGCGGAGGTTGAGGGGCAGCTATGGCCATGCCCGGAGGGCTCTGAAGAGGACGAAGCTGACTGTACTAGGCCGGTGTGTGTTACTCAGCTTTTCCTGTTCTTTCTGATACGGTTCTCCTGACCTCTCGCTTTGCAGGGCTCCTCCTGACTCATTCCTCAGCCGTCCAGTGAGGTTCGCAGACACTTCTGACCGCGCCCCTCCTCCGGACCATGCTGGGTCTTCGGTAGACCTCGCGTCGGTCCGCGGGGCCGCCCCTGGACCGTACCACGTGGACCGCGCTACCAACCCCCGAGTGCTTCTGGGGCAAGGCGACTCTTGGTGCGCTGGGGGCTCGTCTCGGGCCCCAGGGCTCGCCTTCGTCGTAGATCAGCAAGCTCTTGAGGCGGCCCGGGAGGCCGTCCGCCCATCAGGACCACGCCTGCCCCTCGCGTTGGAGGCAGCGCGCGCTCCTGGGGTTAGCCTCGGGGCGCATGCTGAGGGAGAAGAAGAGCCTCCCTTGTGCGGCCCGGACGTCGTGGACGAGCCCGGCCGCCTCCTGGAACTCGCGCTGCGCAGGAGTGTGGTTCGTCATGACCTTGTGCGGTGGGCGTCAGATACCCAGAAGCGCCTTGAGGTCAAGGTCACAGAAGTGGATGTGCGCATCGAGGCCGAGGGCCCGCTTCTAGCGGAGGGTTGGCGCCAGTTGCGGCCTGCCGTTAACTTGAGCGAGCTGCAGCATAAAACCACCCTGAAGAAAGCGGAAGCGTCTGTGGCCGCGGCTCAGGAGGCCTGCGACCGCGCCCTGGAAGAGGCTCGATACACCGACCACCGCCACGCAGCAGCCGAGGATCGTGAGCGCGAGCTCGAATCATCGAACGCTGCGCTAGAGCGTCAGGTTCGTACCCGCAGGACTGCCCTCACAGCGCCTGCGGCCGATGATGACAGCCCAGCGGGCCTGTCAGCGTGGGAGGAGGCGCTAGCACTCGAGGTGATGGAGCTGAACATGGAGCGCGAGCGCCTGGAGACAATGGAGCGCCAGGTCGCCGAAGCCGAGGGCACCTTGATGGTCGAGAGGATGTCGTGAGGAAGGCTTCCATGGAGACCGAGCGCCTGCGGAAGGATTACCGCGGGAAGCTAGGGCTTCACGAGACCCGCTTCGCTGATAAGTGCAAGGAACTCCAGAAGGAGGTCACAGCTCTCGAGGGCAAGCTAGCGGATGTCGAGCGCCGTCTGCAGGTGCCAGAGAAGGCTCGCGTCGCGGCCGAGCATCGTGAGCGGGTGTCGAAGGACGCCTGTGCCGCGGCAAAGCGCCATGAGCGGGCGTCAAAGAAGGCTAGCGCCGCCGCCAGGGCAGAGCTGTCCTGCTTCCACAAGCAGGTGTAGGACATTTCCACTGGCGCGGCCCGGAACTCCGACGAGGTTGTGCGAGCTCATTGGATGCAACGCATCCGCTCGAAGATGTTCGAAGCTTTGGGGCATAGGGACTGCCGAGCCTTGAACGAGCTCCTTGACTCGAGGGTCGATGGCCCTCTAGTTGATGATGACGCCGGATATCTCGGGTTCTTCACCAGAGTGGTGGAGTGTCTTGAAGGCGAGGTCATGAGGGCACGGCAGCTCATCCAGGAGCAGAGCCGCGACATCCTCAGGCGTGCAGTCTCATGCATCTTCGGCAACTTGCTCCGTCTTGACCCACGTACGGACTTTGGGGCCTTGCTGGACCCGATGCCCGTGACGGTCGTCGATCCTGTGGAGGGGTGGGTGAGCAATCACATGGACGTGTTGGTGATGGAGCTTGTTCCAGCCATAAACAATGCGCCGATGCTCGTGGGGGTAGCACCGATGGTCCTAACGACGAGGCCGATGCTTAGTCCAGCTCCTGCTTTAGATTTGATTTTTTGGTTGTGGCTCCAGAGCCAGGTAAGATGAGTATCATGAAACTTAAGCTTTTGATGATGTAATGATGGGTTTAAGCACTCTCTTGTGAAGTTCGCTCCTGAGGCTGGGACCTCGGGCCCTTGTTGTGTTTCCGAGAGGGGCGTCTGCCGACCCTGTTTGAGCGCATCTCGCAAGTACCTGTAGCTGGTGCGGGAGTGATTGGCGGTCCAAACACGGGCCAGACAGAACGTACACCCATGCCCCGGCCCCTGCTCGCGAGGGGCGATCGGGTGGGGTCGGAGCTATAGTCAGGCTTAGCTGAGCAAGGCGAAGAACAGATTGGGCAAAAGAAAACTCAGTCAAAAACGCAAGACGCGGATAAAACTCCCCCCCCTTTATTACAAAGATAAGTCGCGCAGCCGCGAGCTCGATTCGAGAAGGCAGATACAAAAGGGGCAAAGGCGAACGGCAAAAGGAGGGGCTGCGTCCGGCCCCTGAGCAGTTCTTCAGTCTTCTCCCCAGCGCGGAGCGTAGGGCTACCACTGGTGGATGTGGGCATAGCCATTGGAGGGCAGTGTCGACAGCCAGCGCGAAGGATGGTGCTACCACTAGGACACGGGATGGAGCCCCCGTGCGGCCCTAGGGCGGCGCTCAGGAGACTCCGGGGCGTGTACGGCCCCACACATTATTACGTGAGAGTGTCACTAGAAGAGATCTTCTGACGTGCCCGCCCCTTCACTTTGAGGGCCCCGCCCCGCGCTAGTCCGCTCCCGCCATGAGCTCACCAGAAGGCGGTGTTCATGAGGTAGGACACTGCGCATAGTGGGGGGATGGGACCTTGGCTATAGGCCCCCCTGCCGAGCACTAGGCACACCGCTTAAGTGACCTCCGGGCGCGCTTTGCCCCGGGGGCTAACGTCGTCCGGAGGCACGGTGTCCTGATGTGCGAGGGGGACCCGCCCCACTCATGCTCCTAATGACCCCTGAGCCCTCCTGATCAGGGCCGGGCCCAGAGGGTACGGGATTACGCGAGCGCGGGGACGGAGCCGTGGTCTTGGGCCCTCCAGGCGTGCGTAGGACGGGCTGCCGTACCGCCTCCAGACGTACGCTCTGCAGCCCGGGGGATGGTATGTCAGGAGGCACGACGTCTTGTGCTTGAGTGGAGGGAGGGGAGGCCCCTCCCCACGCGCATCATACCCGCCGCCGGCGAGCCCCTGGTGAAATCCAGGGCAGGCTCATGCGCGATGGGTCATGCGTGAGGGGACGAGGGCCTGACCCGGGCCTTCCCTCCCTTTCTGTCATGATGCGGCACCTGGGGTGCTTCTTTGGCCTACTGAGGCTCGGGGCCGGAGACACCGTTGGCCCGAGACCTCGGGCTAGTGCCGCGAGTGCCGGCCTCCGCAGGCACCCGCGAGCGTTTCATTCGTGCTCCATGGCCGTCAGTGGTGACGGCGGAGGGTCAAGGGCTAAGAGCGTGGGGTCGGCCTCCCGACCTTCTGCCCCTGAGCCCTGCCGGATTTAGGGCTTCGCAAAACCCAAGAATTTCGAACACAGGGGCCTGAACGAAGATCTCTCCCATTCACGTCTACCTAGCGTCTCGCTCTCGTCTAGGTGGAGGGATTCAAGCAAACAACAGATGGAACACACAAGAGTTTACCCAGGTTCGGGCCATCGTGTGGTGTAAGACCATACTTCCTACTTTTTTGGATTAGCCTCAGGAGGGCTGGAATATGAGCTAGTATAGTGGTTCCTGAGCTCGGGATGCAAGCTCAGGAGGATCAGGAGGCAAGTGTTCTTGCTCCTTTGCGTGGTGGCAGAGCTTGTGGGTCTGCTCTACTTGGCTAGGGTTGGTTCGACTTGACTCGACTTGTTCGACCTCCTCCATAGTGGGGGTTCTAGATACTTATATAGGCGGCCAGAGTCCTCTTCCCCCGAAATGTTTAGGCGGGAAGGGATCCCACAATGGTCATTTTTGAGCGGCAACAGAAGGACGTTCCAATCCTGACAAAAGTGGTCTTCGCCTGCAAAGGGATGAGGTGGTGACACGGTGGTGGGCTCGACGGTGACATCCTCCTTGTCGTCCTGCGGTCTTCGGTCTTGTTGCACAAAAGGGGAAACCTTTGCCCCCACTCCTTGGGAACCCGCGGCTGCGTTGTCCCCCTTGCGCCGAAATGGCAACTACGCTGTTGGCGGACGCTGGCACCCGCTGGTGCGGTGCGTCACTGCTGACATCACTGCCTCCTCCTGAGGCAGACTCGGCCTTGGATTCTCCGCCCCTCCGGAACACCTTGCTGAGGCCGCTCCCGAGGAGGTCTTGACGTCGTTCTCCTCGCGACGCATAGCTCCCTCGTGAGGGTCTTGGGCAGCTGGTTGATCAGCCGGGCCATACCAGGCCATTTGTAGGAGCGCATTGTAGCCCGCAGACAGGCAAGTCTGGGTACCCTGGTTCCCAGGACGCCGATAGTAGCCCCCGGGCCCGAGGCGCGCGCGGAGTTGGCTTCGGGGTGAAGCCTTAGTTGAGGACGAAGCGCCGCAGGCCCCAAAAAGGCTGTGGGCTAGGCCGGCGCGTGCCGGTTGGATGGGACGTGGGAGACTCCGCTTCCCACACAGTCTTGGTAATCGTGCGACTTGACAAATCCTTGGCGCGGGCGGCGGGGCCATTATGGTTGCGCGTGAGTGGCCGCCAGTCGATCATTTTGGTCTATCAACACGGGGTGAGGCGCCACGCCCCTTACTCGACTGTTGCAGACCGATCCCTGCTGCCCCCACTACTCCAAGGGCTTTCATGGCGCCAATTCGCATGTTCTCGGCCGCGGAGAAGGGGAAGAGCCCGATGGTAGAGCCTGAGCGGCTCCCCCGAATATGAGGCGCCATAGTTCTCCGAGTAAATCTCTGAGGCCGTCGAACACCCGCACATGGTGCACGCGGGCGCCGCCCGGATTCCCGCTTCCCTTGTATGCTCCAGCGGCAGGCGGATGGAGAGGGGACGGCGACAGGGGTGGCGCCATCAATCGCCCGAAAAGGCGGGCGACTCCTCGCGCCCTGCTGCCGTCCCATTCTGAGGATGATGCCGACGAGTTCATCGTGTGGGTGGGGGCCCCTCCGCATTCATGGATCCTTCTTCCTCCGTTCTTGCGGGAGGTTCTCCCAGCTTGCGGCTAGGTGACGATGCAGCTGAGGCACGAGGGGTGTCGCCTTCCTCCTTCGTATGCCGACGTGGAGGAGATCTCCTCTGGCCAGGTCTTCATGACCTGGGGTTGGGGCGTGGTGCGCCACGCCTGTGCCCCCGCCGGGAGACACATTCTTCATTTCGCGCTGGATAGGATGGGCACGATGACCTTCAAGGTCTTCGGGGCGGACGGCCGCCGGCTGTCGTGTGGCACGGGGAATGGGTTTGCCGACGACCATTCCTCATGCCATCAGGGCAGCGAGGCGGGCAGCAAGGCGCTCGCCATTGGTTGCACCTCCAACTCTCCTGGTAGTAGTTACGCTACCCCTGAGATGGCCTCGAGCTCCGATGAGAGCTACGAGCCGCCAAGTCGCCGCACCTATCGCAGGAGGGAGACGGTGTCCTCCCGGCGTCGTCGTTGTTGAAGGAGTTCAAGCTGCGTTCCTCGAGAGTGACCTTATTAGCTTAGTTCCTGCGCGACATCATGGAGGGCTCCATGAGGGCATGTAAATTCTTGTAATACTTGTGCTATTGCCTGGCGTTATAAACTTATGTCCTTCATGAGACCCTTGTTAGAGCATGACTTTCCCTTCCTTCTGTCCCCGCGGTAGTTTAGGGCCCTACGCCTGTGAGACCCAGTCCCGAGACAAGCCTCAGCCTGCGCTGGTATGCCAGGTCACGATGCCGTGGTCAAGGCCAGGAGGTGAGTGATCCAAGGCCCGGTAGGAGCCCCCGAGGCGCGATGCTCAGGAGGTCCCTCTTGGCGTGCAGGCAACCGCCCACCGTTCCATCGGGAAGGGTTTTCATGCCCCAGGGGATTCGTGATCATAGTGGGTGGAGGTGTAGGTACGCGAGTGGATGCAGCGTCGAAAACTTATCTTAGCAATCCCTGTGGTCAGGTGGTGGTGGTGGTGGTACTTGATTTTCTATTATCCTTCCTTTGAGGCGAAGCTCTGTGTCCAGATGTCTTCATGGGGAGGTGATGATGGTCGCTCCCGAGACCCTGGGGGCAAGGGTCACGGAGCTGGTGGAGGTGTTTCTCCAGGCTGCTACTGTCGTAGCCGAAGAGGAGAAGACCGGTGGTGATGCGCTTGGTAATGCCAGATCTGTTCATGTCTAGAGAGGGAAGTGCGAGTGCCTCAGGGAGGTGTAAAAACTTTATTTGAATTTGAAACACTTGGCATTATTGTAATAGCTAGATGGTTTCCATGCTTGCTTCCTTTCATGTTTTCTTAGGTGCTCTGCGTCGGCAGGGTCCAGCCCCGCGCATACCTTGATCGCCATTGAGCCCTCTGGATGACCGGGGTTACCGTAGTAACTAGACTCAAGGGATGAGGGGCTACGTGGCTAGTGAGCCCCCTAGGTCACGATGCCCAGGGGTCCCCCTTGACGTTCAAGCAATCCCGTTTGTGTTCTGTGTCGACAGGGCCCAACCCCGTGCATACCTCGATCGCCATTGAGCCCTCCGGGTGACCGGGGTTATTGTCATAACTAGACTCAAGGGCTGAGGGGCTACGTGGCCAGTTAGGCCCCTGGGTCGCGATGCCCAGGGGTCCCCTTTGACGTACGAATGGCTCTCATGAAGGAGAACGAGCACCATACCTTGCCCACGAGCCTTCGCCTGGGATGGGGGCGCGAGAAGGCCAGGTGTCTAGGCACCTGGTACGGTGGCGTCTACCAGGCGTGACCTGAGAATAGCCCCCGTGCCTAGCCCCCCTCGCGACACCCATCCAAGGAGAAGTTGTGAGGGTCGTGAGCTGAAAAGCTACCTGAGGTTGGTCCGACCATTGGGGGCTGCCCTCAGTTGTTTATAACTAGCGCGGAGAATAGAGCTACCACACTTGCGCAAGTGTGGGCATAACCGCTCCTCGGTTGGATCTGCCAGCGCAGAGCTTGGTACTTCCACTGACCGTGGGAGGGAGCCTCCCACTAGGAGAGACTACGGGGCGTGTACAGCCCCATCCTGACACGTGGCTTGCACAGTAGGACAACCAATGTGTATATGGGCCCTCCTTAGGACGAGCTGAACGACTCTGAGGAAGTTCTCCTGAGCTTACGCATCACTCACGAGACCCTACCTTGAGGCGGGTTGCACCTGAGTCTTCTTCTGCAAAATGTGAAGAGAGGTGTTGTGTCGACATGCGCCGAGTGCATCTCTAGAGGGTAGCGCATGAGAAGGCCGCAGTACCAGCGACCCCAGCACGTGACGTCACGGGAATGGCTCGCTAGATAGAGCTCAGCCACTGGATTTTTCGACGCTGCAGGGACGGACCCGAGCACAGACGTCGTGCCCTGTCTTCTCATGCAACGATCCAAAAGAAAAACAACCGGTGCGCGGTTCCCGCGTGAGCGAGGCACCTGCCACGGGCCCCTACTTACCCATCCACGATTAGCCCATGCGAGAACAAGGCACCAAGGACCATGGAAGGTGACGTCACGGGAATGGCTCGCGAGACAGAGCTCAGCCCTTGGGTTTAGCAATGCTGCAGGGACGGACCCGAGCACAGACGTCGTGCCAGTCCTTAATTATGGGGCGGTCGCGAGTGGGCTCACAAGGTCTCATGACCTTAGTGGCGGTGAGTACGCCAAGCATGTAGATAATGTGAATGAGAAGATACAACTAGCCTGGATCATGCAAAAAAGGGAGACAACTACGGGGGGACATCCCCTAGCAGTCCGAGGATGATGCAGCCCGAGAGGCGCCCTCGATTGGATACCTGAAGCGTCACCTGCTACCTGTCGAAGAAGAGTTGGGGTAGCTAAAGACGCGAGCCATGCGGGTCGCTCCTGAGGATCGTCGGGCTCCTGAGGCCTAGGGGCTCTGAAGGCTCTTAGTGGTCGCACGGGTCCGGTCCTCGCTCCGTCCGGACCGCCTGCCACTGAGCCTCCCGAGCCCCCAAGGCCTGCTGCACGAGATGCTGGAACGTGGCAGCTGTGTTGCGGAAGCCGGAGAATGTGCGGATGTAGCTGCAGGGGAGGCCCTCCTCTGGCCGACAGCCGTCGGCCAGAAGGGATCCTAAGAGGCGGTTCGGTTGAGACCCATGATGTGGACACAGACGCGGAAGCGGTTGCTCGGGCTGCTAGCAGGTGAACTTGGGGTTGTGCGGTTACGCTCACCGCGGATGAGTGTTGCGTACTGAAGTTCCTCGGTAACTTGGTTGATGAAGTCCTTAGCCCCCTGCGCTAAACGGTTCACGCTCGACTCACAAAAACGCGCGTCAAGACACGCTTGCAGGTGGTGCCTGAACACCTCCCTCGAGACGTCGGTCAGCCCGGAGACACTCCAGAGGAGAGCCCCTGAGCCCATCACAAGTGGGGCGTCGAGCGCGCCCCCCTATGCGAGGGTGGAGGGCGCCTCGTCAGCAGGCGCGAGTCCTGAGGCCAGGCCGTCAGGAGCCCCTGCGTCCTGAGGTCTGTTGACGGGTAGGTTATTCTTCTTCTTGGGGGCGGTCTGCAGGGCGAGGACGGTTCCATCCTCATCGGAGCATTCGACCGCCACGGTCTGGTAGGCGTGCTCCAGGGAACACACCGCTTCCTTCTCGTCGGAGGCGATCTTGATGACTCCGCCGCTCCCAAGCATCTTGAGGACGTTGTAGCCTTGATGGGTCGCCGCCATGAACTTGGCGAGGGCAGGATACCCAAGGATGGCGCTGTACGGGAGGTGGATGTTGGCGACGTTGAAGTTGATGAGCTCGATGTGGTAGTTGTCGCGGTCACCAAAGATGACGGGGAGGCGGACCTGCCCCATTGGGAGTGTGGAGGCATCTGTGACTCTGTAGAATGGCTTGGTCGGGTGGAGCTGATCGTAGGGAACCTGGAGCGTCTCGAAGGTCTGGACGGTGAGGACGTTGAGTCCTGCTCCACCGTCGATGAGGGTCTAGGTCACGAGGACGTTGCTGATGGTCGGGGTGCAGAGCATCGAGAGGGCGCCTGGGGCCGCAATGCACATCAGCTGGTCCTTGGGGTTGAAGGCGATGACTTGCTTGGTCCACCTGAGGTTGCGCGCGGTGTCAGGCCTAGGAAGCGCCGCGTTCACCTCACGGGCAAACTGCTTGAAGATGCGAAGGGAAGCCGAGGCATGGGCTCCTCCCAAGATGCATGCAACTGCACTCGGATCCTGGAAGCCCCCTGCTCCGTCTCCCTGGCGGTCATCGTCGTTCCTTCTTGGCGGTAGTGGCAGTGGAGGCAGACCTCCATTGCCCTAAGGGCGACCCTCACGAGGCTGGTCGCGCCAAGGGGCGTCACGAGGCTGCTCCTGCCAGTGGTCCTCACGAGGCTGTTCACGCCACCCCTGGCGCGAGTTCCTGCCATCCCAACATCCTCCTCCTCGGCCTCCTCCATGGCCGTAGCCGCGGTTGTCGCGCTCAGGGCGGTGCCCGACGTGCATCGCCATGAGCTCCTGGTAGTCGTTAGTGTTGTGGCTGTGGACGTTGTGGAAGACGCAGTATGGTCAGTTGTCTCTGGGGAGGTCATCGTAGCCGCAGCCACGCTTCACTTTTATCTCTGCAGCTAGCACGGCGGGTCCCTTGCGCTTTGTTTCTTTGGCCTTGGTCTTCTTGTCGTCTGCCTCCGCCTCAGGCAGCTCCTGGAGGGAGAGGCGTCCTTCCTCCGCCCTGGTGCACTTTGCCGCGAGCTTGAACATCTCGAGGGATGTGCACAAGTCCTCGTGAATGGCGAGCTCCTCCCTCATCCCGACGTCACGGACGCCATCGGAGAACGCCAAGATGATGGCCTCATCCTAGACCCTAGGGATCCGGAGGCGCATGGTGTTGAAGCATTGGATGTACTTTTGCAGGGTCTCCCACGGCTGCTGCCTCACGCGGCGTAGATCAGCAGCTGTCGGGGCTCGGTCGCGAGTGCCTTGGAAGTTGGCAACGAAACGCTCGCGAAGCTCTTCCCCGGAGGAGATGGATCCCACAGGGAGGTTCAGGAGCCAGGAGCGTGCGCCATCTTTGAGAGCCATGGGGAACCAGTTCGCCATGACCTGCTCGGTGCCGTTGGACGCCTCGATGCTCAGCTCGTAGAGTTGGAGGAACTCTGCGGGGACGGTGGTGCCATCATAGCGCGGAGGCAGGTCCGGCTTGAACTTGCCGGGCTAGACGAGGCGCCGTAGCTCAGGAGCTAGGGCGCAACACCAAGCCACGCTCATGAGCCCAGGCTCCCCCTGCGCCTACTGTGCCGGTTCTTGGGGTGCTGGCGCCACCACCTCCTGTGGCGCGCGGTCTGGGCGCTGCGGGCCAGGGGCCCGTGAGCCCCTGCATGGGGATGCGGAATCACCTGGCAGCTCTCCTCGTCATGCGCATGGGCTCTGCGGGGTTGCTCACGTCGAGGAGCCTCGCGCCGGACTTCCTGACCGACGCGGTGGAGTGGAGGCGGAGCCGGGACCCTGTGGCCTTCGTTCCCCGCCGGGGGCAACGGAAGACGTGAGGAGTGTGTTGGTGCAGGTGCTTCTCCGGCGGCGTTGACGAGATTGGTGATGCGGTGGAGCCACTCGTCGTAGATGTCATCTGACGGGCGATAGCGCAAGAGCTCTCGCGCCATCAGCAGCGCAGGCTGCTGGTAGACATGCCCGCGGCGAACCAGCGAGGACGACGCCACGGCCGGTGAGGGTGAAGGCATTGCAGTGCGACCATCTCGCCGCACGGACAGTGGCAGCGACGAGTCCTGCTACTCGTGGACGGCCGGGTCGTTGGCGGCATTGGCGACCGGCGAGTTGGGGCGGAGCGGTGCACCGTTGCCCGCGAGCGCCGTCTGAGCAACGTTCGCGGCACGTCTGGCGGCGCGAGCTCGGAGTGTCTCCACCATGGCTGTGGAGCGGAGTGG
Organism: Secale cereale; assembly: GCA_902687465.1. Classification (NCBI taxonomy): domain Eukaryota; kingdom Viridiplantae; phylum Streptophyta; class Magnoliopsida; order Poales; family Poaceae; genus Secale; species Secale cereale. The sequence goes on from LR738715.1 coordinate 530,392,669, forward strand.
ACGATGAGAACGCGACGAGGTCGTCGGAGAGGCGAGATTTCGACACGCCCCCTACCTGGTGCGCCAAATGTCGGATTTAGGGCTACGCAAAACCCAAGAGGTTCGAACACAGGGGCATGAATGAAGATCTCTCCCACTCACGTCTACCTAGTGTCTCGCTCTCGTCTCGGTGGAGGGATTCAAGGAAACAACAGATAGAACACACAAGAGTTTACCCAGGTTCGGGCCACCGTGTGGTGTAAGACCCTACTTCCTGCTTTTGTGGATTAGCCTCCGGAGGGCTGGAATATGAGCTAGTACAGTGGTTCCTAAGCTCGGGAGGCAAGCTCAGGAGGATCAGGAGGCAAGTGTTCTTGCTCCTTTGCGTGGTGGCAGAGCTTGTGGGTCTGCTCTACTTGGCTAGGCTTGGTTCAACTTGACTCGAGTTGTTCGACCTCCTCCATAGTGGGGTTTCTAGCTACTTATATAGGCGGCCAGGGTCCTCTTCCCCCAAAATGTTTAGGCGGGAAAGGATCCCACAACGGTCATTTTTGAGCGGGAACACAAGGTCGTTCATATACTGACAAAAGCGGTCTTCGCCTGCAAAAGAATCAGGCGGTGACACAGTGTTGGGCTCGACAGTGACATCCTCCTAGTCATCCTTGCGATCTTCGGTCTTGTTGCACCAAAGGGGAAACCTTTGCCCCGCTCCTTGGGAACCCGCGGCTGCGCTGTCCCCTTTGCACCGAAATGGCAACTGCGCCGCTGGCGGACGTTGGCACCCGCTGGCGCGGTGTGTCACTGCTGACATCACTGCCTCCTCCTGAGGCAGGCTTGGCCTTGGATTCCCCGCCCCTCCGGAGCACCTTGCTGAAGCCGCTCCCGAGGAGGTCTTGACGTCGTTCTCCTCGCGAGGCTTAGCTCCCTCGCGAGGGTCTTGGGCAGCTGGTTGATCAGCCGGGCCGTACCAGGCCGTTTGTAGGAGCGCGTCGCGGCCCACAGATAGGCAAGTGTGGGTACCCTGGTTCCCAGGATGCCGACAGGCCCCCTCGTGCCGGTGCCTGATCGCACCCAGCGTCGGGCGTAGTCCTGCGGTCGCCTCCTGACTGTTCCCCGGCAGGGGCGGTACTTGGGTACAAAGGGCTTCGAGGTAGAGGGGCGGCGTCATACGCAGGGTTCAGGGGGTTATACCCCATGGCACCCTCGTAGGTCGCCGTCGGTCTGGCCCACACGGGTGACCAGGCACGACCGGCGCAGCATCCGGTTCCTGGCGACGTCGTGCAGAAGCAGAATGGCTTGGCCCCGGTGCTGGCGGCATCGAGGAGCTCGGCCAGCCTAAGGAGCAGCGCGTCGTGGCCAGCGTCGAGCAACCGGCACCTTAGCAGCTCCCTTGCCACCAGCAGTGCGGCCCTCGTGTTTGCCATTTCATGCCGGTCCCGCGAACTTGCCGCCGCATGCTCGGCGGCCTGCGCTGCTGAGTGGCTTTGGCACCGCGTGGGCGGTGGGTGCTACCGGTCCCCAGGCGGCGGGTCGGTGATGCTCATCATGCCGTCAGGCCTGGCCAAGGCCGAGTGACGGCGTGTCCCGTGGCAGAAGGGCGACGCTCGAGCGGTGCGAGCGCCGCGGGCTTCCGCGTGCGTCTGATGCACCTCCGCCATCAGAGTCGCGATCTGTCGAGGCGGGGTGAAGCGAGGTCGACGGACGAGAGCGGGACGAGGTCGTCGGAGAGGCAAGATTTCGACACGCCCCCTACCTGGCACGACAAATGTCGGATTACGGGCTCCGCAAACCCAAAGAAGTTCGAACACAGGGGCGTGAACAAAGATCTCTCCCGCTCACGTCTACCTAGCGCCACGCCCTCGCCCGGTGATGAGATTCAAGCAAGCAACAAGTAAAAACACACACGAGTTTACTCAGGTTCAGGCCACCTTGCGGTGTAAAATCTTACGTCCTGCTTGATTGGATTAGCCTCAGGGGGGCTTGAGTATGAACAAGTACAGTGGTTCTTGAGCTCAGGAGGAGAGCTCAAGAGGGTCACGAGGCAAGTGTTCTTGCTCCTTGAAGCGAAGGTGGGGTGTTTGAGATGAGGCCAATCCAGCCCCCTCCACAGTGGAAACCCTAGCTACTTATATAGGCGGCCAGGGTCCTCTTCCCCCGAAATGTTTAGGTGGGAAGGGATCCCACAACAGCCATTTTGAGCGGGAACACAAGGACGTTCCTATCCTTACAAAAGCGGTCTTTGCCTGCAAAGGGATCAGACGATGACGCAGTGGTGGGCTTGGTGGTGAGATCATCCCTGTCGACCTTGCGATCTCCGGTCTTGTTGCACCGAAGGGGAAACCTTTGTCTCGCCCCTCGGGAACCTGCGCCTGCGTTCTCTCCTTTGCACCAAAACGGCAACTGCGCCGCTGGCACGCCCTGGCACCCGCTGGTGTGGTGCATCACTGCTCGCGTCACTGCCTCCTCCTGAGGCAGGCTTGGCCTCGAGTTCTCCGCCCCTCCAGAGCAGCCTAGCCGAGGCCGCTCCTCAGAGGGTCTTGGTGTTGTTCTCCTCGCGAGGCTTAGCCCCCTCGCGAGGGTCTCGAACAGCTGGTCGATCAGCTGGGCCGTACCAGGCCGTAGTAGGAGCACGTCGCGGGCCGCGGGCAGGCAAGTCCGGGTACCCTGGTTCCCAGGACGCCGACATTTTCCTATTAGGATAAAGGAACATGCTAAAGTTTCAACTGTGGTTAACAAAAGTTATATTATTACACCTAAACCAGATGAACAAATTAAAGAAGAACCTAATATTGCTATGGTTAAAGATCTCTTGGAAGAAAATGTAGACGTGCATGTTATATACATCTGTGAAGAGGCTGCTAGAATTGCCAAACCCGATAAAGAGGATAAATATAGACATGTTGTTGGCATGCACGTTGTCTCAGTTAAAATAGGAGATCACTGTTATCATGGTTTATGTGACATAGGTGCTAGTGTGAGTGCTATTCCTTACACTTTATATCAAGAAATTATGAATGACATAGCACCCGCAGCGGTAGAAGATATAGAGGTTACTATTAAACTTGCTAATAGAGATACTATATCAAAAATTGGGATTGTTAGAGATGTTGAAATCTTGTGTGGAAAAATAAAATACCCTACTCATTTTATAGTCCTTGTTTCCCCACAAGATGACTTCTGTCCCATTATCTTTGGTAGACCTTTCTTGAACACCGTCAATGCTAAAATAGATTGTGAGAAACAAACTGTCGGTATTAGTTTCGGTGATGAGTCTCATGAATTTAATTTCTCTAAGTTTAATAGAAAGCTTCATGAAAAAGAATTTCCTAGTAAGGATGAAATAATTGGTCTTGCTTCTATTGTTGTGCCTCCCACTGATCCTCTATAGCAATATTTGCTAGACCATGAAAATGATTTACATATGCATGATAGAAATGAAATAGATGATATTTTCTTTGAACAACGTCATCTACTTAAACACAATCTACCAATTGGAACTCTAGGAGGTCCTCCTCCACCTAAAGGTGATCATGTATTTGAATTAAAAAATTGCCTGACACTTTGAAATATGCTTATCTTGACGAAAAGAAGATATATCTTGTTATCGTTAGTGCTAACCTTTCAGAACATGAAGAAGAAATATTATTGAAAGTTCTAAGGAAGCATCGAGCTCTATTGTATATACTCTTGATGACTTAAAGGGCATTAGCCCCACTCTATGTCAGCATAAGATCAATATGGAACCTGATGCTAAACCCGTTGTTGATCATCAACATCGGTTAAATCTGAAGATGAAAGAAGTGGTAAGAACAGAAATATTAAAACTTATGGAAGCATGTATAATCTATCCTATAGCTGATAGTAGATGGGTAAGTCATGTTCATTGTTTTCCTAAGAAGGGAGGTATTATTGTTGTTCCTAATGATAAGAATGAACTTATTCCACAAAGAATTGTTACACGCTATAGAATGGTAATTGATTTTAGAAAACTAAATAAAGCAACTAGAAAACATCATTGCCCTCTGACTTTTATTGATCAAATGCTAGAAATATTATCTAAGCACACACACACACTTTTGCTTCCTTGATGGATACTCTGGTTTTATGCAAATACTTGTTTCTCAACCTCATTAAGAAAAGACCACTTTTACTTGTCCCTTTGGAACTTATGCCTATAGAAGTATGCCTTTTGGCTTATGCAATGCACCTACTACCTTTAAAAGATGTATGACTGCTATATTCTCTGACTTTTGTGAAAAGATTGTAGATGTTTTCATGGATGACTTTTCTGTTTATGGGAAGTCTTTTGATGATTGTTTAAGCAATCTTGATCGAGTTTTGCAGAGACGTGAACAAATAAATCTTCTCTTGAATTGGGAGAAGCGACACTTTATGGTTAATGAAGGTATTGTCTTGGGCCATAAGATTTGCGAAAAAGATATTGAAGTGGACAAAGCTAAGGTTGATGCAAATGAGAAAATGCCATGTCCTAAGTATAACAAAGGTATTCGTAGTTTCCTAGGTCATGCTGGTTTTTATAGGAGATTTATCAAAGACTTTTCTAAAATTTCTAGGCCTCTTACGAACCTTTTGCAAAAGGATGTTCCTTTTGTCTTTGATGATGATTGTTTAGAAGACTTTGAAACACTCAAGAAAGCCTTAATTTCCACACCTATTGTTCAACCACCTGAATGGAACTTGCCTTTTGAAATTACATGTGATGGTAGTGATTATCCTGCTGGTGTTGTTCTAGGACAAAGAGTTGATAAGAAACTAAATGTTATTCATTATGCTAGTAAACCTCTAGAAAGCGCTCAAAAGAATTATGCTACTACTGAAAAGGAATACCAAGCAGTGGTGTTTACTTGTGACAAATTTAGATCTTACATTGTTGATTCAAAAGTAATTTTTCACACTGCCCATGCTGCTATTAAATATCTTATGGAAAAGAAAGATGATAAACCTAGACTTATTCGGTGGGTTCTCTTGCTACAGGAGTTTGATTTGCATATATTGATAGAAAAGGAGTTGAGAACCCCGTAGTTGATAACTTGTCTAGGATTGAAATTGTGCTTGTGACCCACTACCTATCGATGATAGTTTTCCTGATGAGCAGTTAGCTGCAATAAATGTTGCTCATAATACTCCTTAGTATGATGACTATGCTAATTACATTGTTGCTAAAAATTTACCACGTAGCTTTACATACCAACAAAAGAAAAAATTCTTTTATGATTTAAGACACCACTTTTGGGATGGCCCACATCTTTATAAAGAAGGAGTAGATGGTATTATTAGATGTTGTGTACCTAAGCATGAACTGGGACAAATCCTTCAGAAATGTCACTCCGAAGCATATGGAGGGCATCATGCTGGAGATATAACTGCTCACAAGGTATTGCAATCTAGATTTTACTGGCCTACTCTCTTCAAGGATGCCCATAAGTTCGTCTTATCTTGTGATGAATGTCAAAGAAGAGGTAATATCGGTAAGTATCAAGAAATGCATATGAATTAATCACTTGTTATTGAACAATTTGATGCTTGGGAATTTGATTGCATGGGACCTTTTCCTTCCTCTAATGGGCATACACATATTTTGGTTGTTGTTGATTATGTTACTAAATGGGTAGAAGCTATTCCAACCAGTAGTGTTGATCACAACACCTCTATTAAAATTCTTAAGGAAGTTACTTTCCCAAGGTTTGGAGTCCCTAGATATTTAATGACTGATGGTGGTTCACCCTTTATTCATGGTGCTTTCCATAAAATGCTTGCCAAGTATGATGTTAACCATAGAATTGCATCACCTTATCATCCTCAGTCTTGTGGTCAAGTTGAGCTCGGTAATAGAGAAATAAAATTAATTTTGCAAAAGAATGTCAATAGGTCCTGGAAGAATTGGTCTAAGAAATTAGATGATGCACTTTGAGCTTACAGAACAGCTTATGAAAATCTGATGGGTATGTCTCCTTATAAAATGGTTTATGGAAAAGCTTGCATTTGCCTCTTGAGTTAGAACATAAAGCATTTTGGGCAATCAAAGAACTCAACTATGATTTCAAACTTTCCGGTGAAAAGAGGTTATTTTATATTAGTAGATGAATGGAGAACCCAAGCTTATGAAAATTCCAAGTTATTTAAATAAAAAGTGAAAAGATGGCATGATAAAAGAATCCAAAAGCGTGAGTTCAAAGTTGGAGAATATGTTCTTTTGTACAACTCTCATTTCAGGTTCTTTGCAGGAATACTCCTCTCTAAATGGGAAGGCCCATATGTCATCGAGGAGGTTTATTTGTCTGGAGCTATCAAAATAAATAATGCCGAAGGTACTAACCCGAAGGTTGTTAATGGGCAATGAATAAAACATTATATCTCAGGTACGCCTATTAATGTTGAAAGCAATATTATCAAAACTTTGACACCGGAAGAACACATAAAAGATTCCTTCTGGAACACTCTAGAATCATGGAAATAAGGAGGTACGTGATACGGTAAGTAAACGGACTCCGAAAAATCCGCAAAAATATTTGTTGTCAATTTTGGGATATTTAGACAATTAGGCAAATGAGAAACTTCCAGGAAGCATACCGTGGTGGGCAAAAGAAACCAGGGCGCACCTGGCAGGCGCGCCCAGGTGGGTTGTGCCCACCTCGGGCACCTTCCGGACTCCGTTTTTCTACAGATTACTTGTTTCCCAAGATAAAAAAGTGTTTATATACCCCCTGAACCAGTTGACCACCATATCAGGGAGAAATCTTATGTTTTCTTTTCCTTGTTGTTTTTCTGTCAGATCCCATCTACTATGGCCTCCTCAAGCTCCTCCAAGGACAAGTTCTTCAAGAATGCCATCAACCCATATTTACGGGAGGTGGTACAACACCCTCATGCCATCCAGATGCATGAGGGGGTGCTGCACATCCGTGATGTGCAAGAACCCAAGGGGATAGGAACCGTGGAGGCCAGGCTCGAGGCTGTGGAGCAGGAGGTCTTCCGGTGCAAGGGGATGGTGGAGTGTGGGCTCAATGCCAATCACCTCATGATCATGGAACTTTCCCATGATTTGAAGGTGGATGGCATGCCCATGAAGGACATCATTTTCAACTTCAACAAGCAAATCAACTTCCTCCAAAGCCAGACCTATGATCTCCAAAACCAAGTCTTTGAATATGAGCCGAGGTTTAAAGGTATGAGTTTGGCTGCCAGTTGCAGGACCCGTGGGACTCGTTCATCCAAATATGATGGTGAACCTCTGCCATGGAAGCCCGAGGATAAGATCGCATCTACATCCTCACCACCACCATCTTCTTCATCACCAAAAGAAAATTGAGTATCAGGTATGGGCACTCCCCTTGTCCTAAGCCAAGCTTGGGGGAGGTGCCCCGTATCGTATCATCCCCGTGATCCTTTTAACTTTACTTATTTCAGTTTGATCTTTTGCTTTAGAATGAATGAAAGTTTAGTTTGGTCCTTTCTTTTTGTGAGTTTGCGTAGTGATCTATCCTCGTAATCGTGTGTGAGATATATAATAAAGTTTAGTTTTGAGTTTTTGCTTTCTCTACCTTCTTGTTGCAATAAAAAGAAAGGTTATAATTAATCAAAAGGGGGGAGAGAAGAAATAAATTAAGAAGATCATATGCTAATATTATGGTAGGTGATGGCACCACATAAGGAAAAGAATAAGTAGAAAATTTTATTAGAGATTGACAAACATAGGATTGGTAAATGATGCAACTCATGAAAGAATTAATAAGGGAAGCGAAGATTCACATATAAATATACTATCCTAGAAATCTTTTATGATTGTGAACCGCCATCAAAATATTATATGCTAAAATTGTTGACGTTGGACAAGGAAGACAACTTAATGATTTATGTTTGCTCATATTCACATAGAAGTTATATTGCCATAGATCCTTTAACATGTGGTGCTTGCTCAATATCTTCTCTAGCCAAAAACTCCGCACTAAGTAGAGATACTACCTGTGCATCCAAAAACCTTTAAACCCAAACATTTTTCGAGAGTCCACCATACCTATCTATGCATTGAGTAAGATCCCTCAAGTAAGTTGTCATCGGTGCAATAAGGCAATAAAAATTGCTTCTAAAAGTGTGAGATCATTTAGTGTAAGAGAAAATTGAGTGTTGCACGAACTTGTGATGGTGAAGAATAAAAGCGACAGACTGCATAATAAAGGTTGCTATCACAAGGGGCAATGCAGCGTGATGTTCTTTTGCACTAAGGGGTTGAGCAAACAAACAAATAAGCGCATGAAAACCTCTGCTTCCCTCTGCGAAGGGCCTATCTTTTACTTTTATGCAAAGAGTCAAATTTTTCTCTCTATTCCTTTTTATTTTATCCTTTGGCAAGCATCATGCGGTGAGGAAAGATCTAGGCACATATGTCCTGTTGAATATGGGTGACATGAGTTATTATTGTTGACATCACCCTTGAGGTGAGTATGTTGGGAGGCAAAACTATAAGCCCCTATCTTTCTATGTGTCTGGTTGAAACGTTTTGCTCATGTGTATACGCTGAGTGTTAGCAATCATACAACACTATATGATGGTTGAGTATGTGGACCTGCCTAAAGCCTCCAATACGTGACCCTTCCTGAAAAGATGATGAATTGTAGTTGCAAAGTTAACTGAGAACATAGTTTGTTGGTTTCTAATAGAGTTAATGCTTTATACTTCGATTGTGTGATGAACTGTTACTTGTTCATGAGAAGTCTATGATAAAAGTCCTTTGATAAAAGTCTTATGTTTAAATTTGTTGTTGTTATAATTATCTACATGATGCTTCTATGTCCGTATTTTTGTTTTTATCGACAGCTCTCTCTCAAAGCATGTGGAAATGTTTTTCGATTACGCTTTCCTCTTGAGGACAAGTGAGGTCTAAGCTTGAGGGAGTTGATACGTCCATTTTGCATCATGTTTTCTTACTGTTATTTATGATGTTTCTATTATAATAATGCTTTTTGGAGAATTCTAATGCCTTTTCTCTCATAATTTGCAAGGTATGCACCAAGACGGAGAATTCCGGCATCTGGAATTCTGGACGTGAAAAAGCTATGTTAGGCCACCTATCCTGCACAACTCCAAACAAGCAGAAACTTCACGGAGAATTTTTATGAATTATTTGTAGAATATTGGAGCAAAGAAGTACGAGAGGGGGCCCACCAGGTGAGCACAACCCACATAGGCGTGCCAGGGATCCAGGCGCGCCCTGGTGGGTTGTGCTCACCCAGGCCCACTTCCGGTGCCCATCTTCTGGAATATAAATCTTTCTGACCTAGAAAAAATAAGGAGACAACTCTCGGGATGGAGCGCCGCCGTCTCGAGGTGAAACTTGGGCAGGAGCACTTTTGCCCTCCGGCGGAGCGATTCTGCCGGGGGAACTTCCCTCCCGAAGGGGGAAATCATCGTCATCATCATCACCAACAACTCTCCCATCTTGGGGAGGGCTATCTCCATCAACATCTTCAACAACACCCTCTCATCTCAAACCCTAGTTCATCTCTTGTGTTCAGTCTTGTTACTGGAACTATAGATTGGTGCTTGTGGGTGACTAGTAGTGTTGATTACATCTTGTAGTTGATTACTATATGGTTTATTTGGTGGAAGATTATATGTTCAGATCCAATATGCTATTTAATACCCCTCTGATCTTGAGCATGCTTATCATTTGTGAGTAGTTACCTTTGTTCTTGAGGTCACGGGATAAATCGTGTTGCAAGTAATCATGTGAATTTGATATGTGTTTGATATATTAATAGTATGTATGTTGTGATTCCCTTAGTGGTGTCATGTGAACGTTGACTACATGACACTTCACCATATTTGGGCCTAAGGGAATGCATTGTGGAGTAGTAATTAGATGATGGGTTGCGAGAGTGACAAAAGCTGAAATCCCAGTTTATGCGCTATTTCGTAAGGGACCGATCGGATCCAAAAGTTTAATCCTATGGTTAGAATTTATTCTTAATACTTTTCCCGTAGTTGTGGATGCTTGCAGGAGGGTTAATCATAAGTAGGACTTTTGTTCAAGTAAGAACAGCACCTAAGCACCGATCCAACCACATACCAAATTATCAAAGTAGCGAACAAGAATCGAACCAACATGATGATAGTGACTAGATGAAATTCATGTGTACTCTCAAGAACGCTTTGCTTATTATAAGAGACCGTCTTGGCTTGTCCTTTGCCTCAAAAGGATTGGGCTACCTTGCTGCACTTTTGCTACTACTATCATTACTTGCTCGTTACAAAAATATTGTGCTATCAAACTACTCTGTTACTTACAATTTCAGCACTTGCAGACATTACCTTGCTGAAAACCACCTGCCATTTCCTTTTGCTCCTCACTGGGTTCGACACTCTTAATTATCGAAAAGAGCTACAATTGACCCCCTATACTTGTGGATCATCACCAGTCACTCCCAATCCAAAAAAAGATCAGGCACTCAACACACTGCGTCCCAGGCGCACAACACAAGGCCTAATTATTGAAGGCCCATCTGTCCAAGAGACTCATGTGTTACAAGGAAATTACAATTGTTTAGTGATGTGTACGTTTAATATATACATAATCAATTTTATCATATTTGAGGGTTTTATTACATATCTTTAACAAGCTTAACAAGCTAAACGAGCCAGCTCACGAGTTATATGAGTTCAGCCAATCTTGGGTTTGAGCTCATTGTAGTAACGAGTCGAGTCGAGCTAGATCGTTAACGAAACGAGCTCTAGCGAGTCAAGCCGAGCTGGCTCGACACGGCTCGAATTCCAGCCCTACGAGAGTGACTAGTAATCGGGGTGCCCAGTCCCGTCATCAAAATGAAAAAAAAATAACGAAACAAACTCCCCCGAAAAGTGTTTGGTATGGAGGGCACCCCTGAATTTGGCTATCCATGGATTTAGTTTGTTGGTTGAGGGGGAGTAAACTTTACATTTCCACTTGGGAACTGCCGATAATGTGCTTAGCATGGAAGATATTCGAAATCCTTGGTCGTAGATTGTCAAGAAAAGTACACCTCCCAAAATCATATTCATCTCTGATTGAAGCTTCGAGTTGTAGCACCGCTGCAAATCTCTGCTTCCCTCTGCGAAGGGCCCATCTATTTACTTTTATGTTATTTACTCTTAAGGTTGAGTCATCACATTCTCAAATAAAGCACCAGTCCTCAGAGCGCTATTGTCATTCTTATACATTGAGTATAGTTAATGTTGGGTGTGAGCATGACTGGCTATCTTCTATCATGAATTACAATATTTAGTTGTCGCTTGAACTTTGAAGGTGCTCTACATTTATGTTTTGTGGTCTCAGAAAAGGCTAGCGAGATACCATGTTCACTATTATATCATGATTGTTTTGATAAATTTTTGGCATCTGAGATATGTTATTATTGCTCACTAGTTAATTATGCCATTGATATGAGTAAATGTGATTTCTAAGTGTTACCATTTTATGGTTGTTCATAATCTTTGATGAAAGCTTGGATGCTATTCCAGCTTATGTACGGATACAAGAACAAAAGAGTTTGCAAAAGTTTTTCTTTATCACTTTCAGTTTGTCAACGAATTGCTTGAGGACAAGCAATAAGTTAAGCTTGGGGGAGTTGATCAGTCTATGTCGTATATACTTTTCCAAACACTTTTGCTCTTGTTTTGGACTCTAATTTGCATGATTTGGATGAAACTAACCTAGACTGATGTTATTTATAGTAGAACTACCATTGTCTTGTGTTTTGTGCGAAAATAAAAATTCTCATAATTGGATGAAACTTTCTGGAGTTTTTTTATGAAATATATAAAAAATACTGGAGCCACGACCCACCAGAGGGGGCCACCTGTTGCCCACAAGGCAACAGGGTGCGGCCCCCGCGGGCGCGCCCAGTTGCTATCACATTTTACGATACGGAGTCGCCACCACCTGCTGATCTTCACTGGGTGGGCATATCTGGAGTCCGTTCGGGGCTCCAGAGAGGGGGATTCATCGCCATCATCATCAACAACCTTTCTTCATCACCAATTTCATGATGCTCACCACCAAGAGTGAGTAATCCCTTTGTAGGCTTGTTGGTGATGGGGTTGGATGATATTTGTCATGTAATCAAGTCAATTGTTAGGGCACGACCCCTAGTATCCACTATGTTCTGAGATTGTTGTTGGTATGACTTTGCTATGCTTAATGCTTGTTACTAGAGCCCGAGTGCCATGATTTCAGATCTGAACCCTTTATGTTTTCATGCATATATTTGAGTTATTGATCCTATCTTGCAAGTTATATGCACTGATGACCCACAAGTATAGGGGATCAATTGTAGCTCTCTTCGATAAGTAAGAGTGTCGAACCCAACGAGGAGCAGAAGGAAATGGCAGGTGGTTTTCGGCAAGGTCATGTCTGCAAGTGCTAAAATTGTAAGTAACAGAGTAGTTTGATAGCAAGATAATTTTGTAACGAGCAAGTAACAATAGTATTAGCAAAAGTGAAGCAAGGTAGCCCAATCCTTTTGAGGCAAAGGACAGGCCAAGACGGTCTCTTATAACAAGCAAAGCGTTCTTGAGGGTACACGGGAATTTCATCTAGTCACTTTCATTATGTTGGTTCGATTCGTGTTCACTACTTTCATAATTTGGTATGTGGGTGGATCGGTGCTTAGATGATGTTCTTACTTGAAAAAACCTCCTACTTATGATTAACCCTCCCGCAAGCATCCGCAACTATGGGAAAAGTATTAAGAATAAATTCTAACCATAGCATTAAACTTTTGGATCCAGTCGGTCCCTTACGGAATAGCGCATAAATTGGGGTTTAAGATTATGTCACTCTTGCAACCCATCATCTAATTACTACTCCACAATGCATACCCTTAGGCCCAAATATGGTGAAGTGTCATGTAGTCGACATTCACATGACACCACTAAGGGAATCACAATATACATACTATCAAAATATCGAACACATATAGAATTCACATGATTACTTGCAACATTATTTCTCCCATGACCTCAAGAACAAAGGTAACTACTCAAAAATGATAAGCATGCTCAAGATTAGAAGGTATTAAATAGCATATTGGATCTGAACATACAATCTTCCACCAAATAAACAATATAGTAATCAACTACAAGATGTAATCAACACTACTAGTCACCCACAAGCACCAATCTATAGGTCCGTTAACAAGATTGAACACAAGAGATGAACTAGGGTTTGAGATGAGATGGTGTGATTGAAGATGTTGATGGACATAGACCTCCCCAAGATGGGAGAGTTGTTGGTGATGATGATGTTTTCGGCGTCCTGGGAACGAGGATACCCAGACTTGCCTGCCTGCGGCCCAGAGAGTGGCTCGTCCAGCGGCCTGGTATGGTTCAACCTCATCAGCAACCACTCAAGACCCTCGCGAGGGGCCAAGCCTCTTGAGGCGGACAACACAAGACCTCCCATGGGGCGGCCTCATTAGTCTAGCTCCCGAGGAGCGGAGATATCAAGGCATGGGGCACCTCACGAGGTTCCCGTGACATGAGCCATGACGACCAAGGCCAGGTGGGCGCCAGCGGGCGCAGGGTGCCAGATTCCTCTTTGGTGTTAAAGGGGCAAGCGCAGGCAAGGGGTCCCGAGGCACCAGGCAAAGGATTCCATATCGATGCAACAAGACCAAGACCAGCAGGACGGCAGAGTGGAGGTCACCGCGGAGCCCACGGCGGAGTCACCACCAGAGTCTTTGGCAGACGAAGACCTCCTTTTGTCAGGATAGCTCGTACTAGCTGTCCCCCTTCAAACTTAGCCGTTGTGGGATCCCTTCCCGCTCAATATTTGGGAAGAGGGCCCGGGCCTCTATAAATAGGACTAGCCACCACCATAGAAAGGGGATCGGATCATTGAGACCACCCACACATACACAAGCTCTCCGAGCACAAGAGCACCTCTCCTCAGGAGGTTGTTCTTCCCTTGTACTAGTTCATCATCGGCCTGCAAGGCAATCCACCACACCACACTGGATTAGGGTATTACACCACAATGGTAGCCCGAACCAGTATAAACCATTGTGTCCTTTGTTCTTCGAGTTCGACGAGCTAGGCCTAGGAATCAGTGCGAGAGCGAGCTAGGGTGGAAAGGAGAGATCTTCATGCGCACCCAGTGTTCTAATCTCAAGGGTTTTGCCGGAACCCAAGATCCGACAATTGGCACGCCAGGTAGGGCTGCGCCGGATCTTCTCTTCTGACGTTCGGTTCGTTACCGCTCCGCAGTCCCGATGGCCGACGATCAGGGGGTTCATGCTGAGCGCTGGGCAGCTTGGCCCGCGCGGGCGGCGCCGTCCGCCCATGAAGGCCTCAACCCCGCGCCTCAGGCGGCCCCCGTACTGCCTAACACTCCCGGTCGCGGATGACGCGGATCTGCAACATCCTCCTTGGCGTCACGGTGCGCATGCTCCACAGCACGGTCTTCGAACTACGCCGCGGCAACGGTACCGCACACCCGACGGGAGCAGGCAAAAATGAGGGCTGCGCGTCGCGCGAGAGATGTTACGATGTAGGCTGGCCGAGGGCGGCCGCGACGTGTTGTTGGAACGCCTCGCCGAACTGCTGGACTGCGCCTGCAGGGGCGTGCCGCCGTTCAGTTCCTCACCCATGCCACAGGTCGCGGGTGAGGCACACGCAAGGTCACGACAAGCTTGCGTGCCCCCTGGGGTGATCGGGGGCCTAATGACACCAACACGGGCGCTGGCGCCATCCGTCCGACCGTAGCGACTTCGTCACATGCAGGAGCAAGCGCCGGCGACCCCTTACGAGGGCGCGCCGGAGTACAAACCAGCAGCCGCCAAGGCCAGGCGCCGCAGCTGGAAGTTCATGGTGCGGGTTACTCGGGTGGTGTCCTCGGTAAGGCAGCCGACGAAGCCTATGTACCCCGCATGGTTGACCTGGCGTACGCGTTTGGGGAAGGCCCCAATGCCTTCCTCGGGCTGAGATGGAACGGTGGGACGCTCGAAGCAGGAGATTACCACGAGTCACCTGGGGGCTCCGTCGACCCCTTCAGCGACGACGACAGAGCGCAGCGGGTATCACAGCAGCAGTCGTACACTAACAATGGGCTGTAGGTGAACCAAACCACAACGATGGTCGGAGACCCGAGACCGGCGGTTCCACCCTCGACCGGGGCAGAACGTTGGGGGATGCGCATGGAGTGGTGAGAGTCGCGGCCTCCCCTGCGCCGCGTGGAGCAAAGTAGCATGTGGAGGTAGGTCCTCTGCTGGGGGAAGCATCGACGGGCCCTTCCCTACCGGCAGAGGGCCCGTGGTCGCCGAGCGCTGATACGTCTCCAACGTATCTATAATTTTTTATTGTTCCATGCTATTATATTATCCTTCTAGGATGTTTTATGGGCTTTATTATACACTTTTATATGATTTTTGGGACTAACCTATTAACCCAGAGCCCAGTGCCAGTTTATGTTTTTCTCTTGTTTTTGAGTTTTACAGAAAAGGAATATCAAACGAAGTCCAATTGACGTGCCAATTTTTGATGATTTTTTCTGGACCAAAATAAGCCCCCAAAGTAAAAGAGTTGGGCCAGGAGAGCCACGGGCTGCCCACGAGGGTGGGGGGCGCGCCCTGGGCACGGGGGGCGCCCTCCTATCTCGTGGACGGCTCGGAGGGCCCCCTGACTTGTGCCCTACGCCAAAACATCCTATAAATATTGAAAGCTTTGGAAATTAACCTATATTGGGAGCTATGCCGCCGAAAGCCTCTGTAGCCACCGAAAACAAATCTAGACCCGTTCAGGCACCCTGTCGGAGGGGGGGAATCCCTCTCCGATGGCTATCTTCATCATCCTGGCGCTCTCCATGACGAGGACAGAGTAGTCCACCCTCGGGGCTGAGGGTATGTATTAGTAGCTATGTGCTTGATCTCTCTTGTGTTCTTGAGATGGCACGATCTTAATGTATTGCGAGCTTTGCTATTCTAGTTGGATTTTATAATGCTTCTCCCCCTCTACTCTCTTGTAATGGATTGAGTTTTCCCTTTGAAGTTATCTTATCGGATTGAGTATTTAAGGATTTGAGAACACTTGATGTATGTCTTGCACGTGCTTATCTGTGGTGACAATGGGATATCATGTGATCTACTTGATGTATGTCTTGGTGATCAACTTGCGGGTTCCGTGACCTTGGGAATCTATGCATAGGGGTTGGCACACGTTTTCGTCTTGACTTTCCGGTAGAAACTTTGGGGCACTCTTTGAAGTACTTTGTGTTGGTTGAATAGATGAATCTGAGATTGTGTGATGCATATCGTATAATCATGCCCACGGATACTTGAGGTGACAATGGAGTATCTAGGTGACATTAGGGTTTTGGTTGATATGTGTCTTAAGGTGTTATTCTAGTACGAACTCTATGATAGATTGAACGTACTACGGACTCTTGAATAGATCGATCAGAAAGAATAACTTTGAGGTGGTTTCGTACCCTACCATAATCTCTTCGCTTGTTCTCCGCTAATAGTTACTTTGGAGTGACTCTTTGTTGCATGTTGAGGGCTAGTAATATGATCCAATTATGTTATCCTTGTTGAGAGAACTTCCACTAGTGAAAGTATGAACCCTAGGCCTTGTTTCCTATCATTGCGACACCGTTTATGCTCACGTTTACCACTTGCTACCTTGCTATTTTTATATTTTCTTACTACAAAAACCTATATCTACCATCCATATTGCACTTGTATCACCATCTCTTCGCCGAACTAGTGCACCTATACAATTTACCATTGTATTGGGTATGTTAGGGACACAAGAGACTCTTTGTAATTTGGTTGCAGGGTTGTTTGAGAGAGACCATCTTTATCCTACACCTCCCACAGATTGATAACCTTAGGTCATCCACTTGAGGGAAATTTGCCACTGTCCTACAAACCTCTAAACTTGGAGCCCCAACAACGTCTATAAGAAGAAGGTCGTGTAGTAGACATCAAGGGCGCCGCTGGCATCTCCCTCGCGCCTTAGTCTCGTCCTGGTTTCCGAATGCCCCAACGGTGGTCGGGGGCAGCACAAGGCGGGGCCCTTGTCTGCCGATATGAAGTAAGGCTCACGCCTGTGAAGGTCTCGCCCATGACACTCTCACGTAATAATGAGTGGGGCTGTACACGCCCCGGAGTCTCCAGAGTGCCGCCCTTGGGCCTCGGGGGCTCCCTCCCACGTCCTAGTGGTAGCACTTAGCTCTGCGCTGGTGGAAGACCTGAAGACTAGATAGGTGCCGGACGCAGCTATTTGCTTTCCTCTCCCTTTCTTTGTAACTTGATTCACCGCTTTTTTTTGATCGAATTTGATGTCTTGCTCGTTGCCAAAAATGGGGGGAATTTACCGTGATTTCTGCTGGATTTTGTCGCCTTTTGGCCATTTTAAAAGCTCATACCACGAGCCCTCCAGCTCAGAGACCAGAAGTCCGATCCCACCTGGCAGACCTCTGTAACCTCGGCTGGACCCCCTCGGGGCAAGAGCCTACGCGCCACAAAATTGCCGCGTAGGCATCCTGCGGCGGCCAACAGGACACCCCTGGCCCCGCTCCCCGGAGGAAGGCCACGTGTTGCTCAGGAAGCTCAGGGCCGCGGATCCTTAGCGATCCACCCCAGAAGAGAGGCAAGCCAGCAGCCTCGTAGCCCACACGAAGCCAGGTAAGATCTAGGTGAGTTACAATGACAACCCAGCTCAGAAAACTCGAGGACACACATCCCAGGTTCGGATTTAACTAGGAAAAAAGGAAAGTAGAATATCAGTTTACACACATAGGGGGATACCCCATCAAAATGCTCTCATGCCCTATGGGGTTGTGTCCAAGTCCTTGCGTGCAGGATCGAGGCGGAGGAGTACAAGCTCAATCGGACATATCGCTCGCCGCGTCGACCGAGTCGCTCTCATGCACACTACCGGCGTTGTCGTCGGCCTCGTCTTCACCGTCGTCAACCGCGTCGCCTTCGTCCGCCGTGACCATGGCCTCGTCATCCTCAGTAGCAAAGGCCCTGACCAGGGCATCCACGTTGTCGTCCACCCAGCGCGCAAGGTTGTCTCGGATGGTCCCGGGCACTGGGGTGATGGCGGCGTCGAAATCAAAGTGGGGTCGATGTTCTGGAGGTGGCTGAAGACCCGGGAAAACGCACGCCCAAGGAGGCTTCGGCTATTTTCTTCAACAAGCTGGCGGGCCCACGTGGCCCAGATCTCCAGGCACGTCACAACCTTGGTGAAGAAGACAAGATGGCCCACGTAATCCTCGACGTGGAGATGAGGGACGTTCGCCTTCCAAATGGCCCCAAGCGCCCGGTTAGCCTTCACCCAGAGAGCCTAGAGCATGGGGGGTGCTCGTGCTGCAGCAGCAGTTGACAGCAAGCCTCGTCTTTGCTCTGCTGCACGAGAGTCGCGGCATCATCAACCTGTCGCTGGAGCAAGTCCAGGTCGGCCTGCGTGACGTCCAGCCTGGCCTGGGCAAAAGACTGAGTTGTGGTGGCGACCCTCTCACGCTTCTCTATTTCCTCCAGCTTCATCCTGAGGGCAACGGTTCCCCCATCAGCTTCGCCAGTTGGAGCTCCAACTTCAGGCCATACTCCTTGGCAAGGTCTGCGCTGGCCTTCGCCACCCTCTGGTCGATTTTCCTCCTGAACTCTGGCCTCGCGAGCAGAGACAGCATCCTCGCGCAGGCTCATGTGGCGCTCCCTCGCCTCCAGCCGCTCGAGCACAAGGCTGCGCTCTGTGGCTGATAACCCACAAGTGCAGGGGGTCAGTTGTAGCCTCTTTCGATAAGTAAGAGTGTCGAACCCAACGAGGAGCTAAAGGCAGAACAAATGTTCCCTCAAGTTCTATCGACCACCGATACAACTCTACGCATGCTTGACGTTTACTTTACCTAGAACAAGTATGAAACTAGAAGTACTTTGTAGTTTATGTGGGATAGGTTTGCAAGAATATAAAGAGCACGCAAATATAAACTAGGGGCTGTTAATATAAAGAAGCAATAAAGTTAATATAGCGAGTGTGGAAAAGTGGTGGTAGGAGTTGTGAAATTGCCCATAAGCAATTGACTACGTTACTAGACCGATAGCAAGTTTTATGTGGGAGAGGCCACTGCTAGCATGTCATCCCTTACTTGGAATTCTATGCACTTATGATTGGAACTATTAGCAAGCATCCACAAGTACTAACGTTCATTAAGGTAAAACCCAACCATAGCATTAAGATATATTGGTCCCCCTTCAATCCCGTATGCATCAATTTCTAAGCTAGGTTGAAGCTTCTGTCACTCTTGCCCTCCAATACGTAGTCCTATCAACATACAACTAACCCTATGGTGTGATCCACGCGCGCGCTCATATGTTGGGCACCAAAGGTCGGCAACATAACCACAAGTAAATTAAATCAATCATAGCAATTCACCAATCACCGATAGGACAACGATAATCTACTCAGACATCACAGGATGGCAACACATCATTGGATAATAATATGAAGCATAAAGCACCATGTTCAAGTAGAGGGTACAGCGGGTTGCGGGAGAGTGGACTGCTATACATAGATGGGGGAAGGTGATGGAGATGTTGGTGAAGATGACGGAGGTGTTGGTGTAGATCGCCGTCACACGATGATGGCTCTGGTGGCACTCCGGCGCCACCGGAAGCGAGGGGGAGAGAGCTCCCCTCCTCCTTCTTCTTCCTTGACCTTCTCCCTAGTTGGTAGAAGGGTTTCCCCTTTGGTCCATGGCCTCCATGGCGGCGGAGGGGCGAGAGCCCCTCCGATATTGGATATGTCTCTCTATCTCTCTCTGTTTCTGCGTTCCCAGATTTTGGCCCTTCACCGTTTCTTATATTCCCGGAGATTCGTAACTCCGATTGGGCTAATTGTTTTACACGGTTTTTATCCAGATATTAGCTTTCTTGCGGCGAAAGAAGGGCATCAACCGCCTTACGGTGTGGCCACGAGGGCACAGGGCACGCCTGCCCCTGGTGGGCGCGCCCCCCTGCCTCGTGGCCCACTCGGGCATCGTCTCATGTTGGTTCCGCTTCCCAAAATTCACATATATTCCAAAAAAAAATCGTCGTCCGTTTTTATTCTGTTTGATATGGATATTCTGTGAAACAAAAAACATGCAACAAACAGGAACTGACACTGGGCACTGGATCAATATGTTAGTCCCAAAAAATAGTATTAAAAGTTGCCAAAAGTACATGAATGTTGTAGAATATTGGCATGGAATAATAAAAAATTATAGATATGACGGAGACATATCAGCATCCCCAAGCTTAATTCCTTCTCGTCCTTGAGTAGGTAAATGATAAAAAAGATAATTTTTGATGTGGAATGCTACCTAGCATAATCTTGATCATGTAATCTAATCATGGCATGAATATTAAGACACGAGTGATTCAAAGCAATAGTCTATCATTTGACATTAGGACAATAATACTTCAAGCATACTAATAAAGCAATCATGTCTCTTCAAAATAACATGGCCAAAGAAAGTTATCCCTACAAAATCATATGGTCTGGCTATGCTCCATCTTCACCACACAAAGTATTTAAATCATGCACAACCCCGGTTTTAGCCAAGCCATTGTTTCATACTTTAGTATTCTCAAACTTTTTCAACTTTCACGCAATACATGAGTGTGAGCCATGGACATAGCACTATGGGTGGAATAGAAGGTGGTGATAGACAAAAGGTGGGAGAAAGTCTCACATCAACTAGGCAAATCAATGGACTATGGAGATGTCCATCAATCGATATCAATGTGAGTGAGTAGGGATTGCCATGTAACGGATGCACTAGAGCTATAAGTGTATGAAAGCTCAAAAATAAAACTAGTGGGTGTGCATCAATTTTCTTGCTCATGAAGACCTAGGGCATTTGAGGAAGCCCGTCGTTGGAATATACAAGCCAAGTTCTATAATGAAAATTCCCACTAGTATATGAAAGTGACAAAACAAGAGACTCTCTATTATGAAGATCATGGTGCTACTTTGAAGCACAAGTGTGGAAAAGGATAGTAGCATTGTCCCTTCTCTCTTTTCTCTCAATTTTTTTTTGGAGGGGCTTTCTATTTTTTTCAGCCCCTCTCTATTTTTTAGGCCATCTTTTTTTATTTGGCCTTTCCTCACATGGGACAATGCTCTAATAATGAAGATCATCACACTTTTATTTACTTACAACTCAAAGATTACAACTTGACGCTAGAACAAAATATGACTCTGTGTGAATGCCTCCGGCGGTGTACCGGGGTGTGCAATGATCTAGCGTAGCAATGACATCAAAAAATAGACATGCCATGGAAACATCATGCTAGCTATCTTACGATCATGCAAGGCAATATGACAATGATGGTGCGTGTCATGATAAACGGAACGGTGGAGTTACATGGCAATATATCTCGGAATGGCTATGGAAATGCCATAATAGGTAGGTATGGTGGCTGTTTTGAGGAAGGTATATGGTGGGTGTATGGTACCGGTGAAAGTTGCGCGGTACAAGAGAGTGCGTATAATCAATGGACTCAACATTAGTCATAAAGAACTCACATACTTATCTAGAAAAAATATTAGCCATCGAAACCAAGTACTACACACATGCTCCTAGGGGGGAGGTTGGTAGGAGTTAACCATCGCGCGACCCCGACCTCCACAGAAAGGATGACACTCAATCAATAAATTATGCTCCAACTTCGTCACATAACGGTTCACCATACGTGCATGCTACGGGAATCACAAACCTCAACACGAGTATTTCTACAATCCACAACTACCCACTAGCATGACTTTAGTATCACCATCTTTATATCGCAAAACTATTGCAAGGAATAAAACATATCATATTCAGCAATCAACAAGTTTATGTAGGATTTTACGACTAACCATGTGAATGACCAATTCCTGTCAAGTCTCTAAATATATATAAGTGAAGCAAGAGAGTTTAAATTCTTTCTACAAAATATATGCCCACGCTCTAACAAATATAAGTGAAGCAAAAGAGCATTCTACAAATAGTGGTTTTCTATGTGAAGAGAAACAGGCAATCCAAACTTCAAATGATATAAGTGAAACACATGAAGCATTCTACAAAGCCAAGGACTATCTCATACCAGCATGGTGCATTTATTAAAAGAAAAAGAAAAAGCACACGACGCTCCAAGACTTTACGCATATCATGTGAACGAAACGAATCCGAAAACATACTGATACTTGTTGAAGAAAGATGCGATGCCTTCTGGGGCATCCCCAAGCTTAGACGCTTGAGTCTCCTTAAATATTTACTTGGGGTTCCTTGAGCATCCCCAAGCTTGATCTTTTTCCTCTCCTCCTTCTTCTCACATCCAGATCTCCTCGATCCTCGAACACTTCATCCAGACAAAACTTAACCGAACTTTCAGTGGCGGGGTTAGTGCATATGATCAATAAAATCCCATCATGTACTGCTCTAAAATTATTGTGTAATTATAAAAAAACATTACCTACTTTATTCTATCACAATTCTATGGCCCCAAGTCAAGGAGGCATCAACAAGAATTCAAACATATGCAAATAATGAAGTTATAACAGCAATTTGTGAAAACAGGACAGTCTGTAGTAATCTGAACATTAACCATACTTATGTAACCCTTAAAATTATGGAGAAATTAGAAAAAATCAACAATTTGTATAGCAAGACAATGCAAAAAGTTTCAGATCCTTTCGACTTTCCAGTAAAAAATGTAAAATTGTGCACTACAGCCAAAGTTTCTATTTTTGCACCGCACAAACCAACAAGCAGTTTAATCATCCTAAAGGAAACTCTTGGCACATTATTTTTATAATACAATGGAATTTTACAAGAGGATAATTATTTTTATTGAAAAGTTTCTGTAATCAAGGTTCACAAAGTTTCCGTGGGCATGAACAAAGTTCAAGGCTAGCTCCCACTTTAACAATGCTCGTCTTTCTCACTTTCGCTTTTCTTTTTCAAAAAAATTTAGGTTCCCCTCTTTATTTATTTTTTGTTTTTAAACTTTATAAAAGCACACAACAGAAATAAATGACTCTCTAAAACTTCTGGGTTGTCTCCCTAGCAGCGCTTTCTTTAAAGCCATTAAGCTAGGCATAAAGTGCTCAAGTAATGGATCCACCCGGATCCCAAGGTATATCAAAGCCAATTTTAATTAGCAATGATATGGCATTTAGTAGTGAGCACAAAGTGATATGTGTCATGCAAAAACGAAGTCTAACTCTCTTCCTATGCATAGGCATGTCATACAAGAACAATTCATGCACATCAAGTAAAGGTCAATGCATAGTATAGGCAGTTTCTTGCAATTTTATCATGTTGGAAACATAGAGAAGCGGAGATGTAGTTCCTCTCTCATAATAATTGCAAGTAGGATCAGCAAGCACATGCATATTATATTCATCAAAATCATCATGTGTAATGGAAAAAGGCAACCCATCAATATAATCCTTAATAAGTGCAAACTTCTCCGATATAGTGTAGTTTGGAGAATTTAAAAAGATAATAGGACTATCATGTGTGGGTGCAATAGCAACTATCTCATGTTTAACATAAGGAACTATAGCAAGTTCATCTCCATAAGCATAATTCATATTGGCATCTTGGCCACAAGCATAGCAAGCATCATCAAAAAGGGATATTTCAAAAGAATCAACGGGATCATAGCAATCATCATAGCAATCATCCTTCGGTAAGCACGAAGGGAAATTAAACAATGTATGAGTTGAAGAGTTACTCTCATCAGAAGGTGGGCACTGGTAGCTAATCCGCTCTTCCTCCTCTTGTTGTTCGCTCTCCTCCTCATCTTTTTCATCCAATGAGCTCACAATGTCATTTATTTCTTCTTCCATAGACTCCTGCAAAATATTAGTCTCTTCTTGGACAACGGAGACCTTCTCAATAAATGCATCAATATTGGAGTTATATTCATAATTCAAATAACAATATTTCAATATAGCAAGATTTTCAGGCCTATAAACATCATCATCAAAAGCATCATTCTTTTTAAACAGAGATTCAATTTCATAAGCACCCTTAAAATCAATGAATTCTTCTATTTGTTCCACATCATAATAACCATATATACCATTAGCATAAGAAGATAAGCTTTCATCATCATTAAATTTGCATGGAAAGAGAAGGTGTGGAACCTTCATCCTAGAGCAACAAGTATAATCATAACTCAAGCATAGTTGCCGAGCATACCAACGCAACATATAAATTTGATCCCATAATAGTTTCCCTTTTTGTGTCAAGCGATAATCCCTAAAGTATTCACGTTGGTCCAACGTTACTCCCATTACATGGTTGAATGGGGTTTTCTCAGGATTATCAAAGTAGTACATAATATCTTTCACATAATGAGCATCGAGGGTTTTAGGAGGTTCCCCATCTCCATGAGTAGCAAGTACACCTAAATTTTTTGGTATTTCGTGTTCCATATCCAGAACTAAAGATAGAGAACAACTTAGAACAGCAAATAAAATATATTTAGTGATAAAGCAAACAAGCACACACGAGAATATTCACCCCACTCTATTGCTCCCCGGCAACGGCGCCAGAAAAAGGTCTTGATAACCCACAAGTGTAGGGGATCAGTTGTAGCCTCTTTCGATAAGTAAGAGTGTCGAACCCAACGAGGAGCTAAAGGCAAAAAAGATATTCCCTCAAGTTCTATCGACCACCGATACAACTCTATGCACGCTTGACGTTTACTTTACCTAGAACAAGTATGAAACTAGAAGTACTTTGTAGTTTTTGTGGGATAGGTTTGCAAGAATATAAAGAGAACGCAAATATAAACTAGGGGCCGTTAAGATAAAGAAGCAATAATGTTAATATAACGAGTGTGGAAAAGTGGTGGTAGGAGTTGCGAAATTTCCCCTAAGCAATTGACTACGTTACTAGACCGATAGCAAGTTTTATGTGCGAGAGGCCACTGCTAGCATGTCATCCCTTACTTGGAATTCTATGCACTTATGATTGGAACTATTAGCAAGCATTCGCAACTACTAACGTTCATTAAGGTAAAACCCAACCATAGCATTAAGACATATTGGTCCCCCATCAATCCCATATGCATCAATTTCTACGCTAGGTTGAAGCTTCTGTCACTCTTGCCCTGCAATACGTAGTCCTATTGTGACACCCCGAGACAGGTGCGCCAGGTGTCAGCCAGTTATTCGTCATCGTTGCCATGTCATCTGCTTACGTGTTGCATCTTGCCATGTCATCATGTGTGTTGCATCATCATGTTTTCCAAATTTGCATCCGGCTGAACCCCCCTCGTCCTTTCCGTTGTCTGTTCTGAGCCGAGACACACTTGCACACGCCCGCGGCATCTCCGTATATTTATTTTATGAGTGGCCGAAAATGTTCTCGGAATGGGGTGAAACTTGGCGTGTGGTCTTATTATAGCATAGGTAGACCGCCTGTCAAATTTCGTCGTATTCGGAGTCCGTTTGATAGCCCAACGGTTAACCGCGTTAACCGTCAAAAGCCTTTTCTCTTTTGGACCAGCACCCCTTTCACAACAGCCCGCAAGCCCATCCCGACCACCTCCATGCTCTCAGTCGTTGGATCATGAACGCGTGGCCGAAAACCGCTCCTCATTTGGAGTCTCCTAGCTACCTCTACCTATATATATATATATATATATATATATATATATATATATATATATATATATATATATATATATATATATATATATATATATATATATATATATATATATATATATATATATATATATGTGTGTGTGTGTGTGTGTGTGTGTCTTCCCCCGAAATTTTCGCAGATGAACCCGAGCCCCGCTCCCACCGCGCGCCGGACATGTCCGTTCCGCTGCCGGACACGTCCAGCGCCCCAGCCACCTCACCCCGACCAATCCCGTGCCGCCACATCAGCTCCACCGCCTCCTGCAGCCAATAGCGCGCCGCCACCTCAGCTCCACCACGTCCGCCGCCAGCGCCCACTTCGCCGCGGCCTTGAGGGCCCCGATCGGGCCCGGCCGAGCCCGCTCGCCGCCGCCGCAGGCCCGCGCCCCGAGGCGCCCGCTCCCTCTGCGCGCCCGTCGCCTCATCGCCTCGCTCCGCGGTGACCGCTCCAGCTCCGCCGCCTTTGCTTCACCACCGGCGACCGGACCTCACCGGAGAGCCGGCAGGAACAGCCGTCGGCGCCGTCTTAAGCTCTGCCGTCAGCCTCGCCGTTTGCCATCCCCGCCGGAGACCTCTGCGCCGCCCCGTGCTCAGATCCGGCAGGGGCTGGCCGGATCCGCTGGGATCGCACCCGCTCCGGCGCCGCCCCGCCGCGCCACGGCCTGCTGGAGTAAGCCACCGCCGCCGACCGCCAGTGCGAGCGGGAGGTCAACGACCCCTGATCCAGCACCCCTCCCTCCTGGGCCGTTCCTCCAGCGTCGGCCCAGTCGTGCCCCGCTCCAGCACCCGGTCTCGTGGGCCGCGACGTCCAGCCAGGCCCACGAGCCGCGGCCCAGCTCCACCCCTCCTGCGTCGGCCTGCTCCACCGTTAATATGGGCCGAGCCCAGTGGTAAGAGCCCACTAAGCCTCGCCCCGGTCACATTTTAGTTATTTTGCGCCTATGTTTTTTCCTCTAAAATGACCAAGTGTGTGAATTTCATACATGTTATGTTGCATCTTTGCATGGCGGTAACTTTTTGTGTGGTGATCCAAATGAAGCATATGATATGTGAAAATGATCGTGGTGATATGCTCTTCATTTTGTTCCATTGTGGCATGCTTGTTTGAGTTAATCTTGATGCCTTAATCATTGTTGCAAGAGTGCTATATGTTTAAAACTGCTGATAACTGTAAATTTGTTGCATGCTTGTGGTGATGATAACTGTGTGCATGTTTATCCAAAAGGAGCATATGTTATGTCAAAATGTTCATTGTGAAGTGCTCTACATGTTGGTTGTTGTAGCATTCATGTTAGGTGCCATATTGCCATGTTTATCTCTATTGCAAAAGTGCATGTGGCTGTAAAGTGCTGAAACTTGTTATGAGATGTTGTTTTGCCTTGCTCAATGCTATTGTTGTGTCTGTCTTCATGCCACATGTCAATATGTTTTAGAAGCACAATCATATGGTCTTTGCTGTGGTGCAAACAACTTTCCGTGATATGCCTTGAGGTGACTTAAACAAGCTTGTAAACATGCCATGCCAATGTTGTTGTTTCATACTTAGTGAAAAAACTGCTAAGTCTGGAATCTGTTAAACCTGATGCCATGTTTGCTTGATTCCTCACTCAAATCCATGCTTGTTTTGGTTTATCCAATGATCATGTTCTGTTGCCCATGTTATGCTCTATCCATCCATGGCCTTGTTTGCACATATGGCCTGCTGTAGCTTATTTATATCTTGCTCTCAAGTTGCTATAAATTTTACCTGTCAGCCTTTTATCAGCATGATCAATTTGGTGGAGCTTATTATTATTGATCCATGCCTCCTATGGAGTTTCTCCAATGGAGTTGTTTGATGTATGCTATGTCTATTACATGTTCATGATCTTTATATACTTAGTAGATTTGATATGCTTGTTGTTTTGTGCCTCCGAAGGCAGCACCGTGATGATGTTTTTGCCTTCCCAGATTTTGGCTAAGTCTGGATAAATTTATTGCAACTTGCCATGCTTGGTTAATTGTGTTCCAGCAAGATTTTGGGTGTGTTCTAAGTTCATGCTTGTTAAGTATCATGTCTATTTCACATCCATGCTTCTTGTTATCATGTTTGGGTGCTGTAGCATATATATACCTTGCTCCAAAGTTGCTATGTGGATGTTAACTTCAGCTTTGCATTGTAACTTGTTTTGCTCATAACTTCTAGCCCGTTGCTCCGTTTTGAGCGTGTCTTATATGAAACTTGTGTGATTTTGCATGTAGAAGCATAATAACATGTTGTTTTCATGTTTGGAGTGTGTTTGCTTGTTGTTTGGATGCATCTTGCTTGTTTGACATGCTTGTCTTGTTTTGCTCATATCTTCTAGGTCGTAGCTCCGAATTAAACAAACTTTATATGAAACTTTACTAGAATTTTGAGTAGATCATCATGGTGCATGTTAAATTGATGTTTAACAAGTTTAACTTAAGGTTTGTTCAGATCCGGACCAATTTCAAAATGTGCATATGAGGACTTACCGAATTTGTTATATGTTGATTCCGGCCTCATTTAAACTTGTTGGGTGATGTTGTTCTTGTGTGCTTCATCCCTTGCCATGTTTTGCATCATATAGACTTGTCTTGCATCATACTTGGTTGAGCCTTATGTCATGTTCTTGTGTGGTGTGTTTACCATGTTGTGTGCTTTCTTCTCACTAGTTCTTTTTCGTTCGATCGTGAGGATTCGTTCGTCTACACGTGGTTCGTCTTCGAGGCTTCTTCTTCGTCTTCTTCATGGACTCATTCTTCTTCCTTGCGGGATCTCAGGTAAGATGACCATCACCTTGGATACCTTTACTATCATTGCTATGCTAGATGTCTCGATGCTATCGCTATATGTCGCGCTACCCATCTATTTGTCAGCCCCTCTCATTGTTGCCATGAAACCTCTAACCTTTGACACCTTCCCAGCAAACCGTTGTTTGGCTATGTTACCCGCTTGCTCAGCCCCTCTTATAGCGTTGTTAGTTGCTGGTGAAGATGAAGATCGTTCCATGTTGGAAC
This sequence comes from Secale cereale, assembly GCA_902687465.1. Classification (NCBI taxonomy): domain Eukaryota; kingdom Viridiplantae; phylum Streptophyta; class Magnoliopsida; order Poales; family Poaceae; genus Secale; species Secale cereale. The sequence goes on from LR738715.1 coordinate 530,421,352, forward strand.
TTGTTGTTGGTATATCACAATATATCTTATATAACTTAACACACCTATATACTTGGCAATGGGTGGAAGGCTTGGCCTTTTGCTCGGTGTTTTGCTCCACTCATGCCGCCTTAGGAGCCGATTAACCGGCATTATGTTCCTTGATTTTGCGTTCCTTACATGGTTGGGTATATGGGAACCCCTTGACAGTTCGTCTTTGAATAAAACTCCTCCAGCAAGGCCCAACATTTGTTTTAATTTGCCTCATAATAACAACTTAATTAATTAATTAAATTTCATAGGGGGTCGCGTCCCCGAGGATTCTTTCTACATAGCAGGGGGGCCAGTGCTGATGGTGTTGGTCCCAAACGGGGGTCCTTCAGGGCCACCTTGGGGAAACCCGAGGGTTGGTTTTACATGTAGCATTGCCCATCCGGACGTGGCCTGAGACGAGATACGCGCGGCTAATATCAGGGTGTCGGCACGCCGGGAGGTCTTGCTGGACTTGTTTTACCATTGTCGAAATGTCTTGTGCACCGGGAATTCCGAGTCTGATCGGGCCTTCCCTAAGATAAGGGGTAATATTATTATTACTTCTGGTGATCGTGAGAGCTTGTGATGGGCTAAGTTGGGACACCCCTGCAGGGTTATGATCTTTCTAAAGCCGTGCCCATGGTTATGTGGCAGATTGGAATTTGTTAATTTCCGGTTGTAGAAAACTTGACAGAGTATCCGAGATAAAACAGACAACCATGTGAGTAACCATGACTGTCTCTTTTCACTTTGAGAAGAGAACACAGTGGGGTTCTGTTTGACTCGTTGGTAGTTCAGGATCTTTAGCGATCACTACTAGTTTGCGACCGTTTGCATAGATGCTCATCTTATATTGTACACGTAAGTTAGTCGCCGTTCATATTGCTTAGCGGCTGCTGCAAACTCACCATTTTACCTCTTCCTACCCATTAAGCTTTGCTAGTCTTGATACCCATGGTTATGGGATTGCTGAGTCCTCATGGCTCACAGATACTACAACAACAGTTGCAGGTGCAAGTTTCCGATGACTTGACGTGAGAGCGATGTCCTTTGTGTTGGAGTTCTTTCTTCTTCTTCTTCTTCGTCGGTCTTGGGTTAGGTTCCGGGTCGGCAGCCAGGGATAGCAGATGGATGTCTTTGTGCTTTTCATGTTTGCATCCGTAGTCGGATGCCTTGTATTGATGTTGTTGTATTCATGTGACTTGTATGAATTGTTGTATCCCCGTGTATGTATGTAATGGTACGATGTAATGATATCCATCTTCCTAAGCGTCTGAGATGCTGGTTGTGCCCCAATCACGTATGAGTCATGTGATCGGGATAGAATCGCATCTTGGGCCTAACAAGTTGGTATCAGAGCCTCGACCGACCATAGGAGCCCCCTTGATTGATCATAGCTTGGCCGTTGTTGAGTCTAGTAGAAAACTATTTCAGAGTCTAGTTATATCAAAGAGTAGGAATTCTTTTTACTCCTCAGTCCCTTTGTCGCTCTGGTGAGGATCTTGACGTAGGTGTTTTCAATTACTCCTCTTCCCCTTCAAATTTTTTTAGGATCACGCGATTAGTTTTCGTTTGTTGCGTCGTCTGTTCTTTCATCTGGTGCATCTCTCGTCGAGTCGATTTGACCCTCCTCATCTTTTGCTTCAACCCTCAATTCTTTTCAACTGACGGTGTTTCCCCTTCCGAAGTTGCCTTTCTTTTCCCACCCACCCACCCTTTTTATTCTCGGAGCCGGAGTCGTTAATAAAGTATCTATCCTAATCGTGTCAATCCTTTGCTTCTTTTCCTCAATTGTTTCAACTGGTGATTCTCGTGTAGTTCATCATTCCTCACCTCGTCTTCTTTTCCGGTGGATTCAAGTCAAGTATTCGGTGTTGTTCATATTCTTTTCCCTCGGCTCGGATATTCCCCTTGCTCGTTTACCTCTCGCAATTTAATTGTCCGGAGTTTGAATTCATCTCAGGAGATTCGTCGTTGTTCCAATTAATTCAAGGTTGTCACCTCATTCAAGTCTTTCAATCATTTTGGTGCACCATTTCTCATTCAATAATCCTTTTCAACGGTGTTTTCTCTTCGGTGGGCTCATAACCCATAGGTCTTTTCCCAGGATCTTACCTGACTCTTCTAATTTTTCCCGAGTGTTCTGAAATTCTTTTCAAGGTGTGATGCAAGTATGGATTCCATCAGTCATGTGCCTTCCGAAATTCGTTTGCAATTCTTTTCATGTGTGGGTCAACCTTTCTTCTTTTCATTCTTCCGGAGCATTTCATGAGTTCTTTTAATTTCTCGATTCTTCGAAGGCCATCATTTCAGAAGATTTCTTCGTTCTCAGTTTCAACTTCGCCCTCCAAAATTTCTTCATTGATGCCTCTTCGTTCGTCTCACATTTGTCCGGTGTTTCGTTAAGTATTCTTCAATCCATTCGCAATCTCTTCGTGCACTTGTATCTAATTCCCTTCAAGTGCTTTATTCATCCCGATGATTCATTCTCTTTTCTCGGTCAATTTCAAATCCTTACGGTGGTTTGTTCTTTTTCATCATTCGATTTCAATTTCTTACGGTGGTTCGTGCAAGAATTCTTTTCATTTCTTATCACACCAACTCATCCGTTAATTCCAATCCTACCGGTGTTTCATGAAGATTTTTCGCAAGTTCGCGATATATCCCTCTTTAATCTTTTTCAACGCGAATAAGTGATATGCAAATCCATTATTTCTCATCAATTTAATTGATGAAGGAGAAGCATAACATAATTCTTATTCTTTTTCTTCAAGTGTTTAATTCCTTTCCTTCGGAGTTTATTCGTGATGAATAAATTCTAAGTCCCAAGTGCCTTAATCTTTTCTCTTCCCGGAGTTCATAGTTTCTCGGCCTCCTCGTCGGAACCCCGTCTAATCATCGCAAGGCTCTAATCTTATTCTTTTCGTCCATCATTTCTATATTATCATCCTTCCGTTACCGGAGTTCTTCATGGTGGTTGATCGCGATTCAAATCATTCTTCCATTGTTCATCAAATTCTTTTGGATCAAGCGCAAGCATTATTCTTTTCTGTCTCGAGATGCAAATAATTCTCCGTATTCTTTTGAAGTGGAGTTTTGCATTTCTTCCTTCATGTTGTCTATTCAATCTTTTGGTTGCAGCATAATTTACCTCAAATCTTGAGATGTTTTAATAAGTCCACACCAAGCTTATTCTTTTGTTGTGGATCTTCTCAACAACTCCGTTCATCCTTTCTTCGCAAGGATGCTTTCAAATTCATTCGCGGTGGAACTTGTTGTTCTCTTATCCATTCTTTTCATTGCTCTCTTTTAATTCTTTCGGAGGCATTGTGTTGCTGCTCTCGTCGAGTATCTTTTCATCTTGTCAAGCTCTTGTTCCATTCCATTCATGTTCAACCGGTGTGCTATTTCTTACAGTTTCAGCGGGAGTGCTACCCGAATTCTTTTGTTCGAATTCCTTTCTATCTCTTATTAACCGGAGTGGTTTCGAATTCATTCTTGTTCCTTCAGCTCTTGTTTCGTGCCTCTCAACCTCCTCGATTCTCGTCGTATTCCTTATTCCTCTTGTTAACGAAGTCTTTGCAACTTCATTCATCTCCGTGTATCTTTTCTTTCAAATTGTTCAACCTCTCAAGGTTCTTGGCTTCACTCTTTTGTCCTCGAAGAACTTTGTTCTCCCTTTTTCCTCTTCCGTCTCGTTCCTAAGATCTCGGGACGAGATATCTTGTTAGTAGGGGAGTGTTGTGACACCCCGAGACCGGTGCGCCAGGTGTCAGCCAGTTATTTGTCGTCGTTGCCATGTCATCTGCTTGCGTGTTGCATCTTGCCATGTCATCATGTGTGTTGCATCATCATGTTTTCAAAACTTGCATCCGGCCGAACCCCCCTCGTCCTTTCCGTTGTCTGTTCTGAGCCCAGACACACTTGCACGCACCCGCGACATCTCCGTATATTTATTTTATGAGTGGCCGGAAAATGTTCTCGGAATGGGATGAAACTTGGCGTGTGGTCTTATTATAGCATAGGTAGACCGCCTGTCAAATTTCGTCGCATTCGGAGTCTGTTTGATAGCCCAACGGTTAACCGCGTTAACCGCCAGAAGCCTTTTCTATTTTGGCCCAGCACCTCGTTCACAACAGCCCGCAAGCCCATCCCAACCACCTCCATGCTCTCGGTCGTTGGATCGTGAACGCGTGGCCGAAAACCGCTCCTCATTTGGAGTCTCCTAGCTCCCTCTACCTATATATATGTGTCTTCCCCCGAAATTTTCACAGATGAACCCTAGCCCCGCTCCCACCGCGCGCCGGACATGTCCGTTCCGCCATCGGACACGTCCAGCGCCCCAGCCACCTCACCCTGGCCAATCCCGTGCCGCCACATCAGCTCCACCGCCTCCTGCAACCAATAGTGTGCCGCCACCTCAGCTCCACCACGTCCGCCGCCAGCGCCCACTTTGCCGCGGCCCTGAGGGCCCCGATCGGGCCCGGCCGAGCCCGCTCGCCGCCGCCGTAGGCCCGCGCCCCAAGGCGCCCGCTCCCTCTGAGCGCCCGTCGCCTCGTCGCCTCGCTCCGCCGTGACCGCTCCAGCTCCGCCGCCTTCGCTTCGCCACCGGCGACCGGACCTCACCGGAGAGCCGGCAGGAACCGCCGCCGGCGCCGTCTTAAGCTTTGCCGCAAGCCTCGCCGTTTTCCATCCCCGCCGGAGACCTCTGCGTCGCCCCGTGCTCAGATCCGGTAGGGGCCAACCGGATCCGCCGGTATCCCGCCCGCTCCAGCGTCGCGCCGCCGTACCACGGCCTGCCGGAGTCAGCCACCGCCGCCGGCCGCCATTGCGAGCGAGAGGTCAACAACCCCTGATCCAGCGCCCTCCCCCCTGGGCCGTTCCTCCAGTGCCGGCCCAGCCGTGCCCCACTCCAGCGCCCGGCCTCATGGGCCGCGAGGTCCAGCCAGGCCCACGAGCCGCGGCCCAGCTCCACCCCTCATGCGCCGGCCTGCTCCACCGTCAACCTGGGCCAAGCCCAATGGTAAGAGCCCACTAAGCCTCGCCCCGGTCACGTTTTAGTTATTTTGCGCCTATTTTTTTTTCCTCTAAAACGACTAAGTCCGTGAATTTCATACATGTTATATTGCATCTTTGCATGGCTGTAACTTTTTGTGTGGTGATCCAAATGAAGCATATGATATGTCAAAATGATACTGGTGATATGCTCTTCATTTTGTTCCATTGTGGCATGCTTGTTTGAGTTCATCTTGATGCCTTAATCATCGTTGCAAGAGTGCTATATGTTTAAAACTGCTGATAACTGTAAATTTGTTGCATGCTTGTGGTGATGATAACTTTGTGCATGTTTATCCAAAAGGAGCATATGTTATGTCAAAATGTTCATTGTGAAGTGCTCTACATGTTGGTTGTTGTAGCATTCATGTTAGGTGCCATATTGCCATGTTAATCTCTGTTGCAAAAGTGCATGTGGCTGTAAAGTGCTGAAACTTGTTATGAGATGTTGTTTTGCCTTGCTCATTGCTATTGTTGTGTTTGTCTTCATGCCACATGTCAATATGTTTTAGAAGCACAATCATATGGTCTTTGTTGTGGTGCAAACCACTTTCCATGATATGCCTTGAGGTGACTTAAACAAGCTTGTAAACATGCCATGCCAATGTTGCTGTTTTATACTTAGTGAAAAAACTGCTAAGCCTGGAATTTGTTAAACCTTATGCCATGTTTGCTTGATGCCTCACTCAAATACATGCTTGTTTTGGTTTATCCAATGATCATGTTCTGTTGCCCATGTTATGCTCTATCCATCCATGGCCTTGTTTGCACATATGGCCTGTTGTAGCTTATTTATATCTAGCTCTCAAGTTGCTATAAATTTTAGCTGTCGGCCTTTTATCAGCATGATCAATTTGGTGGAGCTTGTTGTTATTGATCCATGCCTCCTATGGAGGTTCTCCAATGGAGTTGTTTGATGTATATTATGTCTATTACATGTCCATGATCTTTATATACTTAGTAGAGTTGATATGCTTGTTGTTTTGTGCCTCCGAAGGCAGCATCGTGATGATGTTTTTGCCTTCCCAGATTTTGGCTAAGTTTGGATAAATTTATTGCAACTTGCCATGCTTGGGTAATTTTGTTCCAGCAAGATTTTGGGTGTGTTCTAAGTTCATACTTGTCAAGTATCATGTCTATTTCACATCCATGCTTCTTGTTATCATGTTTGGGTGCTGTAGCATATATATACCTTGCTCCAAAGTTGCTATGTGGATGTTAACTTCAGCTTTGCATAGTAACTTGTTTTGCCCATAACTTCTAGCCCATTGCTCTGTTTTGAGCGTATCTTATAGGAAACTTGTGTGATTTTTCATGTGAAGCATAATATCATGTTGTCTTCATGTTTGGAGTGTGTTTGCTTGTTGTTTGGATGCATCTTGCCTGTTTGACATGCTTGTCTTGTTTTGCTCATATCTTCTAGGTCGTAGCTCCGAATTAAACAAACTTTATATGAAACTTGACTAGAATTTTGAGTAGATCAGCATGGTGCATGTTAACTTGCTGTTTAACAAGTTTAACTTAAGGTTTGTTCAGATCTGGACCAATTTCAAAATGTGCATATGACGACTTACCGAATTTGTTATATGTTGATCCCGGCCTCATTTAAACTTGTTGGGTGATGTTGTTCTTGTGTGCTTCATCCCTTGCCATGTTTTGCATCATATAGAATTGTCTTGCATCATACTTGGTTGAGCCTTATGTCATGTTCTTGTGTGGTGTGTTTACCATGTTGTGTGCTTTCTTCTCGCTAGTTCTTTTCCGCTGCGATCGTGAGGATTCGTTCGTCTACACGTGGTTCGTCTTCGAGGCTTCTTCTTCGTCTTCTTCATGGACTCATTCTTCTTCCTTGCGGGATCTCAGGTAAGATGACCATCACCTTGGATACCTTTACTATCATTGCTATGCTAGATGTCTCGATGCTATCGCTATATGTCGCGCTACCCATCTATTTGTCAGCCCCTCTCCTTGTTGCCATGAAACCTCTAACCTTTGACACCTTCCCAGCAAACCGTTGTTTGGCTATGTTACCCGCTTGCTCAGCCCCTCTTATAGCGTTGTTAGTTGCTGGTGAAGATGAAGATCGTTCCATGTTAGAACTTGTTGTTGGTGTATCACAATGTATCTTATATATCTTAACACACCTATATACTTGGCAATGGGTGGAAGGCTTGGCCTTTTGCTCGGTGTTTTGTTCCACTCATGCCGCCTTAGGAGCCAATAAACCGGCATTATGTTCCTTGATTTTGCGTACCTTACACGGTTGGGTATATGGGGACCCCTTGGCAGTTCGTCTTTGAATAAAACTCCTCCAGCAAGGCCCAACATTGGTTTTAATTTGCCTCATAATAACAACTTAATTAATTAATTAAATTGCATAGGGGGTCGCGTCCCCGAGGATTCTTTCTACATAGAAGGGGGGCCAGTGCTGATGGTGTTGGTCCCAAACGGGGGTCCTGCAGGGCCACCTTGGGGAAACCCGAGGGCTGGTTTTACCTGTAGCATCGCCCATCCGGACGTGGCCTGAGACGAGATACACGCGGCTACTATCAGGGTGTCGGCAAGCTGGGAGGTCTTGCTGGACTTGTTTTACCATTGTCGAAATGTCTTATGCACCGGGAATTCCGAGTCTGATCGGGCCTTCCCTAAGATAAGGGGTAATATTATTATTACTTCTGCTGATCGTGAGAGCTTGTGACGGGCTAAGTTGGGACACCCCTGCAGGGTTATGATCTTTCGAAAGTTGTGCCCGCGGTTATGTGGCAGATTGGAATTTGTTAATGTCCGGTTCTAGAAAACTTGACAGAGGATCTGTCGTGGATTTAGCACGGTAGATGTCCGGTTTACTGGACTTAGGTGTGAGGCCATCGCTCGGGTTAGCTTAAAGGGATTAAAGCGGACGAAGGACATAGGGAGTTTATACTAGTTCGGCCCCTTCGATGAAGGTAAAAGCCTACGTTTAGTTTGGTGTGGTATTGCTTGGGCTTCGATGACCAAGGAGCGAATCCGCTTTGCCTATGTCTCGAGCTGTTGTTTCTTGTCCTTGAACCGTCACCGGGTCGTCCCTTTATATAGGAGGCGACGCCCGGTCCTGTTTACAGAGTCCCGAGGCCGGCTCATAAACGTGTCCGCCTTGGTCTCTACTCTTTCTATCTTACATTCCAAGTTACACGTACGACGGTTTACAAACCATGGGCTTTATACATGGGCCCTGAACCTCCGTGGGCTATAATCTCCTATTACATACTTTACTAGGCTTCTGACAATATGGCCTTACTAGCGTAATCCGGACCTTCCTAGCCGGTTTATACCTGCTAGTAATATCCCTGACATTAGGCTCCAGATTGATTTGAACTTGTTCATGTCAGTCCTCCAAGTCTTTGTATGGATTTCCTTTCTGCAACTCTTGTATGCTTCATAAACCGGCCATGACGTCATCTCCTGAAATCGCTTCAATCTGCCGTGACATCATCTGCGCATTTAACGCCCGCATCTGTTTGTTACCTTTCTTTATTGCCGCACCAAGGATCGAGGCGACAGCTCAATCCTTATCCGATTTCTGGCCTCCTCGATTCCCGCGCTTGCCGTTTTATCCCCTTGGCCTATAAATACAGCCGAGGCCCATCTGTCGGTGTACTAAGATAGGGGTACCTTAGTACCCCAACTTGTGCACGGGCAGTGGCAGCTTCCCGTGGCTGGTCTTACCACGTGCTTGCTGGAAACCTTTCTGATCCCTATGAAGCCATTCAAGAACAAAGTATACAAGTCAGAAGGTCAAGGCCCCGGCAAGAGGAGCTTGCCGGGAAGGCCGCACCAGGCTCAAGGTTATCACTTTAGTACAAGCCCCTGGCAAGAGGAGCTTGTCAAGAAGGCCAAGGATTACATATCTCAAGAAATGCCTCGGCGTATCATGCGCCCCGGCAGGACCCGGAGAGCGACAAGCTTCCGGGCCCGGCAAGATCACTACCCCGGCAAGGTGCTTGCCGGGGAAACCTATGCTGTGTGCCCGCGCTCCAGCTCATCGGCCCACGCGTCGCCCTGGGGCCCTTCCAGGGGCACGTGGCAGATGGCTGTGCAGCTTGGGGCACACGGTGGCAAGCCACGGTGACGAGGCTACCGCCGTGGCGAACGGAGAAGCATGGACGGACACTTTTGGGGTCGACGGCGACGGGCATTTAAAGCCCTTGTCCCCCACTGTCAAAGTTAGGTGAAGACCACTGTTCATCCACTGTTCATGCACTATTCCCGCACTGTTACAACTACCACCAAAATTACACTTTTACCCTCCTCTACGTTGACACCTGTCGGTGACCCCTTTATGCTATAAAAGGAGGCCCATGCTCAACGTAGAGGGGGTTCGAAACCTAGATAACTCTCTCGCTCGGTGTAGCCAGTACTGTAGCTCTTCAAGCTCCCGAGCTCAAGAACTCAATACAACCTAAGGCAGGAGTAGGGTTTTACGCGTCCGCGTGGCCCGAACCTGGGTAAAATGCCCGCGTGCGCTCCTCGATCTGCTCTCCGTGCTCCCTCCGCTCCCTTACCGCAACGTAGAAGGGGCTCCGGTCCCATAGGTGCTCGTGGGAGGACAGTTTCCCCCGACATCTTTGGCGCGCCAGGTAGGGGGCGTCGAGGTTGTGCGAACCTGATCCGGCGCTCACACAGGCGCATTATTCATCAACCTCTCCAGCTTCATCGACTTCATCAGCTACAACGACATGCCTCCGAAGAAGAAGGCTTCGGAGGTCGGAGGCCCGTCTGCGTCGATTCCACCGCCGCCAGAACCAACGGTTGGTGGAGGAGACGCCGGCGGAAGGGTGGTCGCTGGCGAGGAAACTCACGGCGCCACCAAGTCCAAAGACAAGACGGACGACCGGGCGAATTCCAAGGCCTCGGTGTCCGTGGAAGCGCCACGTCTCTCTCGGGAGGTGCAACACCCACAGCGGCGTGGTACAGGAGGTACCATACGCTTGCTGGGGCGTAGCCAAGCCGGAGGATCGCGGGATGCTCAAGGCCAGCGTGCTGGCACGAGCAAGGCGCGGTCGCCGGGACGGGAACATGCTCCTTCTAACGCTGTTAGAAGTCCGAGCGTGTACCGCTCCTCGCACCGCTCGCCGCCGTTCCCCTCTTCTCCAGCAGAAGCTCTAGCAAGAGCACAGCTGCTCCTCGATTTCCCTCCAGCGGCAGACAAGGCCGAAGACTGGAGGGCGACGATCCAGAGCCTCATCGCCTTCGCCAACATCGACGCGCCACAGCAGCCGGCAACCTCACGGCCGCGGCAAGTCGATCAAGCGAAGGCCGATGGCAACAAGACCGCCGGGGGTGCAACTACCGTGCACTCCCCTCCGCGGAAGCAGAAATCGCCGCCCCGCCGGATCAACGTCGACGACGACTCCACGGCGTCGTCGGATCCGCGGGCTCGCCGCGATCAGCGCCAAGTCCTATATGACAGGCGGCAAGAAGACGCTCGGACTCGCATCGAGCGTCGACGAGAAGCCCGAAGACAGTCAGATCAGCGCGCTGGAACCGCTGTCGACACGCACGCGCCCGGTGAACCAGGCGACTTGCCGTACGCGGCAGGCTGCCCTGCGTTCACCCGTGAGCTGCGGCAAGTCCAGTGGCCCAGCATGAAAAATTTCAAGCCCGACGTACCCGAGAAGTACGACGACACGACACACCCCTCGGAATTCCTCAGCATCTACACTATAGCAGTGCAGGCTGCCGGGGGACGCGACGAGAAGATACTAGCTAACTACTTCCCACTAGTGCTTAAGCCAAACGTCCGGTCTTGGCTTATGCACTTGCCGGAGAACTCCATTTCTTCGTGGGCGGATCTGTGCCACCAGTTTGTTGGCGCCTTCACGGGCGGCCACAAACCCCACGGCCAAGAGAGCGATCTCCACACCCTAGCCCAGAAGGAGGGAGAATCCCTGCGCAAGTACATCCAGAGGTTCAGTCGCGTGCAACGCAACATTCCCGACGTCCACCCTGCCGCGGTTATCAGCGCGTTCCACCAGAACGTGCGTAACCGCCGCATGAGGGAAGAGATGGCCATGACCAAGATCCGGGATGTCAGCGAGCTCTATGCTCTGGCTGACAAGTGCGCGCGCGCCGAAGAGGGGAGGAGACTCCCCGGAGAGGATACTGGCGCAGGAGGAAGCGACAGCGAGGATGCCGCCCCGGCAAAGAAGAGCCGGCGGCGGAACAACAGAAAGAAGAAGAACAAGGAGGTGCTGGTTGTCGAGCAGTCCGGCAAGGAGGCTCCCGCCAAGAAGGCACAGGCTGGCGGTTCCGGCAAGGAGCCTGCCCCTGTAGCGGCAGCTGGCAAGCAGGACGGCTCCGACAAGCAGTACTGCAAGATCCACCACACCAAGGGCCACGATCTTCAGAACTGCAAGCGGGTCGAGTACCTCGTAGAACAGCAGAAGGCTGAATACGAGCGTCGCGACAAGGAAAAGGCCCAAGGAGGCGGAGGAGAGCCCAGCAAGAAGCGGCCGTTCAATGGCCGGGGAGGACGCCGCGGCAAGGCCAAGCAGCGGCAAGGTGATAGACCTCCCCGGGGCCGGGACAACGATGAGGAAGAAGACGACGATGATGACATGGAAGAAGGAGACAACAGCGAGCAGGAGTTCCAGAAGGCCACAGAGGTTCTGTGTGTCGACGGAGGTGCCTCTCTGCACATTTCCCACCGCTAGCTCAAGCAGTGGGTGCGAGAAGTGAACGCAGCAGAGCCGCCCGTCGAGTCACGCAGGCTGCTGAAGTGGTCCGGCACGCCCATCATCTTTGACCTTGAGGACCACCCTGACCGCACCACGGCGGTCGGGTGCTTGCCGATGTTGGTCTCACCAACTATCCGCAACCTCAAGGTCACCAAGATGTTGGTTGACGGCGGGGCCGGCCTGAACTTGATCTCCTCAGCTGTGATCAAGAAGCTACAGATCCCAGACGGCGAGCTCGAAGAAACCGGGTCGTTTCAGGGGATCAACCCGGGAAGGAGCAAGCCGAAGGGCAAGATTACTCTGCCAGTGACCTTTGGCGGGGAGCTCAACTTCAGGACGGAGAGGATCACATTTGATGTTGCCGATATCCCATTACCATACAATGGGATACTTGGACGTCCTGCCCTCGCCAAGTTCATGGCAGCTTCCCACCATGCCTACAACGTACTCAAGATGCCGGGGCCGATAAGCATCATCTCTGTCCCTGGCGACAAGAAGGACGCGCTTATCTGCGCCGACAAGATCTACCGGGATGCAGCAGCCGCGGCAGAGAGCAACACACTTGCCGCTGAAGCTCCCGGGGGGAAGACCCAGACCAAGTCCGGCAAGAGTTCTGGGGCCCACTCCGGCAAACGCACCTCTTCGGAGTGATGCGCTGCCGTCGAGGACGCACCATCGAGCTCCACCGGCAAGTGCAAGAAAGGGATGGCAGCTCCACCGGCGACCAAGAAGGTGTCCGCCAAGGAGGACGGCATTGGTGGTACTTTCACCATCAGTGCTACGCTTGACAACAAATAGGAAAGCGCGCTCGTTGCCTTCCTGCGGGCGAATGTCGATGTGTTTGCATGGCAACCATCTGACATCCCCGGCGTTCCCAGGAAGGTAATTGAGCACAAGCTTGCTGTTTGTCCTCATGCGCGGCCCGTCAAGCAGAAGGTCAGAAAGCAAGCCGTGGAGCGCAAAGAATTCATCGCCGAAGAGATAAAGAAGTTGGAAGCAGCAGGCCTAGTTAGAGGCGTGATCCATCCTACGTGGTTGGCCAATCCAGTTGTCGTACGCAAGGCCAATGGGAAGTGGAGACTTTGTATAGACTTCACTGATGTGAATAAAGCATGTCCCAAGGATCCATTTCCCTTGCCGCGTATTGACCAGATTGTTGACTCCACCGCTGGATGTGAGCTGCTTTCCTTCCTTGATGCATACTCAGGTTACCACCAGATATTCATGGCCAAGGAAGATGAAGAGAAGACTGCATTCATTACTCCATGCGGCACATATTGCTTCATACGCATGCCCTTTGGATTGAAGAATGCAGGCTCAACATTTGCAAGGGTGGTGCACACTGCTTTTGAGCCACAGATCCACAGAAATGTAGAAGCCTACATGGATGACATAGTGGTTAAGAGCAAGAGCAGAGATACCCTGATCCAAGACTTAGAAGAAACCTTCGAGAATCTGCGCAAGATCCAGCTCAAGCTGAACCCCGAGAAGTGCGTCTTCGGAGTTCCCTCCGGCAAGCTTCTCGGGTTCTTTGTGTCCCAGAGGGGGATTGAAGCCAATCCCGACAAGATAAAAGCCATCGAGCAGATTGAAGCCCCGAAGCGCGTCAAGGACGTAAGGAGACTTGCTGGTTGTGTGGCTGCCCTCAGCAGGTTCATTTCAAAGTCTGCAGAACGCGCCCTGCCTTTCTTCAAAATCTTGAAAAAGGCAGGTCCTATGAAATGGACTCCGGAAGCGGAGGCAGCGCTGCAAGACTTGAAAGGATACCTGTCCTCTACTCCGATACTTGTCGCACCTAGGCCACAAGAGAAGTTGCTGCGGTATCTAGCGGCAACCAATCAAGTGGTTAGTGCTGCATTGGTAGCGGAGAGGGAGGCGGATGAGGAACCCACACCTCCGGCAAGCGAATCCAGCGACAAGCAGGGGGCTACTCCGACAAGCTCTGGCCCCGACAAGGACAAGTCTGCGCAGGAACAAGGAGAAGTGCGAAAGAAGATGGTGCAGCGCCCAGTGTATTTTGTAAGTTCCCTCTTGCAGGGGGCTAGATCAAGATACTCTGGGGTGTAGAAGTTGCTGTTCGGCCTCCTCGTGGCCTCAAGAAAGCTGCGCCATTACTTCCAAGCACACGAGATAACAGTGGTCACTCGCTTTCCGTTGAAGAGGATATTGCAGAATCCAGAGGCAATAGGTAGGATCGTCGAGTGGGCACTGGAGCTGTCAAGCTTTGGTCTCAAGTTTGAGAGTACTTCAACCATACAGAGCAGAGCTTTGGCAGAATTCATAGCGGAATCGACCCCAACGCCAAATGAAGAAGTTCCAGAGACAAGCATCCCCGTCCAAGAAGCGAGCAACGAATGGATGATGTACTTTGATGGTGCTTTCTCGCTCCAAGGCGCCGGTGTCGGCGTGGTACTCATAGCGCCCACCGGAGAGCACCTCAAGTATGTTGTCCAGATGCACTTTCCCAAGGAACAAGCAACAAACAATACTGCTGAGTATGAAGGTCTGCTTGCCGGCCTCAGAATTGCAGCCGAGCTTGGGATCAAGAAGTTGATTGTGCGGGAAGATTCACAGTTGGTGGTCTAACAAGTGAATAAGAGTTATCAGAGCCCTTTGATGGAAGCTTATGTCGATGAAGTGAGGAAGCTTGAAGAGCACTTTGAAGATCTGCAAATGGAGCACGTCCCAAGAGCTCAGAATGATATTGCGGATGGCCTTTCAAAGTGTGCTGCAATGAAGTTACCTGTGGAACCAGGGACCTTCCTGCTCAAGTTAACTCAACCATCCGTTACACCATCAGTTGGGCAGAACAAGAAGAGAAAGTTGGTCTCCGGCGACTACTTGCCGGCGGATCTTCCCGAAGCCGCCGCCAAGGTCCCCAAGATCAACAGCCGAGATGCTGAGGAACAGTTTGCTCCTGCAGATCCAAGGGTCTGTACTGTTGAAGCAGGCGTTCCCGACAAGCCAAGCCCCGGCAGGCTTGCCGGGGGACCATCAGCTCCGGCAGAGCCGAAGGTTCTTGCCGTCGAAGCTGGGGTTCCCGCAGCAGCCCTCATGCCTTTAGTCCTTGCCGTTGAGCCTCGGGCTCCGGCATGGGCACAGCAGATCGTCCGTTTTCTGCAAACTGGAGAACTTCCCGATGAGCCAGAAGAGATAGAGAAAATAACCAGACAGTCAAGTATGTACCAGTTCGTTGACAATGAACTGTACAGAAGAAGACTCAACGGTGTCAGGTTGAAGTGCATTTCCAGAAAAGATGGACAGAAGCTGTTGGCAGAGATACATGGAGGCATATGTGGCCACCACATTGGCGCAAGGGCACTTGCCGGGAAGGCGTTCCGGCAAGGGTTCTTCTGGCAAGAAGCCCTCCAAGATGCAACTGCACAAGTAACCAAGTGTGAAGCATGCCAGTTCCATGCCAAGCAAATTCACCAGCCAGCTCAAGCTCTCCAGACGATTCCTTTGTCCTGGCCCTTTTCGGTCTGGGGGCTCGATATCCTCGGCCCCTTCCCCCGTGCTGTCGGGGGCTTTGAGTACTTGTACGTTGCAATCGACAAGTTCACAAAGTGGCCGGAAGTGGAACCAGTGAGAAAAGTGACAGCACAGTCAGCAGTCAGGTTCTTCAGAGCGATTGTTTGCCGTTTCGGAATCCCTAACAGGATCATCACCGACAACGGCACACAGTTCACAAGTCGCACCTTCATGCAGTACGTCCAAGACCTTGGCGCCAAGGTCTGCTTCGCTTCTGTTGCTCACCCGAGGAGCAATGGTCAAGCGGAGAGGGCCAATGCTGAAGTGCTGCGCGGGCTCAAGACAAGAACCTTCGACAGGCTGCGCAAGTGCGGAAGAAACTGGATAGAGGAGTTGCCGGCGGCTCTTTGGTCAATCAGGACGACACCAAATCGAGCCACCGGACAGACACCCTTTGCTCTCGTCTATGGAGCAGAGGCAGTTCTCCCCACGGAACTCGTATACGGATCTCCTCGAGTGCTCGCTTATGATGAGCTCGAGCAAGAGCAACTGCGACGAGATGATGCATTGCTCCTTGAGGAGGAACGTCTCCAGGCTGCTGTACGAGCTGCTCGATACCAGCAAGCCTTGCGTCGCTATCATAGCCGCAAGGTCAAAGCCAGGAGTCTCGAGGAAGGCGACCTTGTTCTTCGGCGTGTTCAGTCCGCCAAGAATTCCAACAAGTTGACGCCAAAGTGGGAAGGCCCTTATCGGGTGAGACAAGTCACAAGGCCCGGCGCTGTCCGCCTTGAGACCGAAGAAGGCTTACCGGTGAGCAACTCCTGGAACATAGAGCATCTTCGCAAGTTTCACCCGTAAGGCGCGGTTGCCGTGATCCGCTCCGGCAACCACCTTTTGTACGAGTCTTGCCGCTGTTGCATGTAAACCTTTGTACAAAGCCGGGCGCAGACCCCGTGCGTCAGTAAAGCTTTTGTGCTTCGCACTATTTGCCATTTCCATGCCTTTCTTTGTTATTTGCATGCATTGTTTGGCACCTTGTGCAACGCACATCCCCGGTAAGCATTAGCAAGCCATATGGCCCAATACTTGTTTCTCCTCCTCTTTTTCTTTCCCTCTTAAGCAGAAGGTATATTCCTCGCGCACAAGTTTGCCGGGGGGGAGGAGATGGAGGATGAACCAAGTGCTGTTCAAGAAAGAGAAGCCTTGTCGGAGAACAAGCAATTTATGAAAGCTAAGTTGCCAAAGTTTGAGCATTCAATTTTTTTAAAAAAAATAGTTGTCTTCCTTGAACAACCACACTTTGTATGGAAAACCTGTGCGCGGAGGAACCTACCCGTGGCTAGCCGCGCCCTTACTCTGTTTCGAGCACGCTCAACGGCTTAAGTGAGTTGCGACAAGTGTCGCGCCCTTACTTCATTTTCGAGTTCGCTCAGCAGTCTAAGTGTGCTGCGACTAGCTGCGGCAAGGTTGCTTGCCGACAAGGTCTTTGCCAGCAGGCTGCCAGAGTCCAGCACTCAGCGCTCGTGGCAAGGGCCCCTTGCCGGCAAGTTCCCTAAAAGCGTAGGGTAGAAAGCATACAAAGTGAAGGACCAAAAGCAAGGGAAATAACACTGCATTGATTGCCCAAAATAAAGGTTGTATATTACAAAGATAGCTTGCCGCTGTTCTAATCAACTACTGCCTATGACTTAATTGGCAGCGGCAAAGGAAGAAGAAGCAAAGGAATCTAGTCTACGCGATCGCCATCACGCCTCGTGATCTTGCTCACCTTGGCGACAATGTGGGCAACCTGCGCCTTCAACGCCTCCTGGTCAGCTTCGGGCGGCAAGGTGCGGAGGACGTTGGCGAGGTTGATGTCGGGGTTGCGGTAGACGATCTTCGACAAGACGCGCTCCAGAGTGCCCATGCAGAGCCGACGCGCCTCGTCGGCCAGCTGCGCGGAGATCTTCTCCCGCAGCCGCGCAAGCGCCGGCGCAATTCCCCGGAAGAACAGACTTAGCTTGGCGCTGTGGGGGAGGCTCTCGTCCGGGGAGTACACAAGATGTTCAGCCCTCAGCGCCATCATTTCCATGTCAATACTGGCAACGGAGGTAACCAGCTCATCAGTCCATTGTTCCACTGCCCGGCTGAAGTTGTTCGCTGAGACGGCGGCGCTCTCCACCAAGTTCCGCTCCTTGCGGAGCTCGTCCTTCAGCTTCGTCTCGCGGTCCCGGGCGGCGTCGAGCGAATCAGTCAGAGTGGAGACCTTCAACTCTAAGTCAGCAATGGAATCCTTGGCGGCAGTGAGCTCGTCGCCTTTCTTGGAGAGACGTACCTGCAAGTCAGAGTTGGTGTGGGCATCTTTCTCCCGCTCCACATTGAGCGCGGTGACTCTGTCCTCGCTCGCCTTCAGGTACAGCTCCAGCTGCTCCACCTTGGCCTCCAGGTCCTTCTTGGCGGTCTCCGCGGCGGCTGCGGCGGCCTTCGCCTCCTTCAGGGCCCCGCCAATGGCCTGCTCCCGGGCGGTGAGGTCGTCCTCGTGGGCATCGAGGTCGACCTTCCGCTGGTTGAGCACTCCTTCTCGCCGGGACAGCTCCTCGGCGGCCAACCGTTGCTGCTCGTCCACCTCGGCCTTCTCCAGGAGGAAGGCTTGCTGCGCCCCGGCAAGCTCTTCGCGCTCCTCCGCTAAGTTGCGGAGGGCCGCCTGGTTGTCGGTGCGGAGCTCCGCGGCGCGTTTCTCCAGATCAGCTCCAGCCTTGGCGGCAAGAGCCTCTCGAGACTCCAACTTCGCCTGCCTGGCCCGGTACAGAGCCAGGAGCCGGCGAAGGAGTTTCTCCTCTTCGGGCTCGTCGCTGCCGCCGGGCGCTTCAACAACCTTCAACCCCGCGGAGGCGAGGACCTCTTCGTCAAAGGTCTCTCCCTCCACGGGGGCTCGAGACGAGGACGCCCACGGGACTTGTATGAAAACCCCGTTGGGGGCCTCCAGGTAGACGCCCTGCCCAGCCGTGGAGGCGGAACGGTCGGCGGCCGGTGCAGCGCTTGACGCTCCTGCTGCCTCCGGGCCAGCAGTGTGGTCGCCGGTCCCTTCCCCAGCCGCGGTGTCTGCGGGCGGGGCGGTCTCTTCAGCGGCAGGCTCGTCGGCTCCAGCCATGCCCTCAGTGGCAGTGGCGTTGCCGCCGTCGCCGTGCACCTCCTCCTCAACGGTGGCCCCCGTCTCCATCGACTCTGGGGCAGGAGGATCTAGTAGAAGAAAAAGAAAAGAAAGAGTCAAGCAAATATCCAAAAAGACAAACAAAAGAAGAAGCTACAAGATTTACCTTCGCGGACTTCTTCAACGACAGGCTCCCTCGCCGGGGAATTCTCCCTTGGCGGTGGAGTAGTGGCCCCTGCTGGCGGAGGGCCACCCGCGCCCTCCCTTGGCGGGGTGCTCACCCTTGTCGGGCTGCTCACCCTTGGCGGGGTACTCGCCCTTGGCGGAGTACCCGTCCTTGGCGGAGCGTTCTCCCTCGCCGGGGAGCTCCTCGTTGGCGGGGAGGGTGGAGCAAGTAGCTCTTCGGGGGCGACCTCCGGGCGCTCCTGCGGCTGTGGCTCCACTTCTGCACAAGACAAACAAGACATCAAGATGTCAACCAAGCTATAACCTCAAGCGCGCCCGTCAAGCAGAAAGATAAAAACCAGACTTACGCTGGGGGCTGCGCTGGGGGCTGCTCCTCGGAGCAGCAGGTTGATCCGGCAAGTTCGCCGCTGGCACGTCTCCCGTCGCCGCGGCGGGCGAGTCGTCTTCAACCTCGACCACAGGGATCTTGGCCCTCTTCGCCATCCGCTGGGTCAGGGTCCTGAAAGCAAAACAAAAACAAGAACAAAATCAACAAGGAAGATCAAGACAAAATCGAAGAAACTAAAGAAGTGCAAGTACTTACTCCTCTTCCTCTTCGTCGGAGCTGAGGGCGGAGAAGTCAAACTCCGCCTGAGGTGCTCCCGCGCGAGGAGCTGGAGGAGAAGGCTCCCTCGGGAGCTTGGCGGTCTCCGGGGCCGTGGGCTGCGAAGGCCCGGCCCCCGTCATCGCCGGGACCCGAGGAGCAGAAGGAACACCCGTTCCACTCCGGGAAGATCCTCCCCCGCTTGGCGCACGGGCACGGGGTGCCTCCTTGACGACTTCGCTCGTCCTGGTGATGCACGTCGCCCGGCGCGCCGGCTGCTGTCGAGGCGCCTGTGGCCTCGTCGCCGTAGCCGCCTTGCAGAGGCGCTTCCTCGGTTGTTGCGTAGGGCTTGCCGGAGGCGGGGAGTTCTCTGAAGATGAGGAGGCGTCGTCATCGAGATTCAGAGATCCACTAGAGTCTTCGTCAGCCTCGACGTCCTCCTCCTCCCCGGCAGGCCCGCTGGACTCAGCACCATGCCCAGCGGCCTCGCTCCCTCCGGCGACCTCGCTCCCCCCGGCAACCTCGCTCGTCCCGGCAAACTGCACGGAAGGCTCCCCGGCAAACTCCTCGGGCGCAAGTTTCAGCAACTTGAGGATTTCCGCCTCCTCTGCTTGGCTCACTGCGTCCGCGGCCTGCGCCTCTTCCACAGTATACCCAAAGTCACCCGCCGCCACAGCTGCGGCGGCCTCCTCCATCCTGGTGGCGATGTAAGCTATATCCCGTGCCGTAGTGGCCCGGGTGAGGCCCCTGTTCTCCTCGGCGTTGCGGGGCGTCTCGACCAAGTTGTCGAAGAAGGACAGTACAGTATCCGGCGGAGGCTCTATCCAAGTAGGGGCGACGCCATGGGAGTCGCACGCAGGCATCATCGCGCGCAAGGAATCACGGGCAGTGCTGTTGCACAGCGGCACCACTCCCCGGGAAGGTTTGAACCACTCCGGGTGAGCCGGGTCATGCTTGAAGAGCTCTCGGACCATCCCCTTCAACTCCAAGGCAGTGAAGTTATAGTTTAATCCAGGGCGCAGCCTCATGATATCTGCCGCATTGCCGAATTCCCAGGCGGCCCTTTTCCTTTCTTGTAAAGGGGCGATGCAGCGGCAGAGGAAATCTGCCCCAACCTCTCCGATTGTCAGATTGGCGACCCGGAGACGAATAATCCTGATGAGGGCGATACTAAGCTTGTTGTCCTCCGGGGCCAATTCGCTCCAATCCCTGCCGCGCACTATGGCAGTTGTGCGCGGCGCGGTGAAGGACTCCGGTTTATCCTCCACCACCCAGCACCAATCGGCTCTCCATTCCTCCCACTTGCCGCGGAGCTCTCCCTTCAGGTACGAGTCCTTCTTGTTCAGCCTGAAGATCCAGGAGATGCCGCCGGAGAGGGGAGCGCCAGCCTCTACTCTAGGCATGAAGAAGTGGCAGAAAAGGGCTACGTTTGGATGAATCCCAACATAGTTTTCGCACAGATGTACGAAAACGGCCATCGTAAGGATGGCGTTGGGGGTGAAATCTAGGAGGTGGAGGCCATATGTGTTCATGATATCACAAAAGAACTCCGAGAATGGAGGGCACAGACCACAGTGGAAAAATGCAGCGAAGAAGAAGTACCCGCCGGGGAACATATCTTTTGCGACGGCAGGGAAGGCTCTGGTGCGGGGATGAGCTTTGGTCTCCCTCGCCCAGAACAAATAATATTTGTTCCGCAGCTCCCTCGCGCCAAGCCTCGGCGTGAAGACCACGCACCTCTTCCGCAGGGCGGCCAGCTTCGTCGCCTGCTCGGACTTCTCCTTCTTGGCCTTGTAGTTCTTGGCCTTGTCGCTTTTCGCCTTGTCGCTCTTCGGAGCCATGGCAGAGGCGGCGAGGGAAGAGGCGAGAATCTCGACGGCGCCGCGGATGCGGAAGATTGCGGAGGAGGGGCAGAGGCAAGAAGCAGCGGAGGTTTCTCAAGAATCAAGGCGCAATGAAGACGATGGAGGAGAACTGCCCCTGCTTCCTCTGCTTTTAAGGGGGGAGTGGGGGACGTTCCGCATTTCCCATTAAAGAAACAGGCCACGATCTCTCCCACGACGCCGCAATCGACGCGTGCCGTTAGGGAGGGATGCGGCGGATGCGGAAGGGGATACAGCTTGCCGTGGGCCACGCGTGCCCGTGCACTGTCTTGGGCCTAGCCCAACAGCGCTCGGCACCGTGTGTGGCCCAGGCCCGGGGGCTCCTGTCGGTGTACTAAGATAGGGGTACCTTAGTACCCCAACTTGTGCACGGGCAGTGGCAGCTTCCCGTGGCTGGGCTTACCACGTGCTTGCCGGAAACCTTTCTGGTCCCTATGAAGCCATTCAAGAACAAAGTATACAAGTCAGAAGGTCAAGGCCCCGGCAAGAGGAGCTTGCCGGGAAGGCCGCACCAGGCTCAAGGTTATCACTTTAGTACGAGCCCCTGGCAAGAGGAGCTTGTCAGGAAGGCCAAGGATTACATATCTCAAGAAATGCCTTGGCGCATCATGCGCCCCGGCAGGACCCGGAGAGCGACAAGCTTCCGGGCCCGGCAAGATCACTACCCCGGCAAGGTGCTTGCCGGGGAAACCTATGTTGTGTGCCCGCGCTCCAGCTCATCGGCCCACACGTCGCCCTGGGGCCCTTCCAGGGGCACGTGGCAGATGGCTGTGCAGCTTGGGGCACACGGTGGCAAGCCACGGTGACGAGGCTACCGCCGTGGCGAACGGAGAAGCATGGACGGACACTTTTGGGGTCGACGGCGACGGGCATTTAAAGCCCTTGTCCCCCACTGTCAAAGTTAGGTGAAGACCACTGTTCATCCACTGTTCATGCACTATTCCCGCACTGTTACAACTACCACCAAAATTACACTTTTACCCTCCTCTACGTTGACACCTGTCGGTGACCCCTTTGTGCTATAAAAGGAGGCCCATGCTCAACGTAGAGGGGGTTCGAAACCTAGATAACTCTCTCGCTCGGTGTAGCCAGTACTGTAGCTCTTCAAGCTCCCGAGCTCAAGAACTCAATACAACCTAAGGCAGGAGTAGGGTTTTACGCGTCCGCGCGGCCCGAACCTGGGTAAACTGCCCGCGTGCGCTCCTCAATCTGCTCTCCGTGCTCCCTCCGCTCCCTTACCGCAACGTAGAAGGGGCTCCGATCCCATAGGTGCTCGTGGGAGGACAGTTTCCCCCGACACCATCTCTTTTCCCCTTCTACTTCTTCTTCCTTCGTCTCCAGCGCCCGAGCTTCCGCCGCCATCCTTTGAGCTCGCCATCACCAGCAAGTCCGGCCGCTGCATCAACCTGAACGCGACCAGAAACTCACCGCTTTTCCTTCGCTTCCTCGGGTACGCTTTCTTCTCCCCATAGATCTCACTTCTAGGGTTTCTTCTGTAGCTTCGTCGCGAACCCTCGTTCTTTGTAGTTCATCTCCGTAAGTTGCTTTTAGCTCTAGATGCAAGACTTGTTAGGTTATCCCTCGTTCGTATGCTTCGGCTCCATTATCATAACCTTAATCTCTCTAGCATTGCTAGTTTAAATTGAATATGTAGAGAACTTTTACTGCCTTCACTGAATATGACTGTAATTGTTCTGTCTTTTTTCCTGCGCCTTAGATCCGTATTTACCTCTCCTTCATGTGAAAACTGTTTCTCACGCTTTAGATCTGCAGCTTGCTTATATTACCGGTTTAGCCATACCTTGCGCATGATATACTTGCCCTGACGGTTTAGATTTAAGCATGTATTCCATAATTGATAGTTTAACTTTCTCCATCTATTGCCGTAAACCGGTAGCTGTCTCGCTCATATCTGCTTCCGGATTAGTAGACACCATTAGTCCCTTGTTTAAACCGACAATTAAGTCCATACCTTCATAGAATGCACCGGTTTATATCTAGCTGTTGGTAAACTGGGTCTTGTATTATATTTTCCAGTGTTCCTTTCTTGGATAAATGGCTTCCACAACAAAACAATTTGTCGCTTGCAACTGGGTTCCATCCCGGATTACGGAAGACGATTTAGTAGAAGCGGCCTCAATTGGCGTTCTGGGCCCTAAGGAGGTTCTGCACTGGCGGGCCCCTGGGAATGAGTGCCCTCCTGAGCCTAAGTAGGGAGAAATCCTAGTCTTCTATGATCATCTGGCCGGGGGTTTTAGTCCTCCCGGTTCAAAGTTCTTCCGTGATGTGTTAACCGCTTTTCAACTCCATCCACAAGATATAGGCCCGAATTCTGTATCGAACATCTGTAACTTCCAAGTCTTCTCAGAGGCATACCTTCAAGAGGAGCCATCAGTGGATCTGTTCCGGGATTTCTTCCATATGAACCACCGGACTGAGTTTTCTGATGGGCCTCATCAGGAGCTGGGTGGTGTCAGCATCCAGAAAAGGAAGGACGTTAGTTTTCCTCACGCCACTCTTCACAGCCACCCTAAGGATTGGAACCAGACATGGTTCTACTGCAAAGATACTTCGCCAGAAGGAGCAAGCCCACTGCCGGGTTACCGTGCTTACCGTCTGGCGTCAACCCATCCTTTGCCGCGGCGTCTAAGCACCCAAGACCGGGCTCGATATGCCCCTCAACTTTCCAAGCTCAGGGCTTTCGTGGCAAACGGTTTAACCGGAGTTGTTTTCGTCCGTTGCTGGCTCTCTTGGAGCATTCTTCCACTAAGCCGGTGCTCAAGCTTGATGTGCAAATATACCGGCAAGCCGGAAGATCCTCAACGCCGCACAAAAATAGTACTTCCTGGTAATGAAGTTACTGAGTCTGCTAAGAAAATGCTGAACATCCCTCTGGAGGATTGCAGCCAGACCGGTTTAGCTCCATTCTGTTTAACCAACATACCGCCATCGGTAAAGCTCTTCCGACCCTTTCTTTTCGGTTTAATCTATTCATATCACGTGTTTTCAACATGTTCTTTTTCCTTTTCACAGGCTAATGATCCCTTCTGGAAGAGGAAAGCGCAGGATAAACCGGCGAAGCCAACACGCAAGAAAACCTTTGCTGTGAAGAAAAAGAAAGTTGTTGCTGCTTCCGGTTCAAACCCTGAGGAAGATGATCCGACTTCTGAGGTACTGTTTGATTCTTATGTCCTTTGAGCTCCCTTTGTGTGAATTTATGTTAACAATGCCATTTCGCAGGATCTGGCGGAGGGAAGTAAAGCGGAGGGAATTGAGGTAATTTCTCTCTCGTCTGATTCAGAACCGTTGCCACCCAAGATCCGCCGGGTATCCCGGAAATATCCATTTTCTCACCCTTATGCTCAATTGGATCACAACTTTCTTTTGAAGAAACAGCAGCATGAAGCTCGCCGGACCACGCGCCATAGCGGCCATGTGGTTGAATCGTCCGGGATACCTCTCACACCAGCTCGCAGACGCCATTCAGAGGTTTTGCTCACTCCAACCATTCTTCATCCAAAAGCAGGCCTTATACGTAGACCTCTTAAACCGTCTGATCCCAACTATCATGAGGCTCCTCTGTCTTCTTCCGGCGAGTCTACTGCCATTCAGATCCCGGTGCTTAAGACCGTTCCTGGGTAAGTTATCCTTTCAAACGTCCGGTTTATCTTCCTGTTTTAACTTTATGATTCTCATTGTTCTTTTGAACTTTATCAGAATGCCCAAGCCTAGCGAAAAGGCAAGAGCAAATAAAATGGCTGCTGAGACCACCACTGCTGAACCGGCCGAGGACCCTGAAGTGGCCAAGCCTCCAGAGGACAATGTTGAAGTTTAGCTCGATGATCCCGCCCCTATGGATCATGAAGATCTTGCTGCTTCGGGGGTGATGATATAGAGAACACGGCTAAACCGGCAAGCCCTGTCCGGGTTAGTTCTCCTCGGGCTATCCGGCTCTTCTCAGCCCAGTGCGCACTGCTGATCCCCTTCAGCCAACGGCCACCTTAACGGCGGATGTTGAAATAACTGGGATAGGATTCTCTACTCCCACCGAGCATGTTGCTTTGTCTAGGCATACTGCCAAGGAAGAAAAACTTCAACAAGATAAAGGCAAGTGGAGCACAGACTTATCAAGCTATGCTCAGCTGAGTGCCCAGGAACTCCAGGTATCTGAACCGACTCTTCACCAGCCGAGACTATGAAGCCGGCTTAGTCAACATGATGAAAGATAAATATGAGGTGACTTTCTTTCCTTTTGCTTTCCGTTTCTGCTTTGTACCTTGCAATCCTACCTTTAGGCCATAGTAGCCCCCAAGTGCCAGTTTAGCTTCATTGTAGGTGAACCGGGACTTTACTTATGTCTGAGAATGAATGTACATTAGCCCCCAAGTGCCAAGGTCATAGCTTGTTTATGGGCTTGGGACTTGTCTGAAAAAATTTGCTTTCTTTACTTCAATTGTACATTAGCCCCCAAGTGTCGAGTACATAACTTGTTATGTGCTTGAGACTTTGATTGATCTGTCCTTCTAACCTGTTTGATTTCCTTGCAGGCTGACTTGAACCGGAGATCTTCGGAGGCAACGGAGCTCCGGAATAGCTTGGCCTTCCATGAGACTGCTTCAACCAAAGCTAAGGAAGAACTTGTCCTTGCTTTGACTAACATGGAAAATTGAAGAAAGATTTTGAAGCGGAGCGGTCCACATGGGAGGTGCAAAGGGACGCTCTAGAAAAAAGAGCAAAGGATGCCGAAGCTGCTCTCAATCCGGTTACGCAAGAGTTATCCGGGTTGAAACAGCAAATAGAGAACATGACATCTGCTATCTTCGGTGAGTACTTGTCTTTGTATGTTTACATCCTTGCAATCTTTATCCTGCTTCGGTTTAAATCGCCAATTATATATATAGGGAGGCGCATAACTCATCTTGGAGATGACGTTCGGAAGAAGCTCAAGGCTGCCTATACCCTGGTGGAGCAGCTCTACTCCGGTGCTCAAAGGGCTATCAGTGCCATGTCGCACAATAAACCGGCGCCGACCACCATCCAAGCCACTCTGGAAAAGCTATCTGTCTTGCATGTGCGACTTGTTGAGGTGAAAAAGTCTGCTGCACGAGCTAGTTCTCTCATGGCATTGACCCGGGCCAAAGCATGGGTCCCCGATTTTGATCCGACGGAGGCCATGAACGGCTACCCCAGCATAAAGGAGGATGGGTCAGCCTTCTCAGCTGAAGATCTCCGTGCTTTAACCAAGGACATGCGCCCTCTTGCCAGTAAGCTTGCTGACAAAGCAGATTTAACAAGGTATCATCCGGCTTACGATCTAGAGAATTCGCGGGTGGAGCGGCCGGTTTACGACACTGAAAATCTGATCCCACCAGTTCGTAATCACACTTTCGCTCCAGATATTGACCCGTCAGATCTTATAAATGATGAAGTGCATTTCCGTGCCCTCTCCAAGATTGACTAGGGCGCTCCTGATTTCCAGCAGCTGCCAGAAGTCGACGAAGACCCTGAACAAGCTGACACTCGGCCTTGGCAGCGTGAAGAAGAGTCGTAAACCGTCCGGCTTAACTTTTAGTTGTTGAGTACTTTGCAAAAACTTTGATCCATTCGGGCCTGCGAGTGCCTTGTAATAGAATAGTTGAGATACTGCTTTTGTCCCACTGTCATGGTATTACTTTGATTGGCGCTCCCAATTTATCATCTGTTTGCAATGCTTTAACAGCTTATATCACCTGTGTCTGCATGAACAATGCTAAAAGATGTCCTGGCGGTTTACCACCAGACGGATTATACTGTCCTGACACATGTTGTAAATAGATAGCTTTGAAATGCATATAAACGCAAACATATACCATAACTCGATTAAGTGTGCCTGTAGACCTTAACCCGGTAGGAGTAACTTAAAGCGCAGGCGCTGATGAGGCCCTTGGCTCTCCTGTTGGTTTGGCATAATAGCTGATCCGGATTACAATGAACGCCGATTTAATTCTCGCTGGTGTTCATGATCCAGACTTTAACTTTATAGATACATGGCCAACCTTGGAGTTGTCCAGTCTCGCATCAATGGACTTGGTTAAAAAACCAATGATCTTGATGACAAAGATTTGTGAAATCATAAAAAATAAAAATAAGGTTTTTTGGGCAAATAAGACCATGTAGTCGAGGCTTTTTACGAGCTGCCAGGCTCCAAATTCGAGGCTTTTTATGAGCTGCCAGGCTACTGTCATTAACAATTTAAGCAAAGCATGTCAAGATGCTCCGCAATCCTTAACCAAATCATCGATGACAAGCTACCTAATGTTTCAAAATCTCGTAAAGATTTTGTCTTTAGGTAATCAACTCGATGATCGTCAATTTAATGTGGCCAAGTTCAGGGTCCCGAAGGATTGACTTGTGGCAGGTTCGACGGGTCATACCAGGTTTACCTGGATGGCGTGATTTACTTGATGCAGGCAGGTTAATCCGGGGTTTTAGGTGCATGCATCGGGCTTCCAAGCCACGTTCACTACAAGGGTATTCAACTCTCTGCGAGCCCCCCGATAGTGTGTGAGCCGTTTGCTCGTCAGGGCATATGTTTGAGCCGGGTTAGGCACCAACACTCTCTTTTACCCCTCATCATCATGTGGAAATTGCCGCAGCAACTAGAGCAGTGCTCTTATGATGGGCTTCATACCGCCGCCGGCTCAAGAGGCCATGGGAAACTTCCTTGCCCACGGAAGCTCCTGTGTGATTCTTGTTTGATAAGGTGGCTGATTCCTTGATGTATCAAGGGCGCCGGTTTAGGAGGCCATGGTGAGCTTCCGTAAAAAACTCCCATGTGATACTCCTTTGAAGAACTCGGCTGCTTCCTTGATTCTGTCAAGGAATCCGGTTTAAGAGGCCATGGAAGGTTTCCTTCGAAGCCCCCAGGTGATACTCTTGTGTTTAAAAGACACGGCTGATTCCCTGATTCTATCAGGGGCGCCGGTTTAAGAGGCCATGGAAGGTTTCTTTCGAAGCCCCCATGTGATACTCTTTATGCGAAGAAGATGGCTGATTCCCCGGTGTTCCGGGGGCGCCAATTTATTTTATTAATAATAATATGTACATTATACATAAAGCGGAGCCAATGGGTCAAGTGTAGTAAGGCCGAAGAAGAGCGATGTTCCACGGCCGCTTGGTCTCCTCCTCTGTCGTACGTGAGTCCTTATGTTCTCGAACGTCGACAAGGTAGTATGATCCGTTGTGCAGATTTTTGCTGACCACAAAGGACCCTTCCCAAGGTGGGGATAGCTTGTGCATATCTGTCTGGTCTTGGATGAGCCGGAGCACCAGATCTCCCTCCTGGAATGTTCTGGTCTTAACCTGGCGGCTGTGCTACCGGCGCAGATCTTGTTGATAAATCGCTGATCGTGTTGCTGTCGTGTCTCGTTCCTCATCTAGCATGTCCAAGTTGTCTTGCCTTGCTTGTTCATTATCCGCTTCAACGTAAGCTACCACCCGTGGTGAGTCATGCCGAATATCGCTGGGCAGGACCACTTCAGCACTGTATACCATAAAGAAAGGTGTGTATCTCGTAGATCTGTTAGGTGTAGTGTTGATGCTCCATAAGATAGAGGGCAACTCCTCTACCCAACAACCCGGTGTTCTTTGTAAAGGAACCATAAGCCGGGGCTTGATGCCTCTCAAGATTTCTTGGTTGGCTCTCTCAGCTTAGCCATTGGATTGAGGGTGAGCTACTGATGATACATCGAGGCGAATATGTTCTTTTTGACAGAACTCGTCCATATCCCCTTTGGATAGATTGGTGCCGTTATCAGTTATAATGTTGTGTGGAAAGCCAAACCGGAAAATCACCTTTTTGATGAACTTAACCGCTGTTGCCGCATCACACTTACTGACAGGTTCTGCTTCAACCCACTTTGTAAATTTGTCCACTGCTACCAACATGTGGGTTTTCTGATCTTGGGATCTTTTAAAGGGTCCAACCATATCAAGCCCCCAAGTCGCAAACGGCCAAGTGATCGGGATCATCCGGAGCTCCTGCGCTGGTACATGAGCAAGCCGTGAAAATTTCTGGCAAGCGTCACATTTTCTGACCAAGTCCTCGGCATCAGCGTGAGCCGTCAGCCAGTAAATACCGTGACGAAAAGGTTTAGCTAGCAGGGACTTTGAACCAGCATGATGACCACAATCCCCTTCATGAATCTCTCGAAGAATATCGTAGCCTTCCTCTGATGATACACACCGCTGAAACGCTCCAAAAACGCTGTGGTGATGAAGTTCTACATTGATGATAGTCATAGATTTAGACCGCCGGATTATCTACCGGGCCTCGACTTCGTCCTTTGGCAACTCACCGCGGCTCATGTACGCCAGATAAGGGAGTGTCCAATCCGGAATGACATGAAGTGCTGCGACCAATTGTGCTTCCGGATCAGGAACAGCCAAGTCCTCGTCTGAAGGTATCTACACTGACGGACTATGCGATTCATCCAAGAAAGTATTAGGTGGAACCGGTTTACGCTGAGAGCCCAGTCGGCTTAATGCATCGGATGCTTCATTTTTTCGCCGGTCTATGTGCTCCACCTGATATCCCTTGAAATATCCTGTAATTGCATCTACTTCTCGTTTATATGCTGCCATGAGCGGATCCTTAGAGTCCAACTTACCAGATACTTGTTGTGCTACTAGGTCTGAGTCACCAAAACACTTAGCCCGGCTCAAGTTCATCTCCTTGGCCATCCGCAAACCATGGAGGAGAGCTTCATACTTAGCATTATTGTTAGTACAAGGAAACATTAAACGGAGGACGTAACAGAACTTATCACCTCGCGGGGAAGTTAACACGACTCCAGCCCCCGAGCCCTCCAGTTGCTTTGAATAGTCAAAGTGAATAGTCCAGTATGTATGATCCAGCTTCTCCTCCGGCGCTTGCAATTCGGTCCAATCATTGATGAAATCCACCAGTGCTTGGGACTTTATAGCAGTACGGGGCACATATTTTAATCCGTGCGAGCTAAGCTCAATGGCCCACTTTGCCACTCTGCCAGTGGCTTCTCTGTTCTGGATTATATCCCCCAACAGAGCTGAACTGACAACAGTGATTGGGTGGCCCTGGAAATAGTGCTGCAACTTCCGGTTTGCCATGAACACACAATATACCAATTTCTGCTAGTGTGGATATCTTTGTTTCGATTCAATCAGGACCTCACTGATGTAGTAAACCGAACGTTGAACCGGATATTCTTTACCTGCCTCCTTGCGCTCCACCACAATTGCTACGCTGACTGCACGGGCATTGGCGGCCACGTACAACAATTGTGGCTCCTTGTCAACCGGGGCAGCAAGGACTGGTGGTTCTGTCAATTGCCGCTTCAGATCCTCGAACGCGACGTTTTCAGCATCGCTCCAGACAAACCGGTCCGTCTTCTTCATCATCTGGTAAAGCGGGATCGCCTTTTCTCCTAAACGGCTGATGAACTGACTCAACGCTGCAATACGGCCCGCCACGCGCTGGACGTCATTGATACATGCTGGCTTAGCCAAGGATGTGATTGCCTTGATCTTCTCCGGATTAGCTTCAATCCCTCTGTTTGACACTAAGAATCCAAGGAGCTTGCCCGCTGGAACACCAAAAACACACTTCTCCGGATGGAGCATCATCTTGTAAACCTGGAGGTTGTCAAAGGTTTCTTTTAAGTCCTCTATCAGCGTCTCGTCCTTCCTGGATTTGATCACAATGTCGTCAACATATGCATGGACATTTCTTCCAATCTGCCCTAGTAAGCAGTTATGTACACAACGCTGATAAGTTGTTTGGGCACTCTTGAGCCCAAAAGGCATGGATACATAGCAGAAGGCTCCAAAGGGAGTTATGAAAGCTGTCTTCTCCTGGTCCTTAACTGCCATCTTGATCTGATGATAACCTGAATATGCATCAAAAAAACTTAGCTGCTCACATCCCGCCGTAGCATCAATAATTTGATCAATACGAGGGAGAGCAAAGGGATCAGTTGGGCAAGCTTTGTTCAGGTCTGTGTAGTCAACACACATCCTCCAGGTTCCATTTTTCTTGAGCATCAGTACCAGATTAGCCAACCACTCTGGATGAAACACCTCAACTATGAAACCTGCAGCCAAGAGCCTAGCCACTTCTTCACCTATAGCCTTGCGCCTCGCCTCATTGAAGCGGTGCAAATACTGCTTGACCGGTTTAAACTTCGGATCAATATTAAGACTGTGCTCAGCGAGTTCCCTCGGTATACCTGGCATGTCAGAAGGCTTTCATGCAAAGATATCCCGGTTCCCACGGATGAACTCGATGAGCGCGCTTTCCTATTTGGGGTCTAGGTTAGCGCTGATAGTGAACTGCTTGGACGAATCGCCCGGAACAAAGTCGACCTGCTTGGTTTCCTCTGCCGATTTAAACTTCAACACCGGATCATACTCTGTAGTTGGCTTCTTCAACGGAGACAAATCTGCCGGATCAACATTATCCTTATAGAATTTCAGCTCCTCCGTAGCACACACTGCCTCAGCATATGCCGCATCTCCTTCCTCGCATTCCAACGCGATCTTACGGCTCCCGTGAACCGTGATGGTTCCCTTGTGGCCCGGCATCTTGAGCTGTAGATAAACATAACATGGTCTAGCCATGAACTTGGCGTAAACCGGCCTCCCAAACAGAGCATGATATGGGATCCTGATCTTTACAACCTCAAAGGTCACTGTCTCCGATCTAGCGTCATGCTCATCCCCAAAGGTAACTCCAGATCGATTTTTCCAACTGGGTAAGCCGATTTACTGGGCACCACCCCGTGGAACACTGTGTTGGATTGTCTGAGCTTCTTATTTGTCAACCCCATACGTCAAAAAGTTTCATAATATAGGATATTGATGCTGCTGCCTCCATCCATAAGCACCTTCGTGAACTTATAACCACCCACCTGTGGTGCCACCACCAAGGCCAACTCACCCGGATTATCAACCTGTGGCGGGTGATCCTCTCTGCTCCATACAATGGGTTGCTCAGACCAACGCAAAAAATGTGGTATCGCCGGTTCAACAGAGTGTACTGCTCTCTTCAGAACTTTTTGATCCTGTTTGCACAGACTTGTGGTGAAAACATGATATTGCCCACTGCTTAGCTCCTTCGGGTTATTCTGATATCCGGATTGCTGTTGTTGCTGACGCTGTTGATTCCCTTGGTTGTTGTATCCACCCTGACCATGTTGCTGGTTCTGCTGATGCTGATTGTTGCCATTATGGTTATTGTTACCGCCGTGGTATCCTGATCCGGATCCACCACCCTGGTAACTCGGACCCTGAAAACCGGGACCTGACCCGCCGGGGGGCCCGTGGTTATACTTGGCCTGTTTCATAAACTCTTGCATAATAAAATAGTCTTTCCAGAGATGCATAGCCGGGTTTTCTTCAGTACCATGCTTTGGGCAAGGCACGTTCAACTGGCGATCTAGATTAATAGGTGGCCTGCCGTTGCGTGGGCGCGGTCTACCCTTGCGGCGCTGCCCGTTGTCTTGAACGTTGGTATTGGCCACAAAATTTGAGCTGCCCTCCGCTTTACACTTGCCACTGTAACTTGTGCCCGCCGGATTGGCCTGCGCCGGTCTACCATTCTTGCTCGCCTTCCCGGATTTATCTCCGTCTGCCTCTGGATACTTGGTGTTATCAGAGTCTCCATACTTTACCAAAGCGCTCATGAGTGTTCCCATGTCGTTGCAATCGCGCTTGAGCCGTCCCAGCTTCAGCCTCAAAGACTCGAACCGGCAATTGTTTTCCAAGGTCACTATCGTTGTACTTGGATTGATGCTATTGGAGGAGTGCAGGATTTCGGATACCCGCCGCACCCAACTGCTTGTGGTATCTTGCTCTCCTTGAACACATGCTGCTAAGTCAACCACGGACATAGGCTACTTGCACGTGTCTTTGAAATTACTGATAAACCAGCAACGCAACTCACCCCATGATCCGATGGAGTTAGGTGGTAAACCCTTTAACCACGTCCGGGCCATGCCCTCAAGCACCATTGTGAAGTATTTGGCACACGCGGCTTCATCCACATCAAGCATCTCCATAGCCATCTCATAACTTTCAACCCACGCCTCCGGAGCCAGATTCGCTGTGTAGTTGGGTACCTTGCGCGGGCCCTTGAAGTCTTTGGGTAATTTCACGTTCCGTAAAGCGGGGATGAGACACTGCACCCCGAAGGAACTGGACATGATTCCTGTTTCTGTGGTGGTGGGGTGAACCGGCGTCGCTAGATGGGCGTCGTCGCGGGCAGTATGTCTAGCCTGGTCCACCACCTCTTGGGCATGTGCTCCTTCTCCTACCGGATTATCCTGCCTCTGCCGGTGCCGTCTCCGCGCGCTGCTAGATACAGTTGGTTCATCCAGGTGCCTTGTGTAACTCTGGCTCGGGCGGGGGGTTGAGTGAATCCTCTCCCGGCTATAGGAATACGCTTGATGCTGTGTTAACGCTGTGTCCAGCAACTCTTTAGCCCGTCATGCCTCCATTGCTATGGGGGACGTCCCCTCAATGGGAAGAGTGGCCAGCCGTGAAGCGGCGGCGACAATGTTGTCCAATGGGTTAGCATAATGACCAGGAGGTGTGGGCACGTGTTGTGTCATCGCAACTTGGCGATTCAGCTCCGCGGCGGGTGGCTGACCGACGCACCTGTCCCCGGGGCTCCTCCCCGGTTTACCTCTGGTCGATTACTGGTTCCTGCTCCTGGTGTGCTGAAGAGTTCCTTGCCTCATAAACCGGCGGCAAACGAGATCATTGTCTTCTGTACATTACCTCCTGTGAGGCGTTCTGATCCAGCCTGAGTCGGAAAGCTTGGGAATCTAGCTCTGCCTGTCTTATAGCCATCCTGGCTTTCTCCGCATCCAGATCCAGCTTAGCTTGCTCAATCCGGCTCTTCAGCTAAGCGATCTCCGCATCATGCTGCGCCTTGTCGGCCTGGGCTACTTCTGCTGTTGCGAGCACCGTCAAGGTGCCGACTAAGGTGGATAGGACATCAGAGGGCGACGGGGGAAGGTCACCAGCTCCGGCTCCCGCTGCCTCTGAGGTTAACGCCCCAGTCATCGAGGGCTACTGCATGGGTTGTGATCCGGCCATGAAAACAGCAACCTTAGGGTAAATCAAAAGGGTCCGGAATACTATCGCCGTCGGATACACCCTCTGACCGGCCGTCCTGCAACAGATACAAAGATTCGGTCTCCCTAGATTAAGATTCATCATCGAAATAGACAACCGTCTCGCCACCAGAATCTGATCCGTCCTCGTGTTGTACTCCATACGCTGCTCCGACGAAAACGCGCTTCATGGCGGGCTGAACCCAGGCTGATCTCGCACACTGAGCCGGCTCGATGATGTTGGGGAAGATGTCCGACTCAGGGCCCGGTTTGCCGATCTTGCCGATGAAGACGTGGATGCCTCCGAAGGGGACCCGGTACCCGTATTCGATTGAATCGGCCTCGGGGCCCCAGCCTGCATCGTCGGTGTAGATCCGGCCGCGACGACTCTTGGTCATCCGGCCCACTGCGTAACCCTTGAGCCCTTCAAAGCTGCCTTTAAGAACTCGAAACCATCGTGCGATAGCCCCACGGTGGGCGCCAACTGTCGTGGATAAAACACACAACTGTGTGAGTAACAGTGACTGTCTCTTTTCACTTTGAGAAGAGAACACGGTGGGGTTATGTTTGACTCGTAGGTAGTTCAGGATCTTTAGCGATCACTACTAGTTTGCGACCGTTTGCGTAGATGCTCATCTTATCTTGTACTTGTAAGTTAGCCACCATTCATATTGCTTAGCCGCTGCTGCAAACTCACCACTTTACCTCTTCCTACCCATTAAGCTTTGCTAGTCTTGATACCCATGGTTATGGGATTGCTGAGTCCTCGTGGCTCACAGATACTACAACAAAAGTTGCAGGTGTAGGTTTCCGATGAATTGACGTGAGAGCGATGTCCTTTGTGTTGGAGCTCTTTCTTCGTCTTCTTCGTCGGTCTTGGGTTAGGTTCCGGGTCGGCGGCCTGGGATAGCACATGGATGTCTTTGTGCTTTTCATGTTTGCATCCGTAGTCGGATGCCTTGTATTGATGTTGTTGTATTCATGTGACTTGTATGAATTGTTGTATCGTCCTGTATGTATGTAATGGTACGATGTAATTATATCCATCTTGCTAAGCGCCTGAGATGCGGTTGTGCCCCAATCACGTATGAGTCATGTGATCGGGATAGAATCGCATCTTGGGCCTGACAAGTTGGTATCAGAGCCTCGACCGACCATAGGAGCACCCTTGATTGATCGTAGCTTGGCCGTTGTTGAGTCTAGTAGAAAACTATTTCGAAGTCTAGTTATATCAGAGAGTAGGAATTCTTTTTACTCCTCAGTCCCTTCGTCGTTCTGGTGAGGAATCTTGACGTAGGTGTTTTGAATTACTCCTCTTCCCCTTCAATTTTTTTAGGATCACGCGGTTAGTTTTCGTTTGTTGCGTTGTCTATTCTTTCATCTGGTGCATCTCTCGTCGAGTCGATTTGATCCTCCTCATCTTTTGCTTCAACCCTCAGTTCTTTTCAACTGACGGTGTTTCCCCTTCTAAAGTTGTCTTTCTTTTCCCACCCGCCCACCCTTTTTCTTCTCGGAGCCAGAGTCCTTAATAGAGTATCTATCCTACTCGTGTCAATCCTTTGCTTCTTTTCCTCAGTTGTTTCAACTGGTGATTCTTGTCTAGTTCATCATTCCTCACCTCATCTTCTTTTCCGGTGGATTCAAGTCAAGTATTCAGTGTTGTTCATATTATTTTCCCTCGGCTCGGATATTCCCCTTGCTCGTTTACCTCTCGCCATTTAATTGTCCGGAGTTCTGAAGTCATCTCAGGAGATTCATCGGTGTTCCAATTAATTCGAGGTTGTCACCTCATTCAAGTCTTTCAATCATTTTGGTGCACCATTTCTCATTCAATAATCCTTTTCAACGGTGTTTTCTCCTCGGTGGGCTCATAACCCACAGGTCTTTTCCCAGGATCTTACCTGACTCTTCTAATTTTTTTGGAGTGTTCTGAAATTCTTTTCAAGGTGTGATGCAAGTATGGATTCCATCAGTCATGTGCCTTCCGAAGTTCGTTTGCAAGTCATTTCATGTGTGGGTCAACCTTTCTTCTTTTCATTCTTCCGGAGCATTTCATCAGTTCTTTTAATTTCTCAATTCTTCTAAGACCATCATTTCAGAAGATTTCTTCGTTCTCAGTTTCAACTTCGCCCTCCAAAAATTCTTCATTGATGCCTCTTCGTTCGTCTCACATTTGTCCGGTGCTTCGTTAAGTATTCTTTAATCCATTCGCAATCTCTTCGTGCTCTTGTATCTAATTCCTTCAAGTGCTTTATTCATCCCGATGATTCATTCCCTTTCCTCGGTCAATTTCAAATCCTTACGGTGGTTTGTTCTTTTTCATCATTCGTTTCAATTTCTTACGGTGGTTCGTGCAAGAATTATTTTCATTTCTTATCACACCAACTCATCCGTTAATTCCAATCCTACCGGTGTTTCATGAAGATTTTTCGCAAGTTCGCGATATATCCCTCTTTAATCTTTTTCAACGCGAATAAGTGATATGCAAATCCATTATTTCTCATCAATTTAATTGATGAAGGAGAAGCATAACATAATTCTTATTCTTTTTCTTCAAGTGTTTAATTCATTTCCTTCAGAGTTTATTCTTGATGAATAAATTCTAAGTCCCAAGTGCCTTAATCTTTTCTCTTCCCGGAGTTCATAGTTTCTCGGCCTCCTCATCGGAACCCCGTCTAATCATCGCAAGGCTCTAATCTTATTCTTTTCGTCCGTCATTTCTATATTATCATCCTTTCGTTACCGGAGTTCTTCATGGTGGTTGATCGCGATTCTAATCATTCTTCAATTGTTCATCAAATTCTTTTGGATCAAGCGCAAGCATTATTCTTTTGTGTCTCGAGATGCAAATAATTCTCTGTATTCTTTTGAAGTGGAGTTTTGCCTTTCTTCCTTCATGTCGTCTATTCAATCTTTTCGTTGCGGCATAATTCACCTCAAATGTTGAGATGTTTTAATAAGTCCACACCAAGCTTATTCTTTGTTGTGGATCTTCTCAACAACTCAATTCATCCTTTCTTCGCAAGGATGCTTTCAAATTCATTCGCGGTGGAACTTGTTGTTCTCTTATCCGTTCTTTTCATTGCTATCTTTTATTTCTTCCGGAGGCATTGTGTTGCTTCTCTTGTCGAGTATCATTTCATCTTGTCAAGCTCTTGTTCCATTCCATTCATGTTCAACCGGTGTGCTATTTCTTTCAGTTTCAGCGGGAGTGCTACCCGAATTCTTTTGTTCGAATTCCTTTCTATCTCTTATTAACCGGAGTGGTTTCGAATTCATTCTTGTTCCTTCAGCTCTTGTTTCGTGCCTCTCAACCTCCTCGATTCTCGTCGTATTCCTTGTTCCTCTTGTTAAAGAAGTCTTTGCAACTTCGTTCATCTCCCTGTATATTTTCTTTCAAATTGTTCAACCTCTCAAGGTTCTTGGCTTCACTCTTTTATCCTCGAAGAACTTTGTTCTCCCTTTTTCCTCTTCCGTCTCGTTCCTAAGATCTCGGGACGAGATCTCTTGTTAGTAGGGGAGTGTTGTAACACCCCGAGACCGGTGCGCCAGGTGTCAGCCAGTTATTCGTCGTTGTTGCCATGTCATCTGCTTGCGTGTTGCATCTTGCCATGTCATCATGTGTGTTGCATCATCATGTTTTCAAAACTTGCATCCGGACGAACCCCCCTCGTCCTTTCCGTTGTTCGTTCTGAGCCCAGACACACTTGCACGCGCCCGCGGCATTTCCGTATATTTTTTTTATGAGTGGCCGGAAAATGTTCTCGGAATGGGGTGAAACTTGGCGTGTGGTCTTATTATAGCATAGGTAGACCGCCTGTCAAATTTCGTCGCATTCGGAGTCTGTTTGATAGCCCAACGGTTAACCGCGTTAACCGCCAGAAGCCTTTTCCCTTTTGGCCCAGCACCCCTTTCACAACAGCCCGCAAGCCCATCCCAACCACCACCATGCTCTCCGTTCTTGGATCGTGAACGCGTGGCCAAAAACCGCTCCTCATTTGGAGTCTCCTAGCTCCCTCTACCTATATATATGTGTCTTCCCCTGAAATTTTCGCAGATGAACCCTAGCACCGCTCCCAGCGCGCGCCGGACACGTCCAGCGCCCCAGCCACCTCACCCCGGCCAATCCCATGACGCCACATCAGCTCCACCGCCGCCTGCAGCCAATAGTGTGCCTCCACCTCAGCTCCACCACATCCGCCCCCAGCGCCCACTTCGCCGCGGCCCTGAGGGCCCTGATCGGGCCTGGCCGAGCCCGATCGCCGCTGCCGCAGGCCCGCGCCCCGAGGCGCCCGCTCCCTCCGCGCGCCCGTTGCCTCGCTCCGCCGTGACCGTTCCAGCTCCGCCGCCTTCGCTTCGCCACCGGCGACCGGACCTCACCGGAGAGCCGGCAGGAACCACCGGTGGCGCCGTCTTAAGCTCTGCCGCCAGCCTCGCCGTTTGCAATCCCCGCCGGAGACCTCTGCGCCGCCCCGTGCTCAGATCCGGCAGGGGCCGGCCGGATCCGCCGGGATCCCGCCAGCTCCGGCGCCGCCCCGCCGCGCCACGGCCTGCCGGAGTCAGCCAGCGCCGTCGGCCGCTAGTGCGAGCGGGAGGTCAACGACCCCCGATCCAGCGCCCCTCCCTCCTGGGCCATTCCTCCAGCGCCGGCCCAGCCGTGCCCCGCTCCAGCGCCCGGCCTCGTGGGCCGCAAGGTCCAGCCAGGCCCACAAGCCGCGGCCCAGCTCCACCCCTCCTGCACCGGCCTGCTCCATCGTCAACCTGGGCCGAGCCTAGTGGAAAGAGCCCACTAAGCCTCGCCCCGGTCACAGTTTAGTTATTTTACGCCTATGTTTTTTCCTCTAAAGCGACCAAGTGTGTGAATTTCATACATGTTATGTTGCATCTTTGCATGGTTGTAACTTTTTGTGTGGTGATCCAAATGAAGCATATGATATGTCAAAATGATCGTGGTGATATGCTCTTCATTTTGTTCCATTGTGGCATGCTTGTTTGAGTTCATCTTGATGCCTTAATCATCGTTGCAAGAGTGTTATATGTTTAAAACTGCTGATAACTGTAAATTTGTTGCATGCTTGTGGTGATGATAACTTTGTGCATGTTTATCCAAAAGGAGCATATGTTATGTCAAAATGTTCATTGTGAAGTGCTCTACATTATGGTAGCTGTAGCATTCATGTTAGGTGCCATATTGCCATGTTTATCTCTATTGCAAAAGTGCATGTGGCTGTGAAGTGCTGAAACTTGTTATGAGATGCTGTTTTGCCTTGCTCATTGCTATTGTTGTGTTTGTCTTCATGCCACATGTCAATATGTTTTAGAAGCACAATCATATGGTGTTTGTTGTGGTGCAAACCACTTTCCATGTTATTCCTTGATGTGACTTAAACAAGCTTGTAAACATGCCATGCCAATGTTGCTATTTTATACTTAGTGAAAAAACTGCTAAGTCTGGAATCTGTTAAACCTGATGCCATGTTTGCTTGATGCCTCACTCAAATCCATGCTTGTTTTGGTTTATCCAATGATCATGTTCTGTTGCCCATGTTATGCTCTATCCATCCTTGGCCTTGTTTGCACATATGGCCTGCTGTAGCTTATTTATATCTTGCTCTCAAGTTGCTATAAATTTTACCTGTCAGGCTTTTATCAGCATGATCAATTTGGTGGAGCTTGTTGTTATTGATCCATGCCTCCTATGGAGTTGCTCCAATGGAGTTGTTTGATGTATGCTATGTCTATTACATGTCCATGATCTTTATATACTTAGTAGAATTGATATGCTTGTTGTTTTGTGCCTCCGAAGGCAGCATCGTGATGATGTTTTTGCCTTCCTAGATTTTGGCTAAGTCTGGATAAATTTATTGCAACTTGCCATGCTTGGTTAATTGTGTTCCAGCAAGATTTTGGGTGTGTTCTAAGTTCATGCTTGTTAAGTATCATGTCTATTTCACAACCATGCTTCTTGTTATCATGTTTGGGTGTTGTAGCATATATATACCTTGCTCCAAAGTTGCTATGTGGATGTTAACTTCAGCTTTGCATTGTAACTTGTTTTGCTCATAACTTCTAGCCCGTTGCTCCGTTTTGAGCATGTCTTATATGAAACTTGTGTGATTTTGCATGTATAAGAATAATATCATGTTGTTTTAATGTTTGGAGTGTGTTTGCTTGTTGTTTGGATGCATCTTGCTTGTTTTACATGCTTGTCTTGTTTTGCTCATATCTTCTAGGTCGTAGCTCCGAATTAAACAAACTTTATATGAAACTTGACTAGTATTTCGAGTCGATCATCATGGTGCATATTAATTTGCTGTTTAACAACTTTAACTTAAGGTTTGTTCATATCTGGACCAATTTCAAAATGTGCATATGAGGACTTACTGGATTTGTTATATGTTGATTCCGGCCTCATTTAAACTTGTTGGGTGATGTTGTTCTTGTGTGCTTAATCCCTTGCCATGTTTTGCATCATATAGACTTGGCTTGCATCATACTTGGTTGAGCCTTATGCCATGTTCTTGTGTGGTGTGTTTACCATGTTGTGTGCTTTCTTCTCGCTAGTTCTTTTCCATTGCGATCGTGAGGATTCATTCGTCTACACGCGGTTCGTCTTCGAGGCTTCTTCTTCATCTTCTTCATTGACTCAGTCTTATTCCTTGCGGGATCTCAGGCAAGATGACCATCACCTTGGATACCTTTACTATCATTGCTATGCTAGATGTCTCGATGCTATCGTTATATGTCGCGCTACCCATATATTTGTCAGCCCCTCTCCTTGTTGCCATGAAACCTCTAACCTTTGACACCTTCCCAGCAAACCGTTGTTTGGCTATGTTATCCGCTTGCTCAGCCCCTCTTATAGCGTTGTTAGTTGCTGGTGAAGATGAAGATCGTTCCATGTTGGAACTTGTTGTTGGTATATCACAATATATCTTATATATCTTAACACACCTATATACTTGGCAATGGGTGGAATGCTTGGCCTTTTGCTCGGTGTTTTGTTCCACTCATGCCGCCTTAGGAGCCGATAATCCGGCGTTATGTTCCTTGATTTTGCGTTCCTTACACGGTTGGGTATATGGGGACCCCTTGACAGTTTGTCTTTGAATAAAACTCCTCCAGCAAGGCCCAACATTGGTTTTATTTGCCTCATAATAACAACTTAATTAATTAATTAAATTGCATAGGGGGTCGCTTCCCCGAGGATTCTTTCTACATAGCACAGGGGCCAGTGCTGATGGTGTTGGTACCAAACAGGGGTCCTGCAGGGCCACCTTGGGGAATCCCGAGGGCTGGTTTTACCTGTAGCATCGCCCATCCGGACGTGGCCTGAGACGAGATACGCGTGGCTACTATCAGGGTGTCAGCACGCCGGGAGGTCTTCCTGGACTTGTTTTACCATTGTCTAAATTTCTTGTGCACCGCGAATTCTGAGTCTGATCGGGCCTTCCCTAAAATAAGGGGTAATATTATTATTACTTCTGCCGATCGTGAGAGCTTGTGCTGGGCTAAGTTGGGACACCCCTACAGGGTTATGATCTTTCGAAAGCCGTGCCCGCGGTTATGTGGCAGATTGGAATTTGTTAATGTCCGGTTTTAGAAAACTTGACGGAGGATCCGAGATAAAACACACAACCGTGTGAGTAATCGTGACTATCTCTTTTCACTTTGAGAAGAGAACACGGTGGGGTTATGCTTGACTCATAGGTAGTTCAGGATCTTTAGCGATCACTACGATTTTGTGACCGTTTGCTAGATGCTCATCTTATCTTCTACTCGTAAGTTAGCCACCATTCATATTGCTTAGCCGTTGCTGCAAACTCACGACTTTAGCTCTTCCTACCCATTAAGCTTTGCTAGTCTTGATACCCATGGTTATGGGATTGCTGAGTCCTCGTGGCTCACAAATACTACAACAACAGTAGCAGGGGCAGGTTTCCGATGACTTGACGTGAGAGCGATGTCCTTTGTGTTGGAGTTCTTTCTTCTTCTTCGTCGGTCTTGGGTTAGGTTCCGGGTCGGCAGCCTGGGATAGCAGATGGTTGTCTTTGTGCTTTTCATGTTTGCATCCGTAGTTGGATGCCTTGTATTGATGTTGTTATATTCATGTGACTTGTATGAATTGTTGTATCTTCGTGTATGTATGTAATGGTACGATGTAATGATATACATCTTGCTAAGCGCCTGAGATGCGGTTGTGCCCCAATCACGTATGAGTCACATGATCGGGATAGAATCGCATCTTGGGCCTCACACCTATCAACATACAACTAACCCTATGGTGTGATCCACGCGCGCGCTCATATGATGGGCACTAAAGGACAGCAACATAACCACAAGCAAATTAAATCAATCCTAGCAATTCACCAATCACCGATAGGACAACGATAATCTACTCAGACATCATAGGATGGCAACACATCATTGGATAATAATATGAAGCATAAAGCACCATGTTCAAGTAGAGGGTACAACGGGTTGTGGGAGAGTGGACCGCTTTAGATAGATGGGGGAAGGTGATGGAGATGTTGGTGAAGATGACGGAGGTGTTGGTGTAGATCGCCGTCACACGATGATGGCCCCGGTGGCACTCCGGCGCCACCGGAAGCGAGGGGGAGAGAGCCCCCCTCCTTCTTCTTCTTCCTTGACCTTCTCCCTAGGTGGGAGAAGGGTTTCCCCTCTGGTCCATGGCCTCCATGGCGGCGGAGGGGCGAGAGCCCCTCCGAGATTGGATCTGTCTCTCTCCGTTTCTGAGTTCCCAGATTCTGGCCCTTCACCGTTTCTTATATTCTTGGAGATCCGTAACTCTGATTGGGCTGATTTTTTGACACGATTTTTATTCGGATATTTGCTTTCTTGCGGCGAAAGAAGGGCATCAACCACCTTACGGTGTGGCCATGAGGGCACAGGGCGCGCCTGCCCCTGGTGGGCGTGCCCCCTGCCTCGTGGCCCACTCGAGCATCGTCTCATGTTGGTTCCGCTTCCCAAAATTCACATATATTCCAAAAAAATCTCCGTTTGTTTGGACTCCGTTTGATATGGATATTCTGCGAAACAAAAAACTTGCAACAAACAGGAACTGACACTGGGCACTGGATCAATATGTTAGTCCCAAAAAATAGTATAAAAAGTTGCCAAAGGTATATGAAAGTTGTAGAATATTGGCATGGAACAATCAAAAATTATAGATACGACGGAGACGTATCAGTGGCCTCCAACATCAATGCTTCCTCACGACGCAAGATCTCCGCCTCTTCGGAAGGCGTCCCTTTCATCGATGCCAAGGCGGCCTTGCGTGTCTCAACTCCTTGTTCCAGGCAGGCATTCAGGGCCTGAAGCTCCTGCATGCGCTTCTCTGCAACCTTGCAGCTGCGGTCAGCCTCCCTAGCTTCTTCCAGGGCTCGGGCGCTGGCCTCACGCAAGGCTGCAAGGGATGCCTCGGCCTTCGCATCGGCACGCCCATGCTGGAGACGCCCGAGGTTGTTGGCCACCTTCAGTCGATGCCACTCGTCCATCAGACGGGGCCCTCGGCCTCAAGACGGGCATCAACATCCACAAGCTCTCCCCCGAGTCGATTCAGCGTACTCATCGCCTCCTGAAGAAGCTCATGATGGTCGGCGCCCCGCCT
Organism: Secale cereale; assembly: GCA_902687465.1. NCBI lineage: Eukaryota > Viridiplantae > Streptophyta > Magnoliopsida > Poales > Poaceae > Secale > Secale cereale. The sequence continues at coordinate 530,465,152 of LR738715.1, forward strand.
GGGCGAAATCTCGAACACGTGATCGGGACCCTCCTCGGCACCGGAGGCCATTGAAGAAGTTCGAGGAGGCTCATCCCCTCCCGGTGGCGGGCCCGGGGTCTCCTCCGTCCCAGTCGTCTTTCGGGCTTCGGCTGGGACCCGGAGGTGTCGGGGCTCGCTGCTCGAAGAATATACCAGGGCCGAAGTGACCCAACTGCAGTCGACGACCGTGGGGGGAGCCCTCGGCACGCCTCCCGCACCCCAAGCGGGACCACGAAGGAGGAAAGGCAAGAACGCAGGGTTAAGGCGCCAGGACGGCGTATCCGCCCTTTTAGACGGCCTCGCGCTAGAGGCGGCGCATCGACTAAGGGCGCCTAGGATCGGCGGAGGGCTCGAGGCAGCAGGGGGCTGCTTCTCAGGAGATTTCGTTGCTTTGGCAGGAGGGGCCCTGAGGAATCACAGTCAGGAGGGAAGGCAACACTCAAGGAATTACAAAGATAAGTTACTCACTCGTCTATGGCAATGTACTTCATCTGCTTCAATGGCCGAAAGGCATCACCACTTCAGCTTGGAGATCCCTTCCTCTTGCGGAGAGCTTCGAAGTTCAGCTGAACCAGGGCAAAGCCCTGGATGCGGTTAGCGGCGCCAGGCGCGACCTGGGCGGCTCCGGGGGAGGCGTCCCCGGAAGCGTTAGGTCGTGCGGGGCCCCTTGCCCCCGCCTCAGAGTGACATGAGGGGGCCTCGGGGACTTTGGCCTCAAGAGCACCATGCAGCACCTGCCCCTCAGCCGTCCCCTCTGGGTGGCTCTCACGAGCCCCAGGCGATGACACTTCAGGAGCCCAAGGAGACGCCAACGTCTAAGGAGCCGCCCCACCAGCACTTAGCGGCGATCCCCCCCCCCCGCGCCCCCTTCTGGGACGATCGCCGTGATAGCGGCACACAAGGGAGCCGCGTAGACGGGGTTCTCGCGAGACCCGACAAGGCCGGACGGACGAAGCCCCCGTTCGTCAAAGGAGGGCATCTGCTTCGCGAACTCCACCTTGTTTGAGCAGCAGTACAAAAGACAGTCTTCCTCCGGCAAGCGGGTCGGTGCTGGGTCGCCTATCAGGAGCTCAAGCACTATGCACCGTACCTCGCGAGGAAGAGCAGGCACTTGGAGCCTCATGCGGTCCCCATAGCCGGAGAAGGTCCACATCGGCCGAGAGTGGCACTGGAGTGGAGCAATGTGGCACTGGATGTACTCCTTCACCACCATGGGTGCCGTCACCCCAAGCTTCTGCAGCCTGGCCAGCCGGTGCCAAATGGAAGCTAGTTTCTGGTCAGTGAGCTTCTCATGCTTCCATCCGGAGCTCGGGGCAGCCGTAATATATGGAAGAAGCAGCAGGGGGCTGCGCACACGGACATCCACGAACACCCACCGCTTCCTGAAGCCACCGACGACCGTCAAAAGGTCAAAATGGATCCTCCAGCCGGCTGTCGCCGCAATGGCCTGGAAGGACACACACCCTGAGCACTCGAGTGCATCCGTCAGGTGCAGCGAGAAGAAGTGGCGGAGCAAGGCCACAGAGAGGGCGATGCCCACCATGGCTTCGTAGACGAAGGCGAAAACAGCAAGGAGGATGATAGATTGAGGATCAAGGTGCAACGCGCTGATCTAGTAATGTGAGAGCACCGCGTTGAAGGAATCATAAAAGGGAGGAATCAAGCCTGTCCAGAGGGCGTGAAGGTGGAGGGGGGCCTTGGTGGTCGTCCTGTCGATTTCGGCGCGGGGAGCACGGCAAGCCACCGTCGCCCACGACTCATTGGAATCGGCCGCGAGTGTCAGGCACACCTTGTCCATCATCTCTTCGTTGATTACCACCGACCGCTCGGTGGCGGGACCGAAGGCCGGCGATGAGGGGCCGAGGTACAAGACTCCTCCCCCTTCCTTCTTTCGGCTGGAGACCATGGTGGCGGACGGAGTTGGTGTCGAATCAAACCAGGGGAAGGGATAAAGAAGACAAAGAAGTTGTCGGGCGCGCTACTGGTGAAGGAAGTGGAGTTGTGTAAGCAACAGTGGCCATCAAGACGGGCGAAAATCGAGGATGTGTGGGGAAGTGGAGGCGCCCATGTCCCATCAATCGCCACACATCAATCAATGCCGCATGCTTTTGGGGTCCGTGGTGCTCCGCGCTTGACCCTTGGCTTCGCCGCGAAGCCAAGTCTGAGCACTCCTTGGGCCCGGGGGCTACTGTCGGCGTCCTGGGAACGGGGGTACCCAGACTTGCCTCCCTGCGGCCTAGAGCGTGGCTCGTCCAGCGGCCTGGTACGGCCCAACCTCATCAGCAACCACTCAAGATCCTCGTGAGGGGCCAAGCCTCGCGAGGCGGACAACGCAAGACCTCCCATAGGGCGGCCTCATTAGTCTAGCTCCCAAGGAGCGGAGATATCAAGGCATAGGGCACCTCACGAGGTTCCCGTAACATGAGCCGTGATGACCAAGGCCCGGGCGCCAGCTGGCGCAGGGTACCAGTTTCCTCTTTGGTGTTAAAGGGGAAAGTGCAGGCGAGGGGTCCCAAGGCACCAGGCAAAGGTTTCCATATTGGTGCTACAAGATCAAGACCAACAGGACGGCAGAGCGGAGGTCACAGTGGAGCCCGCGGTGGCGTCGCCACCAGAGACTTTGGTAGACGAAGACCACCTTTTGTCAAGATAGCTTGTACTAGTTGTCCCCCTTCAAACGTGGTCATTGTGGGATCCCTTCCCACTCAATATTTGGGAAGAGGACCCGGGCCTCTATAAATAGGACTATCCACCGCCATAGAGGGATAGGATCATTGAGACCACCCACACATACACAAGCTCTCCAAGCACAAGAGCACCTCTCCTTAGGAGGTTGTTCTTCCCTTGTACTAGTTCATCCTTAGCCTGCAAGGCAATCCACCACACCACACTGGATTAGGGTATTACACCACAATGGTGGCCTGAACCAGTATAAAGCCTTGTGTCCTTCGTTCTTCGAGTTTGACGAGCTAGGCCTAGGAATCGGTGCGAGAGTGAGCTAGGGCGGAAAGGAGAGGCCTTCACACGCACCCCAGTGTTCGAACCTCAAGGGTTTTACCGGAACCCAAGATTTGTCAGATGGCTGTGATTTCCCCCTCCGGGAGGGAAGTTCCCCTGGCGGAATCGCTCCGCCGAAGGGCAAAAGTGCTCCTGCCCAAGTTCCGCCTCGAGACGGCGGTGCTCCGTCCCGAAAGTCTTCTCCTTATTTTTTTTCTAGGTTAGAAATACATATATACTAGAAGATGGGCACCGGAGGTGGGCCTGGGTGAGCACAACCCACCGGGCCGCTTGGGCTTCTTAGCGCGCCCAGGCGGGTTGTCCTCACCTGGTGGGCCCCCTCTGGTACTTCTTTGCTCCAATATTCTTCAAATATTTCATAAAGATTCTCTGTGAAGTATCAGCTTGTTTGGAGTTGTGTAGAATAGGTGGCCTGACGTAGCTTTTTCATATCCAGATTTCTGGCGACCGGAATTCTCCCTCTTGGTGCATACCTTGCAAATTATGAGAGAAACAGCATTAGAATTACTCCAAAGGGCATTATTATACATAAAACATCATAAATAACAGTAAGAAAACATGATGCAAAATGGACGTATCAACTCCCCCAAGCTTAGACCTTGCTTATTCTCAAGCGAAAATCGAAATCGAAAAATATGTCCACATGCTTTGAGAGAGAGGTGTCGATGAAAACAAAAATACGTACATAGAAGCATCATGTAGATTATTATAAGAGCAACAATATTAATCATAAGACTTTTATCATAGAACTTTTATCATAGACTTCTCATGAACAAGTAAGGGATCATCACACAATTGATGTATAAAGCATAAACTCTACTAGAAACCAAGAAACTATGTTCTCAATCAACTTTGCAACTAGACCTCATCATCTTTTCAGGAAGGGTCACGTATCGGAGCCTTTAGGCAAGTCCACATACTCAACCATTATATAGTCTGCTATGATGGCTAACACTCACCACATACACATGAGCAAAATGTTTCAACCGGACACATAGAAAGATAGGGGCTTATATTTTTGCCTCCCAACGTACTCACCTCAAGGGTGATGTCAACAATAATAAGTCATGCCACCCATATTAATTGGACATGTGTGCCTAGATCTTTCCTCACCACATGATGCTTGCAAAAGGATAAAATAAAAAGGAATAGAGAGAAAACTTTGACTCTTTGCATAAAAAGTAAAAGATAGCCCCTTCGCAGAGGGAAGCAGATGTTGCCATGCGCTTATTTGTTTGTATGCTCAACCCCTTAGTACAAAAGAACGTCATGTTGCATTGCCCCTTTTGATAGCAATCTTTATTATGCAGTATGTCACTTTTCTTCTTCACCATCACAAATTCGTACAATGCTCAATTTTCTCTTACACTAAATGGTCTCACACTTTTAGAAGCAAGTTTTATTGCCTTATTGCATCGATGAAAACTTACTTAAGGGATCTCTCTCAATCCATAGGTCGGTATGGTGGACTCTCGAAAAATATTTGGGTTTAAAGGTTTTTGGATGCACAAGTTGTATCTCTACTTAGTGCGGAATTTTTAGCTAGAGAATATGTTGAGCAAGCACCACATGTTAAAGGATCTATAACAATATGACTTATATGTGATTATGAACAAACATAAATTATTAAGTTGTCTTCCTTGTCCAACGTCAATAATTTTGGCATATAATATTTTGATGGGGGCTCACAATCACAAAAGATTTCTAGGATAGTATATTTATATGTGAATCTTCTCTTCCCTTATTAATTCTTTCATGAGTTGCATCATTGACTAGTGCTATGTTTGTCAATCTCTAATATAATTTTCTACTTATACTTTTTTTATGTGGTGCCATCACCTACAATAAGATTAGCATATGATCTTCTTATTTTATTTCCTTTCTTTTATTGCAACATGAAAGCAAAGAAATCGAAAACTCAAAACTAAACTTTATTATATATATTGCACATGATTACAAGGATATATCACTAAGCAAACTCTCAAAAAGAAAGGATCAAACTAAATTTTCATTCAACTAAAGCAAAATATAACTACGGATCGAACTAGAATAAGTAAATGCAAAGGATAGTGGGGATGATACGATATCGGGGCACCTCCCCCAAGCTTGGCGGAGGCCAAGGGGAGTGCCCATACCCGATACTCAATTTTCTTTTGGTGATGAAGAAGATGGTGGTGGTGATGAAGTAGATGTGATCTTGTCCTCGGGCTTCCATGGCAGAGGTTCACCAGCATAGGAGGAAGAATGAGTCCCACGGGTCCTGCAACTGGCAGCCAAACTCATACCTTTAAACCTCGCCTCATATTCAAATACTTGGTTTTGGAGATTATAGATCTGGCTTTGGAGGAAGTTGATTTGCTCGTTGAAGGTGAAGACGATTTCCTTCATGGGTTTTCCATCCACCTTGAGATCACGGGAAAGGTCCGTGATCATGAGGTGATTGGCATTGAGTCCATGCTCCACCATCCCCTTGCACCAGAAGACTTCCTGTTCCATAGCCTCAAACTTGGCCTCCATGGTCCATGTCCCCTTGGGTCCTTGCACATCATGGATGTGCAGCACCCCCTCATGCACCTGGATGGCCTAAGGGTGCTGCACCACCTCCCGCGAATATGGGTTGATGACATTCTTGAAGAACTTGTCCTTGGAGGAGAGAAAAGATCTTGATGTCTACTACGCAACCTTCTTCTTGTAGACGTTGTTGGGCCTCCAAGTGCAGAGGTTTGTAGGACAGTAGCAAATTTCCCTCAAGTGGATGACCTAAGGTTTATCAATCCGTGGGAGGCATAGGATGAAGATGGTCTCTCTCAAACAACCCTGCAACCAAATAACAAAGAGTCTCTTGTGTCCCCAACATACCCAATACAATGGTAAATTGTATAGGTGCACTAGTTCGGCGAATAGATGGTGAAACAAGTGCAATATGGATGGTAGATATAGGTTTTTTAATAAGAAAATATAAAAACAGCAAGGTAGCAAGTGGTAAACGTGAGCATAAATGGTATTGCAAAGCTTTGAAACAAGGCCTAGGGTTCATACTTTCACTAGTGCAAGTTCTCTCAACAATAATAACATAGCTGGATCATATAACTATCCCTCAGCATGCAACAAAGAGTCACTCCAAAGTCACTAATAGCGGAGAACAAATGAAGAGATTATGGTAGGGTACAAAACCACCTCAAAGTTATTCTTTCTGATCGATCTATTCAAGAGTCCGTAGTAAAATAGCATGAAGGTATTCTTTCCGTTCGATCTATCTTAGAGTTCATACTAGAGTAACTCCTTAAGATACAAATCAACTAAAACCCTAATGTCACCTAGATATTCCATTGTCACCTCAAGTATCCGTGGGCATGATTATACGATATGCATCACACAATCTCAGATTCATCTATTCAACCAACACAAAGTACTTCAAAGAATGCCCACAAGTTTCTACCGGAGAGTCAAGACGAAAACATGTGCCAACCCCTATGCATATATTCCAAGGTCACGGAACCCACAAGTTGACCACCAAAACATACATCAAGTAGATCACGTGATATCCCTTTGTCACCACAGATAAGGACATGCAAGACATACATCAAGTGTTCTCAAATCCTTAAAGACTCAATTCGATAAGATAACTTCAAAGGGAAAACTCAATTCATCACAAGAGAGTAGAGGGGGAGAAACATCATAAGATCCAACTATAATAGCAAAGCTCGCGATACATCAAGATCATGCCATCTCAAGAACACGAGAAAGAGAGATCAAACACATAGCTACTGGTACATACCCTCAGCCCCGAGGGTGAAATACTCCTCCCTCGTCATGGAGAGTGCCGGGATGATGAATATGGCCACCGGAAAGGGATTCCCCCTCCGGCAGGGTGCCGAAACGGGTCTAGATTGGTTTTCGGTGGCAACAGAGGCTTTCGTCGGCGGAACTCCTGATCTAGGTTATTTTCTGGAGGTTTCTATATATATATATGAGGTGTTGGAGTTGGGGACAAGTAAAGGGGACCTCCGGGCTGTCCACGAGGCCGGGCCCGCGCCCCCTACCCTCGTGGGCAGCCCCGGAACCTTCTGGTCCCCCTCCGGCACTTCCTGGGCTTCTTCTGGTCCAAAAATAACCTGGGTTGAGTTTCAGGTCAATTGGGCTCCGTTTGATATTCCTTTTCTGCGATACTCTAAAACAAGAGAAAAACAGAAACTGGCACTGGGCTCTGGGTTAATAGGTTAGTCCCAAAAATCGTATAAAAGTGTATATAAAAGCTCATAAAACATGCTAGAAGGATAATATAATAGCATCGAACAATCAAAAGTTATAGATACGTTGGAGACGTATCAAGGAGCTAGAGGAGGCCATAATAGATGGGATCTCACAGAAAACAGCAAGGAAAAAGAAAACAGAAGATCTCTCCGCGGTGCGGTGCTCAACAGGTTCGGGGGTATACAAAGAATTTTTATCTTGGGAAACAAGTAATCTGTAGAAAAACGGAGTCCGGAAGGTGCCTGAGGTGGGCACAACCCACCTGGGCACGCCTGGCAAGTCAGGCGCTCCCTGGTGTCTTGTGCCCACCAGGGTACGCTTCCTGAAAGTTTCTTATTTTCCTAATTTTCTAAATATTCGAAAACTAACAAAAAATATTTTTGCGGCTTTTTCGGAGTCTGTTTACTTACTGTATCACGTACCTCCTTATTTCCGTGATTCTGGAATGTTCCAGAAGGACTCTTTTATGTGTTCTTCCGGTGTCAAAGTTTGGATAATATTGCTTTCAACATTAATAGGCGTACCTGAGATATAATGTTTTATTCGTTGCCCATTAACAACCTTCGGGTTAGTACCTTCGGCATTATTTATTTTGATAGCTCCATACCGATAAACCTCCTCGATGACATAGGGGCCTTCCCATTTATAGAGGAGATTTCCTGCAAAGAACCTGAAACGAGAGTTGTATAAAAGAACATATTCTTCAACTTTGAACTAACGATTTTGGATTCTTTTATCATGTCGTCTTTTAACTTTTTCTTTAAATAACTTGGCATTTTCATAGGCTTGGGTTCTCCACTCATCTAAAGAGCCAATATCAAATATCCTATTTTCACCAGCAAGTTTGAAATCATAGTAGAGTTCTTTGATTGCCCAAAATGCTTTATGTTCTAACTCAAGAGGCAAATTACAAGATTTTCCACAAACCATTTTATAAGGAGACATACCCATAGGGTTTTTATAAGTTGTTCTGTAATCCCGAAGTGCATCATCTAATTTCTTAGACCAATTCTTCCTGGACCTATTGACAGTCTTTTGCAAAATCAATTTTATTACTCTATTAGTGAGTTCAACTTGACTACTAGACTGAGGATGATAAGGTGATGCAATTATATGGTTAACATCAGCATTTTACGGAAAGCACCAAGAATAAAGTGTGAACCACCATCAGTCATTAAATATCTAGGGACTCCAAACCTTGGGAAACTAACTTCCTTTATCATTTTAATAGAGGTGTTGTGATCAACACTACTGGTTGGAATAGCTTCTACCTATTTAGTAACATAATCAACAGCAACCAAAATATGTGTATAACCATTAGAGGAAGGAAAAGGTCCCATGTAATCAAATCCCCAAACGTCTAATGGTTAAACAGCAAGTGAATAATTCATAGGCATTTCTTGACGCTTACCGATATTACCAATTCTTTGACATTCATCACAAGATAAGACGAACTTATGGGCATCCTTGAAGAGAATGGGCCAGTAAAATCCAGATTGCAATATCTTGTGAGCAGTTCTATCTCCAGCATGATGCCCTCCATATGCTTTGGAGTGACATTTCCGAAGGATTTGTCCCTGTTCATGCTCAGGTACACAACGTCTAATAATACCATCTACTCCTTCTTTATAAAGATGTGGGTCATCCCAAAAGTAGTTCCTTAAATCATAAAAGTTTTTTTCTTTTGTTGGTATGTAAACCTAGGTGGTAAATATTTAGCAACAATGTAATTAGCATAGTCAGCATACAAGGAGTATTATGAGCAACATTTATTGCAGCTAACTGCTCATCAGGAAAACTATCACCAATAGGTAGTGGGTCATCAAGCACATTTTGAAGCCTAGGCAAGTTATCAGCTACGGGGTTCTTAGCTCCTTTCTATCAGTGATATGCAAACCAAATTCTTGTAGCAAAAGAACTCACTGAATAAGTCTAGGTTTTGCATCTTTTTTCCCATAAGATATTTAATAGCAGCATGATCAGTGTGAACAATTACTTCTGAATCAACAATGTAAGATCTAAATTTGTAACAAGCAAACACCACTGCTAGGAATTCCTTTTCAGTAGTAGCACAATTCGTTTGAGCACTGTCTAGAGTTTTACTAGCATAATGAATAACATTTAGTTTCTTATCAACTCTTTGTCATAGAATAGCACCAACAGTATAATCACTAGCATCACACATAATTTCAAAAGGCAAGTTCCAATCAGGTGGTTGAACAATAGGTGCAGAAATTAAGGCTTTTTGATTGTTTCAAAGGCTTCTAAACAATCATCATCAAAAACAAATGGGACATCCTTTTGCAAAAGGTTTGTAAGAGGCCTAGAAATTTTAGATAAGTCTTTGATAAATCTCCTATAGAAACCAGCATGACCTAGGAAACTACGAATACCTTTGATATCCTTAGGACATGACATTTTCTCAATTGCATCAACCTTAGCTTTTTTGTCCACTTCAATACCCTTTTCAAAAATCTTATGACCCAAGACAATACCTTCATTAACCATAAAGTGGCAGTTCTCCCAATTCAAAACAAGATTTGTTTCTTCGCATCTCTGCAAAACTCGATCAAGATTGCTTCAACAATCATCAAAAGACTTCCCATAAACGGAGAAGTCATCCATGAAAACATCTACAATCTTTTCACAAAAGTCAGAGAATATAGCAGTCATACATCTTTGAAAGGTAGCAGGTGCATTGCATAAACCAAAAGGCATACGTCTATAAGCGTAAGTTCCAAAGGAACAAGTAAAAGTGGTCTTTTCTTGATCAGGTTGAGAAACAAGTATTTGCGAAAAACCAGAGTATCCATCAAGGAAGCAAAAGTGTGTGTGCTTAGATAATCTTTCTAGCATTTGATCAATAAAAGGCATAGGGTAATGATCTTTTCTAGTTGTTTTATTTAATTTTCTAAAATCAATTACCATTCTATATCCTGTAACAATTCTTTGTGGAATAAGTTCATTCTTATCATTAGGAACAACAGTAATACCTCCCTTCTTAGGAACACAACGAACAGGACTTACCCATCTACTATCAGCTATAGGATAGATTATACCTGCTTCCAGAAGTTTTAATATTTCCGTTCTTACCACTTCTTTCATCTTCGAATTTAACCGATGTTTATGTCAACAACGGGTTTAGCATCAGGTTCCATATTGATCTTGTGCTAACATAGAGTGGGATTAATGCCCTTTAAATCATCAATAGTATATCCAATAGCAGCTCGGTGCTTCCTTAGAACCTTCAATAATCTTTCTTCTTCATGTTCTGAAAGGTTAGCACCAATAATAAGAGGATATATCTTCTTTTCATCAAGATAAGCATATTTCAAAGTGTCTGGCAATTGTTTTAATTCAAACACGGGATCACCTTTAGGTGGAGGAGGACCTCCTAGAGTTTCAACAGGCAAATTGTGTTTAAGCAGAGGACGTTGTTCAAAGAAAATATTATCCATTTCATTTCTTTCATGCATATGTAAATCATTTTCATGGTCTAGCAAATATTGGTCCAGAGGATCAGTAGGAGGCACAACAATAGAAGCAAGACCAATTATTTCATCCTTACTAGGCAATTCTTTTTCATGAAGCTTTCTATTAAAATTAGAGAAATTAAATTCACATGACTTATCACCAAAACTAACACCGACAGTTTGTTTCTCACAATCTATTATAGCATTAACGGTGTGCAAGAAAGGTCTATAAAAGATAATGGGACATAAGTCATCTTGTGGGGAACCAAGAACAAGAGAATCGGTAGGGTATTTTATTTTCCCACATAAGACTTCAACATCTCTAACAATCCCGATTGGTGATATAGTATCTCTATTAGCAAGTTTAATAGTAACGTCTATATCTTCTATCTCTGCGGGTGTTATGTCATTCATAATTTCTTGATATAAAGTGTAACGAATAGCGCTCAAACTAGCACCTATGTCACATAAACCATGATAACAGTGATCCCCTATTTTAACTAAGACAACGGGCATGCCAACAACAGGTCTATGTTTAGCCTCTTTATCGGGTTTGGCAATTCTAGCAGCTTCTTCACAGAAGTATATAACATGCCTGTCTACATTTTCTTCCAAGAGTTCATTAACCATAGCAATATTATTATATTAGGTTCTACTTTAATTTGTTCATCTGGTTTATGTGTTCTGATATAACTTTTGTTAACCACAGTTGATATTTTAGCATGTTCCTTTAGCCTAAAAAGAAAAGGTGGTTTTTCAATATAAGCAGTAGGAACAACTGGATGAACATTATAAAGTATAGTTTCTTCTTTAGCTAGTACCGGTTCTTTAATTTCCTATTTAATAGGTGGGTGATATTTAAACCACTTCTCTTTAGGGAGGTAAACATGAGTAGCAAATGATTCACAAAATGAGGCTACTATCTCAGAGTCAAGTCCATATTTAATGCTAAACTTTTGAAAAGCATCGGTATCCATGAAAGATTTAACACAATCATACTTAAGCTTAATACCTGACTCTTTACTTCCTCGAGTTCCCAATCTTCAGAGTTGCGTCTAATTCTTTCCAGAAGATCCAACCGGAATTCAATAGTCTTCTTCATAAAAGAACCAGCGCAAGAAGTATCAAGCATGGATCGATCATTATGAGAAAGTCCAGCATAAAAATTTGTGATAATAATTTCTCTTGAGAGCTCATGATTGGACATGAATATAACATTGACTTAAGCCTCCCCCAAGCTAGAGCGATATTGTCTCCTTCACAAGGCCAAAAATTATATATGTAATTCCGATCACGATGAAATAGATGCATAGGATAATTTTTTGGTGAAACTCCAATTTCAATCAGTTCCAGTTCCAAGCTCCAATATCATCGCATAGCCTATACCATGCTAATGCTTTTCCCTTCAAAGATAAAAGAAAAACCTTCTTCATAACTTGATCTCCGGGTAAACCTGCAAGCTAAAACAATCCACAAATTTGTTCCACATATATCAAGTGCATATCAGGATGTTTGGTTCCGTCTCCTGCATAAGGATTAGCTAGCAGTTGTTCTATCATACCCGAATGAATTTCATGTTCAATATTTTTAGTAGGTGAATCGGGTTCAGGGGTAGCTAATTGTGGTTTCGGTCGAGGTGAACATACCCCGAACAAACCGCTCAAAGGATTGTTCTCCATAGTAACAAGTTACAATAAACTTCAGCGCACTATATGAATGTTTCCTTATCAATTTCCACTTACCAAAAGTGCTTCACTCTTCGGCAATGGCACCAGAAAATAGCCTTTATGACCCACAAGTATAGGGGATCAATTGTAGCTCTTTTTGATAAGTAAGAGTGTCAAACCCAACGAGGAGCAGAAGGAAATGATAGGTGGTTTTCAGCAAGGTGATGTCTGCTAGTGCTGAAATTCTAAGTAACAGAGTAGTGTGATAGCAAGATAATTTTGTAACAAGTAATGACCCACAAGTGTAGGGGATCTACCGTAGTCCTTTCGATAAGTAAGAGTGTCGAACCCAACGAGGAGGAGAAGGAAATGATAGGAAGTTTTCAGTAAGGTATTCTCTGCAAGCACTGAAATTATAGGTAACAGATAGTTTTGTGATAAGGTAATTGGTAGCAAGTAACAAAAGACAAAAGTAAATCAGGTGCAGCAAGGTGGCCCAATCCTTTTTGTAGCAAAGGACAAGCATGGACAAACTCTTATATAAAGGAAAGCTCTCCCGAGGACACATGGGAATTATCGTCAACCAGTTTTCATCACGATCATCTGATTCGCGTTCGGTACTTTGATAATTTGGTATGTGGGTGGACCGGTGCTTGGGTGCTGTCCTTACTTGGACAAGCCTCCCACTTATGATTAACCTCTAATGCAAGCATCCGCAACTACAAAAGAAGTATTAAGGTAAACCTAACCATAGCATGAAACATATGGATCCAAATCAGCCCCTTACGAAGCAACGCATAAACTAGGGTTTAAGCTTCTGTCACTCTAGCAACCCATCATCTACTTATTACTTCCCAATGCCTTCCTCTAGGCCCAAATAATGGTGAAGTGTCATGTAGTCGACGTTCACATGACACCACTAGAGGAAAGACAACCTACATCTCATCAAAATATCGAACGAAGACCAAATTCACGTGACTACTTATAGCAAGACTTCTCCCATGTCCTCAGGAAAAAAACTGTAACTACTCACAAGACATAATATTATTCATGATCGGAGGCGTATTAATATGCATAATGGATCTGAACATATGATCTTCCACCAAATAAACCAACTAGCATCAACTACAAGGAGTAATCAACACTACTAGCAACCCACACGTACCAATCTGAGGTTTGGGTACAAAGATTGGGTACAAGAGATGAACTAGGGTTTGAGAGGAGATGGTGCTGGTGAAGATGTTGATGAAGATAGCCCTCCCCAAGATGGGAGAGTTTTTGGTGATGACGGCGGTGACGATTTCCCCCTCCCGGAGAGAAGTATCCCCGGCAGAACAGCTCTGCCGGAGCCCTAGATTGGTTTCCGCCTCGGTTCTGCCTCGAGACGGCAGCGTCTGGTCCCGAAAGCCTCCTTATGATTTTTTTTTCAGGTCAAAACACCTCATATAGGAGAATATGGGCATCAGAGGGTCTTCGGGGGGCCCACGAGACAGGGGGGCGTGCCCAGAGATGGGGGCGCGCCCCCCCACCCTCGTGGACAGCAGGTGGCCCCCCTCGTGATCTTCTTTCGCCAGATATTTTTTATATTTTTTGAAACAGAGTTCTGTGATGTTTTGGGGCTTTTGGAGTTGTGCAGAATAGGTTTCCAGAGTTTGCTCCTTTTCCAGCTCAGAATTCCAGCTGCCGGCATTCTCCCTCTTCATGTAAACCTTGTAAAATAAGAGAGAAAAGGCATAAGTATTGTGACAAAACATATAATAACAGCCCATAATGCAATAAATATCAACATATAAGTATGATGCAAAATGGACGTATCAACTCCCCCAAGCTTAGACCTCGCTTGTCCTCAAGCGAAAGCCGAAATCGAAAAATATGTCCACATGTTTAGAGATAGAGGTGTCGATAAAAACAAAATACGGACATGAGGGCATCATGATCATTCTCATAACAGCAACACGTATATACATATTGTCATATGATTCTTATGCTAAAGTAACAATTCATTCACAATATCAAGCATGAATCATAAACTTCATTGAAAACTAACAAACTTTGATCTTGGTCATTGAAGCAATTGCAATTTATCGTAACAGCGGAAAGAGTCAATATAAGAGCTTTTCAGCAAGCCTACATACTCAACTATCATATAGTCTTTCACAATTGCTCACACTCACGCAATACTTATGGTTATGGAGTTTTAATCGGACACAGAGAAAGATAGGGGTTATGGTGTTGCCTCCCAACCTTTTACCTCAAGGGTAATGTCAACAGTAATAGACCATGAAAACTTACATCCAAATGGGTATATATGTCAGGATCTTTCCAACACAGTGTGCTTGCGAAAGGATAAAATGTAAAAAAAGGAAAGGTGATTTCCACCTTCACTCTTATAAGACAGGAATAATAGATAGGCCCTTCGCAGAGGGAAGCAGAGGTTGTCATGTGTTTTTATGGTTGGATGCACAAAGTCTTAGCACAGAAGAATGTCACTTTATATTGCCACTTGTGATAAGGACCTTTATTATGCAGTCCGTTGCTTTTATTACTTCCATATCACAAGATCGTATAAAGCTAATTTCCTCCACACTAATAAATCATACTAATTTTAGCGAGTTTGCAACATGACAACTTACTTGGAAGGATCTTTCTCAATCCATAGATAGGTATGGTGGACTCTCATGGCAAAACTGGGTTTAAGGATGTACGGAAGCACAAGTAGTATCTCTACTTAGTGTGAGGAGTTTTGGCTAGCATGAGGGGGGGAAGCAAGCTCAACATGTTGGATGATCCATGACAATATACTTTATTTAGGATATAAGAAAACATAAACCATTATGTTGTCTTCCTTGTCCAACATCAGCTCTTTAGCATGTCATATTTTAATGAGTGCTCACAATCATAAAAGATGTCCAAGATAGTATATTTGTATGTGAAGCCTCTCTTCTTTTATTACTTCCTATTAATTGCAACGATGACCAAAACTATGTTTGTCAACTCCCAACAACTTTTATTCATCATACTCTTTATATGTGAAGTCATCACTTCCCATAAGATCAATATGATCTCTTGGATACTCTTTATGTTTTCTTTCTTTTTATCATGACCGAAGTGAGGAAATCAAGCCCTTGACTCAACACTAATCTTTATTATATAGCTCACGGACTCGATTACAAAGGGTAAATGTCATAAAGCAAAAGCTCACAACTAGATCATGCTAACTTTATTCTACTAGATCAAGATGCTACCAAAAGGATCGAACTAAGAAAAACGGTAAAGATAGGAGTGATGGTGATACGATACTGGGGTCACTCCCCCAAGCATGGCATTTGCCAAGGGGAGTGCCCATACCCATATGATTATGTCTCCTTCTTCGGGGGTGGTGACGTAGGAGTTGTAGATGATGTAGGCTTGTTGTCCACCTTCCAAGGCATGGGCTCACCATCGTAGAAGGATGATCGAGTCTCCGGGATACTCAAATCTGCAGCCAAACTCATCTTCTTGAATCTATATTCATACTCACAGTTTTGGTTTTGCAGGTCATAGATCTGGGCTTGGAGGTGATCGATCTTCTCTTGAAGATTGGAGATAGCTTCCCCGAAGATCCTTGAGTCCATCTTGAGGTTGTTGGCGAGCTACGAGATCATCATGTGGTTGGCGTTGAGTCCTCATTCCACCATACCTTGGCACTTGAAAACTTGCTGCTCCATTGCTTCGAGTCTTGTCTCCACGCTTCCGGTCCTCCTTGGCCCCTCAACATCACAGATGTGCAGCACCCCCTCATGCAACTCCATGGTTTTAGGGTGATGCATGTCACACCCTGATTTTCATGCCACAACACTTAAGCTGATAATCATGCTAAAAATGAGGATTGACAAAAACTTTTGAGTGTTTTGGACATTGCTTGATTTGATTTTTGTCTGCTGTTTGCTAGTGCTCTGAAAATCAAATAAATCATCCAACTCTTATACTCCATCTCCTTGATCCAAAACCTTTTCCCAATGATCATGCCATGTGTATAGACCAGTATAGTATTTTCTTATAAAAATATTTTGGCCAAATAGTATTTTCTAAAATTAGTTTTCCAAAAACCCCTGAATTGAGGTTTGCACTACAAGTACCTTATTTAGGGTGTGCAAAATCTTTCAAAAAGTATATTTGAATCCTATTAGGTGTAGGACTCCCATAAACCACAAAATTATAACTTCAAAAGTTATTTTTTATATTTTATTTAAATGCTTTTTCTTTAGGCCAGAAATGGTCTTTAATAGGTAAAAATTATTTAACTATTTCAAAAATATTTGCCAAAATTCAGGGAAACTCCTAGGACATATATTGTCCATATATAAGAGTTTCAACACATGGTCATGTTCAAAATATTGGACAAATCCTTCCAAAACCCTTTCTGGATATTTCAAGCTTTTGAAATATTTACAAAGGAAATATTCTCCAAAAATTCCAGGGAAATTCTATCATGTCAAATATGACATATTTAATGATCTTACAAAGCCTCATGCCTTGAAGATCAAGGAAACATCATCTAATCCCCTCAAAACCATTTCTGTCCATTTTGAAGTTTGAGCAACTTTACATTGCCAAACTTGTCCAAATGCTCTCAAACTTGGTGCACATGCTCAAACTGACGATGCCATAGATAGAACGATTTGAGGACATAAGACAGATGATTCGTGACTCTATACCCGTGACTTCGAGCAATTGTCTGAGACCTTGATGGGTTGTGGGGTTTTCATGTTGGTGGGATCATGATTAATAGAGTAGCGTAACTTTCATCACCCTGGAGTAACTTGGATTTGCAGCGCAATTGTGATCACAAATTGAAATTCTTGGAGGTATAAGGATTTGACCTAGCCAGGGGATATTGATAGCAGATAGATGGCATTTTGAGGATGACTTGGGAAAAATGTAGGAATTTCCGGCGGACATGAGATTTGGATTTATGTAGGTGAATCCGGTTGGGTATAGATGCTAAATATGTCTACATGGTCTGGAGTGAATTGGATTTAGACCATTGATCTTGATTCCATGTTTCTCGGTGGACAATAAACTAGGTGATTGGATTATTTGTCGGAGTTGATTTAGGGATCTATATAATCATGACCTTGGAGTTTACTTGACCCTGATGCTGGGAATTTGGTGGACTTACTATCATAATGCATAGCCCTTCCAAGTATTTGGGTATTATAAGGACTTGAGATCTTGTGGGACACCGTAGACATCATATTTGTAGAATTGTTGGATTATGTGGCGATTGATGGAAGAAATGGCCTATTGGAGTTGATTCATAGGAAGGAAACAAGATCTTGGAGTGGCATATGACGTGTTTCCTTAGAATAGAGATGCATTATCTTGAACCTTGCAAGAATAGGCCGAGCACTTGGATTGTCGTGTTTAATTAGAGCTCAGCAGCTTGTATGCCTTACCCATGGATTCTTAGGGGTAGCCATACGTATGATTTTCGCGGATCGTAGACATGTATATTTTGTTAGACCTCCTTTTGGGAGTCATGAGGATATGTATGGCATGAGTGGTGATTGGAGTTGACCTATGCGAGATGATGCTTTAGGTGGTATAAGGATTGCAGGACTAGGAAGAACTATTGGCATCTCAGAAACCGTGCTTAAGGATAAGATAATAAACGTTCACTCACACGCTAAAATCCTTGAAACCCTTAAGCCCCACCAAGCCACAACATGGTCAGATCCTGACCACGGGCCTTGGCTCTAAGTTAAGAAGACTTTTGCCAATACTCAACAGAGACCACCACCAATACCCCAGCCTGCCTTGCTACCCCATAGACTTCATGGGGTACTTGGACAAGTTAGTTGTCATCTTTATTTGGCAATCCACTTGACTACCCGAAGACGGAGGAAGAGCTGTGCAGCTGGTTAGAAGACATTTGAAGACCGACATGTCAAGAAGGAAGAACTACACCGACCACCATCCTCAAGATGTAAACTTCCGCGTCAAAGACCGGGCGTATCTGCAAACCACTCCTCTCGAAGGAACCAAGCATTTTCATGTCGAAGGGACGCTCACACCAAGATTTATCAACCTTCTTCGAGACCACGGCAAGACGAATAATAGACGGCTACCAGCTAGATTTACCACCTAGGATACCCACCGTACACCAAGTTTTTCCACGAGTCACCACTCTAGAAGTACTCCTCACTTCCTAACTAGCCCGGTCTCTGCAAGGTCATCGTTCACCAAACCCTTGACGTCTAGCTCAACCTAACCCATACAAGAGACCCCTCAGCAACCTGCATCAAAAGGGAAGCAAGCGAGAAGCCACACCACCAACTACTTCAAGATTCCATGGAGCACCACTCGGAAGCAGAACCAACAAGAAGGAGTAAAGACTACCCCGTATCCAAGTCTCCGTATTCCTTTCCACGCCTAGTCTGGGAATCTCGGGGACGAGATTCTTGTAAGGGGGGTAGGTCTGTCACACCCTGATTTTCATGCCACAACACTTAAGCTAATAATCATGCTAAAAATGAGGATTGACAAAAACTTTTGAGTGTTTTGGACATTGCTTGATTTGATTTTTGTCTGCTGTTTGCTAGTGCTCTGAAAATCAAATAAATCCTCCAACTCTTATACTCCATCTCCTTGATCCAAAACCTTTTCCCAATGATCATGCCATGTGTATAGACCAGTATAGTATTTTCTTATAAAAATATTTTGGCCAAATAGTATTTTCTAAAATTAGTTTTCCAAAAACCCCTGAATTGAGGTTTGCACTACAAGTACCTTATTTAGGGTGTGCAAAATCTTTCAAAAAGTATATTTGAATCCTATTAGGTATAGGACTCCCATAAACCACAAAATTATAACTTTAAAAGTTATTTTTTATATTTTATTTAAATGCTTTTTCTTTAGGCCAGAAATGGTCTTTAATAGGTAAAAATTATTTAACTATTTCAAAAATATTTGCCAAAATTCAAGGAAACTCTTAGGACATATATTGTCCATATATAAGAGTTTCAACACATGGTCATGTTCAAAATATTGGACAAATCCTTCCAAAACCCTTTCTAGATATTTCAAGCTTTTGAAATATTTACAAAGGAAATATTCTCCAAAAATTCCAGGGAAATTCTATCATGTCAAATATGACATATTTGATGATCTTACAAAGCCTCATGCCTTGAAGATCAAGGAAACATCATCTAATCCCCTCAAAACCATTTCTGTCCATTTTGAAGTTTGAGCAACTTTACATTGCCAAACTTGTCCAAATGCTCTCAAACTTGGTGCACATGCTCAAATGATGTTAATATGCATCTATGCCAAATGGCACAAGTTTGGGAGAAGGATAACTTGATCTTAGTGCCCCAAAACCCTTTCTGACCAGATCCAAATTTGAACAACTCTTCATTGCCAACTTTTTACTTGGGGCCTCAAATTTTGTGGACATGCTCACAAACCCAAATGATGACACTGCACCAAGTGGTGCATCAAGGAGAGATGATTTGCTTAACTTAATCTTGGAAAATCCATTTCTGTTGATTTCTAGGGTTTACAAAAGTTGCATTGGCAACTTTGCCTAAATGAGCTCAAATTTGGTGAAAGGGCCTAAAAGTATGTGCCATTTCATCATGTTAAGTCTCATGCCAATTGGAAGTCATTTGCTTGCCCAAAACCACATCAAACACCTTCTGCCATTTTACCAAAACCACTGTTTTGACCCCTTCCACTACTCCCCCTTGCCTCAAGTTTTTACCGCAACTGCTCCTAGTCACCCTCTACCTCCAGGAACTCCTTCTCCTCCACAGCTCAATGATTGAGGGGGGTAAAACCCCATTTTGCAACTCTGGACCTCCATTTTCACCCTTGTCTCTCAGCACTCTCTCCTTCTAGAAGCTCACCAGGGTACCCAAGGCAACCACCCCTTTGTTTACTCCTCATCTGACCCCCTAGACACTATTGGCCACGCCCTGGGCGCCAAAGCGATGCCAATGGCAGCCATATGCGTGCTCTGGAGCGCGCTACAGTGCTCTGGCGCACTGTAGCCGCCCCCATCCCGATGCCCCGACAACCTCAGGCCTCCCCAGCATGTCCCCCGAGGTCGCCTCGACGTCTGGGACACGGCACGTCGCCGGCCCCCACCTGAACCTCTCTCCTCTCCCCTCTGTGAGCTCGCCCGTGCGTGCCCTGGACCGCGCCCACGGTGCACCGATGCGCACACCATATAGAGCCCCATTGGGCTCTCTCTCGACTCCTCTCGCTCTCCCACTACTCCAGCAACCTCTCGAACACTCCCTCTCTCTCCCTCGTGGTCTCTCGCCCCCTCCATGGCTGGGTTGCCGCCGCTATGCCTCGGACCAACCCGAGCCTTCACTCCTTCCTGCTCCCTCTGAATGCTCCCGAGGACACCCACAGCACCAAGGAGCCTCCCCCGCGCACCAGGCTCTCCTCCCCGTGCTTGCCCTGCCCTACCCGAGATCTCGCCCGAGCACCGTCCGCCGTGGTCGTGGCCCCACTCGCCTTCGTCCTCCGATGGACGTGCTGACAGGGGGAGCGGGCGCAGCGTAGTCCCCCGAGCTCGTCGGTGCACCGGGCACCCGCAGCAGCGCCCCTGGTTGCTGGGGACGAGCTCGGCCTCGTCTCTCTGTTCCTGGAGCACGGGAGGCCGCGAGAGGAAGAAGAAGTCGGCCGCTGGACCGGCGACCCCATCGGTCAGCCTCTGCTGACGTATCCAGCCGGACCCACTCAGGTTAAGTGGAGGCGGGAATCCACTGGAACCGCCTCCCCTGCAGGAAAGCGCACTCCCGTAATGCACCATCGGCGTGGCCCTCCTTAGACGCGTTCGGCCGAGCCGCTGGGCCGGCCCAGTGGCGCCCTGCTGCTAAACCTCGACCAGTGCGCACCGCCGCCTCCCAGATCCGGCTCATTTCGGTAAATCCTTTGTCATTTTCTTTTTCTGTAAACTTCAAAAATCCATAAATAAATCAAATGGATTCCAAATTTGCTGATTCAAATTTCTAGGAGTTTCTAAAACCCTGATCTACCTGTTGGTGCAACATGCACATTTTCCCATAGACCTTTTCTTCACAAATATTATCAAAATGCCATTTTTCTATTTCTGTGATAAACTTTAGAAAATCACAGAGAGCTTAAATTTGATCCAAATGCAATGGTTCAAATTCCTAGATGCTTCTAAGTTCATAACTTAGTTTATGAACATTTTTATTAATACTTTCTGTACCCCACAAAATAATGGCCTATTTCTTCATATTTGTCAACTTTGCAAATCCTAGGAAATTCATTTGAACTCCAAATCCAGTGAAACCACCTCCTAGATGCTTCTAAAATCATGATTTGTTAAATGGGTGCCTTTGCTCATTTTTCAAAAATATATTTCTGTACACTTCTTTCAAATCCATAAACCCCTTGTTTCCATCATATTGAAATGTGCCAAACCATCCATTGATTATACTCCAATGAAACCACCTTGGTCATTTTTCATATAACCAGAGGTATCCTAGAAAAGTCCAACTCCTATTTTTTAGAGCACTTTTATTTTTGCCTTGTTGTGTTGCTTATTATGATTGTTTCCATCGTTAGTTGACGAAATAAACAGAGTACTCGGAGATGGACCAGAAGGTTTGAAGACTCGGAAGGACAAGGCAAGCAGCCCTTTGACCATGTTCGAGAAACCTTTTTATGCATGTCTCATAGCACCTTATTATCAATGCATCGGAATCATGTTGAGGTGGCGACCACTTTGGTTGCTACCTTTGTTACTTTACTATTGAAACTTGCATCAAGCATGACCCTACCTTCCTATGAGGGTTATGTGGGTGGGAGTAGTTAGGTTGCTATAGTAGTGGCTACGCAAATGGGACGGGTATATGCATGGTGACGGAGGCAGAATACTTTCAAAAGACTTTTCGAAAACTCCGTCGGGTGCCACTTATGCCCGAGGGAGATGGTGAGATGGGTAACCACTTGATGACGAAGTGGTGTACTGAGGCAAGTATGTATGTTGTTTTGAAAACGGATTGGTTTAAGTTGCGACCATTATTCCAACCTTACATGCGCAACCACTCTACCCTTATATGGGAAAGGGCATTATTGATTACCTAGGCCGATACTAGCATGGTGCCCGCATTACTAGTGACGGGGGTGACATGAGGTCACTCTCGGGACGGGGTCGCGCTTGGATAGGCGGCCATGACTGTCTTTACAGGGCACCGGACACACCGTTGGTACCCCGTGCTTGTGGTATGTGATGAATATGGGAGCGAGGCTCCAAAATCTTAAGATGTGAAATGTGGGGCACGGGGGTTGCTACCAATCGAGTGGACTCCATATTAGTGTCGCCTA
This sequence comes from Secale cereale, assembly GCA_902687465.1. Lineage (NCBI taxonomy): Eukaryota > Viridiplantae > Streptophyta > Magnoliopsida > Poales > Poaceae > Secale > Secale cereale. Next base: position 530,487,935 of record LR738715.1, read on the forward strand.
GGGAAAGATAGTGATCGGGTGCTTACCCCGGGTACTTGAGGTACCGCGGGTCGTGGATGACACAGAAGTTCCCCGGATCTAGTGGGTAAAGTGTGCAACCTCTGCAGAGTGTAAAACTATTCGAATAGCCGTGTCCACGGTCAAGGACAGTTGGGTAACCGCTCTTGGGCTACGTCCAAAGTTTGCGAAACCTGGTGTGTGTGTGTGTGTGTGTGTGTGT